>JAWWMO010000083.1:31468353-31499224 GCA_035047845.1 Dendrocincla fuliginosa | reverse complement strand
CCTGAACCATGGCCGGGGTGACCCTGAACCACGGCCGGGGTGACCCTGAACCATGGCCGGGGTGACCCGAACCATGGCCGGGGTGTCCTGAACCATGGCCAGGGTGTCCTGAACCATGACCGGGGTGACCCTGAACCATGGCCGGGGTGACCCGAACCATGGCCATGGTGACCCGAACCATGGCCGGGGTGTCCTGAACCATCACCAGGTGTCCTCGAGCCACCCCTGGGATGTCCCCCAGCGCCCAGCATGCCGCCCCTGTGGCCCTGCGGCCCCTCGGATGAGCAGGACTGTGGCTGTAGGTCTGTTTTACAGCATGCACTGCTGGTTGCTCCTCAGTCTCTGGGTTTCTATTGTGCTCCCTACCATGTGCAGCTGCAGTTGGGTTTTCAGCTGCGCCTGGCCTATGGCATTCTGGAGCCAGAAAACACATGCAGGTTGGCTTGGGGATACATCCTGAAGGTAGCTGTTTGCTACCATGGCTTGAGAACATGGGCCAGAGAATAGTTGAACAAGCATAAATATTAAAGGATCATAGAATACGCTGAGTTGGAAGGAACCTGTCAGGATCATCAAGTCCAACTTGCGGCCCTGGGCAGGACACCCCAAGAGTCACACCATGTGCCTGAGAGCATTGTCCAAACACTTCTTGGTCTCAGGCTTGTTGCTGTGACCACTTCTCTGGGGAGCCTGTTCCAGTGCCCAACCTCCCTCTGAGTAAAAAACTTTCTTCTGATGTCCAACCTAAACCTGCTCTGACTCAACTAAATGCCATATCCTTGAGTCCTGTTGCTGGTCATGAGAATGAAGAGATTGGTACCTGCCTCCTGCTTCCTCTCAGGAGCAAGTTGGAGACCACAATGAGGTCTCCCCTCAGTCTCCTCTTCTCCAGGATGAACAGACCAAGTGACCAAGAAAACCAAGGATGATTTGCCATATCTACAATTGAGAGGAAGGGTCATTCCTGTAACCAGCTCTGTGTCGTGCTAGCTTGTTGGGCAGCTGTAAAAGAGGGCAGATGTAAAATGCAGCCACCGCCATATAAACCCAAATCATGTATCCCAGCTCAGGCCTTGTGCCCCTTTTAAAGTCAATGGCTTTGCCTAAAAAGCTGCAGCTGGTTTGAAACTTGGTTTTCCTTGGGAAAGTGTTTTACATTTGTGTGATTCCCATGTAGTGTTAACTGGCACAGGGTAATAGTCTCACTATGTTTGGTTTGCTACGGAGAATGTTGTCAAGGCCTAAAAAACTGTGACCTAGACATGTTTGAGCATTTGTATTTAATGTGAGTGAAATGTGTTTCCCTCCTTCCCCTGGAGATGCTGGCATTTACAGGGATGGCAAAATGAAAGAATTGCCATTCAGAATCCTTTTCCCTCTCTCACTGAGTATAATTGTAAAACAGTGGTGTTATGGTTTAAAAGGCATAATCATGGTTGGTGCCAGACTCTTTTCAGTGGTGCCCAGCGACAGGTTGTGGAGCAATGGACATAAACTAAAACACATAAAGTTTCACCTCAACACTGGGAAGAACTTCCTTACATTGAGGGTGGCAGAGCCCTGGAACAGGCTGCCCAGGGAGGTCGTGGAGTCTCCCTCTCTGGAGTTATTCCAAACCCACTTGGACACATTCCTGTGCAACCTGCTCTAGGTGACCCTGCCTTGGCAGTGGGGTTGGACTAGATGATTTCCTGAGGTCCCTTTCAATGCTAAAAAGTCTGTGATTCTGTGTGAATTATAAGCCCCTGTGGTGATAAAACCTTTATCTTTAAAGAAAATCGGGCTATGCTGTGTGAGACTAGAGGTGTTGTACTAGTAAATTGTACTAATAAGCCACAGTGGCTAGATGTCTGTTGCAAAGTTTTGTTGGATTTCTCTACAATTTCTTCAGGGACTGGTGGTTTTTAGCCTTGGTTTCAGCTTCAAAATACTTTTGGTAAGAAAAAATTGCCACAACTGATGAGTGCCTTAACTGTGTGCTATAAAAAATGTTCCAGAAGAGAAGGGGGGAGGAACAAAACAAATGGTTGGAAATAATAGCTCAGTTTTTAAAGTAATTTTTAACAAAACTATTACCCAATTGATGTTTCTGTTTCTCTTTTGAAAAGATGTTCTTTCTATAAAGATGGTGTACATTTATATTTGATGTCATTCTTGATGTTATTTCTCTAAAGGAGATGCCTGAAACCTGTCTTGTAACATTTGCTGACATTCACAAATATGTTGTTGTCAGCTGTTCTTTCCTTTGAAGGACATGGAGTTCATTTGTATCCTGATCTGTTCTGAAATTGGGTTCTTTAACTGTTGTCTGGTTGTTGAGAAAGTCTCCTTGCTTCTCAGTTCCATGATGCCATTGGTTTGAGTACACTTGAGGGGAGACTGCAAAATCAGCTGGATAACCAACCAATGGTAGTACCAGGTGTGAACTAAGGGTAGAGCAAATCCAGTTGTGTTTTCTGGAGGTACACACTGTTTTAGCCTATAATTGGGCAACTCATCAAGTTCTTTATCTCACAGTATTTCTTTCTGAGAGAAAGCAAATCTACTCTTTAAAATCATTAGACAGTTTATTTGTCAGAGCAGCAGTTAAATTCCATTGTATAAAAGTAAAGATATGAAAGAGAAATTACAGCTGAAAATGCAAAATCATAGTATAAAAATGTAGTATTCTGACATGATACTTAAAGGGAGATAGTACAAGATATTCTGCATGCTTAGATTAAAGAATAAAGAATTCTTAACATATGCCTGAAAGCTGTTTTCTATGCAAAAGCTTAAGATGTCTCAGCTCCTAACATGCAGTGTTTTGCAGAAACAAGATGCTCTCTGCATATAGCCTCGGTCAGTGGCAGCCTGCATCTTCATTGATCCCTAAGCTGTGACAGATTTAATGTTTTCATGCTTCATTACAGATCATCTTAAGCTTTCCACTAAACCCCTGTCCAGCCTCAAGCTAGAGCAACAGATACAAATTACAGTCCTGCCTGACTGATATCAGAGAACGTAACATTCAGGCAGTAATTTTGGCAGAAAATATGTTTTCTGTTTAAGTCAGAAAATAGCCTTAGATGCCTGTTCTGGTTAGACAGTAGGATGTTAAGTATGAGGAAGATGGAACAATAGCAAATACACTGTTTTTAATAATATAACTGAAATGGCCACAAAAGAATTAAAATAATGGGAGAACCTGGAAACAAAAGAAGAAAGTAGGCAGTTGAGTTTTAGAACTAAATAACTAATCTCACTGGTATGTTGGAATCTGCATTTTTTTAAATATCCTCAAGTTATTTAAAGGTGCCTGTGCACACTGGGAAGGGATAATGAAGGCTAGATTCAAATTACAAACAATGAGCATTTGACAGATCTGCTAAAATAGTAGGAAAGTGTGTTTATGCTTATATATCACCTCAGGAACTGAAAATAAGATGTATCAGAGATGTTTCAAGGCATGGTAAATAAGCTAATTATATTGAAATGCAGATTTTCAAAGAATTCAGTGTTTAGAAATGGATTGTGTAAGGTCATGCTCAGCCTCCATTTTCATTATAACCTTCGCTGTTAACATCAGGGCTTTTATGGAACATCAACTATAAAGCATTTTTGATCTGCTTGCTCATCTCAGTAAACTTTTTTAGCAACCTCTTGCCTTCTACAAATAAGATACTGTCCTTTTCTCATCATCCAGTGACCCAGCCTTCAGCAGTTTGCTGCTGCTCTCACAGTGTGAAATGCCACAATGCCAAATGGTGAGGCCAGATCACTTGAGAAAGTCTTCAGACTGAGTTTTTTAACACAGAATTGCAGCTAGAGTGAACAAGTGAAGGCACTTTGGTTTTGCTTAAGTTTATATTTTCTAAGCTGCATCATGCAAAAGCAGAAACGGGAGCATAGTGCTTTATGTATATTGGGGTTTTCATTTATTTGATTAAGTGGTCAAAGGCAGAGGGATGGAGGAGCAAGCAGAAAATAATGTATCTTTACGACAGGAGAGAGAGAAATGAAAAGAGAAGGGGGAAAGGGGGTTGAATGCTGCCCCTTCCTGCTAGATTCCTCGTTCTGCTGACCCTTCCTTGTACATGGAGCATATATCCACACATCTGCCCTCTGGGGAGTGGTGGTGCCAGCCCAGTGTCTCAAGACCAGTGGAAACAAAGGAGGCAAAGACAGCGTCAGCAATTGCATCTCAGGATTGTACATGAGACTCAGAGTAAAAGTCTGAACAGGGAGAGCCAAGGCAATAGGCCTCATCTTGTTGCTTGGGTGTCTGTGGTCTGGTTTATAGTGAGGCTCATGCACTGGTAGCCATGTCCAGTGGGAAACTAAATGTGTCCAGACCTGTTTTCTGGCCCTGGAGCCAACTGGCATTTAATGAGCTGCACCCATGCTATTGAACCCTGCAAAACAGGGTGGCTGCTGCCAAACTCCCGGTGGGGAACTCTGCCTCTGGTGGTTCCCAGAATCTGGGGTTTGCTTGGTGGGGAGCTAGACTGCCTGGGGTAAGCCTGTGCTACGACCTCCTGAACAGTGGCAGCAGTTCAGTGCCAATGCCTGGGAACAGGCCATGGCACGTTTCATTCCACAGACATAACACGTGCCTGCCCCCCATGTCTCTCTTTCCAGCAAAGACATGAATCCTGCTAAGGCAGTAACCAGCAATAAAAACTGTTTACAAGTTGTTTGTTTGTTGGGTTTTTTGTCCCTTTTTTTTTTTTAAATTAACATTTATTTCTTTTTACTTCCAGATTATGGATATGATTAATTTTGCAGGTTGTTAAACTAGAAGTAAGAAGGGTGTGAGGGTGGGAGGCTGCTGGTTGTGCAGAAGAGTTTATCCTAGATCACAAGCAAGAAAGCAAGTGCTTAAAACTATCTCCTTGTTTTCTACAAAGGACTACTTTAATGTTTCTAATTGCACCAAGCCCCAAAAGTTATCATCCCATCTATATGTGCTTTCACCTTACTCCCTGGTTTGGTTTTTTTAATAACAAGAAAGCCCCATTAAAGTACAGTTCAATATGAGTTCTGTTCTTAGTTTGATAGTCAGTGTTAGACTAAAGGTTTAAACAATGCCTGGTTTACTCTTCAGCAGAGGATTTCTCTCAGTGCTGTTAGGGAAGAAAATGGCTTTGAAACTGCTGAAGTAAGCAGTTAGTCCCTCCTGCTTCTCTGTTTGTCCTGTTTGTCTCTCAATAGGCTTGTATTGCTTGTATCTCCTGCAAGGAATGTGCACAGTTAGTTGCTGAAAAACATTTAAATGAAAGTCCACATTTAGCATGTGACCAGTACATAAGAGTGTTAATCATGTATTCATCATATGCTCTCTCTCCTCCTTCCCGTTCAATCCCATCTCATGGCTGGCAGCGAGAGATCAGTAGTGGTGACTGGGGCCTGGTTAAAGAGAAGGCTCCCTCGCTTAGAGGAGAGCTGTGGCTCCATGGAGGTGTGTGTGTGTTTCTCACCACTGACTGTAAAGGGTGAGCACACACTTGGCTCGGGAATCTTAAGGTCTTATGAGAAACATCCAAGCTAATAATGTAGTAACATGTGCTTCTGTTAACTACTGTCCTGCATGCCCAGCACCTTTTTCCCAAGGAGTTTGTCAATTATTTAATGAAGAATCTTGATGATCAATTCTCAATCTATCAGTCATTTGCAAACACTTCTTTTAAGAGTTTTAGAGCTAAATTAAATTTCTGTTTGATAGGTTTCATTGGGTAAATAAATCACATCATGCAGTTTGAGTTTACTTTCGGCTTACATGCAGTTCCCAGGCCTGCTAGTATTAGTGTTTGTCTTTATGAACACAGAATGTAATTTTCTATGACAGTCTTTAACATCTGCATATTTTCCAAAGGTTTTTGTGGCCTAAGACAGTAATCTAATTTTCTGGAATATTTGGCAGAATATTTGTGAACTGCAATGATAAAGAAACAAAAATATAGCTAAAGCAAATTTGTTTGGTTTGTTGATTTAAACTTAATACTTTGACAGTTCCTTGATCTGTTTTTAATCATAAAAACTAGCAACTTACTTGTAAAGGACAAATGCCCCAATGGTGGCAAACACTGCCAGCAAGCCAAGGAAGATAAAGATACCTTCTGTTGTTCCGGATGATGATGATGATCCTAGAGTTCAGAAAGCAGATTGATTAGAAGTTAGCCTCTGTTTTACGGTGAGATAGGCTTTCTAAAGAAAATGCCATTTTTACCTGGTTGCAGTACAGACTAAACTACGCTTAGTGACTCTAATATGCTAAGCATTGGAGGTTGGTGACTGGCAGGAGGTGGTGCTTTCACATCCTAATCCTTGTAATTCTCAGCTCCACCAGAGTGTGAGTTGGGCTTTGCCAATTTTCTCATATGAGCCATGCTCCTCAGACACATGGCTGCCCTTCCAGCATGGAGGGGAATGAAGGGCTTTACTGGCACCCCATGAGGTGAAGCTAATTTGCACCTTGCTAATTTTTATGCTAGGGAGACATTTACACCGAGTATAGGAGAAATGTTGGCCAACGTTAGATGGGCTCCTCCAGAAGGTGACTCAAAGCAGCAACCTTTCTTAAATCCTAATTCTACTTTGATTATAGTGGAAGCCCCAAAGTCTACTCACCTCCATTTACAGAAATCAGTGCACTTGCAAGGGCTTGACTTGTGTCATCACCCAAGGTGATGTTTATACAGTATGTCCCAGGTTCCTCAAAAGATCTCCTGATGGTGAGTAAACATTCTTCGCTGATGACGATGGGGTCACATACCACACTCTTGGACACCTGGCACGTGGGGTCAGAAACTACTGTGCAGACATCTGTGGGGAGACTGTGGTGGGAAGAGAGAAGACATTGCACCTGTGGAGTGCTGTCAGCCCAGTTCATAGACATACTGCACTGGTACACCAGTTTTATGCTGGTGCCTGTTGAAATCAGTGGCACTATAGTGATTTAAGAGTGTTTTATTAATACTACATATATTTTTTACATACCTATATATTTATATATGTACATGTGGATTTTATATACAATACATATATACAATGTGTATAATTATCTGCTTGTTCTGCTTATCGTTTAACATTTCATGGCGATCACAGAATTACCTGTATGAAATCACCTTATAAAGTCCATTACCTTTAATACTCATCATTAAGAAAGGAATGCAGATTCTTACAAGTAGTATCATGTTCCAAAAAAACCCACCCCACTAGCTTAAGAGAGGTTAATTGTTTTCCAGTTGTATTACCAAGATGATTCTTGCACTTCTTAGTCCTCTCAACTCTAATCTTATAGGAGCTGGGGCTATTAGTGCAATGTTTTCCTACCCAAGAAATTGCCTGGACACACCCACTTGCTCTATGTGTCAAAAATTCATGTCAAAAAGAAAATTTTTCTTTACTATTTCAGTAAACTGCTTCCCATTTTACAATAGGTGCTGAAATCTTGTCTTGGCCGGGAAAGCATGTTTCTTCCCACAGTCTAGTCCTGTTATTTTTTACTGAGACTTGACATTTGCTCTGAATCCTAAGCTCTTGGCAGTAACCTCTGTTACCATAGTTTACACATGAGACTTGTATTATCTTTAGTTCCAGTCAAGAAATAGAAACACTGCAGTTCCCAAATTTTGTTCATACAGCTGCATCTAAGTGCAGACAGCACTTCAGCACCTAATTATTTTTTTTAAAGAGGGAAGATTGATAGCTTCATTCACACACTTACCTCCCTTGGCAGGTAACAACAAAGTCAACCAGAGGGTTTTCAGCTTGGCTTTCTGTCATCTGGATGCTTGTCATCTGAATAATATTTACCTCAAGGATTCCCTCTGGGAAAGGAAGCGCATGTCAGTGGTAGGACACATGACAAGCTCTGAAGTCTGTGTGTACTGAACCTCAAGTGTCTGGCTGATGCTCAGTTCAGGTCTTGTTTTCCGTAACCCCCTCCCTCCCTTAGCATTCTTCTTGAAGGGTTTGAAAGCTGAAAAATTTTCCAGTGCTTTCTGTGAGGCTGCTCCTTTCTGCTCTGCCTTTCCCTGCCCCCCCCCATTATTATTATTTACTGACTTATTTTACTAAATCTCTTTGTACTACATGTGACTTCTCTGCATTCAAAGGTCAGTTCAGCCTTACATAAAGCCCCTCCCCAGCCCATATGCTCCTGATGTGGCAGGTTCAGAAGCTGATGATGTAGAAAGGAGTGATACCATGCACATCCCTGCCAGCCATTTTCCAGCCCAAGTGCCTGGAAACACCACATGTAACTTTGGGTCAGGCATGGGCAGACATCCAGACAAAAGCCCAGCCTTGTGTCTGAAAACAAGGGGCCATAACCTCTGCCACTGGCAGAGTGCATGAAGAAATCAAAATCAGTCAGTTTGTTGTCTCTACATTAATCTTTAAAAGTCTCAGTACTGTCCGTAAGAAGGATCTTATTGTGGGTCTCATGTATGTGATAAAAAGTTGTCTAAATAAATATTATGTCTACAAACTTTTTTGTGCATTGTTAATGCCATTCCTTTGCTCAGGTGTTGACCACATCCTTACCTACAACAGAGATACCACTTCCATAGTATCCATTTCTGTAAATATGGCAACCTCCATCAGGATTATCCTCCATTGATTCAACAACGGCAGAAGAGTCGGAATTAGAAGGTGCTCCAGTTGTTGCTGTTTGAGGGAGAAGGAATAGAACAAGCTCTGCTTAGGGAGGGGTATTCTGAAAATGACTGTATGTTCCAACTGCCTTCATTCCACTGGACATCAGTGACTTTGGTTTGCAGCTGTGCTGTCACGTAGGTATCTGTATGGCATCATGGCAATAATCCGTAAAGAAAACACACTTGCCCAGCTGTGGAACCCTGGAGTGGCCTGGGTAGCCTCACTCTAAAAGCCACCTTGCTAGTCACTCATCTCTGTGAAATAAAGGGGAGACTACAAGGTATAAAATTATTAAACACTTCTTTAAAATCCTCAAATCAAATATATAGGCAATCCAAAGGCCAATAAAAGGTTTAAAATGCTTTCTTTAAAAGCTGGTATTTCCCCACTGCTCTACATTAGAGCTAGTGGGAAAATGAAGAGGGGAAGTGGTGAAAATTATATCTTTCCTTTCATTTTTCATTCTCACTGAACATTTTGGTAAAACACATATTAAAAATACGAAATTTGAAAAATATAACTACATTTACAATCTCATAGTAATAGTATTATAGCTGAAATGCAGGGCTTTTGCAAAACTTAAAACCCTCTGACATGATAAACCAATGCTGAACATAAAGAAAGTTATTCTGAAATATGATAGCCAATAAATTTAAAGTAGAAAAGCTGTTCTGGGTTAATGCCATGTGGAAATTCCATATTTTTAAATATTACTAAGTTTTTCTAGTTCAATCCAATCTCATTTAATTTTGCATGGAAGTTAATGCAATCCAGAAAGGAACTTGCAAGAGTGTTCTGAAATACCTTTCTGACTGGAAATTTACTTCTTACCTCAGAAGATGATCCTGAGCAGGCAAGGCTAAAATCTCCTGACCTGGTGGGTAGGAGTTATACAAAGAAACTTATATGTCCTGTATGTCCACCTGAAGATCTCTGTATGTTGTCACTGTGGTGGTAGAACTGGATGTGTAATGTGTTAAATGATCCCTACCACAGAATCACAGAAGAGCTTATGCTTATTGATTCTGCCTCTAAACCAAATTATGGAGGGTTTGCAGGGTCTTGCAGCTCTTTCATGATGACAGTAAACCTTCCAAAGATATGAACTTAAAATATCAGGATACAGAATTTTAACATAGCTCCTAATGCCACTGCTTACCTGCTGAGGTGGGCACTGGTGCAGTGGGTGTTACTGGCTTGCAAGGTACAGGTATAATGGCTTGGACAGTCAAATTCAGAGTGAAGTTTCCTTGCAGGGTGTAGGTGTGAGAAGTAGTAGAACTGCTGGCTACAAATAAGCCGCTTCCATCTCCAAAGTTCCACTTGTAGGAGATGGCAGAATTGTTAAGATAGTTGCTGGGATCATGAATCTTCACGTCAAACGTAATTGGTGAGTCTTTGATCAAAATGGAGTCTGAGATGTTGCGGTCATGTTTTTGGAACATAGTCACAAATATTGGAATTTTGTCTGGAGGAAAAAAAAAAAGTAAATAAATACAGCATAGATAATTGGCTGCAAACAACAAACAGCTCCAAAGTCCCTGAACAGCAACAATCAGAATGTGAGACATCAGTATCTTTAACACAGGTTTCTACTTTTATTCGATTTCTGATCTAAGGAGTGAATGTCAGAAGGAAACAGTTACCCAGAAAAGTATGGGAACAAATGAGGGATCAGAGACACCTGTGGAAGATTGCATTTCCTCTCTTAAATAATTTTTCACTGCAGAGTAGAGGTGTCACTACTGAGCTAGACACAAAGGTAACTTACGCTACTCAGGGCAATTTACCAGAGGCAAATTTCACTTTCATATTAAAAATCTTTCCCAGGCCAACGTCCACTTTTCATGCCAGATGATGCTTGTGCTGACTTTTTTCAGCATCTCAGCAACAAACACCCCCAGTATTTTATTACAGTTTATTCCAGCGCACTCACCTGTTACAGAGTAAACAGCTTTTGCTCTCGCAACTGGAACATACCCCGAGTGCCCTCTCCTGTAAATGGACACTGCCATCACGTGTTTGCCGAGAGTGATATTTGCTGTGTTGACTGAAAACTTTGTTGAAGATCGTCCCGTTGTTTCGTAATACTGACCTGAAACAAAGCATGAACTTAATGTTTTTGCCTTCAGCCTAGCTACAAGTTGTTTAGTGAGAGGCAATATCTCTGAGAATCTTGGCTTGTCTAAATCAAAACAAATAGTTTAGAATTCTCTTCCAGTAATCTGGCAGGTGTTTTTGGAGGATTGAGTACTTTTACAATGTGTTTACTCCCATTATTTCTGTGTTTTTCCAAAGTTGTCAGAAAGAGCTCCTGAATTCACTAATCCAAAAAAATTTCCTAAAGCATCTACATCTTTCCAAAGCAATTACAGTACAATAAGTCATTGGGTTTATATAGGGGATGGTGTTAGGCATTTTAAGAGATCTTTTGTTTGCTTTCAGTGTAGCCAGAAGATATAATACCTTTTGCTTCATACCCTAGAATAATTTGTATATATTTGTTTATTTGTCTTTTTAACAGCTGATTCAGGTAGGTAAATATTATCATCTCTACATAAAACTTGGAACATTATTATTACTTGTGCTCTGACAATACTGACAATAATACTGAATTAGCCAAGCAAACTTAGGATACTAAGATTTATTAAGTAGCCAATGGCAGGAATAGCCCAACCGTTACATACTCAGGAGCTGGAAACACTGAAAATCAGCATCTGTGACCTGACCAGAATCTCACAGTTAGTGGTATTTCTTACCACCCCAGAGGCAAGAAGTACTGCACTGTTAAACTGATGATATACAGAGCTATGTTCTCTCATAAGTTTAAGAGTCTGAAGTGGCAGTGAACAGTCAATAAATCATTTGACTGACCTGTTCAGACCTCTATTTTCCTAGAAAAGAATCTTGAGTACTACTGAAAGGAAATTAATTTTCTTCAGTGGTGATACTGTGAATGTATATTTAAAGACAATCTTCTGGTAATGCATGCTTTCCAGACCAAAGAGCTGATGGCCTCTCTGGAAAGTGAGGAATGAATTTAGTATCTTCACTCAAGAGGGCGGCATCCTTTTTAAAGGACTTTTATTGAAACATACTTGACGAATGAGTTAGTGTACAAAGTGAATATAAGCCTTGCAGCATCACCCAAACCAAGGCATGTGTTGTGGTACTAACCAAATGTATGGAACACATAGACAAAGTTCCTTCTCCTCCAGCCAGAATGATGAGGGAAAGGTCTCCCATCAGGGAACACGTTACGGCTGTGGTTGCTTGTGCAGTTTTCCCAGCCACAGCTGTCGGTCCATTCAGTCCAGTTGTACACATAGACTTGCTGATCCAGGGAAGCTGAAGGATCTAAGGGTAGAAAAAGGACATGTTCTAATCAACTGAGAAATGTGCAGAAAGTCAGGTAACAGAGGCAGGCACTCCAAGTTATAGGAGTTACTACACTTAAACAACAAGGTGAAGTGGAGTACTTTTAGACAGACATTCATTTTTTTTCTGAGACTGTGCTTTTTTTTGGTTTTTAGTATAAACACCAAATTGTTCTGGTTTGGTGTTGTTTTACTTAGAAGTTTTAAAAATATTTACTGTCTCATGGGCCAGACACAATATAAAATTTCTTGCCTAACAATTTGCTGTCATGTGCACAGTGGGCTACTGCTTCGCTGAAGTTAATGGGGCTGTTTGCTAATTTGGCAACCAGAATCTAAAATTTTATGTAGATAGTGACCATGGAAGCACTGTGAGGAAGTGGCTTAGTTTGTTTTGCCAGAAAAGTTTTCCATGATACCTTTTAGTAACCTAGACATGAATTTCAGTTCTTTTCTGAATATCAGATAGAAATTTTCCTCTCCCAAATGCACAGACGATATTAAGTAGAGAATGGGTATCAGCTGTTAACAAAACATTAGGCAGTTAAAAGCTAGAACTTAGGCTGACAAAAAAATTTGCTGATATGAAAATTACTTTGACGAGTAAAAAAATTTGTTGAATGCTTATGGATTCAGAAGATGAAAGTTACAACAGCATGTTTAATTCTAGATCCAGTCGCTTCAAACACTGGAATTGTGATAGGATTTTTTGCTCCATGTAACGGTAAATAAGATAAAAAAAGTTGATTCTCTGAGAAAAATATTGCTTGATTTTTAAGATTTTTTTGTTTGTTTTTTAATTCTTAAAATGTGGAAGTGTGAGATTTACTCTTTCTTGAGTATCTGCATTTTTCAAAATTCTACAATTTCTAACTGAAAAAAATAAAATCCCAATTACAGCTCTATAAGTTTGGAACAAAACAGTGTGTCTGTGCAATGCTTTGCCTGAGCTGAAAAGCAGTAACAGTTCTGTTAGGAAGCCAAATTAACATAACTGTTTTGGGAAGGCAATTTTATAGTGATGGTCAGTCTTAAATTACCTGGTCATTATATATAGTGGGGCAGAACATTGAAAATACCGCAGCGATCTTCTTAGGAAAGAAACTGATGTGGCACAGGCAAGGTAGGCACAAGTATAGTTATGAGCCAAAAGCAACTCGGCTGTTCTTCCTAGGGTGCACCTGTGATGCTTTCAAAGCTCCATGACATATTCACACCAGCACCAGGCAATTGTGTATGTAGTGCAGGGAAATTGCCATTACCTACCTCGGGTACAGTTTCTCTCATATATTATGTTGCCATCATTATCTTCTTTCTGGCACTTAGGGAACTGGAGAGTCACAACAAAGGTCACATTGGATCCTACCAGTGCTGGGCTGTCAGTGTCCAATTTGGCTGTCACTCTTCCGCCTGTAGAAAAGAAAATTGGCTTCACGGCAATAAAGGATGTATCAGAGCAGAAGCTACCATCAACTATGCACTATTTACATTAGAAATGCTTCACTGATTGCTCTGCTTCTAAGGGGTTTCATGCTCCTAAGTCACCTGCACTTTTATCAAAACCCCAACTTAGAACAATCAGAGGAACTCATCATATTCCCACCATCACTTACTGGTCTGCCATAAATTTCCTTCATAGAGCTAAGAATAGTTTTCTACCCATGGGGGGTCAATATATTCCAAAGGAGAAATTTTTTTTTTCTCCCCAGGGATACAGTCACTGGACCTCAGCTCAGACCACGTGATAGTAAACAGGGTCTTTGCTAAAGCTGTTAAACCGAAGCCTACATGCCCTACTGAGGTAGCAGTTGGAGCTACCTGTCCTCTAGGGCATGTTTCAAGTAATGGACTGTCCTAGAGCCACGGCTATCAATACTTCTCAAGAAGCATTAATGTCTGAGACTAGTAGTCATGGGAAAACATTTTATGTAATAGCTCATTCTTCTGCTTCCTTGGACAACCTGCTGGGAATGGTATCATAGCCAATTGTCTCTAATTTGGTATTCTCTGCAGCAGTGGATATTTCCCCTATGAAAATGCACTACAGCACCTGCACTCTGCAATGAGGTAAATTTCCTGGACAATTTTTTAAGAATGTTTAAAATGCATATGTGCAATCACCTTTCCAGCAGTCCCTCCATCTGGGATCTCCTTCTTCCCAGAAAGGGTAAAGCTTTTCATCCCATTTATTTTGATCACTAAACCAGCCTTGTAGCTTCCTGGAGGATGTGACAGCACTACTTCCATGGCTCAGCACATCTTGAAACCCTAGAGAGAAAAACAAACATGCCATTTTCCCTACCACCCCATAAAGACATCGCTGTCATGCTGAACGGCCTTTTGATTATAATTATATTCTTGTACTGGTAGAAAACTTTTCACCAGTACAAAATTAACAATTTTATCATCTCAGCTATAGACACTTACATCAACTATAATCAACATAAAGACAATTCCACCACTGTCAGATTGACATCGTTTTCCTACTTGCAGTATTGAAGACTTTCTAGAGAGGAATAAAAAGGTTTACAACATTTTCACCATACCAGAGCAATTGTTTACATGAATTGACATAACCCTATAACAGTTAGGCTGCCTGTACAGAGGTTGCTTGATTTCTGACAGCTTGCCTGGTAATAAATCTACGAGTAAAAGGATAACAGGATAAATTCACTCTGTGTCTGAGTTGTGCTGTAGTGGAAGTTATGCCAGGAATTAATTTTGAGCCAATGAAGCTGCTTTGGTGAGTTGGCTGGTGGTTTGGGTGGGAGGGGTGGAACCGATTATAACAGAAGTTGGTATTTCCAGAAAAGGAAATTTAGAGCTGAATAGTAAATTCAATGTGTTTATAATATAACAACAATAACATATTAGCTTCATGCTTATTGCTTAAAAATGGCTCAGATATTAAATAACTTCAATAACCTCTTTCTTCTCATATTACTGCAAATGATGGGCTCTAACTTTTCCCAGGCTTCTAGGATCCCTCTTTATGTCATAAAGGACACGTAGTGAAAAGCAAAGTAAATATCCAAGTAATCTGTAGGAACATGTCAGGCACTATAGCATGCCATAAAAACATGTTTGGAAGTAGGCTCACGGGCAGAGTTCCATTAAAGCCTGGAGGCTTTAAAGAACTCTGTCATGTTAATCAGGTAAGGTAACTGTTGGGTGTGCCACCCTGTCACAACATCAAGGAGGTGAGGATTTCTGCTTTCCATGGCTTTATTGTAAAGGTAGCTGATGCAGAGTGCTTCTGGGATTTACACCCACGTGCAACAAAGTTCTGGATGACTTCAAGGAAGATAGAGAGACCTCTAAGAAGGGCTAGAATGGCACTGTGTTCTTTAACTTAACTGGCTGTGTTGGACTTTCTCCAAGCTTTGGAAGAGGCACAAAGCAGGTGTAGCCAGTTTAAGCACTGTCTTTAGTGGTGTATGACTCCTACTTTTGCTGCAAGGGAGAGCCAGAGAAACAGTGTTGAAAAAGAGGCAGGGGCTGCCTTCTCTGGATGTCTTATTGCCCAGTGAGATTTCTGCTGGACAGGCAGGGCACCCCTTGGCCAGTCCCATCACAGCTCTGAGCTGGTAGCTCTCTCCCCAGTGTTGAGGACTGAAAGGTTTGAGGAGAAGAACGGGTTTTGCACTCAGAAACATCTCCCACAGTCTTTTGTCCTACAGGAACTCCCTGCAGTCTCACTTAAATCACTTGAACCAAGTCTTTCCTGCAGATTTAATATATTTTGATGTGAGCAAAGTGTAACATCATGACTGGTATTTACTTAATGACCTGTATCACATGCTGTATTGTTTTCAGTCTTGGTCAGAAGAAGAGTTTGGTAATGTTGTCCTTCAGAAACTTTGCTCAGGAAAAAAACAGATTAGCAACTATAAAGTACTTCACAAAGGCTTATCAAGTTCAGTTGCATTTTAGGTCATTAATGTGTCATCTTATTTGAAGTAAATGGATATGTATTTCTTTATAATTTCTTTTTCTATTCTCTTTGATTTTATCTAAAAAATATTTAATTAATTAAAATGTTTTGATTTTCTGAGATCAAAACATTTAAATCATTGCTTTTTGGGATTTGTTTTGTTTTGTTTTGTTTTTTTCCCCTAAATGTTCATTTCATCAAAAAAGTGCTGGGTCACTTTTAATTTTATAAATGCTTTTGATTTTGAATTTTCAGTAACAATTCTTGAATTCAGAATTAATTTTTTAGGCCGGCTTTGGTGGTAACTGTGGTCACTTCTTCTAAATCACAAGCTCCTTAGGCACTTCTTTGCCTCCCTGATGTGCTTTGTTTATTTCAATCGAATATAAAACATTTCACAAGCTTCAGGACAAGACAAAGATGGTTTTTCAGATGAGGAAAGACTTCTGCAATGGTTTCTCTGACGCATGGAACTGAAGATTTTCAGTTGCTGAATTTAAAGGAACAAAAAGCTTTAATGTATTTCTTCTTTAACAATGAAAACCACTAAAGAACAGATGTTGGTCAAAATAAGAGCAATTCAGTTTGAAAAGACAGAGTAATGTTACACTTCAAGGAACTGATCACTATAATAGTTTTGGTGAGGTGATCATAGGAGAAAAGATCTTATCCTGCAATTGACTTTCCTCTTTCTCATTCTGGCTTTCATTTTGGTGAAAAATGTAGCAAAGATGAGAAGTTCAGTATTTTCTGTGATAGAGTATTAGCCACGTAAGAGAAAATGAAAGCCAATGCTAGGAAAGCAGCGGTAAAAAGATGACCCCGCTAAGGAGGATAAAAGTGTATTAGAATGAGAAAGGCTGATGCTCTGGCATCAGACAGTAATGTAAACTTTCTAAAGTTATGTATAGCAACATAGTCAAGCAAGACAAAAATAATTTTGAGGAACAACTTGCAAAAACATAAAAGCTGCAAATTATTTTTTTTTCTCCCAAATATAAAGGAAGTTGGAAAGCTTGCCAGGACTTCTAGGGCCAAAAGATGATGTAGATACAAAGGAAGCATTCAGGGAAGATAACGGGATATTACAAAAGTCAAATACATTTGCTTATATTTTCATTCATGGAGGAAGAATATAGGAATATGTGCTAGAATTTTTCTTTACAAAGATAATCTCCCTCAAAATGAAGTGTTGGCACCAAAAAAACAATTACAGAGCAAATCAACAAAATGATGAATTTGTCTAGATAGGATGGCTCAAGTATGGAAGTTATTCAAGAGAGAAATAAATGAGCTCTTAACCATAGCATGTAACATTTTGCCTAACACTGCTTCAATGACTGAGAAAAAAAAAATTGGCAAGTATGATGACAGTTTTTAAAAACACTTCCAGGGAAGATTTAGAGGATTGCAAAAAGTTTGGGGCTCAAATTGGAGAAGTTGGTAGAAACAGCAGGGAGGAACAGAATTAGCAGATACAGTGCATTAATATGATATGCTGTAAAAACAGTGCATGGCCCACAAACATATTCTGAGTTTTGCTGAGGGAGACAGAGAGCATGGGAACAAGGCTGACCTGTTGCTAGAGTCTGCTTGAGTTCCAGACAGCATTTGATGAAGTCTCTTCCTGAAGGCATATAAAGCAATTAAATTAACTGTGGGATAAGAAGAAAGGATTTCACATGAATGAATGATTGGATGAATGATAGGATATATGAAATAAAAATTATGAGTAAGTACTCGGTTTTCTCAATTGTTGAAATAATTTTTTCATAACCTGGAAAACAAATCAAGAGTAAACTTCTTTAATCTGCTGAAATGAGTGCATTAAAGTTATAGAGGAGAGGACTGTTATGAGACTCCATGTCTCAAAAGTAAAACTATGAGATTCAGCATAGTTAAATATATCCTTACTTTGAGAATGAGGGGCTCTAAGCTAGCTCTAAACTCAGGGATGAGATCTCGTAGCTTTAGAGTTTTGAATGCTGTGCTCATTGCTTGTTGAAAAACTAGGAAAAGGTTAGACAGATAACAAAGATGAGAATGTCATTAGAGCATTGCACACTTTCATGTCTTCGCTACTGCATGCTCTGTTCTCTGCAGCTCAAGCAGAGTATAAGAGAACTGAAAAAAATACAGAGGAAGGCGGTGAGGATGCTACAAAGGGATAAAATTGTTTCCATGTGAGGAACAGCTACATAGACTGTGTCTTGAAGCCTAAAGAAAAGGTGACAGAGGAGAATACAAAAACAGAATCATGAACAGCACAGGGAATGAGGCTGAAAGTACAAAAGTTGAGGAGAATCAAATGTAACCAGCAGGTTCTAAGCGCATGAAAGATACTTTTTCACATAAGGCACAGTTAAGGTGTGAAATTTCTTGTTGGCAGGATGTAGTGTGTCCCAAAAATATACATGGGTTGCAATCAAAATGCAAGTGCATGAACGAATGGAAGAAAATCTAATAAAAACTGTTAAGTACAATGACTCTGCATCTAACTGAGGCAATTCTGCCCCCATAAATCCTCAGAACTGGGAAAGTGTCCTGACTTGCCCGATTTTACATCCAGTGCTGTTTCCCATTGGAGGCAGGTACAAGGCTAGATGGATGCTCAGCTTTTAAAGTCTTCAATTTCCATACTGTAGATTCTGGAATTTCAGTTGAAAATCCCATTTCTACATTCCCAGCCCTGAGTTCTGGGAGTCATCCTTGACTTGAGTCAAATTGAGAGCATGGAAAGAAGCAGAAGATCAGCCCATCCCTGCCTACAGTGGCTTGCATATCTAATCCCTTTACCGGGCTCCCTGAGGTTGGGGATCCACAGGTTTAGGAGTCCCAGTGTGGAGCACTGTCTCTGACCTAACCTCTCCCAGCCATAGCTGAGCGGAGCAAACTGAAAAATCCACTCTGCACCTGCCTTTTTAGCCATGCTTGAGCTGGGAAAATATTGTTAGAAATTTGTTGACAAGAGATGAGCTCCTCTCATCATTGTGTACCTGTAGAGCACAGGAAATACATAACTGAACAGTTCTCAGCATATTTCTCCAGCTCAGGCACCATTCCTACCCAGAGCCAGAACCAGCTCCTGAGGTGGAGCCAGCTCTCACCTACTGGTGCCAGGCACAGCTCCAGCAACCACTGCTGTGCCAGGCTCAGCCGGCTGGGCTGCACTGGCCTGGGACGTCGAGCATGCAGAGGTGGGGAGGGAGAGATGAGGGGGTGAAGGAAGCACTCACGTATGACAGCAGCACACAGCACAGCTTCGGCCAGGAGCAGGAATCCGAGGTGGTGGCGGATACCACTCATGGTGCTGGAGACCCTGGGTCAGCTCAGCACGTGCAGAGGAGCAGCGTGGCCGGTGCCTGCGCACGGTAACTCCTCCGGTCCCCACTGCGAAGTGAGAATGAAGTCTCTCCACTGCTCTGCTCTCCGATTAAATGAAAGGCCCCGGGACTCATCATGTGATGGAATTAAGCAGAGATGCATGATTTTGTCTTCAGCTTCTTTCAGCTCATGTGCTTATGACTCACTCCCTTTGCTTTCAGCATTCCCTGGGATTTCTGTGAGACCTGTTTAGAGCCACACCATTTACCTCACAGGCATTTCTATACTTGTTTTGTGCTCTGATCAATTTTTGTACTTAATTTGTTTTTAAATTAGGAACATTTATTTCCAGAAATCCAAATTAACTCTTGCCCCAGCCTGATTTGCAAGTGTTACTGCAACAGCTCACTGCATTTGATGAACCCATCACTACTTAACCATGTGGCTCTCCCCATATGCTGGGCAACAATTGTAAACTAAATGGAGAACGGCCAATTCAAACACATCCCTTGACTTGGCTCCTGATCAGAGCTGATTGTTAAGGAAAATGTTATTTAAACATTTAGTGGGTACATGCATGTTTCATCCAGCCATGGTTAGAGGTGCAATCGTAAACCCTGTGTGGTGATGGCCAGTCAATATCTGGATCACTAGTTGCCATGACCTGCACACAGACAAGTACTTGGTGGTATAAACTTCATAAAGGGTAGACATAAAGACAAAATAGACTTTGTTGACCAACCTAGAAATGAGGTGTCACCAATGGCTCAAGAAGAGCAGTGTAATACAGGCAAACACTGCACATAGTGGTTCAAATTCAGGTTCAGTGGGCTTCACCAGCACAGGTGTCCTTCTGCAGGCAGTGCAGCAGCAGCTGCCCTGGCAGCCTTGTGTAGTTTCTTGCTGTTTTTTGCAGCAAAGAACAAGATTTGGTGAGAGGGAATGTCATAGAAGCAAATTGCAGTCCTCAAGAGAGAATTCAGTAGTAGAATTCAGAGAAAATTTCAGTGATCCCAAAGTATAGCACTCGTGAGTGAGACACTGGCTAGCCAGAAAACAAAAAGTTCAACAACACTATACCATTTTTATTTTGGGCCGGGCAGGTGGAAATCCATAAGTCCAAGGCATTATAACAGAATTAAGGGATTGCCCAATAGAAGGAGAGTTTAGAACTCTGACTACTTATTATTTTTTATTTGGTTTTTGTTAGTTTCTTCCATTTTTCTAGTGTTTCCTATTAGCTGTGTAAGTTACTGTCACTACCCTGAGCACCGCAGCCAGCATTTTTCTCAGTAATGCAGGCTCTGATGTCCATCCTGTGCATCTTGCATCGGTAGACTCCACGCTTCAGCACCCTCCTGGCTGGAGCTAACCCTCCCTCCTACTGCCAGCCAAGGAAAAGGTGAAGGCAATAGCCTCAGGGATACCAGGCTTGTTTAAACTAAGCCCTCATTATCTGGCAGAAAGGAGAGGGAGAATAAATCAAAGCTGTGACTGACTATGCAAAAAAAAATCATATGACTACAGCTTCTCATGTGATTGTTGCATTTTTGTTATTATTCAATCAACTACATTCCCAGTTGAAATGTCAGGTTTCGAAGCCATTCACAATTATTTTTTAAACCATGTGGGACATTAACTTTAATTGCACTCTTTTGTTTCCAGGTTGTTGATCCTAGAAGTGAAAAGTGACCTTCAAACACTGTGGTTGAGCACCGGGGGCTGGATCCAAAGTCTGCTGGGGAGAAAGGGGGCTTGAACGCTCATTCCCAAGAGGGAACGAGAACCACCAGAGGAAAACTGCTGACAACAAATGGCTGATAATTAAAAACAAAAATTTATCAGCCTAAAAACAATAAAATTGGTTAGAATGGAGTTTTTTGCCATGTTATTTGATACATGAAATTGTTACATAAATTTTGAGTGACAGTCTCAATAAGGACCAGCTGGTGGAAATTATTAAACATGTTGTAAATAGACTTCAGAGGCATTGAAGATCAAGGCCTGTGGTTAGAGGAATCCCAAACCAGCAGGGCTGGGGTAATAACAAAGAGGTGGCTTTACTGTGATGCTCCAGTCCTTCACGTTCTCCCTCCTCAGCTCTTGGGCCTTAGACTATGCATTCCTGCAGGGGTGACATGGAAAATGTTTGGGTCTGCTTGTGCTGTGGCTGCAGCCAACAAAATTCACAAGAAAAGAGGAGAGCAGAAAGCCATATAAGCAGGGAATAAAGAGCTAGAAGGAGCAGATGTGCAAAAGAAGTGAAAAGAAGAACAAAAAATCCCAAGGAAAAGTATGATAAGCAAAGACCGAAGAGACCATCTGAAAACTGAGCTGACTTCTCCAAACATCCCAGCCGTAGCTGACTGTGTCGGAAAATGAGTCTATCTGAAACACTGACGAGTTGCTTGAAACCAGTGGATCATCACCAGATCTTAAATTAACCTCATAGTTTTTACATTATTATTCTTGATCTCTGAATACCATCTTTGCAATTTAAACAACTGAATTGAATCATGCAGCTATAAAGGACAATAAAGGAGAAAAGGTTTAAAATATTCCCTAAACATTCTCCAAGTATAGAAACACACATTCAGGGAGATTTAGGGCTTCATCTACAAAGAAGTGCGTGGGCAGGAAATGCTTGGTATTTCACAGCTTCAGCACCTCAGTTATTAAATCTCATTGAGGAGATACACATCTGTGCTACCTGAAGGCCTGTCAGATGACAGGGTGTGAACACATCATGTGTACCTGCATGTCTAGACATACAGATCTGGCATGCTCACACTGCTATCACACCACCATCAATGCAACATGAATACAGGAATTGTTAATCACTGCTCACAGGAACTTTAAAAAAATAGAAAGAAAAAGGAAAAGAAAATGAAAAAAAAAAAAAGGGGATTTGAAGAATGAACTTGGCTTTTAGCCAAGACAGCAAAGGAAAACAAGACAATCTTGTTTTGCAACCAGGTACGTTTAGGTAAATGCTGTCTGCCATTACCAGTGATCTCCCAAGGGAACTCTGCTTAAGGCTGGACAAATTCCCTTTCTGGAAAGAAATCATCTGTGTCTCACTTCACATGGGACAGTGGCCATCAGCTGACTGAACTGAACACGTAAACAAAGCTGCTTTAGCAGTCTGCAGTTCTGGTACCAAGAAGGAAAAAGCTCCTGAGCAGTTTCTGGTACCATCCGTCTCAGTTTATCACTGAAAAATTAATTAACCCTTGCAATTGATCAGAGAGGCTTTCAGTAATCCCAGTGTCCATATTTTTTTGGTTTTGTAGTAGCTAAAGCTGTGCATTTTACTATTTTTTATGGGAAGGTATTTTCTTGCAGTGATACGTTTCTCTGAATTCCTCCGGTGAGATTGGTAATAGAATGATGGAATTGTTTAGGTTGAAAAAGACCTGTAAAATCACTGAGTCCAGCTGTTAACCCAGCACTGCCAAGTCCACTACTAAACCATGTCCCCAAGTGCCAGATCTACATGTCTTTTAAATTTCTGCAGGAATGATGACGCTACCACTTCCCTGGGCAGCCTGTTCTAGTGCTTGACAACCCTTTCTATGAAGAAATTTTTCCCAATATCCAATTTTAAATCGTTTGCAATCTAAAGATCTTTTCCAAACTTGGCATTTGACAACAGCATAGGAACACAGAATGATGACAGCATGAGGGGTGTCTGAGGAAGCTGGGATTGTTTAGCTTGGAGAAAAGGAGGCCTGGGTGTCATCTTACACCTCTCTACTACTGCTTGAAAGGAGGTTGTAGCAAGGTTCAGTTTGGTCTCTTCTTCTAGGTAACAACCGAGTGGATAAGAAGAAATGCACCAGAAGAGGTTTAGGGGTTTTTTGTGATACAAGTAATTTTTGGCCTGATTTCCTCTTAAAGGAAGGCTCAAATAAGCATGCTAGCTCTCTGCTTTTTAGGGATGCCTCTCATTGGACCCTCTCTACAAACACTAAACTCCCTGCTCAGTCATAGCCATGCGTGTGACAGTGCCCCAAAGTCCCTCATGAAAGCAACTTGTGGGGAAGGTAGGAGAAGCTAAGAAATTATCTGCAGCACCTTGACATCAGAAAATCCTCACAAAAGCTCAGCCTTGAGATACAGACCCACAGAGTGCCCCAGTCCACTCATCACCTACAGGTGGACTTGTCTTCCCTGGTGTGGAAGTGCGAATTTGTGCAGGTGACCAGTCATGGAAGGCAAAGCACAATAATGGATACTGACCCTCCAGACTGCACCACATATCTTTTTTTAAAGGTGTGTAAACAAAGCAAGTTTATTAAAATCTCTAGGTAGGTTTGTTAGGGTTTTTTTAACCATGATGACAGTGAAGGAGGAGGTGTAGCTATCCTGATAGTCCCAGTGTTCTGCTGCAGTAGCCCATGGTCTTGCAAAGCTCTGTAAGCTTCTGGCTTGCTCTATGTGCACCTCAGCTGACCCACTTTCAGTTTTGCAGCTGTCACGGTTAAATTACAAATTGGATATTGGTTTTACTGTACTACTTTTCTCATATTGACTTAATGAATTGTTAATGATGTGTTGTGGAGTCACCACGATTCATCAAGGCACAGACCTCTTTCCAATCAGGACAGCGGATAATTGCTGTGCAAGTGTGTGATTATGGCAGCATGAGACCCAAATTTTACATCATATTATAATGAAATCGATTTAGGCCTCCCCGTTGCCCAGAGAGGTGTTAAGGATAGATTTTTTGTATCATTCAGCTCAAGAGATCAATCAAATTTTTTCTGAAAAGCTCTGTTTTCTCTAAAGACATTAACTGATATCTTGGCTAGGAAATAGAGAAAAAAACTCTCCACAAAAGTAATCCAGAAACAATCAAACCAGCAAACCCCACACAAAAAGGTGACCTATCAAAGAGAATATACTTAAATAGAACATCTGAACATCTGTGTAGTCCCCTTGGTGAGAGGACACCAATGGAAAAGTAGTCTCACAGGACAAGCTCCTTTAAAACTTTTCTAAGAAACAAGGTAAACTGAATGTACTCACTTTTACTTTATTTCCTTGTGTATGCTATGTTTCACTTCTTATGGGCTAGGGATAAGAGTTCACCACAGAAGCTCAGTTATTTTATGGCCCAGTGAAACTACCTTAACTGCCCAAGAAATAAGCTCAGCATTTCCCTGAAACAGAACTCAGAATTAATGAAAATGCTGGCAGCTGAACTTTGGCGTAACATACTTTTTAATGTGTTAACATCAAAAAAAGTAGGCAAAATGCTGCATTTTTGCACTGTATTTCTACTGACTCATGGCAGTAATTCAGAGAGTAACCTCGTCCATAGGGGCCATGCCCAGTAGTGAATATACAGGCAATAGAGACAGGAGAAAAAAAGATTATTATATTACATAGCAACCAGCTTTCTTTCTAGAAGCCCCATTTAGATAGTAACGTTTATGGCATAAAAGGAAGGCAGACTCTGGGCTAGTGGAGCTGTTTTGTTCCCAGTATTGCTGTCACCCTAGGATTTAAATCCACCTGGATCCGCCTTCTGTGGCTGACAGCATTGAGGAAGACTCATTTGGAGGCTTGGAGGGAAATAGAAAGAAAAAGGTTTGGTTTGGGTTTTTCCAGGTTTGCCTGCTGCCACTTGCACAGAGTGATCATGGCTTTCTGGGGCCATGTGTTAGCCAGTGAGGCACCGGAGGAGCAGTCTGTAACTTGCACATTCCCACACATCCATCACCACATCGACTCATCTTTGGCTGCTGCAGAGTCACAGGTGGCAGGATCAGGCCATGATGTCGCAGTACAGCCTTGGCAGGGCCAGGAACGACACCGAGGGTGGTAATGTCGCTGTGCAGCCCCCAAATCAGCAAGGGTTACTGCCCTGGCCCACATCTGGAGAGGCTTCTGCTTGCAGGAACTGCTGTTTCACTGGAACAAAAGTATATTTTTAATGCCATGTTCCCAAATGCATTACATAATAATCTTTAACAGTTCTGATCACATGTGGGCAGGGAAATACATTAAATACATACAAGTTAGTCTTCTGAGTTCATCCTAAACACCAATATCCTTTATTTATGTGATAGGACAGTAAATTTGCACTGATTCTGTTTTAAGTCTGTGTTGGAATATGGTTATCTTATTTCAGCTTTCTTTGCCAATACTGGAAAATCCAACATGGCTTTACTCTGTGAGAGCCAAAACATTGATTTAATACAGCAGCCTACTTGCAATCCCAGGGCTAAGTGAAATACTGAGGGTAAAATCTGTCTAGCTTGTGTAATGCACTGATCACCAGACCTATGAGCTCAGCATGGGAAATACTATATAAGATGACAAAAATCATTACAGAAAATGTGTGCACATCATGTAATAGAAATACTTGCTTCTTAGATCTATAGTTTAAACTGTCTCCCCTAAAAGAGCAAAACAGCTTAACAAATTTTCCCTCAGCTACGCTGCTTAATTGCAGCTGGTTGCTTGGAGCACTGCTGTAGCCAGTAGTCTGGGAAGAAAAGAAAGCTCTTTCGTGCCCAACATAAGAGGTTTCACTGCAAATGTGTCAGACTGCAAAAGATTCTGCTGCGCATGGAAAGAAGTTCAACAGTTACTAAAAAAATTTAGATCCATTGTGCGATAGTTGCTGCTCTTCTCAATAAGGGATATTACATCCAGAATGAACAGTCTGAATTTAGTCCTGTACTGTGTCTGACATCAAAATATAAAAAATTGGGTAGTCCTGAATAAAAAGAAATGAGAAATGCAGCTGAAGAAGAGAAAAACAGATTGTACATTCAGATCTCTATAAATTAACATTGATTTTTCATGCTGCACTTGTGGTGAGTGGTGTTTGGATTAAAGAAAAAAATAAGGACAAAATTATAAAATGAAAATAGATATAATTTGATCTTTTAGTTACCAATTGTTTGCTACATTTCAGAGTACCTAGTTCTCCTATTATTACACAGTAGAAAAGAACTTTTGAATACAAAACTGGTTATCAGATAGTGTGTTGTAGAATGAAAAATAAAAGCATAAGAAAAGTCCATATTTGCTAAGACATGGAGGCCAATGAAACTCAATCTGTAAATAATTCTTCAGTGAGAGATTTTCTTAACAGTAGAATTTTTGTAGATATTCTGAAAACAAATAAAAACTACAGATGGGTGTTGAGGGCAGACTAAGTACTAATAAATGTCCGTGTACTTGAACTTTATTCAAGTCAAGAAGTTTAATCAAGACATTGACAAAAGTAAGGAAATGTAGTATATAGCCAAAACAGCTACATTTGTTGTATTTAGAATATAATGGGAAGTCAGAGCTTGTTTACCTTGTCATGCTGTTTGTTACCTAGGATGAAATTCAAAAGTCTGAAACCGGGAGCAAATGATGAAGCTGTTTACCTGTTTTGAGACTGGATTTCACCCCATACACATTTATGTTCTCTTCTTTTACTTACTTTTACTTTGAACATAAAAATGTTTACATTTTTAGGTGGAAATGATCATCTGAGTACCAAACTCAGCTGGAGCAGGAAAAATGAGCTTCACAGTGAAAATGCCAGTTGATGCCTTTGGTGAGAAAGGTGAGAAGTGGCCTTGGCAGTGCTGAGTTAAACTCTGGTCTTGCTGATCTCAAAAGTCTTTTCCAAGCTAATTGCTTCCATGGTTCTGTGAGTAGAGAGCATTGCTGAGGCACCATGTCACCAGTCTGGAACACCGTCAGCAGCAGCCACTTTTTGGATCAGTATTTTGCATGGATATGGTTTTCACCAATTCCTCAGAAGAAATTCCTCTCTGGATTCTGGTACGTGTCTTTACCTGATAAAACACCTCAAAATTTTCTCATTAAACCACAGATGAGCTATCAGAAAAGTGAGACCAGTTTGTTTGCTTTAATTTTTTGCTTAGTTTTCACTCAGTTAGCATGAAAGTGAGTTATGATGAATATCTCCTCATCTAACTGGAGCATGGTAGAAAGCTTCATAGTAAATGCTCAGGGCCAGGTGACTGAGGAAAGAAGGGAGAGACAATTTGCCGAAAAAAATGTTAAAAACATCACTACTCTCTGAGACTGCTTTGCAGAGAGTGTGCAAGACAGTCTTCATCACGCTCTCCATCTCAGCTGTGCAGAGAGAGGGAAAGCACAATAAAGTGGGGTGTTCCAAACAGCATGTGCAGCTACAAAAAAGACACATGAATATGACTTCTTTGAATGAGACTTCTTTGACACTCTACTCTTGGGATAAATAATTTAGTTGGTTTCTATAACTAAGGGAGGAAAATCAAGAGAGTAGAGAGTTAGTAATACCTCAATCAAAATGAGCACTGCCAGTATAGCAATATGTAAAACACCCTGCAGTTGTATGTGCAGTTGTGAATAACTACCATCAGCACTCTGCCAACTGCACTGAGAAATGGCAGTGTATTTCTGAGCCTATATATCCCCCCAGCACCTCCAATACCCTGTTAAAGACATGTGCTGGCAGTGATTGAAAACATTTGGAGGCAACTTTGATTTATTTGTTTCATTTATATGAAATGGGAAGATTCTGAAAGAAAGTGATTGAAGGTAACATTTTGTTTCAGTGGAGCAGCCCACCAAAATATCATAATCCAGTTCCCCTTCCCTCTGGGTAACTCAGCATGGTCTTTCCAGGAGATAATACAGTCTCTCCCTGGGATAGACATGGCACTGACAACCGCTTTCTTGTTTAAGCAGCTAAAATGTTTCTGGCTATCTAGATTCAGTGGAAAAAGAAAACTGTATGAAAATCACTAAGTATTTAATTAAAAATTGTCTGTCAGGTCTTCAAGGCTCTTAGAACCACAGCAACTTTAAATAAAATAGTAAGGAACAAACTGCATTACAAAATTTTTGAAGTCAAATGTAGCAAGGCTTAAGGACGTATTTGAGTGTGCTGAAAGGCACAGGGAGGACATTTACACTGTGTCCATAGTGACATGCTTTGGACTTCAGGCGACATTTGTTGGCAAGCTTTAGCATGGTGTGTTTGTGCAGACAGAAGTTCAAGGCTCCAGAAAATACAATCTCCTTGAAATCTTCATTCATGTTACAGAACCTGATTCTTCATCACAACTCTGTACTGAAAGCAGAGGAACATTCAAACTGTCTTTCATTAACCTACAACGTGTTTTACAGTCATTATTCCTATAGTATTTGAATACTTTTCATGTCTTTTCAGATTATGCAGAACTCTCTCTCACAATGTATTTGTAATAGATACTATTTTTAAATTGAAAAAAAGGTTTCAAGTTATTTACAAGCGAAGAAAAGTGAATTCCTGTTAGGTGGTGATTAACTAAGTCATCCAGAGCTTTGAGATGGTTTCTGCTTAAAACAAGCATCTGTGATGCACAAGAAAGGCTTTGGCTCTTAAGAGTTACCTCTGGTTAGAATATAAATGAGAACTACTCATTATTTAAATAAGAGTAAATATAGACTAAGACAAACCAGGCAATTTAAAAGAGACTCCATCCCTACTGATTGCATTCTCGTTGGACAGGTTGTTTTGCTATGCCTCAGTTTATGGCCATTTCAAAGAGTGTAAGAGTCTGTTTCCCAGTAGTGACCTTGGGTTAAGTTCCTTTCTGAATCCAAACTCCCTTGGTGTTTAAGTCGGTTCTCTTGTGCTTTTGCAGAAGGTTGTGTGAAGAAAGAGTTGATAGACACAATTTTTTTGCTAATAATAATTTAAAGAGGTAGTGCTGAGAACAGGCAGATGTATCTTCAAGATACATCACAATCTTTAAGGAGAGCTTTTAAATTCAGTTAAAAAATTACTAGCCTGGGTGATTATAATGGACAATGTGGGAGACCAGAAGGGTATTTATTTCTTATGTACCTGTAAACCATTGAAAGGAAGCAATTTTGTACCAGTATATGGAACCTTTCATTTGCCTTTAAAGTCTCCAAATAAGCTTGTATTAATTTAAATTCTAACAGCAGGTTAGCCTACAGCAGGTTTTCAAATTGAATAGGGTGAGAAATTTTAAAAGGTCGTAGTAATAAAGACAAAACTTATCTGGTTAGCTAAAAGGATTCCTTTGATGTTTATACCTTCTCAAGTTTCACTGCAATTAAGAGCTAGCACAACAGACTTTCTAAGAATCACTTAGTGTTAGTACCACAGCAGTATTTGGCAGGCATAATCAGCTATTGCTGCTTTGCGCTAAGCATTTCATGACCATATGATGATCAGCCAGGCAGCCAAGCACCAGCACTGCAGGAGTGTTTTCATGTGCTCTTGTGGCTCTACAGTGTGGCCTCGGCTCAGCCAGTCTTCTACCATGCCAGCTTTGGTGCCCTGGGTAAACACAGCCCTGCTTAGTACTTGCCTATTAATTAATTAATTAATTAATCATAACCAAAGATTGCTCTTGTATTAACTGAAGTTCTTGTCGTAGCCATAGGGCCAGCAGATGATCTCTGGTGGCTTCCAATTTGGCCCATACAGGTGGCAACATTTAGGAGGCAGAAGAGTGTGGCAGCAGAGAATAAGTAGCAGTTACACCTTTTTTTCCTGTGATTGGGGTAACACTTTGATGATCCAAGACACAAACTTCAGATCAACCTACATGCCCTACAGAGATGCAACCCGCTCTCTGCTGGGGACCCAAGCAAACTTTTAGTGTCATCCTTTTCTCGTTATCATTGTAAGGGACTTCTCAACACCTGCTTCCTTTCTTTCATCCTCTCAGGGTGTAATGGACCACAGCTGAAGCAAGTGAGAAACAGGCTCTGTGCCCTGGCAGTGCAGGTATTCTAGGAGCAATGCAGCAGGGCTGAAGGCTTGATCTGGGTTTTTTCTGCTTTTTTGCTCTCTTTTGTTTCACACTTGAATGGAGGAAGTTCTGCCTGAGTGTTTCAAAAGTTTTATCAAGCCTTGTATGAGAACTAAGAAGTCCCATCTGGAGATGATGGAATATGAGCAGGCAGCAGCTGTGTCAAGTTAGAGAACAAGTGGTTACTGCTTCTGTGGTCTTTCCTGTGAAAAGCCCATCAGAGCCATGCCCTGGAGTCTGCCCGAGCTTAAATTTACTGGTGAGTCTGAATATTCTTACTCAGACCTGGGTTGCTTTGAATGTTTTGGTTAGTTTTTGGGGGGTGCGGTTGCCCTGCAAAATAAAGGAGGCTGCCTATACTGATGCACAGACAACTCTCTCCAGTTTGAGCAGAGGGAGCCAGTGGTTGTTTGGGCTTCTTCAGTCGGCTGTGTGTGATGGAAAAACATCTCAAATTGTCTATATTTGTTCAATCACGTTCAGACTCTCCTATATCTTAAGCCTTATGGAGTAAGTTTTGTTAGATTTAAGGTTAGAAGACGAACAAATTTGCAAATTTCCTCAGCTGATATCTATAGTTAGCAGTTTCTTCAGAATAATCAGGATATGTAGAATGTCTTGAAAAATTTCATGTATTTTGGCAGAAATGGCATTCTCTGCCAAATGGCAGAGCAAACAAATTGTTATAGTGTATCGTATGTTAGGACAAAGGGTTAGTGAACAGTTGTCCTAGTTCAACAGGAGGAGCCAGTTATCACTGTGTGGGGGTGATCAAAGTTATGTATTCTACCCCCTCT
>JAWWMO010000083.1:31421940-31448901 GCA_035047845.1 Dendrocincla fuliginosa | reverse complement strand
AGGTGAGGCAGAAGTGGCTGTGGCTGCATTAAAGGCTCCGAAGTCTGTGAGTGGAGTGCTGCTGGAAGAGTTCACAGCAGCAGCACTGCCAAAGCCTGAAAACCCAGAAGTCCCAAACCCAGCAGTTGTTTCCTGTGTTAAGCTCTGGTTACTTTCATGTGTCTTGCAACGAGAGAATTCCAAAGCTGGAATCCAGCTGCTGCCTTGCTAACATGGAATCATCCTGATTCACTCTTTTCCTCAGTTAACTAAAGTGGTTTATAATACCCATCTGCAATTCACTGATCTCAGGATTCCAGAGGATATGCCCAGGTGGCACATCACAATTAGCAATGTCTCAGAAATATGTGTAACTGAAATTAAATTAATTTAAAAGGTAACATTAGGAACAGAAACATTTTTGGCTTACCAAACCTTCTTTAGTAGGTGCATTGAAAGCTTTCAAATGAAGCAGCAGATTTTTTCCAATGTATCACTAACAGCATTTATCTAAAAAGGGGGAAAAGAAAAGCATGTTTTTATTACTGAAGACTTAAAAACAAAAAAGTGATCTGACAACTGAATTGAAAAAAAGGTATCTAGAATTAAAACCCACCAAAACTTCGTTAAGCCAAGAAGACAGGATTTTTACTTTCCTGAAACTTCAAGGTGAGAAGTTGAGACTTTGGTTATTAACAGAGAATTCCTCTAAATTCTCTTAGTATTGTCCTTAAATCAACTTCTTTGACTTTACATGAACAGTAAGATCAGATTGGAGAGTTTGAGCCGAGGATCTCAGGCACAAAGAGGATGTCAGAGCAGAGCATACACACCAGCATTGGTTCTGGCATTCTACCTGGTGTACAGGAATCGAAGGATATTTTGGCATTCTGATAATTCACTAAAGTTGGTAGTTAAATAAGCCAAGAGTTGTGACCTGAAGAACAGTAAAGTCCTATCTCGTAGAATGTCCACACTAATCACTCAGCATCTTTTAAATACTCACGTAATTCCCAATGACATTCTTTGCCCTGTGATTGTAATACATTTGGACGCAGCTCTTCTGGCGAGACATCTGAGAAGCCTGCAAGGACAGCAGCAGTCAAAAACCTCCAAGAAAACATTCATACATAAAATCGCCCTCCATATTTACGAAGAAATGGGTCTTTGTTACATTGTCTGTCCGAGACACACAAGGGATTCATTATAGAACCTCAGAGGTGTGAACCACCAAAATGAAGGGGCACACCCCGACCCTCCCTCGGCGGGGATAAAGACGAGCTGCTGCCATCGCTGCAGCCCCCGGCTCCCCTCGCCTTCCCAAGGCTCCCGAACACCCGGGGCGGGTGAGAACGGAAACAACCTCCGCCAGCTACAACACGCACTGCTGGAAACCTGCTGGCTGCTCCTGGCAGGAAATTTCCCGCGCCGCTTTCCCGTGGCCCCGCGGCACATCCCGCAGTCTCCTCGCCAGAGCCCCACCCCGAGTGCCGAGCCGGAGGCTGCCACCCCAGCCCGAGGGGCACGGAGGAGCCGCCCCAGCCCCCGGGGACCCGGAGGAGACCCGCCCCAGCCCGGGGCACCCGGAGGGCGCTGCGGACCCGGAGCGCTCCTCCCGGACCTGCCGCCGAAGGACGAGCGTGGCCGCCCCGCGACAAGGGCTGTTCAGCCCTTGGAAAAAACAATGGGGCTCCGTAAGTGTAAAAGCGGATGCAAGCCAGATAACACGGCCCGTCCAGCCTAAAAAGGGCACGGTTCCCTCCAGGGTTCTAGGAGTTTAGACTGAAGGAACGAAGACACAAGGACACGTTTGATTCCTGCCTATGATAAGAGAAAGGGAACAGGAAAAAAGTCGCACAGCCTTCACTTACTGCTGAACAAAGAACGGAGCTGCAGGAGCCGCTATCGAGCCCGTAGGCGCATCTACTCCTAGTCTGTACAGGCAGTTGTCAGGGTGAGGGAGAAAACCAGAAGGAAGTCTACAAAGAAGCACTGACTTTGAAAACCAGGATTCAGATTAATTAGGAGAATTTGGAGGACCTTTGGAATTAAAACAAACTAAACATCCACAGCACCAGTGAGGTACAAGGTACAGGTAGGCAACCACCAACTTTTGAAGTTAACTCAAGAGTCTCATAGAAACAGACCTGAAAAAATTAGCAAGTTAGAAGAGAAGTGATAAAATTACAATTAAGGTATTCATAAACTTGCATGGGAGCAGGACAGACATACAGACATCATTTGTATAGTTTTCCAGTACTGGTAATAGGCACACAGTGTTGACGACACCAAGAGCTTGACAAGCTGGACTTCTATGCTGGATGACGAAGTTTACCATCATGGTGGCTGGAAGCATTTACAGAACTCTCTGCCTCTAAACCAGAGATGAATAACCATGCGCAACTTCTGAAGACTTCTGTAAAGTATCTTTAATGACTCGGTTCATGCCATTTTAAAAACAGTCACTTTCAAGAAGAAAAATCAATATATCTGTTGTATTGACTTTGCTTTCCCCATTCCTGTTCCCATCCTTGCTAATGGTTTGGCATCCGCAGTTGTACAGTCTGATGCCTGGGAAGATAGTTGAAAATTCATTCCAAGTTTCCAACTTGTTAATTATAGTGCACAATTCTTGTCAACTTCACCCACCATCCCCTACCTCAGTGTAATAAAAAAAAAAAACCAATAAAGTCTTTCTGTGAAAGCTCCCCAAAATGCCAAAGAAGCCATCAAAGTGATTCTCTAATCTCCATACATGGCCTCTCCAGCTTTAAAAAATCGAAAAGCTGTCATGCAAATGATGGAAGAAACTCACTGGAAGAGGGCAGCTATCATGATCTAGAGAGCTGTAGAAACATTGGGAATCTTTATTAGACAGCAGTCCTTGGTCTTTCCTGAGAAAATATCTTCATTGCATCCTAGTAAGATTTCTGCAGGTAGGTATGAATGAGAAAAAATTTTTGTTCATCTTTCTCATAACCCAAGCTGCATCTACTCACCTTTATTAAATGAAGTATCTCTGCAACTGATCTTGGTAAAGTGTCATTTAACCAGAAATCTTTTCTACACCAAATGCTTTAGAGGAGTTCTAAATACTTGGATTTGGTCTACTTGACAAGACCACACCCAGACTCCTTTTAAAGGCAGATGCCATGTGACCTCACCTAGGTAAGTGGATTCTCAAAACACATCCCCATCTCTTAAAACAGACAAGAAAATGGGCATGACAAAATCCACATTACACAATATGCTATATATACAAATTGAAAGACTGCATCTCATTTTTTCCTGTTAAGTTTAACAAGATTCAGTAAAATATGGAAGCAAAGCACCAATAGCCATCTTTCCCCAAGTCCTTGAAGAATGTCTCAGCATTTCCTAAGGTCTTCAGATTTCTAAAGTTTCTTCATTTGCCCCACAAGTGTCTACAACACAGATTAAACAACTCGTCACTGGGAAAGCACGGACTTTGGAGTTGGCTATCCACTTGTCAGTTTCAGTGTTATATTCGAGAATGTGCCCTAAGCGAGCAACACCCTGAAAACCAGCCAGGACATAGACTATGGATCCCACAGCAGCACACTTCACTGTTACACCTTTCCATGGCATTGGAGACACCATCTTCCATTCATTCATCTTGATATCGTAATATTCTACATTATCAAGGCCACCTACAAAACAGTGAAATAGACAGTTGCTTATTACATTATACTGTATGGACTGAACTAGAACATGCAAGTGTTTCATGAAACTGAAGTCTTTATTTTAAAGGTTTTAAAAATCCTATAGCAAAAAAAAAAACCAACCAAAAAACCCCAAAACACCAACCTTGAAAAACACCCTAGGTTTCTAAACTAGCAGTTCACCATTGCATAAATACAGAGAGAAGTAAAAAGATTAAAAGTAAGATGTGTTGTAACAATTTCATATTAGATACTTTCTACAGATTCCAACATCTTACTACTTCATATTGAATTTCTGATGGATTTGTGGCTCATGACTAAAACTCGGGAATCTACTTGAAACTTCCCTATAGTGAAGGCATTTTATTCTAGAGGGCTCATGGGTACCTTTACCAAAATTGGCCATTTACTGATAGAGGATATCTTTCTTCATAATAATAGTAAAATCATTGAAGTGTAAAAGCCTGAGTCCCTTTGAAAAGACACAAAGAAACCCAAAGTTATTAGAGAAGAGTAGATTTTGGGACTAAGATTTGCTTCTTTAAGAAATATGTTACTAATTACACCTTACAATAGCTACAAATACCCTGTTATCCCTATTTAACAACTCTGAGTCAGTTTTTACTTCCAGTTCTGAATTATTAGATCTGAGAGATTAACAAACCTTTCTATCATGTTATGAGATATGAGTCTTTCACCCCGGATATAAGTCTTCCTCATTCTATTCCAGTAAGAACAATTATTAACACTTTTAACAGAAGCATTCAGCTATATTCTAAAACAGAATTCATCTGAAATCAAGTATTCCACTTACCATAAATAGTGATTTAAACCTCATAAATGAGAATTTTCCATTTAGAAAAGCACTTTAGAAACTAATTATTCTGGTAAATGAAGTATTATTTGTCTAGTTTTAAAGACTAGGAAATATACAGATCATAAATGACCTGCCTATGACAGTAGGTCTTATTTCAAAGCTGGACAGTTAAAAGAGGTCTCACATTTTCACCTCTTTACAATAGTTGACAATCTATAAGTCTTTAGACTGAAGTTCCTAAAATAGTGGCTACATCTTTACCTGTCTCTCAAAAGAATGTTAAAATATCTCAAAACACATTATGAATAACTAAAAAAACCAATCTCTCTTCTTAGATGCCTGGTTTAGCCATATTAACTATTTCAGAACTGGGCTATAGTAGAGGTGCATATCTGAACTTGACAGTATTGTCATTAGTACAAGAATTTGAAAAATAAGATACAGTGAAGTGGGGAGGTGAAAGGAGGAAGGCAACACTGATTTGACAATAGGACATGTTTGATGGCACTGCTCACTTTTTCAGCTGAACAGAGCAGAATTCATTGCTGTGTGAACAGCTAGGGAATTAATAGAATTACAGTACCTAAACCATTTTGTCCACCCACAGCAAATATTTTGTCCTTTACAAAGACCAGCCCATGATTCTTCCTGGCTTCAATCATTGGACACAGTTCAGTCCACCTGGGGAAAAAGAAAGCCAAACAAAAGACGAAGAGTCAACATCTAGTTTGTAGGAAATATGTAAAAATTATGTAAATGAAACCTATCATTTAAAAAATGAAATATGGAAGAAAGCTGCCTAAGAAAAACTGCCTTTCAAGTAAAACTACAAATAACAGATTTCTCACTACTGACTCAGGAAAATTCCTTACCACATACAGTTTTTCCTGCAGTCATCTATACGTCAGTCATTTACAGAGCTAGCAAAGACACAAGTGACTAAAAATACCCTGAATTAATGCAATGCTTACGTTTCAGTGGCTGGATCATAAACTTCACAGGAATTTAGGACTCTTCCAGAAACATTGTTTCCCAAGCTTCCTCCACACACATAAATGAGACCATTCGCCTCTACCATTCCATGGCTGCATCGCTGCGTCAGCATGCTGGGCTTCGTGTGCCAGCTCTCTGTTCTTGTGTCATAGCATTCAAATAAATACAGTGCAGAATTTCCTTAAAAAAATAGAAACCCACCAAAGTGGCATTAATTTATATGGCTGCCTTTCAAGGGAAGAGTCTAACAGCAATTATCAAATTGATGCTTTGTTTGTTAGTTGAAAAGGGAAAGCTGCTTTCCCACCTCCAAAAGTAGAACTAACCAACTTGAAATTTAGGACTATTCAATTGTAACTTTTTTCACTCTTGTTCTAGCAAGTAATTTTATAAAATTGCTATTTTTGTTTAAAAACAATAACAAAAAAAAATTTTTTGAGGGGAATAAATGCTGAACAGATATACATATAAATTAACGATCCCATTATCATCAGCTCATGCTACTCTTACTGCTTGGAAATACATTGAATTTACAGATGTAAAGATGTAATTGGCTTTGTAAACTAACTACAAGTTCATAAGTCTTTTTCCTCTAAGCAATGTGACTTGCCCAATTCCCAGAATACTCATTGCCTTTGGAATATGATAGCTCAATTATGTCATAACATACTCTGGAATTGTTAGCAACCAGAGAACAGCTACCCCTTCCCACTTTACTTCCTTCCTGAGAACTGGCAGATACTCTTTTTCTGGAAGTGCAAGGTCTCTGCACTCCTCCTTCAGGGGCCAAGAAAACTTCTTGAAATCAAAAGCAATTTTTCTAATGAAGATAGATGGGAGCTGAAAGACTTGTGCTCAGGAAACTGAACCACAGGCAAGGCAGAGAAGGCTACATACAACTTTCTGAGAAAAGAACCAGGGTCCTCCTTCTCTTTGCTTCAATAGATATATTCACCTACAACAGTTAAAGGTGCCTCTTCTTGTGCCTCCTTTTCCCTGCATTTCTACTTCCAAAAATTAAGCATGTCATACTTGCAGCACTCACTGCCAACTGGGAGTCTGAACCTCAAAACAATGCTATGTTTCCAGTCCCAAAATACATAAAAAGACTCCTATAAACTGTGCATTTATTTACTTCTACTCTGTAATTCTCAGGATCACCAAAAACTGTATAGAGTGGGATGTATTTTTTTCTTCGATGTAAATAGACATCCTTATTGCTTTGTAGAGATTCCCATCCATGGAAAATAAGGCAGACCTCTGTCTTTAATGCCTTTTTTAAAAAAAAACAACAAAAAACCACAACAAAAAAAACCCCCAAACAGCTAAAAGCTTCCATCTTCTGTATAACGTTAAGTATTTCTCCTGCATCAAAACAAGAGTGGAAGAATCTATTATATTCAGCTTCTAAACTCTGCTAGTTATTGCAAATAAAACAGGACTCCCATCAATTCAAGAGGGGGAAATGAGCTGTGTTTTCCATAATGGACTGCCACAGTAATGCAACCTCTTTAATTGATGCAAAAAACATGCAGTTTTTTACATTTATTTGTAGCAAAACACATTGCAGCATTTTATCAGATTAATGCTTTCACGTAATTGCCTGCTCCAAGTTAGAAAATACTAGATCCAGGAAAGACAAGACTTTTTTAAACACTCAGTGTTCATTGAATTCCAAAGAAAAAAGTACAGGCAAAATAAACTCCATTACTAATTTTTGGCTTTTACTGTTCTGTCTTGAATATTATTCATGGAAAACAAAGTGAAACTATGCAGTAATGTGAGTGCAGTTTTCAAAGAAAACTGTTAAATTAAAATTTCCATTACAGTTGTATTAACTAACTAACATGTGTTAGGAAATAAACTATACAATCAAAAGTTTCTGCTGTTCTTCCCCATGAACTGAAATACAGGCAACTAGGAACAGTATAAAATCTCATAAATCTTTGAAAGTTTCCCAAATGCAACAGGAAAGGTGCTATTTCACATTTACCACACAAGATGGCAGCTGGGAACTGCCTATTCTGCTGCTACATTAGATCTCTTAAAATATTTGGGGTCAGATTACATGACCTACATGTTACAACCTCCCATTAAGTGACAATGTTAAGCACTGATTATGACCTTTTTTACTCTGTTCACTTCCCTCTGCACCAAGGCAAACTCAAAAGGATCTACCAGAAAATGCCTTTCTTCTAGGATTTTTTCATTTCTTTTTCCCAGAACACAGGTTTTTTTAAAGCTCTGTTTCTATGAAGATAGGATGCCTACACTACAACTTTTTGATGATGTACCAGATGTAGACAAAATAAAACGTTTCTATAACACCATAAGTCAGCCTCTAGGGTTTTTTGGAGAGAGAAAAAATCCCAATGGTCTTATTTTTTTCTTTACTATTTTGAGTAATAACATCTAAAGAAAGTATTATTTTTCCATTTGCTGAAGCAAACCAACAGAATAACAAAATAACAGAAGATAACTTCTGTCATTTGACAGGAAAATTGGACAAATTCCTTTATGAGACCAGGTGTGATTTCACCACCAGAAGCAGCAGTTTTAGAAGATCTCTTCTACCTTTTTTTTCCCTTCCCCTTTAAAAAAACCCCTCTTTAGGCCCAGCCTATGCTGTATACAAGGAGGCTGTTGTCAAAATGCAGCTATTCTGGCCACACATTGCAGAAAATTTTAAACCACAGTTTCATTGATTTATGGAAGTTAAGAGAAGAATGGGACTCCCAAAATATATGTCATAGAATGCTACAGAATGGCTTGATTTGGAAGGGACCTTAAAGCTCATCTACTTCCAGCCCTTCTGCCATGGGCAGGACACCTTCCACTACACCAGGGTGCTCAAAGCCCCATCCAACCTGGCCTTGTCCCTAGTTTACTCTTAAAAGCTGTAGTGCACTTCATGCTCTGGTTAATGTAAATATTACTAATTTCAGTCAGTGAAACCATTTTAAAAACACAATAGAAACAGGTTGTTGGATTGAGCAAGGGGTGATAAAATCCTTAATATGGGAAAATAAAATAATTAGGCTAACATGGCAACGTGCAGTTTCTTGTCAACAGTCATGCAAAAACCAGAAAAATTTCCAGCTATCTTTCTTTGTGCTTTTTTGTTTGTTTTAAAGATTTTTAGTGTCTTACCCACTTCTGAACCACCAGATGTATAAATTTTGCCCTCAGCAGCACAGGCTGCAAGGCTATCTCGAGGTGTTGGAGGTCCTAGCTTGGAATACCAGCTATCCTTCACCACATTGTAGCAGTCCATTCGCTTTATAGGGAAGAGCTGGGAACCACCCAAAATATAAACTACGTTGTCCCAGAAGACACAAGCTGCATCCCTGCGCTTTTCAAAGGGACATCGGATGTCTGTCCAGCTGTAATCCTGCATTACAAAGAACAAGTAATGTCTAATAGATTATAACACTTACCTGCACAGCGAGTGTTTTTCAAACAGAGAGCTTTTCACAGAGATTTAGATATGGTCAGTTTTAAGTTCCTTTTCAAAACAAACATGAACACTGTTTATTGAAGAATACTCCTCAGGTGTACTCTTGAAAAATTCTCTTAGACATAGACATAGTTAGCTGCAATGAACCATGACATTATGAATTTCTATTTCCTCATTCCCTGTGTGCACTGAGTAAAACTTCCCTGAAAAACAGTTGTGGTGTTTTTTTTCAACAGAATTGACCTCCTGCAGCCATTATGTTAGAAACAATGCATGTGATCAATAAAGTAGGATTGCATTTTCTTTTATAGCAATGGAAAAAGACATCTTACATATAGAAACAGATTATTTCTAAAAAATAATAAAATACAGAATGTACCAAAGACAATGGAAAAAGGAGAATATCCAAATTGACAGGCAACTCAGTAAAAAAGCTCTGATACATACTTTATTACCATGACAACTAAAAGCTTATTTACAGAATTTACAAAACACAAATGATCTATAGCTATCCACAGTTGATCGCATGAGAAATAGGGTAATGCTCCATCACAAATACTGGCAGTCATGTTGCCTAGAAACTGATTTTGCATAGATTGGCAAAATCAGTGAGTATCAAATATAGGCAGTAATGCCCAAAGCCTTAAGAACACCAAACTCAGCAACTGATGGCAGACCAGGATAGCACACAGCACAAGGAACACTTCTTGAGTAATAGCATCTCAGATATTCCATGAGCATAGTTTGTATCCTATACTGAACAGGAATGCATGGCACCTTAACTCGTATCTGTGCCACCTCAAGATGGTCTACCTCAACCTGCTGAATGACCTTCACTGCAATGGTTCACACAAGACGTTACATCATTACATTTTCTTAGCAAGGACATACTTCAAACACCTTGGTCAATGAGGAAGAACAGCGACTCCTACATGGGGGTTCAAAGAAAGAGAGGCAGAGCATGTTATAGTCCAAAACATCTTACAATCTTTTCTTGTAGCATCCCCCATATCAAGAAGAGCTGGCAGGTGCATGTGGCCCTTTATGGTGAGAAACAGGTCCTGGGGCATCCTAGAAAGGAAAGCCATACTACAGCATGGCAAAATAAATAGCTGCATAAATCTTAAGAAAATGTCTCAGTGCATTGTGCAAGATCAACATACTTTCTAGCTCAAACTTCAGGCAATTTTATAAAAAATCCTGTTGTTTTCCTTTACTGTTATAAAGGGCTGTGATCTGACCCACTTTTATGGCTTCACTTCATGTATCCATTTCATCCATACCTTTATCAAATGAAAAGCCATAACTTGAACATACTCAGCAGTATCCTCCTCTTTCAGCAGGAGGGAATTTAGGTCATCCTCTTGCAATGCTCTTCAGTGTTAGTCTGTACCACATAGAATTGATTCAATTTTTGCATTTAACACATTTAGGAATTATGCAGAAGGGTTGCTTTACAACACAGTCAAGATCCACTCAGCCCTGGGCAGTGCAAGCCCTATTTCTGGGGGTTTGAGTAGCAAAAGACAGATCAAGATAGGAATACAGTGACACTTTCCATCCTGAGCTCTGTTTTCAACAAATTGTAATGCAGGACACCAGAGGCAAAAGCTATACCTTTTTCTCTTTCATCGATTTATTTAACCACTTATTAAAACTATCTGAACTCCTAAGAGCCACAAAACCCTGTGACAAGAATGGCATATGTAATTACGGGCCATGTGAAAAAGTACATTTTTTTAACACTTTTCCCTCATTTTCAGTTTCCTCTTCCAAGTTTGTCATTGGAAACAGCAGACATGCCCAGTACGGACAACCACCTCTTTAATAGCTTACTGACTACACCTCTATCTCCTCATAAAAGGTATCTTGGTTCCCTTAATCGTCCAGAAATAGCATTGCCAGGCATCTGTTACTTTTTACTTTACATTGTTGAATTTTGCACTGTTAAGGAGTTAAAACTTTCAACCATTTCTGGTTGCTAGAAACAGCAATTCCAAAGAAATAAGCATATTGCTGATACAAAATCTCATAAAGTCATGCATAAAATTTTATCAACAATTCATAGAACAAAACAACAAGTATTTTATTCCCAACCTAGGAGGGGGGTGGGCTAAGAATATGTATTTTTAAATATTAAAAATATTAAAAATTCAACAGGAAATGCTTCTCACAACTGTTAATAGAATATCTAGGATTTCTAGTAGTAGTAGTCTGAAAACAAACATTTCTACTCAAATTAGTGCCAGATGTCTCCACAAGTGTTATGCCTATCTGCATCTGTCCAATTGCATCATTTTGCTTTCTTGATGAAGTACATGCATCAATAGAAATATCAATTACAGTGTGACACAGACAACAAATACAGACTTAAGATAAGACTGCTAAAAGTCTCAACAAATAACACACAGTATCCAATCCAGTCTTAATTAAAGAACCTTTCTGACAACAAGGAAATGAAGATCAGCATTAGAGACTAATCTTGCGTGCAAAAGCATCAGTAAAAATTAAAATTTTTGCACAAGTTTTATCATGCATTATGGAAATATATATTACTTATAACCAAGGGAATAGTTCAGGAAAAACATAACCTTGGTTTTGAACTGTTTCTTTAGGTGACATGTAAGATTTTCATTTAATTAAAATCAAAAGTGAAGGATTATGTCACTATTCAATCAACAGACAACACACAAAATTTCAATTCTTTCCCAAGGTCCTAACCTTGCAAAAGTACATACACAAGCTTAATTCTCTGCTCTGTGACCCTTCCATCGTATTTTGATGAGACTGATTAAAGCAAGTTAAATGCTAATTCAACAGGGCTTCTGGATCCTTGGTTTGTTGCATTTAAGAAGCTACTGTCACAGTTTTAAAGATCAAACTCAGATACTCAAGCAAAACATCCAGAAAAGGACCTTCAAATAGCTTAGAATTGGAAATGAAGTAAAAGCTATGCAACAAGACAGGACAGGCTAGCTAAGAATACCCTAGCTAAGAAAGGACAAGGACTAAGAAAATATGCTTGTTAGAACAAAGATCTCCAATTATCCACTTTTTAAATTTTTCTTCCCTGTCCCATTCTCCCCCCACCCATTAATCCACATGCAAGGCCATGTCTTGATCAGGAGACAGTTCTGCAAAATTTCTTCCCAACAGCTATTTTTTTAGTGTTACGTCTGGACAAATAGTTTATGAAAGAAAAAGCCATTTTATCCTACGCTTTAGGTAGACTTCAGTAATACTTTTTGCCCACAAAACAGATTTCCTTGCCAAAACCATATAACTGTCTGAAAAGTTACGCATGCCCTGATCAAAGGCTTCCCCAACTCAGACCTTGGAAAGGAAAGAATTATCTGCTCTGCACGCCTCTTCACCCCCAGTTGGAGTTACTGCTTATCTTGGGTATGTGTATGAAGAAAAAAAGTAGTCATTAGTTGGGAACTTCAAATTCCCAATGGAAATACATATCACATGTCTCTCAATCTAAGTCAGCAAAGGTAGTAGGTTTTTTTTTTTTCTTCTCCTCAGACTTGAGCAGTATCCAAGAGGGTGGCTTCAATTTTATCTTACATAGGAATGTGACAGAAAAGTTCAAAACATCCCCAAAGTTCATTCCTTTTGAATTAGATTTGACAGGGCTCACATTGACTATAAAGTTCACACAGGTAACACACAGAACTGTTTGAAATCATAACAAGCATTTAATATGCTGAGTTAGAACCAGAATTTCTGCAACAAAATATTACATGCATGTGAACTCATAACTTAAGAGAGCCCTGATGTTTACATAGCAACTTTTTTCTGCATTACGGCATGTGCTTCCCTCGTAGAACAGAGTATGGGTAATCCTTCTGTATGCAGTTGATGTTTCTAGACCATTCAGTCTGCACAGCTGAGATATACACCATTCCTGGGGCTTGATTTTATTCAGGAAATGTAGTAACAAATTTTAGGCAGAAGCTGCTTGCTCTAAACTGGCCATCTGTAAGTTTTTTGTTGCAAAAACTCACTCTTTTCCACTTACATAATACTTCACTCTCCACTCTTCTCCTTATATACTCTTAAGAACAAAAAAAATCCTGAACCATTGGTATTCAGAAGTGGTTGTATATTTCTAATAAATGTACTAAAAAAACAACCCTTGCACTACAAAACTGCGTTCTACACTAATGCATTAGCCAATAACTTAACAATGCTAAAAAGAATTGCTTTGTGTTACTCTACAAACACATGTACATGCACATGCATACAGACTTTCATATATTCCTAACCAACTGCCTGATGTTTTGGTGACCTTTTATTTATTTGCAGCTGTGGAATGCACATACCAATCAATTCTCAACTTATGGATTGATCAGACCTCTGTATCTAGTATTGCCAAGAAACGGATACAATCATTCTATTCAACATGAAGTATTACATCTTGGTACAAAGACTTAAAAAATACTTAATTAACCATATCCTTCCAGCTGTATACCCAAGAGGCAGGGAATACATCCTTCCTAATACCATTTCATAGATCATTATCCCCTACTTAGTATCATCAGCAAATAAAACAGGTGGGATTACAAACAGTGAATCTTAATGCATTCTGAGGTAACGATTACCTTGGGATTAAAATATCTGCAGGACTGGGGCTGTGAGCCTCCAAACAAAGCAATGCGATAATCGTGTTTTTTTCTTCTTGGCCGTGTGCCTTCCACTAACTCTTCTCGGTCTTCTGGGGAAAGGAGGTGGTATCGCATCCCACCTGGAAGGAACACAGCAATTGTTGCAAATCCAGTGTAGCTCACACAAGGAAAAAGGATGTTTCAGAGGCAGGGATAGGGGAGAGATGGAAGGGAGGGAAAAGAGGGAAACCAAGTTTCTACATTACCCCTATACAGCTTTAAAAGGGAAGAATAATGCACAGCAGCAGATAAGGATGAGACATACATCCAGATTTACACCCTGTTTCAAACTGGCTGCTCCATGTGAAAAGGATATGAATAGACTCATGGTATATACCAACTGATTGATCAACTAATTTATTCAACATTAACAAGCAATTAAGTTTGTTGCATTGAAACAGGCAAAAGGAAACAAAAACTAAAAAAGAGGAACAGCAGAACTGGGAGCCTAAAGAGGACAATGCTAACATTTAAAGAAGGGACTTGAATATAATGAGGAGTCAACAATGCCACCTCCTCACGCCACAGTTTCTGATTGATAAGAAGGCATCTCTAGTGGATTGCACACTCATGAAAACCCCTCACTTTTGTTCTTAGCTGACAATGCGAAATATTAGTTATAACGGGTAGAAAAAGCATTCTCCGAAGAAACATTCCAGAGAATGCAAAAACATTGCCGACATTACAAACCACTAATCCCTGACAAAAATCCTTATTTCTTAAACAATGCACCCAACTCCCTGTCACACAAGAAGTATGACAGAGATGTCAAAGGTCAGCAAATACTTACCAACATATAGGGTAATTTGAATCTTGCTCATTGAATCTGAAGAAAAGCAGTTGTGTACTGTTTTTTAGATCTACACTAAAATGAAGCCAACTAGTTAACTGTTACTGAAATTAAAAATTTATTTCCAAAATATTTATCAACATCTAGGATTTTCTTTCTTACATGATAAAATTTCACAAATGCTATCTAAAAACAAAGGGGAAACTTGTTCCCTATCTTTTCTGCACCTTGAGAATGTAAATGTAGGATCAATCATTGTAGATCAGTATGTATTAGCAATAGAAATAGTGCAACAATACACTTAACATCCTAAGTTGCTTAGGGAAGCTTTATAATATTCAAAATTTTGACAAAGTGTTTGTTCCATTAATTCACATTCAAGCATGAATGATAGTGAAATTACTAGTCTTCCCAAAGGCAGACTAACTTTCAATTACCCTAATGAGTCATTGACAAAATCTCCATTCCATTACTTCTCATGGAGTTCATGTCATTTGCTAGGAGAAAACAAATGAAAGTCACACTGTTACATAAGCTAGGTTTTATTTACATAATAATCTGCTAATCCAATTTCAGCTAAATGCAACATACTAGATGGAACACAGTCAGATGGATTTAATGTGAAAATGTTGTCAGAGCAATTTAAAGAAAACAACCTTCAAAAATTCCACAGCATTTTTTTAATTATACAGAACATTATAAAGATTTCAGCTAGAGGTCAACTTACTGATCACCATTTTAAGGCATTCTGGGTTATCCTGAATAAGTGGTTCAGCCTGAACTGTTTTACTTAAGAAGTTCTTTGATATCAGAGGAAATCGGACTTTAGCAAGAATATCAACCATGTACGGCTGTCGATTTGGCTCATCATACTTCAGCCATCTGACTGCTGCATCATAAACCTTACACAAGAGAGAAGGAAAGAAAAGGATAAGGTACATCACCAAACAGTAAGATAAATAACTGAACTGTAATGCACCAAACTGACTCTTATGCCTGCTGGAGATTAACCTATACTAACATTTTACTATGTGGGGTTCATTGCCATCTTCCAAAAAAACCCCAACACCCACCCCCCAAGCAAGCAGTCAATGAAACCCAGAAAAAGACAATGCTCAGATATTAAGTAAAACAAATGCACAACCACAGAATAAAACTCATCTACACATTTAAAGAACCCTACTACTTCTGCTATTTGACTTTTTCCTTCTAAATGGAAAGTGTGAATCTGCAATTCCCATTTATGTGGGTAACTCCTGCACTAGGTTAAGTCTAGTACTCTTTATGTTCTATGCCATAACATTGGAAATACTTCCCCAGAAATGCTGAAATAGGAGACTACATCATGTAGAAGCTAAGCTGATAAACTGCTTCAGTTACCAAATCATATATTGGGTATCCAAATATACTGCTATTGTTATGTCTTAGGGGACCATTTAAATCAAATTTTTAGCTGCAGACGATTGTAAATTTATCAGAGAGCTTCCTCTCTTTCTCCTCTTTACATAAAAAGATAATGGGTTTTCTTAGGGGACAGGGAAGACAGAACAGGGAAGGTAATCAAGAAATGTGCTCTATTTATGACTGTCTTGTGAGTCAGAAAAAAATGAAACAAAAATTCAGTATTAGAAATGAACTATGATACTTCCATGCTGCTCTCAGACACAGCAAGCTTATCGAACAGCACTGACTCTGAAGTGGCAGGCTACCTTCATTACAAGCATAACCAATACCTTTGCCTGTAGCTGAAACTGGTCACAATATCAGTGGTGTGTGACTGATATAACATGGAAAGATACTTAATGGCAGAATTAGTTTGAAGGACTACTAAACTACCTCAGCTACAATTCTGTAAAATTACATGGGAGTGAGAGAGAGTAGAGAAAAAAATATTTACAGCTCAATCCCATCAGCTGACGAAATTCAACCGAATGACTGGGATGGAACATTGTATAAGACAGGCAGTAGTTATAGCTACCTTTCTTTTTGTGCTAAATGTATATATGCTTTATACCAAAACAGAAGTTACAGTAAAGTATCAACTTTCTAACAGTACTCCTGAAAAATAAGATTCCTATGGTACCGCTGGAAAACCTCTGTAATTTCATACTGCACATGGCTAGTTGCCTAAAGGAATTTTAATGATGATAGAAAACATTTCTACCGCTGCTGACTGGTTAAAGCATGCCATTCTGCCTTACCAACAGAACTTCAAGAATGTAAGTTCTGAATTGTCATTTTGATTGAAAGCCAAACACTTCCAGCTCTGAGCATGTTACCCTGTGACCTGCTTTTCATCCAGCACTCAGCAAGAACGTTGAACTTTAAACTCATATTTATAATTGTAACCAGCCAACTACCATATTCAATCACCTGATACTATTCCCCATTCTTAGTAATTCTTATTTTCATAAAGCACATCACCACACTGTAAGACAAATAACTAAATCTTAATGCTTCAAATTGATTGTTCTGCTTATTGGAGGTCGAGGTCAATGGAAACTTTAGTCACCAAAACATGTGGACACATACCATCTGGGCTACAAGATCTCTCTTGCACTTCAAAGGTATGAGTCAAGTCATGATGCAACCCAAACAAAGTTAATTTACCTAGTTCAAGTACCAGAACAGCATAGCTAGAAAGGTAAGATTTCAGTTTGTCTTCAACAGATTTGCCTGAGAAGCTACAACTACACAGCAACTACAGGTACCACCCAGCTGCTACAACCACCCTACAATTCCCTCTTTGGGCTGCAGTGCAGACACCTATATGCTTCCTATTTTCCTGCAGTAGGAAGAACAAGCTGACAAACAAGTATTCAGGGCTGTGCTGTAAGCTGAATCAAGCATTCCAAGTGGGACAGGTGTGAATGTAATTTCTACCACAGGTCACGACTTTCAATTGAGTGGAACTCCAGACTCCTTTCAGCAACCTAAACTTTTTTATGTCTGCTCCTTAAATAAGGGCCTTTCATCAATCCATCCGTGCCAATGCATCTAGCTTTCAGTGTTCTGTTCATCTTGCTTCCAAATCCCTCAATTCCCCAGGCTGAACTTGTGTATGCATGTTTCCATTAGAAGCAACTCCTCTCTGGAATGGGCCAAAGCCATACTCAGGTAGAAACATGCAGCCATTAAGGTGCAGTTTGTTCACACTTTGAAGTAGTCCACTTCCACAAAAAGCACATAAATCCCAAACTAGAAGCAACTGCTATTATACCCCAAATTTAATTTAGCTCACATACTGTGGAATCCGAAACCCTACAGCTTTCTTGATAAAGGAAACTGTTTTGCTTACTCCCTTCTTTCTTCCTAGTTTGCTGAAACAACATATACACAAATCACACTTGAAATTTGAATATTTATTAACATTTGATTTTGACCAAGCTAGGATGCATGTTTTATTCCACAATTTAGCATGCACTATGTGCATAGTATCTTCTAGGAACATCAGAAGTGAGAGACTTGAATACTTGAAACCAGTTCTTGATTAAAAAAAGATAGTGAAGTTCAATCCTTTGAGCTGGTATGAAACAGGGATCTCACCTGGTCTTCTGCCCTCACTGTCAATGTATCTTGGTTCAGGAGATGCGTCACACGCTTAACATCCAGCTGAAGAAACTCATCTGTCTTGTAAACTTCAGTGAAATGCTGATGGATGAAGTCATCCGCAGTGGCCTTCAGTTCTGGGCAGTCTAGGCATTCTGCTAGCACACTTATGCCTATGAAGGAAAGTTAAGAAAAAAGCCTTTCTGAACTTGAACTGCAATTATCTTTAATATATTAAAATAGAACCCAATTACTATAATTTCAGTGACACTTGCAATCTCAGTTTATTACTATGCCTTTTTTTTTTTTAAACACATGTATCATAACTCATTTACAACTCGACAAACAAGGAGAAGCTGTTGATCCCTACCCCTACCAAACTAACTGGAGAGTCAGACCTGCAACACTTGCTGTATTAACTAGGTGTCCAGCACTATTTCCTCATGTTTCCTCATTACGAAGCAGACAACAGCACCTTAACCAAGACTGAACCATGCTGCAATAACAAAGTCTAACCAGAATAGCTTGAGAAACTGGATTCTGGTTTTACCACCTCTCCTGACCTGCTCCTACAGCATCAGTCACCAGTGACACCAAATTTCCTTCAAGAGTCATGCTGAACTGGGACTTTACAGGTAGGACAGTCAGCTGCAGACCAACACAAAAAGTCAAGTCCACGTTGCTGGAAGGGCAGAAGGTTGGCACAAAGCATAAATAGTAACTGGTATTGAGAAGCACCATTGCCAACCTTTTCCCTAGAAATCACATAAGCACAGAGCTTTTCAGCAGGAACTTCTGCTCAACATGCTACAGCCTTCTCCTCCCAGGAGGTGGCAAGTGGAGTAGAAGCAACTCACTGACCCATGGGCTGCAACTAGTATGAGCTGCTCTAAGTAGTAAAATGCAAACTAGAAAGATAAAATCCAAATGTATGACCTCTTGACAAAATTTCAAGAGATTCAAATTAAGCCATGGTTTCTTTCAAATACACTTTTTTTAATGAACTGTGGACTTGTCTATTAGTCTGCACAGTACATGTTTCAACTTACAAACAATGCCTTAAGGAAATATTGATTTAATCTTTATCTCCTTTTTTGCTATAAATTAGCAACAAAGTAATCAAGAGTTAGCATAACTAATTTTCCAGCTAACACAAGTCAAGGGGAGGAAACAAGCCTCAAAGCAAGCCTAAGTGGCATTTTCCTTAGTAGATAATGCCTTTCTTCCAGTAGTTGTTTCAAAGACACAGCTGGACTGCATGGAAGTGTCAGCTGAATCACTGTAGTTCAGATACTCTGCAAAACACTTCTATTGTTTTTATAAACATTTGTAACATGATTGAGTTGTTACTAGGAGAATTACCTAACAAACGTCAGTAAGAAATTCTTAAAAAATGAAGTTACTCTTTAATCTCTGATCAAATGAAGTGCACCAAATCTTAAGTATGAAAAAGTATTTAGTTCTACATATTTACCTTTTCTGTAAGAGTTCATGTTACAGCTACAGGACATATTATATCAAACCTTCCCCAATGATTCATGGATTTCAGTCAAAATGAAATGTGAATAAAATCAAAAGTAACCTAAACTTATTCTGTTCATACTTGTAGATGATACGCTAGTTTTGTAAAAGTTACGAATTTGCCCAATTCTGTCTGTAAGTATAGTAACAACTGAAAGCCCCACCCTTCCAGCTGTGGTTCTCTTACAAACAAGAAGCCCCAATGTCCTGCCAAGCTGAATGAAACCTTGCACAGTCAACGGGTCCTGTGGCAAAGGGCAACAGTTCAGATTCAGAGGAAAATTATTTTTATATGCCTGGATTTAACTGAACCTTACTGTCTTTTAGACAATACCATCTATTTTTCAGGAACAGCAAAGGTAAAAAATAAACAGTAAGTCTATTTCACTTACCAAGACAATTGGAAGCATCAACTTGTTCTTTCAAAAAGTCCACACACATTTTTTTCACAGGCTCAATTTGGTACTGGTTTGCTGCATCTAGTAAAGACTGGACATTATTGCTGTTAACTGAGATTCTGAAAAAGAGAATGTGTAAAATTAGCATCACTGAAATTACCCCATTTGCTGCAGTAAAAAGACCCCACAGCTTACACCAATTCACAGGAATGGCAAAATTATTTTCCTGCTATTTACCCAAGAATCTTTCACTTACAGACTGAAGACACAGTCTCCCTTCACGATCTTTTGAAACTGCTTATATTTGCTATGCTTTACTGAGGCAGGGAAAAAAGTAACCAATCCTGGAATCTGTAGAATAAGCCTTCAACACAGGTCCTCTGCAGTCCTATACTATTGCTCTGACTTGTGATTAGCCATTTTTCACACACACAAAAACCAAAACCAACTCTTTTTTATGACAGCCTCCTACTCCCAAATGGACATCAGCATCAGCAAAGTCTGTCTAAACTCTGTCAGGAGAGCTCTGGCTGATGTGCCTGGAGTGCATAAGAGAACAACCAGTCTGGCAGTGCTTCAAGAGAGGGTACAGAACCCACAGACTAGGGCTTGGGCACTAGGGCAGGCAACCATGTGGCTGGGGTGGGGTGCTGACACTGACTGCCTCACACCACTGATAGAATATACAAAATTCCTCTCAAAAAAAAAACAAACAAAAGAGAAAACCTCTCTAATGAGAGTTAATCCCATTAGTACAAAGATGAAAAGCCTGCCATCCATAGGCCTGGTTAATGCTGATTAAGTACGGTTTACAATCCTCACCATCTGTAGGAGCTCTGTTTAGGGGGAAAAAAACAAGCCACAAAAACAGGCAAACACATAGACAACCTGAGACTGGAGGGAGATGCTGTTCACAGAACAGTTACCCACCCTGCCTGTTTTGAGATGAACGTGTAACTCCTGGAAATGGTCCTGTGCCATAGCTACCATGGCCATAAAGAGAGATCCTGCTGACAAAAATAAGGACCTGAATTTCAAAACAGTGGGAAATACCATTTGACTCCAACACTGAAGTTAAAAGCTTGAAGTGCTTTGAATTGCTTTCTGGAGACAAATAGCCTTCTCTTTGGTGTGGCTTCCTACTGATTAAATAAAAAGCAAAGGGGGAGAAGCACAGAAGGCCCAGTCACATAAGTCACTTACTTTAAAAGTAAGTAACTGTAACAGTAACAAAACTGATGAATCACAAAAGCATTATTTTAATATTTTATAATTTACAATTGTCAGGCTTCCTAGAAAAAGCATGAGCTTGAATAACAAAACTACCTTGCAGTATAAGCAAACTCCACGAGCTGTTCAATAATGTCAGGCTCTGCATCTTTTAGCTCCACTTCAAAGGACTTTGATTCAATCATATTTGCTGCAAATAGATTAAAAGACAAACTTTTAATCAATTAAGTCACTCTAGTTATTGTAAGTTTTGAAACCGTAAAAAATGAAGTGATTATACAAAGTGGGAATATGCCAAAAACTGCAACCAGTTAATTGGTGTTTTCCCAGTACTACTAATGCAAGTCAGGAAAGAAAAGAAGCAGTGGAACCAACAAGATCACTGGTGACTGTACATGCCTGTATTGTGTAAATTATGGAAAGTGTATTAAATAGAAAAGGTTATTGATGCTGTTGACTGCAGCACAGACTGCCAAGTTAGCAATACTAAACCCAGAAAGCACATGTTGCATTATCAAAAGGCATTTCCATATTCAAGCTGATAACAATGGAGACAGCTCCAAGCTCCCACACACAGACACAGCACTAAGTTTGCCCACAGATGGTTACCAGCTGACCACTGGAAGGCACAATTATTTTACTTCTACTCAATTTTGATTTCACAGTAATTTTACAATTAATGGGTAAAGTATACAAAAGATAAGATACTGATGCCTTATGTAACAGAATTTTTAAAGAGAGCACAAATGCAAGAATTACAGAATCACAGAATGAACTAAGGTTGGAAAAGACCTCTAAGATCATCAAGTCCAACCATTAAACCATGTCCCTAACCTCTGAAAGACTTTTATATGCATAAGTGCCTAATGGTGGGAAACAATGGGCAGACAATTCTGTCACAGGAACAAAACCTCCCCACTTTCAGGTTAAGGGAAGGGGATCAACTCTGATACAGAGTGTGAGCCTCAGTTATTAAGATAGCTTACATATGAAGTAACACTTGATCAAAAGAGTGTTAAAGGGAAAATGAGCGGAGGGGTGAACAGAGATGAATGGAAGGAAACAAAATCAGAAATCTTCACTTATATTTATTCCTCAACTTAATGACTTTCATAAAATAAAAACTTGTCAGCCACAAATCTAGCACAACATCATCATGAAAGTTTAAAATCAATCAATTTCAAAAGACTTACTAGTAAACATCAAATTAAAAAAATGACTGGCTGAAGCAAGCACAACACGGTGAGCTGGGATCTTTCTTTCTTGAACCATAAGAATGACATCACAGAGAGTTTTCTATATCAGAGGGAAAAAACAGACAAAAATTACAAAAATCAGCATTTTTAAAAATATTTGAGCAATTTTTTTTTAAGAACAGCTTAAGGAAATTCATTGGAGTTTGTAACTCACAACTCAAGAGCATTACTTGATAAAGATTTTCTGAAATTAATAAAGTTCGGTAAACCTGGAGAACTCATAAAGGTCAGTTTACCCACAGATTTGTACCTTAAGGCTACAAATGACACATAAACTCTGATTAGTGTTTTTGCCATGGCATTTACATCAGCTTCCAATAATGTAGGTTCTGCAGCATCTAGCAGGGGCTTAATTTCTATTTCATTATGCATTTATATTTTTGTGGCTTTCCTCTACTCCACTGCTGATTTTCAAAAACGTTTACAGGAACCTCATATCTGAAGGCTGCCATCATATTGCCCAACTGGAGTGAAAGTGATGAACAAGTTAAAAGCATTCAATGGAACATTTTAAAGAAAATATATGTGAAAAAATACCACTTCTGTGAAAGGGTTTTACTGGTCATACCTGATGAGCAACAAGCTTCCAGACAAAAAAAAAATTATTTCTCCTTTTGCTATCTATACATAGGCAGCTAGTTTCTCCCCTATATGTACACTATCATGCACTAGAAGGAGAAAGAAAAGTGAAGAATTTATAAAAGTTGTTAGGAGACATGACAGTAAGTCATTGGGGTAAAAACACATAATTTGAATATATTCTGAAATGGTATCCTTTCTAAGAACATACCTGACTGAAATAAATGCATAACATACTACAGTTAATTATAATACACTCTATATTAAGAAAGAAAAACTGAGCTGCACTACTTCCTCAAAAAATAGGAACTTATTTTTGACTACTCCCATAAGTTCATGAATCTACTCTCGGAAACACCTACCTACAGCCACCTCAAAAAAAAAAAAGAAGTTCTTTACTATGGGAAATATATACTTGCTTAGAACTGTGACAATGTTTTCCACATAGAGATAAATATTATCTAGGACCCAGGTCACAAGGTTCATAACCCAAATATACAGTCCCTTCAAATATGTTTGTTTAAGTTTTTTTAAGGACATTCAGAAGCACTTGTTGGACAAAATATAAACAATACATTTCAAAAATATTATTTAAATGGAAGTTAGATGGGGGGGACATACAACTTCCTTTGTACATCTGTAGTTTTAACCATATAGGCCTGAAACAACAAAAGAGACCATTCTAGTAAAGTTTCAGAGGAAACCCTTTAAAGCTGAAATTCCTAGCACTTCTGGTTCAAAACAAGCATCAGAAACTAACAGCACAAGATACCATAAAATCCTTTGGCCAAGCTTTGTAAAGACTTGCAACTGTTGCTCGAGCTCCACACTGCATTTGTAAGATACATTTAATACCTCAGCTCAGCTTTAGAAGTACCTCAGATATTCTAAGACATTTCAGCGCATTTGTTAACCAAAGTTTGACCATCATATTAATTTCTTCCCCTGGGATGTTTCTGGGTATGACTGTTCCATTTCAACTAATGTTCTTCTAAGGATTTCTGCACTTCTTTCCAGAAGGACCCACTACTGTCACTGGGTCCCCTCCATAATGTAATAGGTGACTGGTGTTAACCAAAAGACACACCCTAACACGAGCTTATATAGGGCACTTCACCTTCCAAACAACAGGTTCAGCAACACCTTGCAGCTCTATCCCAGCTTCATTCCTAGTGACTTCACTCTCAGCTGCAAAGTTGCAACAAAGGCTTTATGCACATGCTGTTCAATAGCTCTGTAAACCCACACAGACGTGGGTCATCATGTGTCAGAGATCAGCAACAAGTTCTTCATGCACTAAACATATTTGGCCCCAACATCTCACCTGTACTGAGTGCAGGTATGGCCATAATTTACTCTAAACACCCATACTCATGGAGGCTGCCTCTTGATCCCAGCTGACAGGAAAAGCAGCCTCCTTAAATTTGGCTCTCCTTTCCCGTCAGCCCATCTTCCTACAGCACTGAACTACTTTAAATCAATACCTAGTGCTTCACATGCATATTGACATCTCCATCATGGGAAATTTTTAACTCATATTCAGGTTTTGTAACAGCATGGTTCTTGACTTATCAAAATACAAGAAGAAAGAGCTGCCTGTAAATCCTCTTAAACTTTAGCACAACCAATCAGGTTGAAAGTAGTATATTTTCCTCTGGCTCCTGCTGACTTCCTAATTTTATCCTACATAATCACATCTCTCCTTGCCCCCTCAGTAATACTTAACCTCCTCTTACAAAGAACTCCTAAAAGAATCGCAAGTGTCATGAAATATGCAAGAATTTCCGGAGCAATCAGCATTGAGCGGTATATGCAAAGCTACCATCTGAGGTCAGATGGGAAGTTTCCAGTGAAACAAGGGCAAACCCCAGAAATGGTTAACAGGATCAGTACAAACTGTTCAGCACCTGCTTTGCTTGAGTTTATCAGAGAACATAGAGTTGTGTTCTGTTCAAACCACTGGACCTGATCTTAGAAAACTATATACAAACAGCCTAGTGCTGTTAATCATGACAATGTAGACATTTGAATAGAGCAAAATGGCCTTAAGCCAGTAGTTTCTGTAAGCTTCAGTGACTAGGTCATGAACAATGAAGGCTGAAGAGGTCAAGGTGAAGAAGAGTTAAAGACCCCTACAGTGAGGCCGAAGACCGGAAACGACCACCTAAGCCTGATGCCAAAAGAAGATTCTGAAAGGCTCCACCCAGACTGCCCCTAGTCTCTGCCTAGTCATTAATATGCATAATCAGATATTGTAATCTTATTACTATGCAAAATTGTATGTTGTAATCATGTAGTGAAATGTATAAAATGGTTCATTTTGTACCGTTGCATCAAAGCTAGTTTGTCCAGTGTGAGCTGGCTAGCTTTTCAGTGCTGCTCGAATAAATACCTTTGCTGCTAAAAGAACAAACTCTCTTAGCAGTTCCTTTCGTACCGAGGTTTTTCAGCATCACCAGACAACATTCAGAGATGTACCTCCCCGGGCATAACAGATTTTGAAATTTGAATCAGAAGTACACACGGATTTCCCAAAACTCAATCCTGATGCCCTCACATCAAAGGGAGGGCAGTATTTCTTTTATCTACTTACCAATCATAGAAGCATCTGACATTGCTTTTTAAAGAGTGACAGGGTATGAGCTAAACACTGATAAACCAAGTTCTGAACTCAGCCACACCTTGGAATATGTTTATATGATTAGATCAGAAACAAAGCCTACACCAAAAAAGTAGATCCCAGGCTTCAAGACTTTACTCTGCTACATGAGGACATGGAAAACAATTTTGTTTTCCATAAACAGGAGCTCAGTTGTGTGAAATGGTTTATACAGGCAACATAACTGACTGTTTTAGTGAGAGAAGAACAGGGCTGAAGTGCAGAAACCTGAAAAGGGCTGAAAAGCAGAACCAACACTGGTATCACTCGTGAGGCAAGGACCCAGGTAGCATTAAAAGCTGGACTGAGTCTCTGGCAAGACTAACACTGGAGGACAAGCATCTAAACCCTAGAAGATACAACACATGACAGTATGAAGAATGAAGCCCCTACATGTTTTGGCTTCAGAGCAGCTTTCATTTTGGCTCCACATCACTGTTTTTAAATGAGCCAAAGTTCCACCATCAAGCCAGCTCCTCCAATGGGACGAAGTCTCTTCATATGTAAGGAATTGCATAGATCCTTCTGCTCTTGTACTAGAAATGTAAGGTTTTTAATTAAAAAAATAGTTTAAACCCAAACATTTCTTTCAATTTGAACAGCTCAACTGAAATGCACTTGTATGATGGCAATTTTGGTTACCAGTCTTGCTCCATTAGTAAACAGATAAGTCACGTTTAATAATCATTAGACTATTGCCCAATAAAGCAAATGAGCCCAAAAGATCCGAATTTGAGGCCGGATGAGGCCACCAGGCTCCTACACTGGAGCAAGGTGGCCAGAGGCACTCAAGAAGAAATGCTACCTGTGAATGCTAACCTTGGTTCCAAGCACCCCTCTCCACTTGCTGCAGTTTCACTATTCACAGGAACACACAGCCAGTTTGTTTAGAGGAGAGTTCCTGGTCAAAAATTCCACATCACCACCTTTTCACTGCCCCCACATTTCTGTTCGAGAAAGGCTCTGTAAATGCTCCAGCTGGAGACACCGGGCCATCACTCGCAGCCTTTCTCCTGCGCTCCCACAGGCGAGGCCTTATCACATACGGAAAAGCGGATTCCCGGCGCCTTCTGCCTCCAGCACCCACAATGAGCCCCCGCAAGGGGACGGAGCTCTGTGCCGGGCCGCCCGCGGTGCCCGGCTCGGCGGGTCACAGCCCGCAGTCCCGCTCCGGGCGGGAGCACAGCGCGGCCCGGCGGCCCCGGCGAGCGGCCCGTACCTGCTTGCGCATGGTGTTCATGACGCCCATGAAGCTGGCGAGCAGCTTCGCCTCCTCGCGGGCCGCGAGCTTCTTCTCCGTCTTCTTCTTGCTGCTCTTCTCCGACCCGGGCGCGGCCATGCTCGCCCGCGCTCACCGCCGCCGAGCCGCCCCCAGCCGCG
>JAWWMO010000083.1:31398655-31420155 GCA_035047845.1 Dendrocincla fuliginosa | reverse complement strand
GCGGTGCCCGCCTGTCCCGCCGCCCCACGCGGTGCCCCCCTGTCCCGCCGCCCCACGGAGTGTCCCCTGTCCCGACGCCCCACGGAGTGTCCCCCGCCCCGCCGCCCCACGCGGTGCCCCCCGCCGTGCCGGCCCCACGCAGTGTCCCCGCCCTGCCCAGCGCGCTGCCGACGCTGCCGCCGCCCGTGTGTGCGCAGCGGGTTCTCCTGCGCCCGCTGAATCGGCCGCGTCCCGCCTCGGAGACGGGTCCCGGGCGCACGGGGGCTGGGGAAGGAAACAAACGGGGGCCCGGAGACAAGCCACTTTCTCCTGGCAACTGCACACGCCTCTCTTCCAGAAATAATGCCACGGCCAAAACGTTTAATGCTCTGATCCTCGTTTTATGGTTAGGGTTGTGACAGCCAAAGATGTGTTTCAGTGTGAGTTTGCTGTTCATGCTCCTGCTGTGAAGTTTCCAATTTTAATTCCACAGATAGCAAAATGTTGAACAGCTTAATGTCATGACTTGAAGGGAGGGAGATCCGTGCAGAAATAACGTGAGGCTCTTTTATTAATAGAAGGAATAAGCCCCTTTGTTCCTGATATCATGCCTCGTGATAAGCCTTAATAAGATGGACTTTGATATTCTGTGGTTCTGCTATCTTGTGTTATTACTAATGGACGAGTTAAGAACTTTAATGCATTTGACCTCTGTTTCATTGAAATAAACAGACACACAGCTATCACTTGACTTTCCAGATTTTATAACAGTATGAAACTGAGAAATCTACACCTCTCTTGTCACAATAATAGCCTGAGAAAACTGGGAATGTACATCTGCCCAATTTCAGATCTCACAGTAGAAAGAATTTACCTGTATAGTTGTTATTTCATCTTGAAAGTATTCATATGATGCCACAGAAATTGCTGTGTTGGGCCCCGGAGTGCACTTCCCTGTTCTGGGAGCTTAGTTGGCTGAGTTAAGGAGTTCAGCTTGTTGCGTCCAAGGTTGGGGTGACACCCATCTGCACTTGCTCCAACAGTTCCATGTCTTTCCTATGTTGGGATTCATGTGCATGCATGTGCTCCCATGTATAATTCAGCAAAGCCATACAGGAAGAACATGTCAAGATGAAAAAAAACCCAAAAACAAGCACAGAGAGGTTCTATATTTCAAGTCCAAGAAATTATAATCTTGGAGGGACAGCAGAAAACACTGTAACCTCAGAGACAGAAATCTCTTATTCAAGATTTCAAGATAAGGACTGGAAAGAAAAGTCAGCTCCCTGTGTATCTGAGAAATTAAATTCAAATAATTTAAATGAATAGGAAGTTAAATTTAATACCAATGAAAGCATCATAATGTACTATGTTTCTTCACAGCACATGGTTATTCTGAAAGCACTCTACAAACACTAATAGTTTAATGATATTGTTATGTCTCAATTCACAAACTGAGGTTAAAATTAAAAATAGAAAAGTATTACCCTCTAAAGCTCATGACAGGAAAACCACTGGCCTAGCACAAGCAATACTATATCCATGGTGGGTTTGAAAATGTATCAAATTATGTTTTAAGCCATCAACGAATGCTGCTAAACAGACTGGTGCAAGATTGATAGATATCCTGAAATGTTTAGTGAACATGGTTTGCTTAATCCAATCATCTCTAATCCATACTGTGGTAGAGATCTTTCAATCAAAAAGATGAAGTAATAAGGATATCGTGCTGAAATGCAGAAGATTAGCAAGGCCTGACTTCACAGTATGGATTCAAAATGACACAGGGTAACTTGTTCAGCTCTTTATGCTAGCCTGGCACTGAAAATTCGAATATATTCACAGCATACTTTTCTCTCAGCGGTGCACATATTTCTTTGGACAGGAGAAATGCTTCTCAGTTACTTTGGCATGAATATTTTATATATTGTCTACAAATGGTAAGAGTTCACCTGTGTTTTGTTTTTTTCCCAATTCACAAAATAAGACAAGATATAGAAATTCTGAATGTGAATGCATGTGATACCACATTATGTTGTCCCAAAATCGGTTCTTCAATCCGGTGTGCAAGAGGCCAATCCATACACAGAGTAGAGGTGTTTGATGTATCTACAGTTCTGCACAGAAAAGGGTGCTGGGCAAATACACAAAGCCAGTGCCATAACTATCAAAACTTTTCACTTTATTTCAATTTATTTTAGGAAATAAATATTTTAGCATTATAATTCGTTGGTACAAGTTACCTAGTTCTTTTATGAATTAGTATTCTGTATTCTGTTGGTTAATGCTGTCTCACTTCCCATGTTAACTAGCCCGCGTGCTCAGGCTTTCTCTTCTTTTGGGTCGGTGGGTTTCTTGGGGTGGTGGTCGCAATCTGCCCTTGCTGGAATTGCCTTTTACCCAATCAGAGCTTATTTCAGCACAGCTACTGAGTTGTCTTTATCAGTTTTTTCCTTACCTTGGGAGTTCTGCCAAATGTCCCTGTAAATTCTGCGCTCTTTGCGTCCTCTATCACTGGGCATCCTTCTCCCCAGGCTTTGTTAACCTCCCCCTACATCTGAGGTCACTGGAGCATGTCAAGCCCTAAACTTAACATGGCAATTCTACTGACAAGTAATTCAGCTTTCTAACACCTGGATATCAAATTATGACACAGTGATATGGACTTGGTATGGAATCTGCAGCCACACTATGGATTCATCTGTCATTCCAGTATTGTGTCTTTTCTCTTGAGCCTGAATCCAGTAACCCATCTCCACATGCCTCTTCTTCATTCAGATGAAGCAACACTGCTCACAATGCCTCTCCCCTCTTTCCTATCCCATCATCTTGTCTGCAATGCCTCTGCCTTTTGTAGCCAACATGTGTGCTTTTGAGAAGATGGGGAGGATGACGAGAATTGTGGGTCCCAGTAGGAAGGTGAGCAAGAAGGGGAGGATTGTGCTGGATGTCGTGAACATCTTGTGCCAACTTGCAGTGTTGCTTTTTGCCCTGAAAAGAAGGCTGCCAAGGGAATGCTGCACTCCTTCCACAGAGATCAGAAGTCCCTCTTTCCCACAGCAAGCCACCTCCTTTCAAAATCATGGTGATCCTCTCTAAAATATTTCATTCTCTTACAACAGTAGTACAACCCTATTTCTGGCAGTACTGTATCTAGAGACTCAAATGCCTTCAGTCAGCTTTTGTGGCAGGTCAGGTGCCCCCTACTCAGGCCAGCATGGATGACTGATGGGTGCAAAGTGCTGCTGTCATGAGCAGAGCCAACAACCCAGGGGAAGCAATGAAATCAAACAGAACCCTGTGAGTCGGGATCAGTAACAGGCTTCATCCAGTGTATGATGACTCAAGTGGAGCTGGTACATTTGGCATGAGAGATATCTCCCAGATGAGGCCCTAATTATATATTTAGCAGACACCTCCTTTAAAACCAGGTCTCTTGAGTTTGTCATCAATTTGTATTCAGTGGATTAGAGCCAACTTGTCACAGAGAAGAGCAAAAATATCAATGACAAACACTCAGATGAGACACTACTGGATTAGTGGAATTAGTACATCAAAGAAGAAAATAGATGCATATTTGGGACAGTATTAAACCAGGGATTATCAGCAGGTTTAACTTTTTTAAGTGAACTTCATGAGGCTCTCAGGTATATTTCTAACAAAATGACAAAATGATTTCCAAATTGTAATGTTTCTGATTCTTTTTATTTTAACTCATCCCAAAATTTTGTTGTTTTTTTGTTTTGTTTTGTTTTGTTTTGTTTTTGTTAAAAAAAACACCAAACAACCTCAAGGCTGGTGGGGGTTTTTGTTGTTTTTGGTTTTTTGGTTGGTTGTTTTTTTAATCCCCACACAGCTACATAGAGGAATTTAAACTGTGTTATGCCAGAAGGAACACCAGGACTAGTCAGAGCACTGATGCTCACAGGAGACATAAACTTCAAAGAGAAAATGGGCTTATCACCACACTAGCCAGAATGCCTTACTGTATACATTAGGAAGACCAAAGGTTTATTTCCTTGTACTCCCAAAAGCAGTGGGATAACTTAGACTTCCTGAAATCAATATTCTCTTTGGAGCAGTACATTTTTAGCTGTTTCTGGTCTTTTTCGGAGCATGCTCTTACGACAGTGACTTCTTGAGCAAGGATGCCTTGTTGCACTGAGCTGCCAGAACACAAGGGGAATTTGGTCTGAACACTTTCCTCATGTTTGAAGTATTTCCAGGATACTCCCTCCTGTACAGTTTACTAGAAGTCCTTCTGATTTCTGTGCTTGGAGAGTTGTTTTAATGTCTTGAATTCAGGCTTTCTCACTACTTGTTTCTAGAGCCCAAGTAGCCTTTTCTCATGGCTTTATTTCTCTTTTCATAATGAAATTGTTCCCTTTTTTTCCCCTCAAGTTTTAGACTTGTGTCCTCAGTGCTAATGACAGGAAACCTCTTGTTTTCTTACCTTGCTGTGAACTGTGTCTTACAACATCCCATGGCATCCCAGATTTTCTGTTCTGATAGATGTGTCAGTTGCATTAAATCTTTAAAGGCAAAGGGAAGAGTGACTAAAATGGATTTATACTTGATTTGCTTATTCATAATTTAAGGAAGGTTTTTTTCCCTTTTTTGCATTGAAGATTAAGGTCTCCTTTGAAAACCTGGACCACAAAATAATTTAAACTTAAATCCCCAACTGGCAAAGTGATTCTTTTTCCCTCTGTGTAACTGCTGTGTGTACTGTGTAATTTTTACTGCTCGTTCACCCAAGCAGTAATGCTTATCTGAAAGCAGCACATTTATGCCAGGCAGCTGGAAGAGTGGGGGTGCCCCAGGAGGGAGCAGGCTGTGGAGGAGACCCCAGCCTGGCACGTGAGTGCTCTCTTGTGCAGGGGGGCATCCCCCACATCCGAATAGGGCCGGGGTGTTGACAGGACCTGCTGGTGGTCCAGTTGTCATCAGAGGAGGTGAGGCGACAAGGAGCTCTGGCCCTGGGCAGCCAGCAGGTGTCCTGGGTGAGGGTGGTCACAGCACTGCAGCCTGTCCATGAGCTCAGGGCCCCAGTGGTTTGGATGAGGGAGGTTGTTCCAACAAGACAACGCTTAATGTATTTAGTTTTGAAAGCATACCTCCTGCATTCTCTCAAGCTGAACTTCATGCTATTTAATTGCACTGCTGTAATATAACTCCTCTGTATTTCAGTGGTCAGGCTTGGGATGTGACAGGCTGAGGAGCAAGTGCAGCCTTGCGCTGGCAGCCACTCTGGGACGTGCCTTTCATCAGGCAGTGGTCCTTTTTCATGCCAGCACTTCAATTTTCGCTTATTGTGGAATGATTTATCACCAGAACCAGCCAAAGGAGGTAACTGTGACAAATGAATACTCTGAAAACCATCTCCTGTTGGGAACAGATAAGGTAAACAAGACACAGAAAGCAGAGGATTCCCTGTATCCCTGTTTGGCTGACCCCAGCCAGCAGGTGAGATAAGTTAATTTTACCATAAGAGGTGTTGCACAGTCATTAAGATCTGTTGTGGGCTGAATCCATCTCCTGGGCTTTGGTAATGTTTGGAACTAATTCCAGACCTTTTCCTTCATTTAGCTTCTCCACTCTGAAGAACAATAAATATTTTGGCTGTCTACAATGATTCTCATCCAACCCATTTCTGTCCCTTTGTCAAGGAAAAAAGTTAGTATCATCAGTTCCAGTTCAAAGCTTTTACAGATTTCCCGGGATGAACAAGGGGTATTCCTCAGATACTTCTGCTTGAATAAGCCAATTAACTGCTTCTTGTTCAAAGACCAATAAAAGGAGAAGGATTGCCCTCATACATGGCAACTCTTAGTAGGGCACAAAATTATTTTTTTAATAGCAGTACAATAGGAAATAGCAGAACTGCCTTCATAGTCGTGTTGGATCATTTAAAGGACCTTGCAGCCTTTATGCCCCAACATTACATGTGATGATAGTTATATATATATGTTTTTAAACAGATCATATTTTTCCATTCCAAATGCTGCCTGGAATGGCGTGCCTTCAAGGAAACATTGTGTGAGTCATCCTCAGGAGACGTGCAGTTGAGGCACCTCCTTTGGAACAAAGTCATGTACATCCATCTAAAATATCCAATTATAAACAGTATTATGTTACTCACATAATTGCCCAAAGGCCTGAGAATCAATCTGTTTTTTTTTTAATGACACTAACAATTAATGTTGAGTTGTTGATGTTAAAGTTAGAATAACATCACACAAAGATTAAAATGCCATTTGAGTGATAGTTTATTCTGGATTATGTTAAGATGTATGAGCCTGTGATAATTTAAGACTCATAAAACTTTTACTCCTTGTTAAACACTTGTTTGAATGTCTGAATGTAAATGATACTTTCTGAGGGTTGATTCTTGTGGGAAGATCAGGGTGGATGGAGAACTCACTGTGGATTTGAGGAGTAAGTGGCACTCACAAACTTCTGTGGATGGGCTTTTTTATCCTGTGTACCTTTTTGTATTAAGAAAATATTATATAATGGATTTTCACAAATGCCAGTCATACGTGTGCTTAATTCTGGATGTGTTTCTCAACCCCTTCACTCTAGTTTTTAATTTTCCCACTCTGAGTGGTATGGAAGAATTAATGCAAAGAGAGAAAGGTTTGAGAAGAGGTAAGAGGCCAGAGTATGCTCATTGCAAGTGTGGGATAGAGGGTCTCACAAAATATAAACAAATGGTACACCTTATTTGTAAGGAGAAAAAGCATTTTGTGTGACCTGACGCATGAATTCAGGGACTGTGTAATTCATACCTGCAGCCAGAGGGCCCCTGTTCAGCTGTAGTACTTTCTCGCTTTTGCTGTTATTCTATTCTACTGCTAGAACAGGTCCTGTTGCTCTCATCATTCCTGGGATAGCATGTGTGAGCCATATGGAGCTAGCACAAGACTAAATGATAAGCTGAACTTCACACACTGTCCAGAGAAGTGACAGGGCCCAGGATGAATAAGGGCTGTAGAAGGGAATCCAGAAAACACAGGTTAGTTAGGAAAGTAAAGGCACTACACAGACGAGCCCTGTCATTTTGGCATTTACTTGAAAATTAAATACCTAGCCCCTCTAACTCATCCCTCCCCACAGGGCTGGGTTTTTTGAAGGTTTTCCATAGCACAGATGTGGGAGACCTTGAATGCCTGGCAGTGTCCTGGACTCTGAATGACAGCTGGAGAAGCAGTGATCCGTGGTGTTAGTAATCCATGTCCTATTGGGAGTAGCTAGCTTTGAGGAATCATGTTAGAATGACACTGATGTATTTGTCATGTTCATTTGACTGCACATTTGTTTTGTGGGTAGGAAGAAGCTGGTTTTGAAAGAAACAACTAGTGATGATTAAAAGAAGCTGTTCTGCAGTTGGTTGTAACTGCTTTTTGGAGAAATCATGAGGATTGATGGATTACCGTCTTTCACTGAGTCCTCCAGTGACAGTGGTATCTCCCTATTTCCCTACCTGTAACATTTTATGCCTCTCTTTTTAGTGTTCTTCCTCCTGGATCCTCTTGGAGCTCTTAACTATCCCTATTCAACAATTCTACCTCTGAAATTTTCTCTTCCTTTATTTTGCCTGGACTTTCTCACAGCTCTTGGTCACAATCTAGCAATTCTCCCAGAGGAGCCAAGGTTATGCAGCTACTCCATGCTGGACCAGATCCCTGGCACAGACAGCTGAGCCCCTGGAGTCTCACAGAGGAGGTGACCAAGAGAGGGCTGAAAGACACACTAGATAGGAGATTACAAAGCACAGTAATCTGTTTGGATCCAAGCCCAGATAGTGCCAAATGAGTACATGTTGCAGGGATGATAGGAATGGTATGGCTGTTTTCAGTAGTGTATCATATTATCCCCTTAGAAAATAATCTGAAATTCAAAGAAATTAATAAAAGTCTTTATGAGTATGTAAAAGTCAGATAGTGCCTGATACACACTGATCTACAATATCTCCCTTATTCAGTCATGGTAATGTGTTAATGTGTCCCCAATAATACACATGCAACTGGGATATAATAGGGGCTTTACTGGTTTCCACTGGGCAGTGAGTGGGGCTATGACACAATCACTGACTCAGTTTTATCCGAAACAAACAACCCTTCTCTCTCCTCCCTGCAAACAATAAGGTTGTTAGATCCAAGGCCAAATTCATGTTGTTGTGAACAGCTGCAAATCCATTGACGTCAGCAGAGCTGTAACCACTTAGTAAAACGACAGCCCAGCTCATGGTGGTTTTTGGATGAATTTCAGTGGAACAATTGCATTCTATCTATCTAAAATTCTCCTGAGTTTTCCTTTAGATGGATATGTTTTTCCTTGTCCTGCATAGTGCTGAAGTGTGCTATCAAACAGCCATGTAAGTGATGTAAGTGATCCTTGCAGCATTCTATATAGCAGATTAGAGTCTGGCTGGATGAACTAGCTACATCACAGAAATGTATGAGATTGTAAGAGGAGAAATAAAGCTTTTTTGTCTCAAGGGCCCAATAAACCCAATATGCCATGATGCAGGATCTATGAAGTGTAGCAGAGAGGCGCAGGCCCTACATGGCCAGCAAGAAGCATGACTATAATGATTAAAAGACTGCTTAAAATAGTTTTAATCTTACAATTTGCTGTCTCCTGTGGTTTGATCTTGCAAAGTGTCTGAAAACATTAGTCCCATTGACCTTGAGTTACACAGATCTAGAGTGAAGCAAAGAACCAGCACTGAAAAAATTTGAGCTTAAGAGTAGTCACTGCTGATTGCAAGGACTTTTTTTTTTCAGTTTTCTTGTTAAGAAGGGAAACTCCACATGGGAATTGAGAAAGTGATGGGAGGGCATACTGATCCCCTATGGCTTCAACACCAGGTTCCAGACCAACACTGCTGTGCCAGAATCATGGTGGAGCAAGCTGATTGACCTTTGGTATAATAAATGATCCATTATATAATGTAGACTATGTCTACATTAGATTAGATTACGCTGATCCTGTTCCCTTGTCAGGGCAGCTGCATGGGAGTTGCACTCCAGTTCTTCCCATTGAAGCTGTGTCTGTCTCAGGCATTTGTATTCTCTGTGTTGAGGTGGAAGATAAGTAAACAGGACCTTTCAGGGGAGAGAAATGTCTCCTTTTAACTTGGCCAAAATGAGTTTCTGTATGGACATTTAAGTAAGAAATTCTGATAGTGTAAGGATGTTCACAGTTCTCATCTTTATTAAAATTATACAATGAAGTATCTACAGATTCCTAAGGCAGACTTTTTGAGGCCGACATGAACATAATACAGCATCAGCAATCAGGGTTTATTGATGATGTTCTTTGTGCAGAGTCACATTTGGGCTGACCTTTGATCCAAGCAGTGTGAATGACCGTGGTTTGGGATGCTTACAACAGGTAACTGAAAAAAATGAGGGGATGCAATAAAATTATTAGCACTGAGATGCAACAATGTGATGAAAGATACATGTCTGAATCACCGAGGGAAAATACTTTATGTACAGGATGGATTCTGAGTGTCCCGTTTTCATCTTACTTAGCCTGAGGCTGTGGGAAGAGCAAACAAAGAACATGTAATTGTTCCCACACAAGAACAGACAAGCCTACACTGAAAAGATAATGAGTGAAACTAGCAGCATTCAGGGACATTACATGCAGTCTCCAAGGAGAAACAAACCTCAGTCTGAGACCTTGAATATCAAACGAAGTTAAAAGACTTATAAATCCTTGGAGAAGACTCAGGAGGGGAAGATCAGAAGTTCCTGCTGGAGACAAACTGAAGGAGAGAGGTTGTGAAGAGAATTTAAATATATCCAGCTGTTTAGAAGTGTTAGTTGTTTAGATTAAATAAGTACATTTTAAATAGAATGAGTCAGAGTTATAATATTGTGTGATTTAGTATGCTGCTTGCTTAGCTTTACTTACTTAGCATGAGTAACTGGGTTTGCTGAAGCCTTAGGCCACAAGCTGTGGATTTTCACTGACGTCTATGCTTTTCGCTGGAATAGAACTTGCTTTCTTACTACTTTTCCTAGTAGCTAATGTTTCCTAGTAGTACAGTGCTGTGCTTTGGATTTAGTATGAGAATATTGATAACACACTGATATTTTAGTTGTTGCTAAGTAATGTTTTCGCTAAGTCTAGGACTTTTTTAGTTTCCCATGTTCTACCGGTGAGCAGGCACACAAGAAGCACAAACCAGAAGATAGACTACAGTCAGCAACAGGAGAAGCAACTCGACAAGATAAGAACAGTTAATGGCCTGCCTGTGTGGAGATGAAGAAAGAATCACATAAGGTGTTAGAAGACCCCAGATAGCAAATCACCATTGGACCAAAAAGGCACATGCAGAGCATGTGAGGCATGGGTGCATAAATTGTAAGAGTGTAACTGTCCAGAGATTTCTTTGTTTGCAGCAGCTCTCTGGAGGCTCAAGCTGACTCTGCTGCTGTACCACTGTATCAAATTATTTGTTTTTATAAAGTCCAATGCCTGAGACTCTGATGCAGGAAGCCTAGGGTTGAGTCTGAAGGAAGAGGAAATGCACCCAAGAACGAATGTGTGAGAGCAAGGAGTCGAAAGGGGCATCCATTGGCTCACTGGAGCTGCCCCCTGCAAAGGAACTCTGGTACTAGCCATTAAAGCCTTGGGTGGTGTGAGAACACTCAGGCAGTGTATTCTCCCATAGCACAGCCTTCCTGGGCCAGGAAAAAGGCAAACTTAACAGTTGTAGGTGTGGACAGTTTCATGGTTTAAAGATCTCTTTATCTTTTGTATGCAAGTAACAGATAACAGGATTTGAGCTGGTCATTCTTTATGCCTGTCATTAACAGCCAAGAAAACAGAAGTAGAGTTATATTTGAAGGACTAAGGGAGCCATAACTAATAGTCTGTAAAGTGCAGGCAGGGTCCCAGCAGAAAACAGAAGCATCACGATATTTCATCACACACACACAAAATACGATAGCTAGAGCCTTGGGATGTGGGAAGAACCCTGCTCAGACTCAGGTTGGAGGTATTTCTTGCAGCAATGCTAATAAGCAACTTTCCCTCATTAAAACAAAACAAAACAAAACAAGAGAGAGAGAGAGAGAGAGAGAGAGAGAGAGAAAAGGACCGTGCTCTTCCCTTCATGTCTTTTTCCTACTCCAGATCTGTGATTTTACTTTTTTCTGTCTCCTCCTCTTTGATACGTATAATCCTCCTAAGTGTAGTATTTGATGAATGGGGCTGTAAGATAGTTGCATGTATTAGTAGTTCTTGTAACTATTACTCCAGCTATGTAGCTGATGTCCTTCAAAGCAAAGGTACTAGTGTATCCTAAAAGTGTGACTTACCTTCATTGTTGGCTAAGGGGAGTTGTTTGAAGAAGCCTTTTGTAAAATCCTTTTGAAGCATCTTTTCTTTTTAATAGAGATATGTTATTTACTGGAGGTGTGGTGGTTTCCTTTCAGCTTGTGACTAGTACCTTTCAGAAGGTTCCTAAGCTGCCAGGCATTGACAACACATTCCCAGCCTGCCAACCCTAATACCTTAGGCAGTAGATGGATGCTTTTAGCAACAATAATCTGGTCCCAAATTACTTTGTCGATGCTCTTCTGGTTTCTAGACAAGTTGAAATCCAGGACAGGCATGCTCTGGAAATTTGACAAAGTGCACATGAGGATTCCTACCCATTTGTAGACTGAGCAGCTGCTCATCACGTGTCATACACGGTGCTCTTCCTTGTTGGCCCCCTGGCTGCAGGCATTGCTTCTTCCCAGTTTGTCCTGCATTCTCTCACACTGCACTCAGTATCAAGATCTAATTTTGCAGTTTGAAACCTTCAGTGTCTTTTTGTCTGTTGTCAAAAATCCAGTGCCTTACTGTCACAGTCCCCTGTGACACCCACTCTAGTCTCATTTCCTCTCCTCTCCATGACATTTCTCTCATGACTGATGCCAACTGAAATGATTCTTTCATGTTATTCTTCTGTCCTCAACTCTCAGCATTATTAGTGAATTTCCTTCATGTGGAAAAAAATTTCCTGACTTTGTATATTGTGATTTTTCTGAAGAATTCATTCATTTTAGACCCCCAGTCATCTGCAGGCACCTCTTTCTCTTTTCTTCCTGCATGAGAAGGAAAGGGGAACTCCAGGAGGCAAAAATAATCTTCTTTTGTTAATTAAAGCCTTTTTTTTTCCAATTATTTTTTTCCATTGAGTCTGGATTTGTACAGTGTAAGGCTGCAAGTTTATTTGACCAGGACTGGTTTTGTTTGCTTTGGTTTCGTGGCAAAATCTGCACACACTTCTTTCGTGGGAAATTCCTCTATACACTTACCCAGAAACAACCACCAGAATTCCCATGTGCCCCCTCCATCCCAGACACAGACTGAGCCTGCAGATAGCACCTGCTGGCACACAGCATTTGCCCCACAATTATTCTCTTCTCCTCTCCATTGAAAAGGACCAGGGTAGAGTGAACAAGAGGACAATAGGGTGACCCGGCATATGCTGCCCCTCATCCAGGCAGAGAACCTCCCCAGGCTAGGAGAGGCTGCCAAGGTGCAGCCATAGTCTAGCAGTGATGAATGGGCTTAAAGGAAAACAAGTGTACTTCCCTGCAAATCTTTATTTTGAGAAAGTATCTTGAATGTTTGGTGACTCCAGATTTAAATAAATTGCAGAAATTAATTTCCAACAAAAGAAGTTAGATGTAATGCTTCAGAAAACATTAATTCTCAAATCTCCTTTGCAGTTATTGTGAAGAGCTATTTGCATTTGCAAATATGAAGTGAAAATGTAGCAAGAATATACACTATTTTTTCATGCCAACATATGGTATATTTCTTGTGGAGAAAACTAAAAACCTCACATATAAAGAGTTGCATATATTTTCTTTCTAATTCATACTGTTTTGCATAACTGATTTCTAATATCTCCTTTAACATACCTGTGTTTCAAATTAGCATATCTTTCGAGTACCACAATAATACATATTATGATACAGTTTATTGAATCTTCCAAGAGATATTTAACATGTTTCTTCTATTTTCATATAATCATTTCAAATTATCTGTCTGGGCCATTTTTATTTGCACATACTAGATGAGGTTTGAATTATTTCCTCTAATCCTTCTTAATCTTGTGTCTCTTGAGTGAGCTGCAATTTAAAATATCTGGAACACTGACATTGTCGTGTTGCATTCAACACATTTCAATACTGTAGTAGTTCTCAGTGTGTGAAACTACAGCAACTCTGCTGATGTTAGAAGGCTTAATACTTTGGAGAATAGATGTTCAATCCTATCCCCTCCAGTAGATGTCATCATGACAATGGAGAATACAGTTGGGGATACTGGCGATGAGATCTCTCTTGCCAAGGCAGGAAACAAGCTTTACTGTAATAGACTTTGTTTCTGTCAAAACAAGGTAATTCTCTCAATGCTCAGCATTTATGGAGAGCCTTTCCTTTCTATAATGCTTTGAAAAACATGTTGACTAATACAACACAGTCACCACTCAGGTCACACAGGGCTATGGTCCGTGGCAGTGGTATCTATATGCTCTGAAGGTGGACATAAATATAGATATATATGGACAGACATGCATGTGCAATACTCAGTATGTCAACTGCTTTTTTCCCCACAACTACATAGGTTCTTTTGTATGACACCCCTTGCTCAAAATCATCACATCCTTTCTGTTGTACTTCCCCCTCCCCACCCTAATGCTCTTCAGAAATAATTTCTCCAAAGGAAAACCCAAATCCTTCTACTTTATTTTTACAAAAAATGAATCTCTCCACACCTGTCATCAGCTCTGCTGCTTGGTGTCCAGTCAGTTTTAAGATTCACAGCTGCCTGAGTGAGCAATGGTTATTGAGCACCGAGTATTCCACAACACTTTACTATTACTAGGTATAATTTGAATCTCTCAAACAGAGAACAAATCCCCAGAAAAGTCAAGAGACAGGTCAGTCACTGGCAGTTATACATGCACATGGGCTGCAAGGCTGCAACATACACATCTGCAAAGTATATTGAAAATAAGTGTAGCTATTGTTCAATAGCTGATCTGAGTTTCTCAGGCAGATTGTGAAGTTTGACACTAGAAAAAAAATCAGACGCCTTTCCCCATCTTGGAACTCCCAATAGCTTTGATTGAATATGTGATATATATCTAGTATATGTTGTCCCTTTTTAATTTTAGCCAGTGCTGTCTCTGTGTTCTTCATGACAGACTGACAATATGTAAGTTGTCAGATAAAACAGAGCACAGGCTGAGCCAAGTAAAGCAAGTTGCTGAGCTGAAATGTGACTTTCTAAAAATCAACAGGGTGCAGTTATATCAAAAAATAAGTACATACTCTGAATGTTGTCTTTTGTCTAGATAATGGCCCTATGAATGTTAAGTTTTTATTCTTTAAAATGGTCAGTTTGGGGGAAGCAGGTAGCAAGAAAGCAGAGCACCAGTGGCCTGATTAGTGTAAGAGTATGCTTTTCCTCCTTAGTCCAGTCTTTGAAAGTGAACCAGGTCTCTGTAACCAACATTATGAACATTATGAATTCCAGGGGAAATGACCAAATAATTAGAAGAAATGTGTGACCTCCCACACTAAGAGGAAAGCAACTCTTATTGGCAAGATTTTTGTCATTGTTCACATTCAGAAAAAAAAAGTTGGCTGGAATTTTGTCCTTGACCAAGTGGAAAGGCTCTCTGCTGGCAGGAAAACAACATATTAAATAAAAACAAAGCAGCTGATGCTCTTGACACAAGAAGAAGAGACATGTATCTGGCTGTTCTGAGTAAGCAAAAATACCAGAAAAGCTCCATAAAATAAACGGGATAATGAAAGGGGTGCAAAGAATGCACTTGTTTTTAAGTTATCATTTTGTTTGGGCACTGCCAAAGAACCTGGGGAAAAAAAGCATGTCTTTTATCCTCAGGAAATTTAGGGTTAACAATGAAAACAAATTGTAAAACCCCCCTACAGTAACATTCTAAGAACTGGGTCGATATAGCTATGAACTATAAAAGCAGGAGACAAACTTATCTATAATTTATCAGAAAAGGTAATAGAGATAACTACCTAACTCAAGTTTGCTTTGGATTTTGCTTCAAATATGTCAGATTTTTATCTTCCTATTTAAGAATATTTATGTTCCCATTAACAGTGTTTCCATACTTACTGTAAAAGCATTTCATAATACTGTAATTTGATTTCACTTAAGTCTTAAAATATTCAGTCTGTAACCCATTACTTTGAGAAGAGATAATAAGCATAACCAATGAAAGTCCAGCTCAGAAAGGCAATCATGAAGAGACATCACTCAGTTCTCTGCATCTGTCTTAAAGCAGGGTCAAATATACCTAAACTGTTCTTAAAAACCTGAACTGATGGTAATTCCACATGTTCTTCCAGTAATCTGCAGTTGCAGTTCTATCTGTACAATTAGAGCAGGCCTATAAGAAAGATGGGGACAAACTTTTTAGTAGAGCTTGGAGCAATAGGACAAAGCATAATGGTTTTACACTAAAAGAGGGTTAGATTGAGACTAGATATAAGGAAGAAATTTTGTATGAGTGTGGTGAACGACTGGAACAGGTTGCCCAGGGAGGTGGTTGATGCCCCACCCCCAGCAACATTCAAGGTCAGGCTGGACAGGGCTCTGAGCAACCTCATCTGGTTGAAAGTGTCCCTGCTCACTGCAGTGGGGCTGGACAAGATGACCTATAAAGGTCCCTTCCAACCCAAACTATTCTATAATTCTATGACTTCCTAATGCCTACCTTCTGTCTCCCTTGCAGCTTAGCCCTGTAATTTGTTGCCCTATGTGCTTTAAAATAAACGTTATCCTCTCTCAGGATTACAAAACATAGCAATGCAGCTGAAGCCTTAGCTTTTTCTGGGAGAATTGTTTGAAATGTGGAACTTTCAAGCCAGTGCTGATTTTGTACCCCAGAATAGCTACAGCTGAGAGGAGGATGGAGCCATGGCAAAGGAGTTGGGTTAAACCAAAAAGATGTTGCTCTACAGACACTCATGCTGCTTTTCAGGGCTGCTTCTACTGATCCTGTATGGAGCCAACCACAGTACATGTGATAAGGGCTTCCTAACACAGGCTGGGTGTCAGGGTGTACAAGCAGGATATCAAGCTGCTTCTCTGGGCTAGCAGAAGACACATGAACTTTGTAGGCTTGGCTCTAGTGTCCTGTTTTTGGGGGCTAACAGGATTACATCAGAAGGGAGAGCTTCCGATATAAAAATGTGTGCGTATGCTTCTAGGTCTCGTGATTCAAAGGAAAAACTGACAAGCATGACCCAAGAGGAAGCCGCAGTGAAATGTCAGCTGTTAGCTCAGAGCCCAACCACAGCCTCTTCATCAGCTAAACACATGCGAGGGAGGAAGTGGTGAGCACAGCTGGGCAGCCTCATACACACCCAGCATCGCAGGGCTGCTGCTGCCCTGGCCCCGAATGCTGTCCCAGAGGGACAGGGCTTCTCATGGGGGAGCCCCCAGGCCCCTTGGGAGGCAGGGTGGGACACTGGGAGAAAGCCATGACTGCAAGTTTCTCATGAAGAGAATATGCATCTCTCCAGCTGGTCAGGGGGTCTCACAGCCCTTGGAAATCAAGCTGTTCATTTTTTGTAGTCCAGCAGCAAGACAATAAATACACACACTCAGAATACTGTCAAAATGCTCAGGCACACGTGAGCCAGAGGAGAAATTTTCTGTAGGAGTAACAATTAGTGAGCATGAAGAACTATGAAAACACAAAATTCCTTAGATTCCTCGCATAATTTTTTCCTCATCTTTCTCCCTTTTATTTTCACAGCATCCACACCAGCCTTCCCTGTTCCTCCTTGTTGTATATACAAGGAGGAACCCCCAGCCAGGCACCACAAACGGTTGTGGTTAGGAGAGGAAATCCAGCTCAGCTGTGATAATTAAAATAGCTGTGATACTTTAATTGAGCTGCTAATACCAATGCAGGGATGTTGCATAAAAGGCCTGGTGGGTAACAGCTTTTCTTTTAGTACTTCATTGAGCAGGAAGGATTGTAGCACTGCAGGGGGAGTGTGCTAGAGAAGATGCTCTGCTATAGCAGAGCCTTGCCTCCTTCTGACTTCCCCCTCCCAAAAACAGCCTTTCATGCTGTCCATTCTGTCCTGATGCTGTGTGTTTTGTTGTAGGTCTTGTAACAGCAATTTCCACGTTGTTCTTCTCTTCCCCTCCCTTACCTTAAGGGATTGTTTCTAGGATTCTGGGCTACCCAGCCTTTGATGCAATGCTTGTGTCTTCCCACTCAATTATTCTTGTGAACTGCTGTGCTTACAAACCTATGTATGTGCTGTTAACATCCACTTTTAAAGTGTGATGAAGAAAAAGTAATAATTTCCTATCTCTTGTGTAATAAGGATAATTTATGTATTATTTATGTCTATGATGTTTTCCTTGCTATTTTTTTTTAATTTTGCCTTATGTTAGTGGTACAGTCAGAAAAAGATTTTTCTGTTATTAAATTCTTACAGTAGTTTCTCCTTAAAATTTAATCAAAACCAGGAGCCATTACCTTGCATTTTCATGTGTTGTACGCATCATCCCCTTACTACAAAATATTGATATGGACCATCTTGTTTAGAGAATTGGCCTTCAACAATAAGTCAGGGTCAATTTTAAATTTGAGTCACATGATTTTAAACTTTTGGGAAGCCTTTGCATAGTAGAATAAATTAACTACTTTGGTTTTAATTCTACTGTAGTGTTTTAGCTATAAATATTTCTTTGCAATATTAGCAAATTAAAGGCATAGTAATACTAGACTTGTGTGTAAGCTTTGCCAAGAAAAACTAAGTAAGGAGAAATGCAAGCTGCCAGGAGAACTCCAGGTCAGTAAAAAGCATAAGATAAAAGCTATATTTATTTAGAATAGATAAGACTTAAATTATGAAGTAAAGGATACTTTTTTATAGTTCCATGCTAATGTATGTTTTGTTGTTTGTTTGTTTTTTTTTTTTTTATCTGAAGTTCCAGTAAAAGGACTTTATTCAATCAATTGAGCAACAAAATGGTTATGGAGTTCTTTCTTTTTGAACAGTTTCCTTTAAAATGTTTTGTGATGAGAAATCTGATACACTGAGTTCTTCAGTGTTTCGGAGTCAAACAGATGTTAGTGATTTTTCACTTTCCAGAAAGATCTGGTGAAGAGCTTTCTGCTAGAGCAGTTTTCTATCAAAACATGGATTTGATGAAATGTAGCTTTTGTGGGAAGATATTGGTTTCTTTTACATTTTCAAGGGAAAGATATCAAAATATTTTATTTGTTGTTGAAACTAGAATATAAAGAGGAAAAGTCACACCTGAACATCTGACACTGTCAAAATATCATATTTGTCAGTTGTTTCAGAGGTCCAAAAATAAAAATTGCAGAATTTGTGTTTTCGCAGTAAGTGCTGTCATCTTACTTCTATTGGAAAGGAATTTTCAGAATATCTGTCTTCCTAGGTCAGCATTATTTTCTTACTTTTTTCCTCCCTGACTTTTTACATGCTTTGATTCCTGAAACTGTTTTCATGGAGAATGTCAGACCAAGAGTCTCCAGAGCCCTCTGCATTTGATACAAAGCTCTTGGATCTCTGCTGATTTGGAGGACGACTCGATGCTTCCTTGTAGTCCCAATTAGTGGAGTTAATCAAAGGCTCTGCAGGAGAGCAGTGTGAGTTCTGAGCATCTTTGAAAATGTTAGCTGAATTTCTAATCAAGGCTACAGAATGCTCTTAATTCTGCAGTGAGTGTTTTTCCATCCTAGCCAAAACAGAAGGGCTGCTCCACGATGGTGTCACCATGCATCTAGCAGCATGTGCAGTTGGCTGCAGTCACAGCCAGCCTGGCCTAGGCTGGCACTGGGACAGAGGACTAACAAATTGTCTTCTGGAGTTCTGTCTCTTCCCCTAAAGAGTGCCCTTCTTGGTGTCTCACAGGCTATGGATTTGGTGTGAGATCAGATGACTGGAAATAACTGCTATTTTTTTCCCATGATCCAGATGTACTATCTTTTGAAAATGGTCTGTGTGTTGAATTGAGCTTTAAGAACATGGTCATATGACAGAGATTAAGGTTGTTAAGTATTTATTTATGAAGGATTTCTATTTTTAAAGAAGCTTACAGCTCCATTATATATCTAAATATATGAACTTGTAAAGAAAAGGCAGAGACCAAAAATTATGAAGCAGGCAGAAGCTATAGGTACCAAAGTATGTTTCTTAGCAATGAGAATGTTTTATGAAATCCAAAGGGAACTCCTTCTTGGAAATACTGTTTGTGAAACAGCACTGAGCAGTCCTGACTGCCAGGGAAGTTGAACAAAAGTTCTGATTCTTTGAGAGGGCAGTTCGAAATGGATTGCTAATGGCAAAAAAGCCTCCCATAAACACAAGACTAAAGTGCAGTAGGTGATGTGCCCAGCTCTCCACAGAAATATAAATATATTAAAAATAAAATTTATTGCATATGTATTTTTGATTTTAGAAGATTTAAGGCTAATGTGATAAGACTCCCTGAAACACTAAAATAATTTAGAAGTTAAAAAAAAGTCTGTGCAAGTACTATAAACTGAACAGTTTTCTTTTGATAATGTGACCTGATATTGAAAAACAGTTACCTGTATGTACAGTTTACTGTATGTAAAGAATTTGCCTGCTGTTTATTTGTGGATGATACATTACTTTTGCGAATTATTAGAGTCATGACACATTAATAACAGTAAAATTAATAAATAATGACAGTATGATCTCATACCTTTTGTGTATGTCATGTATGCCACAAGCCACATCAGTACCCCATCTCCCTACTGACACTGGTCTGAGGATGCAGGCTAATAAACTCCTCCTGCATTGCTGTGTCTTTGCTTCTGTTGCTTGTTCTTTGGTCTGTGCTGCTCTCAGACCTGCAGGACTGAGCAGTAAACCAGCTCAGGGAACAGAAGAGTGTTTAAAAAAACTTGTTTCTTCTACTTGTTTCTCTTCAGACTGAATTATTTGGTGTTTGTGTAACTGTTGGGTCACAAAAACCAGAAGAATATCAGGAATAGGTACAGGAAGCAGGTGAGAAGCTATGTGTGCCTACAACGTTGTTGGCAGAAAAAATGGTGAGAATACAGAGAAAGTCAGATAAAGAGCTTAAAAACCCCCAACCAAACTGTTAAGTAATATGGTGGTGATTCAGGTGTAGATTCTTTCAAAGGTAGAAGGATAATGTCTTCTTCAAAAAGTTACATTTGGTTGTTCCTAAGATTATGGCATTTAATTGTCTCTGTTCATTTTAGTGAAATAATAATGCTTTTTTACACCTTTGTTGCAACTAGTATTTACCTTTTCAGGCAAACAGACCTATTTTATCCAGTGTCATAGAAACTGATGACAGAATGAATTCAGACCATAACACAGTGGGAGTATTCTAAAGAAAAATGGCTTAGTAATTTATAGACTAAAAGCAATTTTTATGTATTATAGTTTGTATTATAAAAGATCCTTGAATAGCCCATATATTTTATTGTGAATAAATTGATATACTAGATACCTATGGAAATGAACAGTACAATAGCACAAGCCTAGGAACAGCTCAGACAGAAAGATACTGATGCCCATATTCAGGGTGGCCAAGAAATCTTGAAGAAATGCATTGAACCTGGTGTTTTCTTAGGTTCAAGGCTCCAGCGAAGTCAATAAGCTTGTGTGTGATCACATTATCTACCTGTAGAGCCACTGAGGAAATGATGACTGGCATGGCATAGAAGGCCATGACTTTCAAATGAGTAATTGTATGGGACAATGCTTTGTGACAGTAAATGTTGGTGGTGTTAATTTGGGCTCTGTCATTACATGATAGGTGACACTGACCAAATCACAACCTCTTTGCCTTGATTTCACCACACAGCAATTAGATTAGTGATTAATTTAATCTTTATTAATCCTGAAGATTACCAGATGTGTGTGCTTCTGAGGATTAAAACTTAGATCCTGAAAGCATACTTGCAAAGAAACTCTGGTTGTAACAAACAAATGTAAACTGAACTTTTAAGACCCGAAAGCACTTAGTTGTGCTGTATTCAGATTTATTTCAAGATCGTTCTTCAGAGCACTCCAAGGATGAAGTCAGTAGAAGAAAAAGAAATGGAAAAAAGGTAAGGGAAAAGGCCCTGGAGGGCTGTGGAATGAGATTTGCCCACAGCCTCTTCACTTTGGGAAGCGTGGTAAGAATCCCGTGCCTAGAAGCGATGCGGCCGTGCCTGGTGCCACTGGGGAGGCGTCCCCGTGGGGGTGGCTGGGGGAGCCCTGCCGAGCTGCCGGCCGGGCCAGCCGCAGGCTTCTCTCCGCCCGGGGCTGTGTTTTTGTTCCCGGCGGTGGCGCCGTGCCCGTGCGTGCAGCGGCACAGCCGCAGGGCAGGGCAGGCTCCTCCGGGCCCGCTGCCTCACGGCCGGTCGCGGGGCGCTTCGGGCAGCCGGCGCCTGTGCCGCGGGGCCCGGCCCT
>JAWWMO010000083.1:31332370-31397846 GCA_035047845.1 Dendrocincla fuliginosa | reverse complement strand
GAGCGAGGGGGCGGTGGGGGTGCCGGGGGCAGGGCCGGCGCCCGGGGGCGGTGGAGGGGCAGGGCGGGGTCCCTGCCCCCGGAGCGGGGCCGCGGGGCGGTGCTCGGGGCAGCGGCTGCAGCCTCCCCATTCTCCCCAGTCTGCCCATTCTCCCCAGTCTCCCGAGCCTCCCCTCCCGCGGGTCCCCGGGGTCGCTCCGGCCGCCCGGGCCCGGTCCCGGTCCCGCCCGGGAGGGCAGCGTCGGCTGTGCCGGGGGGAGGCGGCCGGGGCTGCGGGCGAGACAAAGGAGCTGCTCCCGCCGCGTCCCCGGAGCCTGGCGCTTCCCCTTCGCGGGAAGGGGCACGGCAGAGTTCGGGGGCGTGCTGTGAAATGCCTTCATTCCGACCCGTCTCGTCCGTGCGTTCGGCGCTCCCGGTGCCGCCGGCGCGGTGCGAGGGGCGGCAGCCGCAGTTCCCGGGGGCCGGCGGTGCGGCCGGGGCTCCGCGATTCACTCGGCGCACACGGAACCGCAGCAGCACCCGAGCGCTTTGTGTGGCACAGGTTACGGTGGAGGGACAGGCAGTGCCCCTGAGTTGGCTCCTTCTCCGTCATCCCGACAGCCATCACGTTTGTTTCCCGTCCAATTGAGTTCTAGCTCCGCGCCGAAAAAGCTCCTGAGTTGGCAGGGGAGAGATGTGTGTACTTGAGGATTATGAAGTCTTGCTAATTGTTTTACATAATTTTTAACATACGCTGCTGGTGAGTGAGAAGATGACTGTAGAAGAACAAAATATGGAACTTTCTATTAAGTTAGGCTGTTAGGTTTGTTAGCTGCAAATTCAGATTTGGTGACTTTATTTTGAAGGCAGCTTGAGCAAATGACACTGCAAAGAAGCAAAAAGCAGTTTTATGGAGCAAAGTGTGGAATGACTTTGATGACTGCATTTCATAGCATCTGAAAGGCTTTTCTGCAGTTTTTCCCATCAGTAATGGACTTGGATACTCCAGTGTCTGTTCAGAAGTTTATGCTTTCCACAAAATCATAAAATGTTTGGGTTGGAAGGGGCCTTAAAGATCATATAGTTCCCACCCTCTCACCTCCATCCAGTGTTTTACTTTTATTCTCTCCAGCTTCCAACAAGTTGTTTTATGTTGAAAAAAGTGAGTAGTGTTACATAATGTGGTCAAATTAACTTCTAATCTACTTTGCTTTCATTAGTGAAATACTTTTGGTAAAAGTAATTACTTTGAAGTTGAGTTTTAGATCCTTCTGGCAATGTTCTTGGAGGTATTTTTTTCCTCCAGAGTAAGAAAACAATATGAAAATACTTTTGAAATGCAAATCTCAGCTGCTTCTCTTCTGTGATAATCTGTTTGTGAGGCAAGGCGCCTCTAACAGGCTTTTTATCACAGGGATGATAATTTTGAGGAAGTTCAGTACTACTATGGATGATTTATTAACTGTAGCAATTCAATTCCTTTCAACATTGAGCTGTTTTAAAGGTACATGTTAAATTTAATCAGAAAGCGTCTTCCAAGGAGCAAGGCTTTCAGGGACAGAATCATGTTGAACTTCTGCCATAGTCTCCTGAATGGGCGCGTTTGCTTTCACTTGAGAGTCCATGGTAGACGTGTTCTCAGGCATAGCTGGATAGTTAAGTCACTTGGATTCTAATTTTGCAAGGACTTGTATCACAAACAAGCATGTGCGTGGGATATTGTAAGGCTGGGCACTGCAAATGATATGTGTCATCTGTGTTTTACTTAGCACAGTGGGGCCGGCTCTAAGCTGGGAGAAGAGCCTGTTCACTGATATATATTTTATGACTGGATCAAACCTAATAGTAAGTCATTGAGTTAAAGTCTCATTCTTAGTACACATTCCTGAAAAACCCCAATATCTTGAACCTTTCTCGTGTTCATGTCAGGAAATTAGTTTTCATTAAATCCTGCCTTAAGATAAATACTAGGTTGTCTCTTAACCTGTCACTGACTTTAATGCATGCAATGTGAGAATCACCTTGTTCCTTTTGGAGACTTAAATTATTAGTTATCAAATGTTGGCTAATGTCGGCTGTTTTAATTAAAAAATAAACATTTGTTTCATGGCCTGATATGACACTGGTTTTTTTTCAGGTTGTATGGAAAACGCATGGTTTGAGAAACCTGTATGATTTGGTAAAGTCACAGTTCCTAGGCTTTCCTTTGGGAATAAGAGCTTGTGGAGTATTTGAGGCTTTCATATTAAACCTTCATGAGGCTTAAATGTTTCTGTTGATGAGAATATTAAAATCTAGTAGTGCTTGGGCTCTCAACAAAGATCACCTGGGCACTCAGCAAACATACAAAGCCTCTGTGGGAAGAGCTTAGACTTAAATCCGTTAGGTGAATCACCAGGTCAGGTTTCATTCCCAGCCCATCCCTTTGACAAATGCACTCTCTGTGTCACCGGGCAGGCTTCCTCTCTCCCAGGTGGAAGATTGGGTACAAAGCTTAATATTAAAGTCTGCCATAGGATTTTTGTGGGTAGTTTTGTTAGCAAAAATGGAGGTCACACATGTGAGTCACTGCACTTGTGTGTTACTTTCAGTGTTAGCAGTTACCAAGCAGTCAGTCTTCCAGGAACAACATGCATGAAGTTTAAACAGGAGATCCGATCATGCTGTGTAGGAAATTAGAAGCCTGACAGTGTGACCTTCACTGTGTGTATGCTCTCTCTTCTTTGAGGTTAGGAGAACTAGGGTCCAAACCTCCTACACTTCATTAAAACTGAAGATGTCAATCTGTGGGTATCTTTCGGAGTGAAATAGCTTGATCCGAGTGACTCTGTGTAATCTGAAACTTCCACAGGATTATGAAAATACAGTGTGCTTAAAACCTGTATTTTGTATGCAATGTCTTTCAGTGTGTTGGTTTGTACTTGGTAGGATGTACTTGAAAGAGTCTCTTGGTTTACTGGAATCTCATAGTTTTCCTGCTCAACAAAATTACAACTTTTGATTTGTTAATGCTGTTCTGTTTAATTATGCAAGTATATATATATATATATATATAAAAGAAGACCACTTTAATTAGAATTGTAAACATGACATCTTTTCTTTAAATCTGTGTTTTCTGTTCCAGGAAAAATAGCCCTTTTGGCAGTTAGCTGTCCTCAGCTGCCAGAATTGAAATGGTGGTGTATTAAATACACATTTGGGAGTGAAGAATGGGTTGGAATTAAAGCATTTTATATTAGCTCCATTTATTTAGGAACTTAAATTGGATGAATTTATTTGAAATGCTTCTTGAGATAATCTTGGAAAGCAACAACAAAGTGGTGTCAGAATAAGGACTGAAATCTGTGTCGGATCAGTGTTGTTGAAGACAAAGGAGTACTTTAGTTTTAATTTTTTTTAGTGTGTAACAACTGCATATTGCTGCAAGGCTGTGTTTAAAGCTTCTAGGCTGCTCAAGCTCTGCATGCCATTAAAATGTTCTATTAGTTTCTGCAATGGCCAGACTCTTCCCTGTACTCTATAATGTGTAAGTGCACACACTTTTAAGATGAAGTACTTCTGCATACTCTTGAGATTTTCTTTTTAAGTAGCTGACACTTGAAATATTTAAAATTATTTGAAAACATTGGAGAAATTTTAAAAGTTTTCCACAAGGCTGAGGGCTGAAATGCTGCTTAATTTTTTTTTTTTTACCAGAAATCATCAGATTTCTCTCAGAATTTGTGCTGGAACTTTGCTAGCATGAAAATTCAAATGCTTCTGGATTTGATATAAATGCAACACTCCCGCCTTCCCCCCCAGACAAACATCTGAAAACCAATATCTGAAAGATCTAACAACTGTACTGGTTTTCAGTTCATATCCAGCATTAATTTAGAAATGCTGTGTTTTCTTGTACTCCTGATGAAACTGTTGTGAAGCCTTTGCCCTAATCAGGGCCATGTTTGAGAGGAGCAGAATAAAAATAGAATGTTGGCTGGGTCTGTGAGGGCAACTGTTATTTATGGCAATTCTTCAGTTGAATCCCCACATGAACTTGTGTGCTTTGGTAACAACTGGAAAGATAGTGAGTGAGAGCAGCATAACATAACTTACTGATAAAGGAGTACTGAAATTGTCTGATTGTTACCCTATTTTTTCTTGCAGTGCCAGAAGGGGGAGGATGTTGGTGTAGTTTGTGCGATTAATTAATTGTTCTGTTTATAAGGCTTCAGTGTGACTTCTAAATGGTGCACAAATGTAATACAGGTGGGTTCGATAAAGAGTTGTTAGTAGGAGCATTATTTATTAGAGCTGGAATCAATAAAGCATGTGGAATTTGGACAGATACTTAATTATCATCGTTCTTGTCTGTGGCGAATGCCATGAAAAGCTGTTCTTAATTTATTTGAAATGACGAGCATTGCTGAAGAATCATCTCATTAAGAAGAAGACTTTGAAATGGGTTATCTTTTCAAAACAGATGTATGTTTGTGTTCTTCTGTCTCTAACCTCTGATGGGATAAAATGCTGTGTAGCAATCAAAGCTCAGCAAAGAAATTTAGGTAAAAACAATGTTAGTAAAACATGCCTATTGCTGATGCAGAAGTTGCTGAGTATTTGTATTTCATCCTTATTGGCATAAAAGCTCTCATTCTAAACTTTGTGACAAAAACTATGTGTTCTGGGCACTTTAATAGCTATTAAAGACAGCTTTCTTGGGGTATCTTAATCTCTTAACTTTCCATTTTGTTACTGTTCTATCTGGAAGCTGACCTTTATTTAAAGATAGCATAGCATGCTCTGTGCCACAGTGGGTACTAATTAACACACTTCAGTGCTTAAAGCTGTTCTGTCTCCTAAGGTGCCCTGCTGTTTGCACTGGATAAATATTTATGCTTCAGTAAGGCATTAATTTCAGCTTGATGAATAGAGCATGCAACTTTAATATTTTGCTAATACTAAACACCATGATTCACTACTATTGCTATATTTTATTGCAATTCTTTTTGGTTTTAGGAGGGTGGAAGACCCCCTTTACACTTTAAATATGCGATAGAGAATTAAATCTAATAGTCAATGGTTAAGCTGTCTAGTAGTCTTGAGTATTGTACAGGAGCTAGTTCTGGATAATAGAAAGTCTCCATGACTGCCTGGTTAATGGACAAGGCTGTACTATGTCATTGTGATTTGTTTTCAAGCACTTGAAGCCTGTTCTCATATGTAAAGACGACTGTTTTCTATTTTTAATTCTTTTCAACCCTTTAATAGTATTTGCTATAGTAAAGGAAATGACTGGAATATTTGTAAAAGTGTTAAGTTGAACTAATAAATTTTAAAAGATTGCTTTTGATGGGTTTTTAACACCAACCACCATTCCTGTCAGTTAGGATACTAAATGTTTTCAAGCAGGTATGGTATAAGACATATTGGGTTTGCTATATTAACACCTCTACCCGCGGAGGCAGACTAAAGGATCCTAAGGTAAAAAAATGATTTTTTTTTCCCCTGGTAATACTCCTTTGTAGTGTTTGCTGATGGAAAGAAATTGTGTTACTCTTCCAGATTTGAAATAGCTTGCAAATCATACTGCAACATCATATATTTTGTGGTAGGCTGATGAAGGGGAAGAAAGTGTGATCAAAGTGCGTAGAGAAGTGATATTGGGGAGTTCCTTAGCTCTTGGTACTTAGTGCTGAAGCAACAATTTTATGTTGCTTAGAGTGAATTTACTCTGGATTTGGCAAGGAAATTGTGAGTATTCTCTTATGGTTTATGGCTAGTAGCACATCTAGCTGAACCCAGTACTGTGTACTCAGTTAAAAGAATATATTTCGTAGTGACTTTCTTTAGGTTGTGCCAGAATACCTTCCTGCTTCATGTCATGTGCTGTGGACATGCTACTGTTTTTACTCAGTTACAGGTTTTAGGCTCAATAGGCTGTAGTCTTTCTCCTCACCTCTCTCACTTTCCTAATTTTATTGACTCCATATGTCAGGTCTAGAAAGACTAATGAGCTCCTGCATTTTTTTCTGTCCTTTCAACTAAATTCTTAGTGCAGCAGCCAGAGGAGCAGGTGATAGGCTTTTGACAGTAATTCTGCACATCCACTTAAACGTGCATTCTGTAACTTGTGAGTGCTGGAATAATATTTACCAATTTCCTCCTGTCTTGAGAGAATGTGATTTACATTTAATTGTAAAGCTGAGGGGAAAAAAAATAAGTTTCTTCACCCCTCTCCCTGTTTTCTCAGTAGCATTATGTCAGTACTGTAAATGAGGGTTATTTTCACCGAAGTCGTGTTGTGATGAGACACTTCAGACAATCAAATTTCTCATGTTATTTAATGAAACACAACAAAAGAAACATCTGTTTTGTGAAGTGCTTAATGGTACAGCTTGAAGTATCGGGATTCTGTTGTTTCAGCTGGAATTGGTTGAAGTTTTGTTGAATTTTCAGTAAAGTGTACAAGTATAGCAGAATTATTCTTCCAGCACTTGTGCATCATGCTGGGGGTTGGATGAGCAGATTTGCAGTCTCTGCTACTTTTAATTTTTTTGCTGCCTTACTCACTTTTGTTTGGTATATGTATTTTCAGTATTATTCTTTTTGTCTTAGGCTAAAATTTAAGACTGTCTGAAGTATGTGAGTTTGCACTGGTTACCAAGGCTTCTGACTAGAGTGTAATGGTTATTTGCGTAGTGATATTTTATCCCAGTTTGTTGTTATTGGCAGTGTAGCTGCACAGGGAAAACTGATAGGGATTTTCCACCTTAAACTTAACATAATCAGAGAAGATCTCTGAACTGTACAGTTCCTTTGCATCTATAACACACACGTTTATTCATTCCTTAAGGAAATAATGAAAATCCTTGGTTTGTTCCCATTTTAGTGGTATTCAGAAGTGGATTAGAGGTTTTGTCCTGTTTTGGCAAAGAAGTGAATGCTAGTTTGCTTATGTTCACAAAGCTGCAGCAATCCAGTGAAACAGTGGCAAGGACTACTTAACCATTTACAGCTGCGTTTTGGTGTGGTAGAATGAAAGTCCTGTATAAATTCCATAGCAGCAGTAGGATATTGGAACATTTGCTGTCAAGGGAAGAAGGAACACCTAAATGAAAGTCCGTGCTTGTGCAGTAAACAGAGGAACTAACCAAAGTGTGAATAGGAAGTTAACTGAGTGATGAAACAGGAACCAAGTGATGCCGTGTTTAGCCTTGAAGAAGTTCCTTAAATGTCTGTTTATTTTAAATGATAGTTGTATGATGCTTTTGTGTTGTGCAATTAACCCCCACCCCTCAAATGTCATATTGTTTGAAAAGTGGCCATTCATTTAGATTATATTTGTTTTTTTCCTCCCACATCATATAGCCTGCTTTGCCCTTGGTTCATAGCAACTGTTCTTTCATATGCATATGACAGCTTTTACAAGTAGAACATGTTGCTTCCTGGGGTTGTCAGGCTGTAGTGATATCCTTCAGCTCTGGTTCATTGAAGTGCACTGTGTCCTGAATACTGTAGTCAATGACCAATTTCCACATATTTTTATAATTGTGTCTGCCATTCAAGTGACTTCTCAGTTGCTGCTTCTGGTAAACAGAATACCCTAAATCAAGTTCAGAGTCCACAGACTTCAGATTATTATAGAAACAAATTTTGACTGCTTTGTTGTTAGGCTACAGAAATATTTGCCTGGTCCTAAATGATCAAGTCTGTGCTCTAAACCAGGGGTCTGAATTTGTAACTGAATATTGAAGTACCACTCACTTATTCTAGAACAACTATTTAGATAGGTCTTGAAGAATGCTCTTAAAAATCAGGCCTTGGGCAGAAGACATTGAGTGATTTAATGAAAATGCAAATAAACAGGAAAAGAAAATGAATGTATGCTGTGTTATTTCTAATCTTAAACTGTTTCTGCTACCCAAGTGATACCAATATAAATTCCCTAGAAACTTTCTGTTGTTGTGGCTTTGGAACAATGGCTCTCTAGAACCTGTGTAATTTGAGTTTCATTAACTTTTTATTTCTCTTTTGGAATAATTAATATTCCAAGCTTTAGATGCTTTCTTGAAGTGGGAACTTTTTGCCTGAAAAAGCTTTTTCATCTAACATGAATTCAGTCTAAATTAATGTCTTAAAATGTAAGAAAATGAGCATCTTTTTTTCTGCTTTGGCACTATTATGCTTTTGGGATTTGACTTTTTTTAAAATTCAGGGCAAAGCAAGACATGCAGGGTAGTAAATTGTCTGAGACTTTGAGTTGCATATACTTTGTACTACAGTATTTAAGTTATATGTGGCAATAGAACATTTCCTGTATTGAATGTATCTTTTCTGAATGAGACAAATGTGTGGGTCCTGCCCTTTTTGAAAAATTTAATTGAGAAGTCATGCTTTTCTGTAGCTTATAAAGTATGTTAAAACCCCACAGAGTTGTTCTTAGTTGCTCTGAAATATTTATCAAATGAATGTGTCCTGCCTGGTGAGTATAGTGGGCTCATGCAGGAGGGCTGTTGTGGGTAGTGGGGGAAGGGGGAGGGATAAGAGAATGAGACAACTGCCATGGAGAGATAAAGCGTATTTTTCCTGAAACTGTTTAACTCAGCATTATGTCCATGTATTGATGGATAATTTTAATTCTGTAGCTTAATAGGCAACAATTATCAACCACTAAAACTGAGTCCTAAGAATATTTACAGTATTAATGTACCCCTTTTCTGGAAAATGCACCTTTTTATAGCTTTTTTCCTGTGAAAATAAGCTCCTAAAACACATGTCAATAGACTACCGTTGACCTCTTTTTACTATAAGATCTGTGGTGTATTCCTAATAGCGGGGTTCCTGCTTTTCTCTCGTGATCTTTGAGCAAACGGTGGAATGGTATACTGGAGAAAATATTTTGCAAATGTAAAGTTACCAAGAATGCTAATGCTGCTGCATTTGGTGGAGTTGGGTGATGGGATGTATCATAGCACCCATTTAAAATAAAGGCTCTGGAGTCAAAAGTAAGATCAAACCCTTCCATTACGGTTATATTTGATCAAGTCAAATTATTACACTATATTGTTGTTCTACCCTGGTTAAACACAACATAATAGTTATTCTAGCAGCATACTAGGTTCTTTGAAGCCTGTTTCAGGGTTATCCCAGTATTTAGGCCAAAAGCATAATTTCATGCTTGTTTCAAATGCAATGTTTTGGACTTTCTCAGCTACATGTGGAAATGCTTTGAAAGGATATTTCATATTTGTAGGTATATGAAAACTGAAAAATTTCTGCAGAGAAGGAGCCCAGGTTTTAGGGGAAGGCTTTAACTGGACATGTGCAACTGTGCCAAAAGGAGGGTATGATCTCAAAGCAGACAGAATTATATTTAAGTGATTTCCATGCTAGTAGTATTATTTTAAAGTTTTTAGAAATTATAGTGACTAACTTCTGGCCAATAAAAATAAGTGTTCTGGTTCTGGCCAGGACAGGGTTAATGTCTGCAGTAGCCGGAGGGGACATGGCCAAGTTCTGGAGGTTATTCTATACCATCTCACTTTGCTGGGGGGCAGAAAGGGGTCACTAATGGTTGAGTGGTGGAGACAGTGGTTTGGTAGCACTGGTTCTAAGCAATCGTGTGTGAATTGTTCACCTGTTTTGTACACTTTGTTATTGATACTGCTGCTGTTATATTCATTTTCTTATTTCATTCCTGTTTCGAGTAAATTATGCTTATTTCAACCTTGGATCTTTGCTTTTTGTGGCTCCAGTTGTCCTCTAGCCTGCAGCAGGGGGGAAGAGGTAAAGGGGAGTGAGTTAGCAGCATGTGGTTTGGTGTGTTTCAGTGGGAAATTCACTAAATTGGAGAATACCATTCCTAAACCAGCACAGCCTTATTTGGTGCCCAGTGCGGGCAGAGGGCAGGCTGTGCGTAGGAGCAACACTGCAGTGAGTGGGGGAGCCGGGGCACAGGCCTGGATGGAGATCCAGGTGCAGATCTTGGTGGTGGTAGCTTGTGGTTGTACTCCTTTTAATGTTACTTCAGTTTACATTCTGCTTCCTTATGATGTATATAGTTGTTATCTAGATTTTTTTTTTTGCGTATGTTGAACTGCTAACTATATTAATTCAGAATAAGGACTTACTTTATAACAATATTTTTCAACTATGTGTATTTTATTTTATCCAAGACTAGGCTGTTTATATCTCTTAAAGAGTCAAAAAGATGTAAAAGATAATGTTTGCATGAAGTAAAACAAAAGAGAAAGCAAGTATATTTTAGCTGCTAAGTAAAACTGCTTTGAAAGTAATAGCTCTGACTGTTTTCCTGTAGTGAATGAAACAATTGATATATTACAGATGATAGAAAAACTAACATTTGAGGATATACTCCATATGAAATAGCTTGAAAGAGTAGGTATTCTGCATGCCAGAGAATGGGATGTAACTGGTGTAAGTTGGCTTACAGGTGGTCAGTTTTGACTGACTGTTGTTGTCAGTGTGGCAGTTTTACTTACAGTGTGATTTTGTGCAGAAGGCAACAGGGAAGAAATAGTAAAGTGGGATTAAAAAAGGCAGCAAGGAGGAAATAGTAAAGTAGGATGGAAAACAGTAAGGTTCAAGCTGTAAAGGTTATTTCCTCTTACATCATTTTGGCATTGTATTGCTCTTGCTGCTTAAACAATATAAATCTGATCTACTATGACTTGTATAAATTCAAGTGAATATATCAGTGTATGTAATCTCATATCTCTATTCTGGTGACTTGTTTGGCTGACATGAGTCATTTGGTTCTCTTTGAAGAGTTATCTCCTTGGTAGTAAGGGTAAATGCAAGGTGAGTTATATACAAATGTGGTTTGTAACTGTTGTTTGCTAATCTGAAGTTGAGCAAATATAATTGCCAGGAGTCAAAGATCAGAATTAAAATCTTCCAAAGCCAGTGCTATTAGGGATATTACCTTCTGCTTGAGACTTTTTAGAAAGCTTTCATCATGAATATTTTGGGTCATGTGTGCCCATGTGACAAGGTACCAGCTTTGTAAATGGCCCTATGACCTCATTGTATGTAGTTTATTGGGGTTTTTGTCCCCGTTGACAGAATTGGAAGGTTATAGAAGTCAGAGTTATAGTTTGATGTGCCAAGTATTCGATGCTTTGCAACTGAGAAGCCTCCACACAATATTTTATGGTAGTAGATACTTTGCATAAGAAACAACTACATTTAAACAGTTATTTATAGTTTCTGTAGAGTCTAGTTGATGTATGCTTCTTTCTATAATTTTTTATATAGGTTTTTTTTTCCTTATTTGCTGTCATCGAAACTGAATTGAGGTCTGTCACCTGTGGCTGAATATTATTAGATCTATGATGTCTTAAAAAATTGTAATGGATATCATTCAGGAGGACTTTTTCATTTGATGGGCAAATATCTATCACTTTATCATATCCCAAATGTAAACTGTTCAATAAGCATATGTGCACAGGATCAGGAAATCTTACTTAAGTCTGTGTAGTGATAAAATCCATTGAGGCCTGACTCTTTCAGACTGATGTCCCACACTGTGATTTAAAGTATAAGCTGCAGATAAGGTGGTTTCTTCTGTCACTGACAGAGGGGAGTGGAAAATGGGAAGCAAAACTGAATGATGCCCTGGGCAAGATGAAATTAAAATTGACTGCAGTTTCAGTTCCTAAGGTTCAGTAATCTTTACAAACCATGTTCAGAACAGTTATCTTTGTGTAGGTTCATTACTGTATTGTGAGGAAGAATGCAGAAATTACCATACTGAATCACACCTCAGCGTCTAACAGTGGCCGTAATAGAGGCCTAGAGAGATACTGATAGGGGAAACTGGAATTCAGTGCTGGGGGAGCAACTTTCTGAACTAGAAGAAGTGCTTATATATTTAGTGGCTGTGGTTGGATCCTTCCTTGGATATGTTCCAATAACCTTTTTTTTCTGTGCATTTATGTGAAGTTCATGTACTTGGACATCAATGCATACTTCCTTCACATTGTTTTTGGTTACTCCTTCTGTTTCTTTTGAACCTGTCACCTATAGTTTCAATACTTGTTATTTCTTTTATTAGAGGATGCTGAATAATCACGTCATTTTAGGAATTTGCTTGAGCTTGAGTCAGTGGTGCTTGGTGCACTGTAGCTATGTTGTTTGACACTGAAGATAGCAATTATCACAGAATATTTGATACCGAATCCTTGAGCACTGTTTGCAGTTGTATATTTGAATAGAGCATATGACTGTTTCAGGCTTAGCACAATGGTATTTTTGGGGGTTTGTGAAAGTTTGAAAAATTTAGCCTTTGTGGTTTCTGGAACCTGTCAGAGTGGCTTTTGGAGTCCACAGTACCATGCGTTTCTTTTCTCAAGAGACTTCAGATGATTTGCTACCCATTACTGCACCTACAAGTATCTGAACAGAACAGCTTGAGCATGTTCAAATTTGTATAGTAAATGAACAGATTCCTATATCACTAGAATGAGTTGTGCATTAACATCAGGAAACCCTATTCTCTTCTTTGGCAAGAAGAGGAATACACTTTAGTCAAGAATACACTTGCCTGAGTGCTCTTTTCCTGTTCTGAGGCTTACCAAGAATTGTGCCTTTTTCTTGGGAACAAGTGAGAAAGAACAGGGTTTAGCATTGTGCATTTTAAGTGTAGACTAGTCCTTAAGTGAATTTGTTGTATCATGTAGAGTTGGCCAAAAGGTTTTTAATACCACTTGTACCACTTCAAAGGGTAAAAAAGCTGCATCCTAATTGGCCCTTACCTACTTATGTATGCAGACTACTATAGAATAGAAGATCAGCATGTACTAGGAACTTGATCTCATATAGGTCTGATACATCCTAATGGAATGCTCACAAGTGTACTTTGTTCCTATGCAGGGAGGAGTTTAAAAATTTGGGGTTTGGTTCATAGATAGCTTAACTTTCTGCCCCATGTTCCCCTTAGGCTAAAAATTTTTTTCTTAGTAAATAATACAGACTTCCAAGTAGATACTTTACGGATTAGGTAAGGGTGCAGTATATGCTTTCTCTCATCTTCCAGCAGTTCCCAGAGGATGAGACCTAATCAGTTTTTGGCTCCTGATTTTGTTTTCTCCAGCTCTGTGAATTCCCCTAGCGAATATCTAATACTGTGGTTTCAGAAGGTCAGTTCTTTAGAACTCAAAAGTTCGTTCTTCATCCAAGTCCAGCCTCCTTGTCCTTAATCCAGATTTCATTTACACACATGCATTCTGTGGATGAATTCTAAAAAGGCTGGGTAGCTTTAAAAAGAGAGAAAGCCACTGATTGTGAGAATGTCTTTTTTAAAGAAAAACCTGTGCATGTATTGTCTGTGATTTCATTCAAAGCTATGATTTGATATTACTGCATGGAAGTCTTGAGTGACAGGTATGGAAAAACCAAAGCCATTTAAGTAGATGGAGGCATTAGTAAGTTTGCCAGAGAGTATGTCATCATTCGTCTTGGCTTGCCCTCCACCAGCTCAATGCATAGCAACATTTTTTCCCTCCTCTATTAAAAACAGTAAACTCAGTAAGTTCCTGAGGTATTTGTGCTGTAACGGGGGAAAATGCCCTTGAGGACTTTGCAGAAGTCTCTTCTAAATGAGACTTGTTTTTGTCAGATAACCTTGCTTGATATCTTATTCAAGTTGTACTATTTGTCTTGAAACAAAGCAAAAATTGGTATCTCCAATGTAAGGAAACTTTTATTGTTGTGTAAGAATAGAGCAAGATGAAGTAAGTCCATGTGTCCACCTGGTCTTTGTGCCACTGATTGCAGCCCTTTGAGGCTGGGACTTGAGGCAATTTTCTGTGCTCTGAGATCCAGGATTCCTGGAGGCTGCTCATGCTGGTGACAACTGAAGCAAAGGTGCCAGTGACCACCTTGGCCTTTTCTGTATGTCCTGTCAGCAGGTCCTCTGCCTAATTCAGTCATGGAGCCCTCATCTTCCTGTTGCTAGTGACAGTTCTGCAAAAGCCCATGAGCCATTCTGCAACATTCCTGGTCCTCCTCCATGCTTTGATCCTTCTTCGGATCCTGTGTTCTACTATATCATGGTCATTGCAGCTGCCCTGACATTGACAGCCATCACTGGTCAGATTTTCCATGTTTGTAATTAAGATATTTAGCACAAGTGAGGAAAGGGAGACATGAAGTCTCTGGTTGCTTACGCTATTATTGTGTATTAAAACAATTCAAGCAGTTGCTGGACAGCCTGTTCAATGTTACTATTCAGATATGCATGTCAAAAGGAATTATTTCCTCACAACCCTGCTCTAGGTCACTTTATCTTTAAGTAAAACCTTACTTAAGTTTATTTTCCCCTCTCTCCCTTTACCTTGCTCTGAAGGGTGGCAGCAATCTTTCACTGTTATATCTAGTTCTCCCTTCAGATTTCTTAAAATTTTCTCTCTGTGTTCCCCTACAGTCTGGATTTCAGAACAAAATACTTGTATTTGTGTTATACAAGGCAATTATTCCCTCTTGTCTTTTCTTTGCTTATCATTCACTGACAGCCCATACTTTTGGTATCAGTACTTCAAAACTAATTTTAAACTAGTGAAGCAAAACTTGAGGGGATATCTTCCATGACTGAACATTTCACCAAGTCAGTTTTAATTTTTTGCTTAGATGAGTATTTAAGTTTGTCAGTGTTTGAAATCCGTGCTCACAGTTTGGGTAAGCTAACAGCATGCTCTTTTAACTTCTGGTAGTTTCCTGTCTTAATGATATGTTGCTCTTTTGTTTCAGAATAAGCTGTTCCAAGGGACAGTTGTTTTTAAGTGGTTTCTTAAAATCGAAGAGAAATCAGAAATTAATTTCAGAAGCCACTCTGCATGTCTTGTGTTCTAGTCCAAGTCCTTACGATGTTGCTCTGCCTGCGATGGGGCAGAATGCTGGGCCGAGGAGTCCGACTGAGGCTCCGTGCTGAGGCAGCAGGCACATTGTCTTGCAGCTGCCATGGTGGGGGAGGATTGAAAGGTTTTCCATCCGCCTTTATTTCAGTGACCTTTTCCAAGTTGGGAATAGCAGCTGACTAGGAAAAACCTAAGCAGTTGTTTTCTTCAGTTAGTCCATACAATTTTGTCTCGAGTTTTGCAAGCTGCAAAATAAATTGAAATTGAGAATGTCCCAGTATTTTATGTTTTCAAATTGCCATTTCTGCAAATCTTTGACTTACTGAGCTTCCCACGGAATACATACTTGGAATTTACTAAACTGCTGTATGTGAAGACTCCTGTGTTTAATGCTTCCAGCAGCTTACATAAGTGAGATAGAATAAAAGTTCAAAGTAATGTCAGCATGTGCAATGTTGACAAGTAAAAGCATGAAAAGATTCTTTAAATATTCAATGGGACTTAATTTTGATAATCTGCTTAGTGCAGTGACTATAGTTTTCACAAACTGTTTGCTTATTCTTTCAGGCTGAAGGTTTGGAAGCAGATGTTGGAAGATGTTAGCTGTGGATACTGGGGTTGTGGAGGAGTGGTTGTCAGAGTTCAAGGTAATATAATCTCAGATATTTTGTCAGTGGTGTTTGAATTGCTGCTGGAGCACTATGCAGGAGTGTTTGATTTCTGTAGAAAATGAAAAACTAACACTGGGTTTTGCTTAGATCATGTGATAAATACAAATGTGTGCTTGAAAAGATTTTTTCCTTGCCTCTTTGGGATGGCAGACTTCCTGATACAGAGCAGTGAAACTTTATATCATAGGTGAATGGTTTTGTTGGTTTGAGTACTAGACTTGACTATAGGTTTTGCTTCTGGTCTGCTTAGGTACTGGGAATGAGTTTTCCTATCTGTATAGGGGAGTATAATCTCCTTTGAAGGACTGCAGGTAAGTACTGTAAGAGCTGTGTTAAGTTTAAATGTACAGCTTTCAAAGCGTTGCTAAAAAGATTAGATTTTTACCGTCTTAAGTATTGGTAGAAAATATGTTTAGTGTTAGAGAAGAGCTGTTTGCATCAACTGGAATTCGTGTTTTTGCTGAGTAAACTGTATCTGGTAATAATGTTCACTACCTGTGTACAGTCAGTTTTGAGAACTCCTTGAAGTATGGATTTGAAAACTGTTAAGTTTCACGGTACTGACATTTCAAGTGAAATTTCACTGAGGATTGCACCTCTAAAACTCTGCCTCTTTATCTGTTTTCCATCCACTGTCATTACATTCTGTATGAAACTGCAAAATGATAGAATGCAGTGTGTCTTCTGGCAATGCCCTGAAAACAGCAATTTCTTTATGAAACAAGTTTTAGTTTATAGGAAACTGATAAATAGTAACTTGCAATTAAAAATTGTTGTTGAAATAGCTGTTTTATTTTAATGATAATTGCTTACAATATTTTTCTTTCAGACACTGCCAGAAGCATCTATATCCAGCTATGCTACCAGCTTGAAAGACAAGACTGCTTTGATTTCATCTCTTTATAAAGTAATTCAGGAGCCACAGAGTGAAGTGAGTGTATTGGATCTCTCACCCAAAGTGTCTGACATAACACTAGCAGAATAAAAATAAGATCTTGCTTGCTAATTAATTGTTTCTAACTACCTGAAATATTTGTTCTTAGCAATGACATGCTATCATGGAAAAAAAATTGTAAGTTTTGTAACCTCCTGATCGTGGCTAAGTTTGTAGATCCCACTCATGGGCTTCAGGACTTGGATATGGAATTGAGAAACATATTAAGGAATTGAAATGGTGTTTGAGTCTGATAGAACTCTTTCTGTAAATTTCTGAGTGTAGATCTACAGATGTCAGAAGCTTGTCTGTTACAACCCAAGAGAACAGAGTTAGATAGGTTTGCGATATTTTTGTTCTTGCTTAGGTTTTAGTTTTTTTGTTGCTTGAAATACATTCAATATAAATACATAGATGTATACAGTGGATGTAGCCTTACTGAAATGATGGAAGATATGAGAAAAATTGGGTGAAGGGCGGCAGGTTTGCTCAGTACTTGTAGCAGGATAGGTTCCATATGCCACAGCTGCCCTTAGAGTGTCCAGGTGAATTCAGAACATACTGAGCTGGGCTTAGTTGTGTGTTGTTAACTGCATTGACTCACTTTCTACAATCCAGCAAACTTTGTGTGTGTTATTTTAAAATCACGCCAAGTCCTTACTTCCTCTTCTATAAAGACTCAGCAATAAGGCACCTTTCCAATATTTGAGATTATGCCAGTAGTAAAGGTCAGAGGATAAAATGCTTTTAGTATACACATTTTCAGAGAAAATGCTCATAGTGAAACTCCCGGGCTGTCCAACAAAGAAGAAATGTAATTTTTCCTTGCTTCTCAGAAAGGCATTCTGAGTCATTCCAACTACTGAGTCAAGCCTGTCTGGTCTTCAAAATGCTTATCAACATGTAAATTAATCTGATGAGTCTCCCTGTTGATAGCCAAATCAATATTTTCATATGGTCTTTGATTTGTTACTACTAAGTTTCTCAGGGACCTTAGTAGCAGGGTGCTACTGCAAATTCTTCTTGAAAAGGTTGTTGGGATAATTTTGGGGGCAAAGTATTGAAGATTTCCGTCTTAATGAAACTGAATTAAAATGAAAAGCCAGTGCTGACACTTGAGTGTTTTGCTGCCTTGGGAAAAAGCTCTGAAGTCTTTATTTGGACCATCTCTGGGTAGCTGCTCTTCTGTGGAAAGGGCTACTTGGAGCTTTCCTCATTGTGAAAATAATTACAAACTAGCAGTTGAAAAGGCAAATAGTATCTTTCAACTGTTATTTGAGATCTGTTAGCTGTGTTGTGGAATGGCAACTTGCTTTACAGTGTAGGGTAGGTGCTGTCCTTTCTTACCTCATGGATATAATGCAGGGGGGAAGGATTAATGCATGAACACTGCAAATACTGCTGAGGTTAAAAATGGACAAACTGTACACCTTTGAGTATCTGTACTTCTAATATAATTATCAGTACTGTAAAATTGTGACTTATCTTGCTTTGGGGAATGTTTTGGTTTTTTTAAAAGCATTTGAAAAATGTTCATGTGTATTTGCATCTGTAACTGCATTTTACCTACTTTTTACTGCTGGTTCATATTTGCTTTTCATACAGATTATTTTGGTTTGCTTTCCCAAAAAGTTAATAATCCATTTTTGAGATTAATAAACTGCTTGTTCAATATTCACTTCATAGTAGCTTTTTTAGTAAAGACTTTGTTAGTTACTTTTGAGGTTCCTGGGCCACTGCTAGATGAAAAATGTAATTCAATAAAATGAGAGTTTTCAGTAAATGTGAAGATTTGAAGGACTTTTAATTGACTCAAAACCCCAACAGTAATAAATAAATAAATATGCAAGGTTTGTTTTTTCACAAATTGAAGATTTTTTGCTTTCTGCTTAACACACTGTTGCTGTCCTTTTAGATAGGAGCCATGCAGGCATTTGCATTAGGAAATGGTGTTTGGAATGTATAATGCATTTGGATGCAGTTTAAAAGGAAGAAGGATGAAATTGCTTGGACATTCTTTTATTCCGGCATTAAAAAAGAATTCATTCTAGATACCTTATAGAAGTGCTTAATTAAAATGATATCTTGACATGGCAACAATCATCAGTGCATTTTGGTATTAGGTTGTAGCATGTGGTGGCATTTTGAGGAAGAAAATCTGGTTTTGTACTGATTAGGGAGTTAAATGTGCTGATACAAAGCTGTCTCAACAGAGATAAGGATGTAAACATGGATACCTGTCATAGCTGTTTATGTGCCTTTTAAAGTTCAAGCACATCATTCAGAACTGGTACTTCATTACGGGCAGCATGCAAATTATGTGAAATATGTAAGCAAATGATGAGAAATATGTAAGCTGAAGATGGAAAGCATTTCTGCTGCTGAAATTTTCTAGAAGGATCATTGCTGTACTCTTAAAACTGATGACTAGTTTACTTGGCATGACTTTTTTGCCTTTCAATTTAGATTACCTGCAGATTTTTCACAGCTGATTTTTCCAAAGTGAAGCTGTATCTGGCAGAAGCTAAAGTTCCTCTTTTTTTTTTTGAATGGATGAGATTGTTCCAAATTACTACTTAAAAAACCAAAACTTTCTAAGATCTTTCAGTTTCAGAAGTAATTTTGGGAGGTAAGAAATGTTGACTTAACTCTCTGTTCAGGAAGAGAAGCTTAGGAAAGCAAGCAATTTATTTTTCTAGCATGATCTCCTGGTGGTTTTGCCTTCTTTGTAGCAATAAAGGGAGGAATCTAAAATTAGGTTTCTTACTTTTCAGAAAGCTTATTCCATTAAAACTGAAGTTGTGACCCAGACAAATAGCAGAGGAACTGAATCTAGTGGTTCATCTGCTTTGAAAGTGCTTACTGTTTTCGACAGTATTTTCTACTTGGGTTAGGAAATCTCTTAATTTCCATACACTGACGTGTGATGGTTAACCAATGCTTCATCCTCTAGCAGAGGTAGGTGGTAGCACAGGAATGCACATTAAATCAAGACGTACAATGCAAGCTGATCGCTTAATTGTGTTTAAGTCTTTTCTTATCTCGATCTTGCTCAATGTATTACTTCCAGTTCAGTGTATTGCATCCAGCTTAACAAATTTGATTCTAAAATTACTCTTGAGGCTTCTCATTTCTGTCACAAGCATATAAATACATGGAAGTTTCTAGAAGATTTTAATGAGAGTGGGAAAATGACAAAGTTATTGTAATACTCTGAATTTTAGCATTACACAGCTCCTCTTGCTAGATGGGTAAAAGCTTCTAGCAATTTCTGTGTGTATACAATACCAAGACCTTTTGTTCAGGTACTTCTTGAGTATATTAGAGATAGTTGAGAACATTTTATGAGGTATGTGATAACCAGTATTCTCTGTTTATGCCTTTGAGGCTTGAGGAAGTGAGCAAAAAATTAGTGAAAGCAGCCACTGGAATTCTTTCCTTGCATGGGACGGATGGCTCTGCTTTTATCATCCAAAAGTATGTCGAAGGAATGAAAATTGTGTAATGTGAGTTGGGCAGTTATTGTTTCAGTCACTCTCTAACAAGTAACATGTAATTTTTATCAGTTTACAGTTTTAACTAAAGGATTGATCCAGGCAGAATTGCTGATTCTTGTAATGTTTTATTGATTCACAATTGTAACTTATATTTCAGCTTCTGGAGCCAGTTTGCCATCAGCTCTTTGAGTTCTATCGCAGCGGTGAGGAACAATTGCTACGGTTCACGCTGCAGTTTCTACCAGAATTGATGTGGTGCTATCTTGCTGTCTCAGCCAGCAGAGATTTGCAGAGCAGTGGATGCATAGAGGCTCTTCTCCTTGGAGTTTATAACTTGGTTCGTATTTGCATGTAATTATTGAGGCCTAAAATATTTGTGTGATTCCGGGGGATACTACAGAATATTTTACTGGGGAATAATTAACAATTTTGTTTCAGAATTGAAATGAAATGATTGAGTATTGGGTTTTGACTCTTCAGATGGGTGTCCATGTCAGAAATCTGCTGCAACATGATCTTTTATTCTTTGGTAAAAGTTTTTTCTGCTCTTCCTGTGATTCTTAATTTTTTTGTTAATTATTTCTTGTATGGTTATTAAACTCAAATTCTGCTTGAGAGCTTTTTGAGGCACTACGTTGGAAGTGGTTGCCCACATTTCCTGGAGTATTTCGGTTATTTTAACTAAAACCACAAAAAATCACTTTCAACAAATTCTTAGTACTTGACTGCTGAACAGATTACCTAGTTTTGGAAATTAAAGGTCTCCATTTTGAAATAACTGACAATTTGAGAATATTCTATATGAAAATATTCTGTTTATTGCTAAATTAATGCTTTGAAGAACAGAATTGATAAGGAACCTATAAGAGCACCATATTTTAGTCTTTGTATTGTTACTATAAAAAACTTAGTGTTATGTCCACTGTCATTCTTGTCAGTGTAGTTCATATCTTTTGGGTGTTTTAGGAAGGCTTTTTGGGAAGTGAAACAGTGATGAACTTATCTCCTCTTCCCATTCTGAAAATCTGGAGAAGGCAGCTACTGTCCTCCTAGAAATAATCACAAATGTCTTTACCAAGCAAGTGAAAACGGTTTTTTTCACCTAGAAGTCCAATTAAAAAACCTGACCCCTTATATTCTACTCCTCTTTAGGCAGTGTACAGTCTTCATGTGTTTTCTGTGTGCTTAGTTGTATCTGACAAGAACATTCCTGGTAAACATTTGGTATGTCTTATGCCTTAAGTCAATTCACTCCTATGTTTGCATGATGAAGTAATCTAAAATGGTTGATGGATATGGCTACAATCACTTGTTTTTCTTCTAGAGGAAATTACATTTACTGTTAAGCTTGAAACCAATCCAGTAACGTCTCTCAGCTATGAACAGTTTCCTTCTCCATTGGTAACTTAGTTCTCCATCTCCAGCTGCTTGAGGTCGTAAGAATTTACTGCAAGCTTCTGTAGGAAGCTGTAGATCAGTGTGACTTTGGGAAATTTTTTGCCCCTTCTGCTTTAAGATACAATGAATGCGTATGCCAAAATAATGCCACGTTACTCGTGCTGACTTCTTCCCCTCTTTTGATGTCGTATAGAATTTGTAACTTAAACAATCAAGATGGTATTGTTCTTCAGTATACAAGGTGGAAAAGGTAGTAGGTGACCTACTTAGGTACTTACTTTCTCTTTAACTGGCTACTTTATGTTTTCAAAAACAAGAAGAAATATGTAGCCTAATACAAATAGTAATTCTTATGTAAATATGTACGGTGGGTTCTTGGAATTTTGAGGGAATGAACATGTTCAGTAGGAGTCCTGCAGTTTCTTACTGAAGGAAAATGAAAATTTAAGTGTTGCTCAGAATGATTTTCAATTCACTACATGGTGAGAGGTACAGAATTAGTGTGGCTGAACCTTGAGATCATCAACTGGTTTGTTCTACCTTCCACTTAGACACATAACAATAGTAGTGCACACAGTTTAGTTGAAATTTTTTGCTTTCCTGGTTGCAGGTATCAGGTTTTTTAAAAATGCTTCAGATCTTAAAATGCACTGCTGAAACTTAATTATAAATCTGATTAGAATGAAGAATACAAATACTGTTATTTTTAGATTTTAAAAGTTTGGATGTAGCCAGTTTCTTTACCCTTTGCCTGTATATTGAGGAAAATGTTTACCACATTGATCAAGAAGCAATATTGAAAATTAAAGTATCAGTGGCGAGTTGAGGAGCTGTGTAGCTTTTCAGGAGACACCTTTTTCATGCTTTTTATTCTTCTGTTAGTGCTTCATATTCTACTTCAAACAATGAGTTTTAATTATTACTATGTGAAGGCAGTCCTTCAGCTTTCCAAGGTATATGGGTGATAGGAGGCACCAAAGCTTCTCTCTAATCAATACCTCTGTATATATGAGATCTGCTGCTGAAATTTTGAGACGGGAGAAATAAAATCTGGTGTGTGTTGTTGGTTATTGGTCATATCTGCTTTGAATCTTCCAAAGTTTATTGTTTGAGATACTTCAGTGCTCTTCTGTGGTATATAACCACATCTTGTTTTGCCTTACCCATTAGCCTTCTGTTAACTTACAGGAGTGAAGAGTCTGCCAGTGTAGTGCTGTGGTGGTATCTTTCAAGAAAGTAACTCCTCTAAAGCTCTGCATCCATGCTTTTAATTCCATACCTATAGAGAGAGTTAGAAGACCTGGGCTTTCACAAATGCTGTGCTGTCTGCTGCTGTTAAACCATGTGAGGCTGCAGTCATTCCAGAGTTGTAATATTTCCAAAACAAATTACTTGTAGAGTCATTACTTGATGGTTAAATAATTTTCAGAACAGAATTATTGAGCATTAACCTTCACAATTAGCAAATAGTGTATCATTAAAAAAAAAAGATAATGCTGTTTAAACATATTGAGATTTCCTGTTAGTGCTTTTAAGGTGGATTATGTATGCTAAATGCATGGGCCCTTCGCTAATTCATTTGAATAGTTTTCAGAAACAAACCAAATGCACTGTGATAGAAAGCAAATAGATAAATTCTGGCTTGTAGCCTCAAAATGTTATAGTATCCCTACCTTTCCCTATAATAATATTGGACATTTTTTGGGTGTCTGGTTTCTGCAGTACACTGTAACCATTGCTATCTTCTGGTTTTTTTCAGGAGATAGTTGACAAAGAGGGACATAGCAAAGTGCTGAGTTTCACAATTCCGTCTTTGTCCAAACCTTCAGTCTATCATGAAGTAAGTAACATATCCAGTGTGAAGCTGTTACTGACTGAGAAAAGTAGAATGCTTTGGGGCCCTTTGCAAAGAATAAAAGTGAAAATTAGTTTTAGCATTTTTCATTATGACATAGGAACATGTTTCTCAGACTTTTGAGTACTACTGACTGGTCTCTGAGACTTTTTCAAGGCTGAATAATAATAATTCCATAGTATCCCTGCACCAACTATGTCTTTTTTTTTGATTCTGAAACCATATATGTCATCTGGTGTAAAATGACTTCTCAAATCTAAGACAGCTAAGCAAATAACCTTAAGCCTGTTGAAAATTTATGTACCAATATGCTGAGCGTTGTCTATTTTCACTTGCTTTATAGCAAGATTCAGAGTGGACATGTTTTGAATGACCCTTTTTCCTTTAGCCTTCCAGCATTGGCTCCATAGCTCTCACCGAAGGAGCTTTGTCTCAGCATGGTTTGTCCAGGGTTGTGTACAGTGGACCTCATCCTCAGAGGGAGATGCTAACAGCACAGAACAGGTGAAATTGTATAATAAGATTTTGCTTGAGAGTCAATAATGGATCTTAACTTCATCTAATTTTTAGCATAGCTGTAGAACGAAGGTGGATAGGTGTTTGCTGTGTTTTGTGGTGTGGGTTTTTGGTTGTTTTTAAATGCATAAAGACTGGGAGGGCATATTACTCTGTTGTCAGTTTTATTGAAATGAAATACCAAATATGTTTAATTAAGTCTTGCAGATTTTCATGTAATCTTGTTTCCTTTTAAAAAAATAAAATCGATGATGTAATACTGATGTTTCTTATAAATCCCAGGTTTGAAGTGCTGACTTTCCTTCTGCTCTGTTATAATGCTGCCTTAAGCTACATGCCTGCAATGTCTCTTCAGTCATTGTGTCAAATTTGTTCAAGGTAATTTCGGTAGATGTTTACACTTAAAATGGCATTTTCAACTTGAAATGCAATCAGATTGGATTTGGGGTTTTTTATAAAAATGAGCTTTGTGTTCCCAAAGGCTGCTTTTAAACTTGACTTCTTTTCATAAGTGTTCACAGATGCATTATTTGCTTTTAAGGTATCTCTTATATAACTTTGTCTTGAGATCTCAAAATGGGGAAACAATACTCTGGTTGATATGCAGGTTAAGCTTCTCCCCTAAGTGGAGAGTTCAAATAAAGACAACTGTTTGTTCTTAATAATAGTAGTTGTAGTTGTGTCACCCAAAGAAAAACAGAAATGTCTTTTAAAAGTGTGGTAAATTTTGTATGGCAAGCTTGCTAAATATATTTGGATGCTCTATAAGTAGAAACTTTAATGGAATTGTAGTGGATATTGATACTAGAAATAAAACAACTTTTACAGATAAATTGGGTATTTCCAAAATTAGCTGTTGGTTCAAAAAACCAGAATAACAAGGCCAAAAAAAACCCCAAAACCCTGAAGCAAAATGAATAGAAAAAAAGCCCACCTCAGCTTTAATTACAGTGTCTCTTTTTTGATCAATTTCTTTTTTATAAAGAGCAAGAACTCACAGTCAACATATCTGTCTCTGGATTTTTGGAAGTGGACTTCAGGTTAAGGGAAAAATTAGGATGACGTCCTTCTTCAGGAAACTCAAGGACTTAGAAGTCAACTACAGCACGTTTTTTCTAGTCATAGTTCCTTGGTTCCTCACACAGCAAAACATGATAATGGGTGCCTGTGAGATTTTCTTCTCTTCAGAGGAGGCAAGAGACTTTGGAGCACTTAGCAATTTTCACAAGGTCTTTGTTAGATATACTGCTCTAAAATGTAAGGTAGGAAATGTTTAGAAGCCAAGGACTGTGAAAAGGATGCTGCTGTTGCTTATTTTGCTTGGTTAGCTTTTGATTGTATTTGAAATAAATAATTTTTAAAGCTTCCAAAAGCAAGCTACCAGTAGATGCAAGTAAGTCTACTTCAAGATACTGAATGTTTGGATACTGAATTATTTAATAGCATACAATTTGACTTCTTTCCCAGTTCTTCATTCCTGACTGGTTTTGTCATCCATGTTTCTCTGCTTGCTGAAAATCTCACCCTGTCAGCATTTTAGGGATTCAAGGGAATATGTTTCAGAAGCCCAGAATAGCTTTCAGTGTCCTATTTAGATGTGGTGGAATAAACATTCTGCTATATGGCTCTGTAAAACAGGTTTAATTGGTTTGAGCAGTGTTGAATTTAGGGGCTTTTTTTTGAAGATCTACGATCAATGTGCTTTCTTCTAGTAAGTCTAATTCAACTTTTATGAGTATTCTAAATAATCAAAAGTATCTATTTCCTCTTATTTACAAACAAGGGGTTGTAAATATGAAAATCATGGCACAAAATATTTTGTGCTGATCTCCAATTGTAAATCCAGATTTTTTGCATCTGGGCAGTTACTAAGTCTGTTTTCATAAGAATGTTACCTTACTTTGAAGCCAATGTCATTCTAGCCTTTTCAGAGAAAGTAACTCAGGGCTTTTAAAAACTAATCAATACTGGTGAAGTACTGAAACTGTATAAACCACAAAGGTGGTTCTACATTATTTGCTAATGAGAAATGCATGATTTCTTTAGAATTTGTGTCTGTGGATATCCTCGCCAACAAGTGAGAAAGTACAAGGGAGTCAACAGTAGGATTCCAGTTTCATCTGAGTTCATGGTGCAAATGCTAACAGGGATCTATTATGCCTTGTAAGTTGTGGGTTTTTTAATATGCATATAAAATAAAAAATGTCAGTATAATTTCCATACTTGCTTAGATGTGCTGCCTTGGAAGTGTTTCAGTTTCTGGTGGGCTTATGCCATCTCTAGCAATAAGGTCCTCAGGAAGAGAACAGTTCTCCAGCTACTTGGCTGAAGTTATCTGTGTCATACTGGGGAAAGATGGCTAGAACAGTGCTTGATAGGTGTTAACTGCTGATGTGAAAAAAATATTTTAAAAAACCTTTTTCAACCATTGTCTACTGCTCACATTTTTACATGCTTAGTTTTGACATCAGTTTAATTAAGGAAAAGAAGTTTTAGTTTTTTCTCTGAAGTGCTGATGTCAGCTACCCTTTGATAGTTGTGTTAATGTGTGAAGCTTTCTTACTTACTGAAATAATTAGAGACTGAAATAATACAGGGATACTCAAAAGGTGGAGTAATATTAAAAAATCCTGTTTGAATTTCAGAGCATTTCATGACTAGCTGATCAATAGTTAATATAATTTTTAAACTGGTTATTGGGGCCAGTGTAAGTAAGACTTTGTCTCCATAGGTGCTGTTTCAAAGTTCTATAAATAGTTCATGTAAACAAACACAAGTAGTTCAAATCCTCTAAACTGAGCTCTCGAGCACTAAATCTGTGAAGGTTATATGACCAATAAGATTCATCTTATTACTTATATATTTACTTTTGCAGTTATAATGGAGAATGGGATCTGGCTCGTAAAGCTATGGACGATGTTTTGTATAGAGCACAGCTTGAACTCTATCCAGAACCTCTGCTGGTAGGTATTGTGTTTCAGTGTCTTGCTGAGTAGAATTTTTAGTCCAGGAAATCCTTCCTGTGAACACAAAAGATGCAGCATCATACCAGGAACCTAAATCTGTGCATCTGTGCTTGTGCAAATGGCTCCATTTGTCAGTGTGCACACTCGCACAGGTATTTACAATGTACTTAGTTGCTGTGTTGTTTCCTCGTGAACAAACTGTTTTCAGTAGAACACTTTTAAGTCTTCAGAACTTGGATAACAGTGCAGAAGAACTCTGATGCAATAGCTGAATCTTTAAACTGGAAACTTTCTTTTTAAAAAATGGCAGGTTTTAGTTCTGAGAGCTAACTGCAGCCAGCATTCTTTATAATCTGTGACAAAAGCTAGTGTGCTTTTTGACCTTAAATTGGAATTGTATACATTATTCTTCTTGAAGGAGTAAGAATCCCCAACAGAATTCTTCTAAAATTTGGATCTTTGTGTTCAAAAGTTAACTGCATCTCTTCTGTTCTAGGTTGCTAATGCTATTAAAGCTTCACTGCCTCAGGGTGCCATAAAATCTAGTAAAGAAGGTACAAGATGCATTCAGGTTGAAATTACACCTACTTCATCCAGGATATCAAGAAATGCTGTGACTAGCATGTCTATCCGGGGGCATAGGTGGAAAAGGCATGGTAAGAAACACATTTTGCAGTGAATTCTCAACTTTTTGCATGCTTTTAAAATAATATTGAGAATTTTGTTATTTCACATCTTCATGACTTGTAGGCAGGCAGCATTTAGGAAGGTTCTGTTTTCTTGATTGGTGAATAGAAATCTTAGTGGAATTCAGGTGAAGTATATTCTTTATCTCCTTAACCATGTTCTAAAAAATCACACAGGACACACAAAACCTTTTTGTGAAAGGGAGGTGTGCAGTTACTGCTTCTTTTAGGAGATGGATGTTCCTGTTTTCTTCTGAAAAGTAGTTTTTAGTATCTGGAGCAAAGTGAAACTAACAACTTTACCACAGAACCTGGATTTAAGGGTAGAGGGATAAATTACTCTGTTTTGATGTTGGCGTTTAACCCCGATGAACAAATAAGCCTCACACAGCCACTCATTTCCTACAGTGGGATGGGGGAGAGAATTGGAAGAGCACAAGTGAGAAAATTCACTGAGATAAAGACAGTTAACGAGGTAAAGCACAAGGCATGCATGCAAGCAAAGCAAAACGGAATTCATTCAGTGCTTCCCCTGGGCAGGCAAGTGTTCCGCTATCCCCAGGAAAGCAGGGCTCCATCACACATAACCATTACTTAAGATGGCAAATGCGATCACTCTGAATATTCCTCCTCCTCCTCCTTCTTCCCCCAGATTTATATACTGAGCATGATGCCACAGGGTATGGAATATCCCTTGGGTCAGTCGGGAGCAGCTGTCTTAGCTGTGTCCCTCCCTAGGTTTTTGTGCACCCCAGCCTGCTCATTGGTGGGATGGTGTGAGAAGCAGAAAAGGCCTTGGCTCTGTGCAAGCACAGCTCAGCAGTATTGAAAACATTCCCTATTTACCGTTTCCAGCACAAGTTCAAAACAAAGCCCCATGCCAGCTACTGTGAAGAAAATTACCTCTGTCCCAACCAAAACCTGCACATTTGGGCAAACTAATATAAGGGCTTCCACAAAGCAGAACACAGGTCTGGGCTGAGAAGTACAAAAAATGGTGGTGAATGTAGTGCAAAAGCAGAAATACCAACAAGGGATTCCGTAAGTCTAAATGTTGTATTTCACTGCTTTTGCCATCTTCAGATGAGGGAAGAACCATTGAACCAAAATTGGCAATGGCTTCTTCTCTTGGGGTTGTAATTCTGGTAACAGGCTAAGAGTGTGAGTATAGATAAGAGTGCTTTTCTAATGAAGAATTTTCAATGAAGATTTTGTAGTACCAATAAAATTTCTATACAGTATGTACTACGTGGGCTTTTGTAGTATATGGACAGTTGAGTTAGAAAAATTTTGCCAAGCTGTTTGTCATTGCTGCCCAAGAAGTTCAGGTAAGTGTTGATAAAATTATTTATAAGTATGCTGGGAGAAGATGACTTTAAAATAATTATGGAACTCCTGAGCAGAAGTAGTACACATTGGTGGTAGTAGTGTCAGTAGTAAGCTGCCAGTGGGGTTGAAGAGCAACGAAAGAAAAAATAACCAGATATCTTTTCAATTGATTAAAAACTGCTTAAAACTGTCAGAAAAGCTTAGGAGCAAAACACTGATGTTTTTAACTGTAGTGAGATCCAGTAGCAAGTCATTACTGAAGTCTCATGGCTGCTAAGGACCATTTTATTCTTCTTTCTTCGTCCTTACAGTTATTAAGTATGGATTATGAATTAGATGCAAGAAAAATTGTATGACAGCTCAGCTTTTAAATGGATAAATGCCCTCTGAAGCTTGGAAATTTTGTTAGCTATTATTTTTGAGTGGTTCTGATGGTTGTTCAGATGAGGTGGTGGAGGGTAATGCAGCTCAGGGATACTGAGTGCTAGTTCATCCTGAGAAATTCAAAGTGTATTAAAATGAGCATTCCCTTTGTGTTTACAGGAATAAAAACAAGAGACAAAAATGTTACAGAATCAGTATTGCAGCTATCCTTATAAGAATGCAAAATTTTCAGGAAATACAGAAACCCAGAAGTTTTTAACAGTTACTGATTGCCACCTCGCAGGGAGTGATGCTTAGTGAAGTTCAAAGAAAAATGTATGGGACAAGGGTGCCCTGCTGCAGATAACAGTAAGGTGAAAGGGAAATGAGAATAATAGTTGAACTCAGAAATGGAGTGGAATGCTCTTTGTGACTTGAAAAGCCTTTTTAAAGTCAGAGTGGATGGTCTCCCGTTTTCAAAATTCCTAATAACCTAATTCAGTGCCCCACAACTCCTGATGAAAGAAATACATGAAATACATCTTCAGGGTCAGCATGCAGAAAGAATAACAAGACTTATGCTTACAGAAGTTTGTTTGTTTTAAAATAAGTACTGGAGCTGGTAGAAATTAGATGACATCTAAGATAGGTACTTTGGAGGTACTGACGGTGAAGGTGATTTGTGAGCGAAATTGATTGTAGTGTTTAGAGTGAGTTGATACTAACCACCACTTAGCAACAAATTATTCAGTACTATTGGATTGGATTGCTTATAAATTATAAAACTTATAAAAGAGGAGCATTAGCTCTTTGATCTAGCATTAGTTTTCTGTAGTTTGTTGATAAATTCAAGCCTTAAGTGGCATTTCTGTTTCTGTTTCCAAATAGAGAAAATACAGAAAGATCATAGTGTATAAGTGCCATAAATACTTAAATGACTGGGTTTTTTCATGGAAGTGAGGGAAAAAACAAGCAAGCCCTATCAGTGCTTTCCTTATTAAAGTAAAATCTACCAAACTGTCATATAAAAGTTGCTTGGGAAAAACTCTAGTGTAAGGGTAGTGTGTGTAAGAGAAACACTCTGATGTAACAGACCAAGAAGAGCTAAGCAGATGCTGGTGAGATACATAACACAAGAACAAAGACATCGACTAGCGAAAAAGGACAAGAAGTTACTTGTTTCCCCACTGCAGAAATTGACTTTCATGTAGTACACAAGGTTTAGAAACATTAGGCTTTGAATTCTCTCTGTGGAGAGAATTATTTTATTTTTAAAAAATTAAAAAATTTAAAATTGAATTACAATCCAAATGGTTAAAATTGAATTACAATCCAAATGGTTAAAATTGAATTACAATCCAAATGGGCCGTGTGCCTGTGCAGTCTGAGGTGAATGTTCTAGGCAACCGTAATAATAAGGTAGACTATGATTGAAATATCTTTTGAATTAAATCTTAGCAGTTAGTAATCATGAAATGCGTTTATCAAGATTGGTTTTACTACCCAAAGCTTTCAGAAATGTGACTACAAATGCATTTTTCTTCAGCTGCTATGAGTGTATTTATATTAACATTCAAACTGACATAATTACTCAGTGTTGTCTCTACACTATTTAACAGTGTCATTTGTTTTCTCTCTTGTTACATTGCCTTGTGCCCTGGGTATTAATCTCTCTCTCTCTCAAAGGCTAGTCCCTCAGAGTTGTCCAGCTTGAAGCAGCATTATCTTCAAAACCAAGCACTATGAAGCTGAAGGTTTGGTTTAGGTGTTCTTAAGTTTTAAAATGAGGAGGGTATGCTACTATAAAGGACATGGATTGTCTATTCTCACCCTGCCCCAAGACCGTAGATGCTCTGGTAGACAGTGTTAATGGGACTTGAGGTACCCAGTATCCAGTTTTTTCAGTATCTTCCTCCTGTAGTTCAGTTAAACTCTGAGAAAAGTATATTTCCTTTCATTAGAAGTAGTTACCAGCACTCGCCCAAAAGGTATAGACGTAATTATAATGAGTAAAACTCTTAAATTTTTGGGTTTCTTTCCTCAGTTCATTATGGTAATGGCTGTTTGTTTATTCCCACAGCTGTGGGAATGCAGCAGTGATGGGTAAAGTGCTGATATCACAGCAGGATGTTACATTTAGAAATGCACACCACCAAATAGCAATAACTGGGTATTTCTTTTAAACAACATCTTTAACAAAAAATATCTGCCTCTGTTTTGCTGAGTTCTGCCATCTGCTCCAAGTCTTCTTTCTTTGGAATTGGATAATCACTGCTTTTCTGCCCTTGGTGTGGGAGAGACTGACAGTTAAGCTTTGTTCTGCCCTCCCCTCTCTCTGGGACAGCAGGAAGGAGTTTGAAGCTTTTCATAGAAGAGGCATGGGTTCCTCACCCTAGTGAAGTTGGAGCAGTAAGGCCAATCAGAACACTGATCTTGTCTCCTCATAAACCTTTCTGCACCTGCGTTTTTAGAAGAAAAAGGCTATATTTGATGGTGGTATTATAGTCACTATTGTTTATCTATTATTATTACTATTGCAGTTCATGTTGCTCAGTTGTTACCTTTGCTACTGACAATGGGAGACTTCTGCAGAAAGTGCTGTTAGAAGCAATAAACAGTTCTAACTTGATTTCCTGCCAAATGTTAGGAATTTAATGGCTAACAGCAGTAGTTATTAATGCCATTTCCATCTATAGTGCAACTTGTTAAATAGATACTTTAATTAGTCGTTGACTAGTTAGAAAGACTCATGATACTTGGAGTTTTCAGGTAAAATCAGGAATAGCTCTTACACCAGGGAACCCTGATGTCCATCCCTGCCAGAATAACCTTCTGGCTCTGTTGTGATCAATGCAGACAGCACAAATGTTAGTGACAAGTTCAGTGGTGGAGCCCTCCTGACCTAGAAGTACACTGTGCCTACACAAGAGTCCTCAGCGAGGGGACAGGAGGAAGAGAGGATCCCCTCCAGTTACAGAGCAGTTGAACTGCTGCTTGAAAAATCATCTCATTGTAAATTCCTCTGATTTTGGACTTGATACTGTCAGTTAAAGGTCTGTACTGCCAGCCTCTGTCATGTGCAGTAGCAAATTGGTGGGAGAGTCTGGGTGTTCCTTACTTAATCTTTGAGTCTGAATGAGCTGTGTTATGAATGAAACACAAGGATTCAGTTGAACTTTTTTCTGAGCTGTGCTTTTACTACATGTTTGGTCTTGTCAAGTTTGTGGCCATAGTGTTTGCATATAGTCTATACATATAACACATACAGAATATATAACTGGATAGCATATAATGTAGTCTTCCCTCTTCTTCACTTGTTCTTCCATGGTATACAGAAATCTTCCTCTGGCTGAAAATAATTTTTTGAAATGAAGAAAGAAAATGGAAATCAAAGTGTTCTTGCGTTGACTTAATCATTTCACTGTTAGTTTTCAGGCTGACCACTGTGCAATATGATGACATTGGATGTGTAAAATTTCTAGTCTTGTATGATAATACATGAAGTTGACATGCCACTTTATTGTAAAAATAAGCTTCACCTTAGTGTGGTGATACAGAGAATATAGTTATAAAAGTGAATTGTGAACTGTTCTTTGATTTCTGATAATCTGTTCCACGGCCCTCAAAAATTTCAATTTTGCAAGATCAAACATGAGCCTTTCCTGTATGTGGTGCAGGCCAATAACTGGAAGATTTAAGACTGCAATTTTGGAAATAAAGCAAAATTCCATACTCGCTAATGTTGCTAATTAACAAGAGGTTAATATGTGTACATCTGCTTTAATTTATAATGCTTAAGTCATCTGTATTGGCTTTTGTTTCATGTTTTGTTTCAGACATCTTTTGTTTTTTTTTTTCTTATCCATCTTTAATTCTAGAACAACAAGAGAATGGTAATGATGCTACTGAATTGGGCAACTTTATCATACCTGAGATTAGTGTCACAAATGTGGCTGGAGAGAGGACCGGGAATGGGGAAAAGAGCAGAGCACTAGCAGAGAATGATGTTCAGCATTTACAGGCAGTACAGGAGACAGCTACAGATCCTAGAACTGACAGCAAAGGCATGCCAGAAATCAGGAGGCAAAAATCTGTAAGAAAAATGATGGAGGATGGAATAAACTCATCTGGCAGAGTGCAGTTTTAGCAGAGCACTTGTAGCTGCACTCTAAGGTACCGCTGTTGATTGAAAGGGTCACTGCTGCATGTTTCGAGAATTAAAGTATGCAGTTAATATATTTGCATGTGTAATAACACAATTGCATGTATTGCACACAGCTTCGTCTGTGCCACAGACAATGACATACTTACAAGTAGATCTATTTAATCTGGAGAAAATACACTGAGACTCAACATATATTTGAATCTATTAAAGATATTTATGGAGTTTACAAAATTCAGTGATCAATGGTATGGAAAAATCCATCAAAATGGATGTGAAAAGTATTTTGCCATGTACCTCAGATTGCCCAAATTAACCTTTCACAGTGGAGATCTCATGTTGTGCTTCAGTTTCCAACTCATACCACCAGACCTGTGATGCAGGAAGTGACCTTTCAGTCCTAAAGCATTCTTGGGTTGCTAAACATGCAGGTACCATAATGGGTGTCCTGGGGCATTGATCACATACTTCTGTAATTAACAAGCTTTGCCAAATCATGTAGTGGATACTTGCTCAAAATAAGATTTACACTTTTTTTTTTTGTTCTTTATGGTACCTTCTAATCTCTAAACTTCTAACTTCCTGCATGAATTAACAAGTCTGCATTTCTTTTTCTTCCCCCCCCCCCCAATCACAAGAAAACAAGGTTGGGGGCATGCTTTTGATCTAGTTAATGTGGCATTATTTGCTGTAACTCTGTATCCTAATGAGTCTTAATTCCAGAATGTCATGGAATAGGTAAGTGTTTGTCTTCTGTTCTCTGCTGTCTTGCTTTATGGCTTCATGCTTGTAAATATCAAAATTGAGCAATATGTAAAATCAATAAATGTGAGAAAGTCAACTGCTAATTCTTTATTTCTGTTTCTACCATGCAGGTAATTCTGACTTAGGAATTCAAGAAGAACTGATAGAAGTATCTGAAACTGATGAAGAGTTTTACTCTAGGGCTACTTGTAGTACAAGTCAGCCTGCCCTATCTAATAGCAGCAACACGAGCAGCAAGAACCTCCTAGGGAAGAGCCAACGAAGGTCTGGAGGAAACAAAGCTGGAGGAAGAGAAAAAGAAGGAGAAACCTGCAGAGAACACTTATCACGAAAACAAACTCAGAGAGCCATGAGTGAGAATCTAGAGCTTGTCTCTCTGAAGAGACTGACACTGACAACTAGTCAGTCCCTGCCTAAGCCTGGCAGCCATAGTCTGGCCAGAACAACCACCACTGTGTTTAGTAAATCCTTTGAACAGGTCAGTGGTGTCACAGTTCCAAATAATCGTGGTGGTGTCTCTGGTACAGAGGCAAACAGGTTTTCAGCTTGCAGTCTTCAGGAGGAAAAACTGATATATGGAACAGAAAGAACAGATCTTCCAATTTTAGGCAAACAACCTAATCAGCAGCGACCTCCAAGTATTAGCATAACTTTGTCAACAGATTGATATTAAATTGGCCATTATGAAAAATAAATTATGGAGGGTTTGTTCTGATATTGGTCCATTAAGCTCCTTAATATGCTATGCATTACTTCCTTAAACTTCAAGCCCTTAAATTCTTATTTGGCTCACATTTGACAGTAATAGTGAATAGACAACAGTTGTAATTACTTTGCGACAACTTCTCATAGCTTGGAAAGTTCCTCTTTCTGCAGCTTCATGAGGAGTTTACACCTTCACTAGTTGAAAGCATTGATTGGTTGTTTGGCCACTGACTGAGGTGTGTGGCTTCTTGTCAATGTGTAGTGTGGGAACAAATAGAGCCTCTCTCCCAGTTTTCACTACCACTTGGCATAGGCAGAACTGCAAGTACTTCTGTTTTGGGTTTTTTTCAGGAGGAGACTTGCAGTATTGTCATGAAGTTTTGGAACAGCATTGTAAGAACAAACATTCTCTTACATTAGCCGTGAGAAAGCTGTGCTTACATGTAAGGTTAAAACTAGAAGCATCACTTCAGTGTTTGATGTTACAGTTGGTTTTGTAATGGTGGTTAGTACATGTTGCAATGTTCATACTTTTTTATGAGTCCAATTTATTAATGCATTTTGGTTTTCCTGTATGTCTTCAAAACTCAGTCAAAAGTCACAGCAATGGTACTTGTGGAGGGGAGTTACTATCCATTGCTATAGCAGTCACTCTTTAGACTTAGAAATTATGTGACAGACTCTGTCTTTCTTTAGGATTCTTAAATATCAACTGCAAAGCTACTCATTAAAAGGTGCGTCATCAGTATTTTTATCATTGATGGGGAAGAGATGTGCTTGTGTATCAATGTTATGTAGGAAATATGAGCCCTTTGCACTGACTCAAGCAAATCAGGAATGTGAATGTGTTTAATGTGAACTTTGTACTTGAGACTAAGAGAACACAACCAAAGGATGTGTACTTTCGGTAACTTGCAAGCACAAAGGGAAATCACAATGTAAATATAATTAGTACTGTACTTCCTAGTCTTTAATATCGTACTATTTTTCTAGTTGGAAATTCTAAACCAGCAGCCTAACCCTTAACCTTCAGTGAGTTTGTTTGATACCAACTTTTATAATGTTAGGATTTTAATTAAAAAACAACATTAAAACTTCTTAAGCAGAAATTTGAAGAAGCAGTAGCTGACAAAACCACTCCAGTAGCAGTGATTAGGTGATAAGCAGACTATTGTTATGAGTGAAGAAATACGATGAGGATCTAAAGAATAGTCACTCCCAACTGTCCAGATTTCTGCAGCTCTTAATCCACTGCTGTCAAGAACCTTGTAAGAAAACAAACACTAAAATTCTGATAGACTTTCCCATTTGCCTGGAAATAAATTTAAATATTCCTTTTTGACTTAAACTGAAGCACAAATAACCTTTAAGCAGCTAATGTTATTCAGGTTTATGGCAGTTAATAAGCTGGTTGATTAATGAAGAGATGAGGAGACATAGTTGATAGGGGCAAGTAGGTTGTATAATTATACTCCTAAGACTGCAGACTAGATGTGTACATTCCTTAAAATTCACCAAATTATGTAGAATAACTGCATCAGTCTGTAGGTGTTTGTCTGAGAAGGGAGTATGCCACAATTCTTCATTCTTCAGTTTGTTGTGTGACACTGTTCTATTCTAGCAGCATAGTATTTCACCTTTTTACAGTGAAATGCTTTCATAATTGTACGTGAAAACTTAATTCCGAATGTATAAACTACAAGTTTGCCCTGTTTAGTTTTTAATACTTTGGCCAGTGAAAGAAACTAGTTCTTTGAGGTTGTATGTTTTTGTAAATACTTTGTACAGCAGAAAATTTTGCCTCTTTTTTAAAGGTTTTTCTGCAATACAGATTAGACAGCACATTTGTTCCAGACTGTCTAATACATGTGGCTGCTGGAGGAGGCATAACCACAGCAACAGAAGAGTGTTAACGCAGCCAGTAGTAGACATTGGCTTGCACTGCACACACTAGATATAGAGCTCCTCCTTCCCTCGAAATCTGTTCTACATGTTACAAGAAATAATCTACAGAACTCACAGTAGCCTCCTGATCTGCTTTTGTAGTGTAGGATTGAAGAATACATTGGGAAAATTTTGCAGTAATTTAAATTGAGACTTAAAGTAGGATAAATCAAATTGCAATAGATAAATATTTGTTGTGATGGTATTAGTTGTGAGTTAGTGTTAAGGGACTTGACTTCTTAAGTAATTTCACTGGTTTTGGTTTGTTTCATTTAGTTTATGATTGTCTGCCATGGAGGTAACAATCTTTCAAGCTGGGTGTCGCTATAAAAGGTATTTATTATACTGGGAAGATTTAGTCCCTTTTAAACAATTGCTATTTTTTAGGATCTAAACTGCCATACAATGTAGATATGTAATATAATGTTTACAGTACTGTTGGCTACAAGTCAAATGGCACTGAAATAATGGTAGTTTATCCTTTTATTTTATCCAGCTGATGTGGCTTGAACCCAAGACATAGGCTCATATTGGTACAACTGAAATAACTAAAGCTTCATCCTATTTTGAGAAAATCATAAAAGGAAAAGTTCTTTGTACTGTGGGCTTCTTTTTCCATACATATGTGGCTTCATATAAATATATATGTATTGGTTTCTAGAGCAGTTTACACAGTGAGCATGTTGTTGTGAGCTGACATCTCACACCTGGATACTGTTTGGATCTGAAGAATTTATTACCTGATACGAGTACCAAAACTTTCAGTTGTGCTTCTTTCTTTTCTTAAAAGTGGAAAAGATAAAAAAAGACAGGATAGGGGAGAGGAATGGCAGGAAAGTAGGGCAGGAAAAATACTTCTAAATAAATCCCTCTTTTCATGGTATTTCTAAAATTGTCAGACTCTGGGGGTTTGGGCATTGTGTGATCATTTTAGACTGTTAAATGGAAAATCTGTGTTAAAGGAGTAGATGTCTTCTACCAGTGTAAGGAAAACCTATTAAGACTCCCCATATTATGGTCTGCCCAGGAGTGGGTAGTTCTGATGAATACCTTCTGAGCATACACAGCTGCAACATCCTGCAGGAAGAATGTTATGTAGGAGTGAATCATCTCAGATTGTAATGAGGAGTTCTTTCAATGCTGACGTTTATAACTGACCTTACTGTTTTAAATCAGAGGGCACTGTTTCCAAGGATGGCTTCGAACAGCAACACTTTCAAAATTCTGTTGAAACTGAGAAGAATTATTTTTGTTGTGAGAATCTATAACATTTGTGCACAAAGCGTATGGCCTCTAACCACTTGTTGTAGAGCTGCAGTGACTTTTCTGAATGGATTGGAGTGTCTTGAATTGCCTTGATTACCTAACAAATTTGAAAGGTACATAAATATATAGCTATTTTAGCCACACTTTTCTCCAAGGAGGATTCTAGAAATTTCTAACTTAATTGTCCAATACTTTTTGTCAGTGTTTGTGGCTTACTGTGCTGTATATAGTGTGTAATACATTGCCTTTTGTATTTGTATAATTCTACTTCTCAGACTAGATGTGGACATTCCTTAATATTCACTGAAGTCTGTGGAATATCTGCCTCATTCTATAGATGTCTGTCTTCACACAAGACCTGAATTTAAATGACTGCCACACTTTGTCTCATTCTTCAGCTCATTATGTGACAATGTTCTTTGTTTTAGTAACACATTATTTCACCTTTTTTGCAGTAAACTGTTCTCTTACATGGAAACTTACATTCCTAATGTGTAAACTACAAGGTTGTCTTTTTAGTGTTTGATAATTTTGGCAGTAAAATAAATTGGGGTTTTTGAAGCTCTATGCTTTTGTAAATATTTTATACAGCGGAACATTTTGCCTCTTTTACAGACTTTGTTGAAATACACATTACATAGCAATATGTTTGTAGAGTTTTCATTATACACATCTGGAAGTCACAGTAAGGTTGACTGCATTACTTAAAATATACTTACTACCCATTTTACAGACTATAAGCTCTGCAAATGCAGCCTTGTCAGGTAGGACACCATGGCTGAGAAACACAGACAGGTGAAGGGTGAGTTCAAGCAGATGAATTGTAAATTGGCAGAAGCAGGTGATGATCCTGTCAATAACAGGGGACTACTTGGGCAACTAGGACACCATGGCTGAGAAACACAGACAGGTGAAGGGTGAGTTCAAGCAGATGAATTGTAAATTGGCAGAAGCAGGTGATGATCCTGTCAATAACAGGGGACTACTTGGTACAACTTGGTACACTTGGTACTGCAATATGTCTTTATCACTAGATTTTTTTTATCCTGCAGTCATCACTGTGTTTGTGATCTCATGGTGATCTGGAGGCTGTTGTCTGTCTTTGCTGCAAGGGTGGGTGTGGCTGGCTCATGATTCCCTTGATAGACACCCCAGGGCTGCTTCTGTCTGGCCCCTGTGTCTGCCTGAGGCTTTTTCCCAGGAGCTGGTGCTGCCCTTTAAACTTCCTGAGATGTGTATATTGGCTTATGTCTCCTGCCCACTGGTATCCCTGTGAATGGCTGTGCACCCCTCTGGGCTTTCAGCATCTCCTCCTCGTCAAACATGCTGAGGGTGAGCTCTGCCCCATCCTTAACTGTCCTGCTCTGGGTCTTGACCCCTGGAGTCCACCAGTAAGGCCAGGTGTTCAGCTAGGCTTTGTGCAACTGGTCACAGCCCTTTGAGCCTGGAACTTGAGGCAATTTTCTGTGCTCAGAGATCCAGCATTCCCGGGAGATGCTCTTGCTGATAACGACAGAAGCAAAGGTGGCCTTTTCTGTATGTCCTGTCAGCAGGTCCTCTTCCCCACTCAGCTGTGAAGCCCTATATTTCCCTGGTCTTCCTCTTGCTGATTCCAGTAAAGCTTTTTTTGTTGCCCTTCACCTCCCTTGCCAGATTTCACTTTTGGGCTTTGGCTTTCTTAACCCCATCTGTGCATGTTTGGAAAGTGCATCTCTCTAGGTCTCCTGCTCTTGCTTCCACCTTTTCTATGCTGCTTTTTTATGTCTTTTATGCTTGTTTTTTCATGTTTAGTCAAGAACTCCATGCATCCAGGCCTCCTGGCACCTCTGGTTTTCTGTATGTAGCCCCAGACCAATCTTGAGCCTGGAGGAGAACATCCACTAGCTTTCCTGGGCCCTTCTGACTAGGATGGTTTCCCATGGGCATCTACAGAGCAGGTTCCTGTGCAAGGCAAGTTCTGTTGTGTTGGTCCAGGGTTGTGATCCTGCATTTTGTTTGAGGTTTTTTTTCCTTTCCCCTTGTAGTCTCTGGTGCAATGCTGTAGAAAAACCTGGATGAACGTAAGAGCTATAGTAGATGGCAGCAGTGGGAGATCTCACTGCGTAGTTTCACTTCTTTTCAAATGTCAGTCTTTAACCTTTTGAGTGGGCAAAACTCAATTTCCTTTCATCTAAATAGGCGAGAAAGGAAATCTGCTTCTGAACATTGTGGAAGGTAAAAGTTTTCCTTTGCAAAAGGTACAAATTAGACTTGATGCTGTGATTGCCCTATGAATGTGTAGGATTTGCAGTTTCAGTTACAGTGAGTGAAAGGCAGAGCTTAGTATGGGCTTTTACATAATTTCTGGCTGGAATACTTATTGATTAGTGAAATACAATGTGAATTCCAATGCCTGCTCCCAAAATGTGGTACTCCAAAGTACCGCCCTTAATTGGAGGATGAGAGCAGCTGAGAGCCTGCTGGACAATTCACAAGGAAAAGGATGTGTGAAGGTATTACAGGCAATTAGTAACCAAGTTATAGGAATTACATTTGTTCCTACAGACTTCACAGCTGGTTGCCTGCATTGAGCTTGTAATAATTATTTCTGATGTTTTGCGTTAATCTAGCTCTGTATTAAAGATGACTTCAGTATGGGGGTTTTCTCCCAACCCACAGCTGCCAGGTAATAAATACATCTGCTAATTCAGGATAGTGGGAAGAATGTCACCATGACTCCAGAAACCTTTGTGCAACAAGCCTTCACACTGCACCGTGCTCGCTTCGTTAACTTGCTTCCTAAAATAAGGTTGTGTTTAGTCATCTGTTACTCTACATATGCTGGGACAATACAGAAATTTAATGGTGTGGAAAGACGTGGAAGTCAGTCTGAGTCACACCACACTTCTGACAAGCTGCCTAGTTGTTGTTCTCATCACTAGTGCTGACTAATACTGGCAGTCCTCCGTGCAGAGTTTCTTGGTCTGGCATATGATGATAGGTTTTTCTTCTGTGAGAGGGCCCATTTCAGAGGAGGTGAGAAGAAATACCAACTTTTCCACAACACACAATGAAGTAAATGAAGTTAGGTATTGGCATAAGAAGTCCTCAGTGTGGATGTGATTTTCCAACGTTTCTGCAATACAAATAGTGAACCAGAATAATGAACATTCAGTGCTTTTTCTGAAAAGATACTTTCTTCATGCATGGAGCTTGACTATCATAGAATCACAGAAGGGTTTGGGTTGGAAAAGGCCTTAAAGATTATCTAGTTCCAGTGCCCTGCCATGGGCCCAGATGCCACTCACCACACAAGGTTACTCAGAGCCCCAGCCAACCTGGCCTTGAACACTTTCCGGGATGGGGCATCCACACCTCTGAGCAATCTGTTCTAGTGCCTCACCACTCTCACAGTAAAGAATTTTTTCCTGCTGTCTAATCCAAACTTGTTCTCTTGCAGTTTGCAGCTATTCCCCCTTGTCCTGTCACTACATGCTCTTGTAAATCATTTTTGATTCCAATGAATCATTGAATATTGTATTTGATGCCTATCAAAGTAGGAACAGAGCAGTGGCTCATTTAAAACGTACATATAAAAACATATATGTATGTATATATAGACTTTTACATATATATGCACATATATATGTTCTTGCCTTCAGCTAGCTGGGTATGGAGATTGTAGAATTGTCAGGGGGAGTGCTGGAGCTGGCAAAGGCTTGGACCAGCACTGATGTCAATGACCTGAAGTACCATCCAAAGTGTAGGCACTGAGAGGTTGTATTGTCACTGGTATATTTTCCTTGTGGTATTATCTACCAAGAGTAGATTGATTTGACTATAAATTTTAAAGGTTCTTGCACTTACTCCTTAAAGGTTTGTTTGGGTTTTTTTAAAGTCATAATACATTTTCTTTTGCTTTTTTAGTTGTTAAAATGCATTGTGTTTTCATTTCTGTTAATAACTTGCAGTTCAGACTTCAATAATAATTGGGAGTGAATTGGAATAGTATTATCTACGATAAGTTTGTTAGCCAACTGTCATACCAAATGTCATCACTGTGCAGCAGACTATTCTGCCCCTAAAATGGTGATGTTTAAGAAATCTGCCATAATAAATCACAGAGGGGAAATATCTTCACAAGGTAACAGCATTGATGTTTCCTAGGAAATTGTGTACTTGTTAGTTCATTGTGATTTATATTCCTCATTTTAGCCATTAGAGAAAACCAATCCAACAGCTATTTAGTGAAACTACTAATTTCAGCTCTCTGTGTATTGACTGAGGAAGGATACAGGCACTGTTGTACCGATTTAGTGCATCCTGAGCTAGGGAGATCCTTTCTGACATCTGCAAAGTGTTCATCCCATCGCTTACTTCCTCTGATCCTGAACAACTGGCTTAGCATTGCTGCCTTCTTAATGATTCTGACTGAATTGAATCTGTACATTCCCCTTGCTGCATTAAGCCAAAAGAAGCTTTAGCACAGCATCAGTGGCTTCAGCAGAGCCCTGAATGTCAGCAGCTGTCCTCTTTGCTAAAGGCCTTACGAGCAGGCAGATGTCTAGGAAAAATAGATCTGGTTTAGTAGTTCTCTGGCCAGGCTGTAAAGATCAGCTTGTGGACAGGTGCTGGGATTTAAGTCTCCAGCTGCATCTGTTCAGATTATTTGACTAATCATGAAGCAGTTGCATTTTTAAATGTCTAAAGCAGGGAAGAAGGAAAGAACTGGAACACAAATCTCTATAGCATTCCTCTGTCTGCTCTTCTTGCTTCATGACCCCACTTAAAACTATGTAATAGCTTTACCTGCATTTGAATTTCAAGGGGGAATAGCAGCAAGGCTGATAAAGGTTCCTTACAACTGGATGATACCTGTTTAGCTCTAGCTGAGTCCTCTGACAAATATTGGTTCTTAACTATTCGAGTTTGGAAAAAGCTCCTTGACTGCCTCCATACTGTGTCAAATTCGTAACTTCAAGCTTCTTTGGTTATCTGTGAGAACTTGCTTTTTCCTGCTACCAGTGTAGGAAGCTATGTTACAAAAACATTGCCCTTGAATCTGGCATGAAACTGAATGTGTTTCAGATGTTTAAGGCATCCCCAACTCAGTGAAGGACTGAGGAGAGATTTTCATCACTTCTTTGGTCTTCACCCAAGACAAACTTCCTGACCACCATCAGGTGTGTTAAAATGCTGCCAGCCCAGCTCTGAGGTGTTCATATGGCAGCCAGTTCTGCATGGGGCTGTTGGAATGAGGACAGAGAGCCGTGCCATGCAGCTTCTAAATGGATTAGTTCCCTGCTTTGGTATCATTACCCAAAATAAGTAATAACTTGAAGAAAAGATTGAGCAATGGATTTCTCCAAGATGCCCATTGTATGACCCATCTTTATCATAAAGTCTGGCATGTGTGATACATACTGACAGATACATACTACAGTATGTGTGCCCTATTCTTGATGAATGGCAGAGTGTTTTTATACCTTAGGAGCAGTATTGGATAAAAACCTGTGATGTTTGGGAGCACAAAGATTTTTTACGCATTCTGGTAATGTGAGATGAGTAACTTCTTAAAAACACAAAGAAAATTAGTTACTAGGTAGATCTACTTATAAGGTACTTGATGTAATTTAATTTCAGGCAAAAAAAGCAGCCCCTTGGAAGAATCTTGATTTGCTCTTGAGATATTGAACAGTTTTAATATGCCTTGACATTCAGTACCACATTCATAATCCCTGTAATTATTCCTTCCTACTCTAATAAGAGTAGGCAGTGTACAGCACAAGTGCTGAGGGATAGTTTTGTTTCATGCTTGAAAGGAAGAACGTGTTGTATAAAGCACACTTTGTACTGAGCTGTGGGAAAAGAGGTGAATGGGAAGTGAAACCAGGGGCTTTAAGGGCAGTTCAAAATGTCTGGTGTGGTTCCTCTCTGGCTGTTTCTGTAGGCAGTTTTGAATGAATTCAGAAACTACACAAAATGAGACTCAGAGCTGAGAGCTTACCAGAGGGGGCTGAGCTTTTGGAAGAAACCTTTTGCATGGCTCCCACCTGATGCAAAGGCAGGCATCATCCTATCAAGCAGAGCTTGTGCTATGGCATTCTGCCCCTTTTCTCTCTGCGTCTTTCTTAGGAACCTGAGTGCTGAAACTATCATAGTAACAAATACAGGAAATTTAATGCTGAAACAACCCTACATGGGTGTAGAACATTTGTGGGCAGCACTGGTGGCTGTACTCTACTACATAGGTTTAAGCATTGGTGGTTTTCTTGTCATGCTTTGGCATCAAGAAATGTGTGACTGGTACCTTTTGGAAAGGAAAAGACCAAATGCTCAAAGAAACTTTAACCAAGTCTCTGGCATTTGTCACCTTAAGAATGGGAGGAATCTCGTGTGGAAAGCTGTCACTGAACATAGAATTCCCTTAAGGAGTGTACTTGAGCACTTGTAAGGAACTGAATGATGAGGGAGCAGAAGAGAACCTACAGTCTAGAGGGGTCAGAAGTTCTTTGTGGTGAGCTATTGCTAGAACAAAAAGCCAAATTCAACCTTTTCGAATTAAATTAAAATACGAGTACTGATTCCTTAACTATAAAAACAGGCCAAGGGAAAAAGCACAAAGGGAAAGGAACAGGAACAGGGGCTGAGGCAAGCAAGTGTAAGAAAGTGTATTCCAGAAGATTGACATTGCCACCCGTGGTCAGTCAGTACAAGGACAGAGTGATGCACATTCAAAGGCTAAGGGTGTGTTCCTGCAGTCAGTGTCACCACTGCTTCTCTGAAATGACAGCGAAAGGCCGGGCAGCCCGGGCAGTGCTCAGCCTGAGCTGTGCATCATTCCCTCTCCAGGCACCACAGTGACCCCCACAGGTTCCTTTATGTGCCACGGTACACGGTCTCAATAGAGTGGACTCCTTATGCCAAGAAGAACAATCCGGAGACTCACAAGGTCGGTGGCTGATCTCCTTTCAGTTATCACAGCAAGGTAACATTTCCTTGAGCTTGAAGCAAGTGTCATAGCAGTCTCCCACTGGTTTGTTGGACTGTGCTGTATGAAGTACTTGCATGAACCATTTTCTTTGCAGCTTTCATTGCCTGGATGGATGACATGAAGCACAGCAGGGCTACAGTCCTGAAGTCATTCTATGGGTCCTTCTGTCAGAAGTGTGATCTGACTTGACCACATTTGCTCAAATCAGTATCTGCTCAGTGGGCAAGTTACTAGCTAGCATAAACTCCTCTCTAGCCTTGCCGGTCACCTCTTCTAACCTCTACACTATTCTGACAGGCAAATCAAAATGTCAAGTCAAATAAAACACCAAGCACCTGTGACAGCAGGCCACCATATGGATAACAGAAGAGGGTCAAAAAGGAGGTTGAAGGTGCCTTGGCAGCATATTTTTTTTCTATGGACTAAAATACAGTCCATAGGAAAGGAAACAGTGTAAGAGAAAATACCGAGTCTCATTCAAAAACAAATGTGAAACACCTGTGTCACTTTTCACACACCACTGTACCTCTTCATAGATGTGCATGACTGTTATACAAATTGGGATGAGTTCAGTTGATTTCTTGGAAAAATTTTCGTTTTGTGTAGAGTTATATAGAAGTTGACTGAATTATCTGAAAAAAATTACATGGAACTATATGAGAACGCATAATAAAAGGGAAATACTGGTTAGATAATTAGTAAAACAGATAAAACCTAACTTTTTTAAAGCTATTGTATTGCATAGATGAGAGTTTTGCTGTCATAGTTGATCTGTGCTAATTACAGCAATTATAATACTTGCAGAGAAGAAAATTTGCAAAAAGTATATTAAGTGTATAGCACTCAGCTGCTTGTCAGCTGAAAGGAAGGCAAGTTAATTGAATGTAACAGTCTATCCTCTTTCTGTTGTTAATCAGTGGTTAATTATAATGTGCAGCTACATGACCATATGTCACTTGCTCTGGCATAACAGGACTGTGTCACGTTATTGATCACTGCACTGGTGGAGCTGAGAGCTGCTCTACCCCTGTGCTAAATGCCTTGCAGAGGGGTAACTGGTTTCAGTATTGCATGAAACTAATCTCCATTCAAAGTGTGGGTATTAAAATTAGGCCACATATCCTACCAGAATCTAACATACATTTATTGTGTGGAATCAATCTGTGATTTATTATTGCTATATATTGTAAATAGACATAAAAAATAGAATACTTGAGGTCGGAAAAGATCTTTAGGATCACCAAATCCAATCATTAATCTAACACTGCCAAGTCCACTGTTAAACTATGTCCCCAGGTGCCACATCTTCACATCTTTTAAAGACCTCCTGGGAAGGTGACTCCACCACTTCCCTGGATAGCCTGTTCCAGTGTTTGACAACCCTTTCAGAGCAAGAATTTTTTCTAATATTCAATCTAAACCTCCCCTGATACAACTTGAGGCCATTTCCTCTTGTCCTGTTACTTTTTACCTGAGAGAAGATACTGATTCCCACCTTTGCTGTAGAGAGTGATAAGGTTTCCCCTCAGCCTCATTTTCTCCTGGCTAAACACCCCCAGCTTCCTCAGCTGCTCCTGATAAGTCTTGAGCTCCAGACGTCTCACCAGCTTCATTGCCCTTCTTTGGGCTTAAAACCAAAATCAAATAGATGAAGTGGCAGAAATATCTCCTAGGAGCAGGCACAGAATTACTGAGCAAGGAGTTGTTACAAAGTGCAATTTTTTCTGTAGACTTCTTGAAGATAAGTAGAGCTGTCCCAAACTGATTTAATGTCCCCAGGTATCTGGAAACTGGCTACTTTTAATCTACAGCAGCTTTGGTTGTCCACTAAAAACCAAGTGTGGTTCTGAAATTAGTACCCCATAGTAATCAATCCTCCACCTCCCCTCTCCTGATGGATTTTCAGGTCCAAGGACTGGTCTGTGTAGGTGCAGATACCACAAATGAGTGTGGGAATGAAGTAAAGCTTTAAATCTCAGAGGCCAGCTGTTTGGTGTAGTAAAGCCCAGTGCTGTAACCTGCAGCCACTGGAAACTGGAGATAATGGAATGGTTACTGCAATTTAAAAGGAATAATATGGAATATATGCCAGAATATGTTGCCAGATATTCCTCTAACTATACAGCATGGTAGAGAAGGCTGCTTAATGAAGCTAATCAGACTAAGAGCGAAAGAGAGGCACTTCCCAGAACAGATCCCTTGTGTCTTCTGTTCTGCTTCAGGTAGTGCAGTATTGGACCTTGGATGAAAAAATGTGTGGTTTTGTGATGCCAGAAAAACTATCATTATTTCAGTTTATTAGACTGTGCATACTGTAGCCAATGCATTTAATTATTTTAATTCCCTATTACCTAAATAAAAATGTGAGAACCACACTGAAGAGGGGAGTTGAGTCTTTACAACATTAAGTTGTTTGATGGTGAGAAAGCATCCATCTACCTTCAACTATAGCAGAAAGCATGCTGCTTAAACATTCATTTATCCCCTTTGTCTGGAAAACAGGAAGTTTGGTATCTGCCTAAATGTGTGCACTGACTTACATTGAGGACTCCAAAGCATGGATAAAAATTTAAAGGAAGATTAAATGGTAATTAATGTTTTGCCCATTTAGATCAGAGCCCTGCATGTCACTTTCTTCTCAGAAAAGCTGCAGCCAGAAAGGTTTGCTGCAAAAGGAGAGCATAGCATTGGTCTGTTTTGAACAGATCAGGTACAGTATTGCTTTCTTCTGTCACTATTCACAGTGCTTCATGGGATCATGGGAGGCTTCAGTAAACTTTCACAATATTTCCACTTGCCTGGAATGAAGGTGGATGTTTGTTTTCTATCAGCAAACATCTTAGCTTCTGAATTGAGTAAGAGTGGCAGTGTTGATGCCTGTGAGAGCAGAAAGTCCTCCTTTATCTTAGACTCTGTTTTTATTTCGCCTATCTTAACCTTCCTTTTTTAGGTACATGGTTTCATAAATAAGCATCTCTTTCATGCAGATTGTTACTTCAAAGTCAATAGCTTTCACACCTGTTTTTCAGGCCAGCATTGAGAAACTTCTTGGAACCAGAGCTTTCAACATGCAATCTCTGAGATTTCTGTAATGGCTTGCTCTCCTTGGTGCTACATCTTTGGTGCCATGGCTCTGGTTTTGGAGCATCTCTGGAGCTCATCTTTCAGTCATATGAGGTTGCTCAAATGGTATATCAGCCATGTCTGCTGTGACGTAAGAGCCCTCTCTAATGTGTGGCTGAGCCTTGGGTTGGTCCCCTCACCTTGGCCCTCATAAGAAGCCATAAGCAGAAAAGCAGGTGGAAACCATTCTGGGACTCCCTGTTCCAAAAGGCCAAGATGAACCATTTCTGAGAGACGCTTTTACTTCTGAAGTACAGAAATCCAAACTAGAGCTGGTATCTACTCAAACATCAGACTTTTTGGGGCAGCATGCCCAGAAATGTTGGCATTTGAATTGAAAATCTAAATGTTCATACATGCCGCTTTCTGCATTTGTCTGTGTAGTTATGGTATGGATCTTTCACTCAGATGGTATTTTGCAACGTGCGTATCTTTCACAGGCTCACACTGGTACAAGCTCTTCCTGAGCGCTGTTCTTGGCTAGTGGTAGCTGCCTCCCTCTAGCTCTTTGTAGGCTTACTTGGAATTTGCAGTGACAGAGAAGAAAGAAGTAAGGAGTCCTTCTGCATAAGGAACAGCTACCATTTATGATTCCTGTGAAGGAAGGAAGTGGAATATCCCAAGTGACCAGGTAAAAAAGACGTGGCAGCAACTAATACTGCTGAGAGCCTACACAGACATCACAGTGTTACCACTTGAGGTAAACGGAATTTATTTATCCTTGTTGCATGACGAACTGCATGTTTTCAGATAACATGGTCTTCTATCAGTGTTTGTATCAGACTTTTCACTTTTCCTCTGTGTTCACTGAAACTCAGCTGTCCTGAGGTGAGTGAGAACAAACCAGAGTTTCTGGCAGTAGTGCAAACCTGCCTCTAGAGGAAGGGAGCTGATCCCACTAATTAAAGGTATTTTATAGTTACAGTGTCGAGGCATTTATTCCATAATTGCAGTTTCTTCTCATTGTGCTGCTCAGGGTAAAGAGTGTTGCTTGCTGAGCAGTGCTGTGATTTTTCTAATATTTTGTATTTCACTTGCCAGAGCTAATCATGACGGTGTAATCTGAGAAACTCTCACCATCTATACACAGCTGGGAGGGAGCAGGACCTTCTCTTATACAGAAACACCAACATTTTAAAATGCTTTGTTCCTAAATGGGACTTTTACAAGGAAAGTGTGTCAGAAACACTGGTATGTGTCTTTTCCATTGTTTGTCTATGTATTCTATGTAAAAGGAAATAATCTCAGTAATGTTGAATGGGACTTTTGAGTAACCTGGTCAGTGGAAGGTGTCCCTGCCTATGGCAGTGGTGTTGGAACTAAACAATTTATAAAGGTCCCTTCCAACCCAAACCATTCTATGATTCTATGATCCTATTCCACTTCCTGATTGCTCCCAAAGATGACTGTGCATGTAGCTGGATTCTGGCCCTCACAGTCAAAGATCTGCTCATGATTGTTTTTGTATCATCACATAAATGTCACAAGACAATTGTTAGAGGTGCCTGTTTTTTGGTCAGCTTCCCTCAGATTTATCTCTTGCAAGTAGTTAACCAAAACTATATTTAACATGTACCATATTAGCAGATGACCGAGCACCCCTTATCCCTGTAGCTACAATAACACTCTAAGCCTTTTCCTCAGCATTTGCCTTGAATTCTTAGAGATCTGATAGTCTGAACTTCATTTGCAAGTGATGCCTGGGCCAGCATCTTATGCAGGCAGGCTCATGGGTCTTTTTGGAATGATGGGAGGGTTTGTCCAATGAGCCTCCTTATTTTGTTAAATAAAATGGTTCTGTGATGGTTTCAAAGGAGAGCTGTTAGACAGCTGGATGAGAGCTTAATAAATTTGTAAGTCATGCACTTTTTCATTCGAGCTCCTGGTTATTGCCTTGTTGCCTACTATAGAAGCTGCAGCCTTGCACAGAACTGAGACTGGGTTCTTGTGGCATGGCTGTATTACTATCAGTATCTGGTGCTTGGCCGCTTTCACAGCTTAATTAAACATCAGCAGTGTAATTTTGGAGTTATGTAATTTAGTAATGCCCGAATTAAGACTCTTTATCCTTGAAGATGGTCTAGGAAGTGGATTATTCATTGTACTGGGCTGCTATGACCTGTCTTGCCTGGCAAGTCAAAAGCTGATGTCGTCAGCTGTGAGGGATCAGATATAGCATGGACATCCTGAGCACTTCCAGTGGAGCAGCTTTTCTTGTCACTACAGGTTAGGCTGGACATCTTGCAATCAGGTCTTCTGCCTCGAGCAGCTCTTGGTAGCCCGCATGACTGAGAGTATCCCTCAGGTCAAGTACTCTGGTGACAAATGGTCCAGCTGTGTGAGAGAGCAAATGGGGTTTAAATCTATTTTTGCACATCACTTTTTCCCCCCCAAATACGTAGTTTATTGTCTGGTTGATACAGTTCTTAGCAAACCAGGCTTTCTCCCTCCCCCATGCTCATCTTTTGATTTGAATGCCAAAGAGATATGATGGTAGAAGCTTGGCAAACCTTCTAGCATCAGTTGTAAGAGAAACAAATATGGAGCAAATTTCTGCTCTTGAGCTCTGTAAATCTAGAGGCACTCCAGAGAAGACAATTATGACATTTTGCTGGATTGCTGGATTTAAGACATTTTACTCTGGTATAAAATCCAGTTTGCGATGCCAATAATAAAACATACAAGTGTTTGAACACAAATTTAGTTTCTCAGAGCTTTCACGCTTATCAGGCCTTTGGTTAGCATTGCCAGGCACTGATCTCTACATAGCAACAATTCCCTATAGTACCTGCCCTCTTATCCTTCAGCAGTGAGCATGACACCAGTCCTTGCTAAATTAGAAGTGTAACACTCTTGATACATTTATAAAGACCAGCTCACGGGGACAGCAAAAGCCAACTGGCTGGTGAGCTACCAGTAGCCTTTTAACTCTCTACTTTTTGCAAAACTCCAAACTAAATTTGAAAGAATAAATATATAATTGTGCCAGAACAAACATCTAAGCTCTTTTTGTGTGTGTCTAAGATCAAATACAGCTGGGTCCCCAGGTAACATCTCACTAGCTCTCTGAGAAAAGGCTTTTGTAGCACTTAACACAAGGACTTTGAGCCTCACTGATATCTGGCTGACCAGCTAAATGGATGCACATATTGTGGCTTCTTTTAATGCTACTATGGTAAGAGGCAAGGACAAGGATATTTATTTCTCCACCAGATTTTTACTGGGAAGTGCAAAGGGCAGTGCACTCTCTTGCCCTAATCCTTTTACAGAAGTTGGTACGTGAACCCTATCAAAGCTCGTGAACCTAATCTCCATTTTGGTCATGCTACAGGTCAACCTCATTGTAACTGAGCCCTTCTTGCTGTCTCCTTCTCTGGCACCACGGATCCAGAGTAGTGTGGGGTGTTGGAAGGCATTATTGAAGGATCCTACCAGCTTGGAGTCATACTGTGACTTTGGCCATGTCCATATCATCCTTGTAGCACGCCAACATGCTATTTCCTCCTTATTATTGTTTTAGAACTTAAGGCAGACTTTTTCACCCTTCCTCCTTCACTTTTTCTCCAATCCTTTATTTTTCATGTGGCTTTCCATGAAGTAACTTTTTTTTTTATCAATAACTACTCAAGCAATGGGAGGAAATGATCATTTATTTGTGGATAAAGTGACATACAGTTTGTTATGCCATATCTAGGAAGGAATGCAAGAGTTAGAGCAAGTTGTGAACACCTCTCTCCCTTTGTCTGTAGGGGACTTACGATGCTCAACATGAATGACTGTTCATTCATGTAACAATGGGAAATTGCTGTAACAGAGGAATCAGTGTGGGAAAGTTCAATGTGAGATCTTACGAAAGGGAAGAAGGTATATATTTACGAAATCTTTAGGCAAGTTTGTTTTGTGCATTCACACTCATTCTCCTATACATTTAATTCTCTGACACTCGTATATTTAAGAATTCCAAAACATACAGTCCCAGTGGCCTTGCCAGGATCACTTGAGTTTGACACAAAGGAACAGGGATGCCCACAGCCAAAGCCTCCCTACAAGCCCCTGACTAGGGACAACAAAGTGGTTTTTGGACAGATCTTTCATTTCCCTTAGGAGGCATCAGCTGGTACACGGCCACCTTTCAACTCAGAAATCTGTTTACTTTGTTCTCTGTAAATGATAGGCCAGGTTGCTGCCCATTACCTGCTTTTTCCTTGTTTTCAACATGTGTGTTTTCCAGACAGGCTAACAGGAAAGGCAGGGCGTTATCTGATGCTGCAGCCTTGTTACCATCCTGCTGGGGTCAGGATGCTAAGTCTTTTGCTGACAGGTCATCTGTTTTCAAAGTGCAGGTCTTTGGCCCTGACATAAACAGAGCAATTCCTTAATTTTTCTGCTGGGAATGGTTTTATGTCTTAACAAGAGCCCATCCTTTTAACCCTGTTCTGCTGTTTTGCTGGTGCTTTCACAAATTCCTATCCACACTTCATTCATACCAGCCTTCACTTTGCTGTTACAAATCTCTACAGCTGCTGTAGACATTCCTGATGTCCTTTTATTAGAATTCATAATCTCTCTAAAATATATAATTTAATGCCCTGTGGAGTCTTTGACAGGACACAGGTGAATGCTCTGTTGAAATGTAAATGAAGCTTGTAAATGTCAATATATCATACTCAGTGAAAGAAACTTTAAAATTTGGGTGGGGGGGATACACACAATATCCCACATCTGCGGAAGCACAGATTTCTTGAAATGCTGAAATGTGTGCGAAATTTACTACAACACTGGGGTGGCCAATGTAAACAGCTTGAAAAATAACATAATTATGCCTGCCAAAATAGTAAATGGACAACTGCTAGTCTGTATTTCCCATGACGTGCTGGAGAATTTGAACACACCGCTCCCACTGATGTCATGAAGTTAATGCTCTAAATTTATGGTTATTGGTAGAAAACCAAACCATTCCTGGGTCAGTATCTTTTCACTTGCACCCAGCAACGTGATAAGTTATTGCTGACAGGAGGCAAATGCTGACTTTACCTTACATTTTGAAGCTGAGGTTTGCTAGTCCTGACCAGTGCTAGGTATGAAATCAAGAGGGGTGAGACTGCATTTAGCAGTCAGTGTTAGAGTGTGCAACTACATGACAGCATTAGACCCTTTGAAATATAGGGTAGCACAGTGAAGTCACTAATTAGTCTTTGTAGCTAGTTATTAAAAGCCAATATTGATCAACTGAAAACTGACCAGTAGGAGCCTGCATGCTCATGGCTTTGAGCCTTTTTTTAGCTACTCATTATTATTTGGAAGTAAAATCTTAAAAGCCATTCTTTCAGTAACCTTGTTCTTCTTTCTGTAACCGGATACATTTGTGACACCAGCGCTAATATATGTTTCTGATGGCAGTGATTTGCAACACAGATGTAGTTAAATGGGATAGCCTGAAAACTCCAGCTGTCTTAAGGAGTGAAAAAAATTGCATGATACAACACCTCAAAGAGAACAGAACTTCACTGATCTAACAGTTTATGAGTGCTAGGGACAGCTATTTGAACACCCCGGGGACTGGAGGCTGCAAGGTTGGATTTATCAGTGTTGGAGACAAACCAAATTTTCCACAAGCATTTTTTTTCCTAATGTTGAGATCTAATTAAAAATGGAAGATAAATTTGGCTAATATCCCACAGAAGAACATAGTAAGAGATGCTACACGCTGTCCTACATACAGTCTTAATGTAGAATCCTTGTTCTCAATCACAGTAAGATACCCATAAAATGACCACAGAGAAATAATTTTAGTCAGTGCACTTAGAGTGAAACAAAGAGTAGTTTACAAAATGCATTATAACCAACAGTCCATTACACAGCAAACATGGCAAGTACTGAATTTACTATAAAAGCATCCAAAAACCATAGAGGCAGAAAGAAAAAAAAAAACTTAAAACCCCAGTGTGAACAAGGTTAAGAAGCATTCGTACAAATAGATTTATTCCTGGCTTGGAGCCAAGTGGGGAGAGAAATTATTACAGATTCCCAGAAGGTGTAACAGAAGTTTTAGCAGACTGTTGGAAGTTGAAGTATGTCAAGAATAAGACAATTAGTAGTTTCAGATAATTTAAGCAGAGTCTGCTCACAGGTAGCAGACTCCACAGAATTCTAAACATGGAAGCAATTGTTGGCATTCTTTTACTATTTGTGACAGTAAGTATAAACATTTTTGATTTACTAAAAGAGAGAAGGATGCTTCAGCACACATTTAAGGGTCCTGGGAACTTGACAGTAGCAGGCTTAAATTCCACAGATGTAGAATTATCTTCTCCCTGTCGTTAAAACTCTCACCTCTGAAGGAACATTACCAGATTAAATGATCTTGATTAAATATGAGCTTTATACATGCTATAATCCTTTTTTTAAAAAAATCCAAAAGTAAGTATACTTTTCCAATAAAATACTATTGTATTTTTTGTCACAGGCACACAACATCAAGTTCTCTATTCAGACAGTACATGCATCTATCCCTTTGTTTCCATGTAAAGAAATATAGGGAAAGGCTTTTGGCCAATCTGCCTATGGCAACAGCTGTTGCTCTAAGACAGTTACCCCTCTGTAACTGAGCTGGAACCTACTCAGCAGAACAAACACAACTGTATGTAACAACAAAGTGTTTCTGAGGTAGTAATAACTGGTTTTAAGGCATTAATTTTTTTAACATTTCACACATATATTAAAAAGAAAATAAAAGGAAAGTTGGGTACAAACAAAAGAAACCATCTAGGATTAGTATAGGAAAGATGATTATGGAGCTTACAGCATGAAAAACCTGCCTTGCCCCCAAAAATTCAGACTTATTTCCACTCAATAATGGTTAATGATTTTCAGCACTGTATAATTAGGGATGAATAAAATAAATTTGACACTGGAAAACACATTTCTCAAAGCAGCAGTTTTAGTTAATTGAATTGTTATCTTTCTTGCTTCTTCTTGAGCTAAGGGATCCAGTGGTTTACTATAAAATAAATCTGTAAACAAATGTCTTCAATTAGTGGTTATTTTGAGAAGTGTTTTATTCTGCAGAAGAGCAAATTAATCTTTTCCCTTTTGAGATAATTGCATATTCAGGTTTCTGTGAATTATGGAAAGTGATGACTATTAGGAGGTGTCAGCTCTTTGTGAGGTGTAAAATTATATGACGTACAGGGAGAAATCATCAAGAAACTTAAAGTGGACTCCTTAATAATCTACTCTTACAGACCTTCACACAGCACTTAAAAATGTTGAATATAGAGTTGGAGAGTCAGTAATAGCCTACCATAAAGGTTTTGTGAAGACTACACTCCAACTTAGTGAGTGACAAAGATACCTAAAAATGCAGAGTATTCGTTTTAATAATAAAATATTATCCTTAAAGCAGATCTTTAGCCATCTGATCACCACACATCTTGGGGAGAATATTCCTCTCAAGATCTACAACCTGACTACCAGGTTGCCTGCTATTTCATCAGTTTAAGCTCCTCAGTCTCAGAGATTTTGGGCTGCTAGCAACCATTTCCATAATGTTTGCCAGAGTTACAACTGTCATGGTTTATCTGTGCAAAGCCCCGGATTAGATCTCAGAAGTCTGGATTTTGTTCTTGTTTCTGTAAGTCACCTAAATGGGTAACCTGCAAAGTTACCACTTACTATTCCTCAGTTTCTTCATCTATAAAATGGCGATAATGATATTCACTAGCTTTTAAAAACCATTTTAAGATATACATGGTTAATGATTAAGCAGTGTGGATTATCCCTGGTGAGTAAAACACAGCTGCTAATACACTTACTCACTTTCATATTAGCATCTTTATTTAAACATTCACAAAACACTCATTTTGTCAAACAGCAACTGCAAAGAAGCTTTTATCCAGCACAAGTGTAATTAGAATAGCAGAGAAGTGATAAGATTGTGATCAGCTTTGAGCTCAAGGGACTATGGTATTTTAAGTTCAAGTAACTGAACTAGCAAAGAGTTTTCAACTCACGTCTGCCCTCTGCTGGCTTTTACAGAACACTGCTAATAAATTTTGGATCAATGGTGTCTTTCTGTAATGAAGTGGAAAAACTAAATTAAGAGAGGCTAATACAATTTATTAATTGAGACCTTTAGTCAACATTTTAAAATTTTTTCAATAGTTGTTAAATGATTTGTAATTTTGTTTTTTTTTCAATTCCCATATAGGCGTCCTGGCAGATCCACGTCCTTCAGGTTTTCAAAAGCCCACCAGTGTAACATTTATATTAGAGTTGCTGGAATTAATATACAACATGGGAAGTTACATTCTGCATGTGGCTTCAAAGAAATTTAATTGAAAAATTGCAGAAAAATATTTTGCTATGATACAATTAATGACTGTAATATATAGTGCTGTATGTACCAGCCAAGTTACTAGTGCCCTAAGAGACCAGGATTAGTCCAGTCTAACACTCTGTAACTAGAAGCAGCCTGTCCCCTTAAAATACAAAAGGAAAGAAGAATTTTTATTACTGTGTTTATTTTAGAAAGAATTTTCCATCACAAACACTACATACAAATAACTCATCTCAACATAGGAGGACTTATTTTCTTTTCTATATTTAAAAAGGAAGGTAATTGGGCTGTGGGGAACTATCTTAGTTATACTTACCTCACACAGATTCATCTAGCATGACTTCAACCCCAAGGTTGTATCTGACATAGAAAATCTGTATCATTATGTGCTGAATGATGTGATCGAACTGAAAAGCCTCTGGTTCATTTATCTTGTCATCTTCATGCTTCACTACACTTAACAGCATTCTAATCTCTTGTGACTGCTACCAAACCCTAAAATAATGGGGTAAAATATTGTTTCTTCAGATGTGTACTTAATATACACTTGAAAAAAAAGGAAAAATTAAAAGTATTACGGCAACAGCACTTTATTTTGATTGTTCAAATGCTTGGAAATCAGGGTCAGACTTACAGCCTGTGTCAAGCGTGCCTATCAGACTCCATAAAGCAGAACATAAGGAACTTTCACAAGTTCCTTGAATGTCTTCCGTATCTGCCAGAATTCTTGCTTAAACAGCTTTCATTTAAAATGAAACCTTTGGGAGTCCATTTAACATTTTACAGGAAACAGGGAAAGGCACATAACTAATCTGCCTTACTGGTTTGAGGTTTCTATTTGTTGATTTTTATTATATTTCATTTGCTTTAGGTAGGGAGCTATGCAAAAAGCTACTAAAACCATATTAATCACTCCAGCATGTACTGCTACAAATCACCCTATTACACCAAACTCCAACAAATCCAGTATCTAAAATGACTGTCATTCTGCAATTTTAGAAGATTAATGCTTGAGATTTTTAATAATCCTAACTGAAAAGCAGCAGCATTGATTGAAACACTAATAGGTATTTCCCTGAAAGGTCGTTTGTTTTCTATGCATTAGTGGAATGAGTCTTAGATGAACTTTCATGCATCTGAGTTAGGCTGTCAATATATAGAAAAGATACACTCGTGTGTCTACTTGACACTGTTTTGAAATTAGTAAAATCTAAAAGCATTTTTCTGGGCTAAATATGGGCTATGATTATGCTAAAATAGACAAACTATGGACAGAAATTATGTATGAAAGGGAAGCATTTTAAGAGACTAAATTTTAATAGCATAGTAAAACTTCATTAACTGTGAGTTGCGCTTCATTTAATCCTAATAGCACCAGACGAGACATGCAAAGGAAGAAAAGAGCTTTCCTTGATCATCTCCTGGTATCCAGGAAAGGCCTTAATTACTCTTAATTATAACACTAAATTACTAATTCTAATCTTCTACACGCTGTAGATCCCAAAGAATTTTCAGTGAAATCTGAACTATCAAAATACAAAAACTAGAGACAGACATAAATGCTCATACTGTTATCCATATTGGTTGGATTTCCAAGTTGGGAAAGGCAGCTCTTGCTGGAGTGTCACTTTCAGCAGGCAGCTCATGCAGCAACACACTCTGATGGAGTGCAGCCAGAGGAGGTGTGTACTGCTCCTCACCTTGCTGGTCATGCTTAGGCCATGTTGAATTAGGAATGTGACAAAAGGTTTGTCCCAAAGTTTCTGAAGTGAATTCACCCAAAGAGAACAATGAAGATAAATTAATGCCTACATTCAGTTTACCTAACTAATTCAACATTTAGATATACTACGAGTTATTCCATTTGTACATATACATGACACATGTACTTTGTTTCCTGGCCAATCTTATTCAAGACCTGAAAATAGACATATTTTTACTTTTCCTTTTAAGCTCCAGGCTCTGTAATTTTTATTACAAGTTGTTAAAAACTATTATAATGACAAAACTAAAACCTAGACTATGCTGTGCTTTAAATTCTATCTAAACTAAGATATGCTAAATTAAGTTTTAATTTATATTTTTTTAAAAAAATCTTAATTTTAACAAACACCCTTCATGTTTTGGAGGTAACAACAAAAAAGGATACTTACGAATATACACAGTTACTGAAAGTATAATTTTTTTAACAGTGACTTAAGACAAAAAGCACAACAAACTCACATTTTGGCAGAAAATCCACACAGACCTGGTTCATGTGCACTTGGCACATTTCAACTCCGAGGTTCATGAACCTGGCATATTTCAACTCCGAGGTTCTTCTTTTTGCTTTACTACCTGTTTTTTCTTTGCTTATAATCAACTTACTAATTAACTTCTTGTTGTTGCATTTATCTTGTAAAATGTTGTACATTTATCTTACAAAATCTGAGAGAGTGAATCCACAAGCAGTACTGTAAATCAGTGAAGCAAATGCTGTGCAACATTCAGTTGGATTTTCAAATACTTCATTGTCAGAAAAAGTTGTTTCAGCAGCATATTTATTTTTTGTAGTTGGATGCTAAGAAAGTCTATTACAACAAACACTCATTGAAGAGAGAAAACAGAATATGACTTATAATTGCTATTTTTCAAATGTTCAAACTCTATGTTCTATATCAAAGAGAAATATTCCATTTTCACATGCAACGCTGCCAACTGATTTGCAAAGACTTACATTCTCAGTTCCATGGTTGTTTCACCATAATACAATTCACTAAGGTCACTGGTATAAAGGCAAGTATACCAAGCAGACTGTTTTGAAAATCAGAATATATTCATTGTCTTCCTCATCTTATTTCAATCATAGTAAAAATTTCCCTAAAATAAACATATTTTAATTACTTTGAAATCTTTATAGATCTGTACTGTTAAAACAGCAACAAAAATCTATTTGAGATCTGTTCACCATTCAGATGATACAAAATAATTTAAAAACAAAGAATGAGTAAATATGTGTATTAGTTTTGGCCTCAGAAAATCCTTTCATCGATCATTTTTGCGTATCAAGTATGTAAGGAATCAGATTACTGTTTTCATCCTTGGCCAACGAGTGCAATCATAGAAATATGCATGTAAGAACTGTTGTGTTTTGAGATAAACTACTTATGGTAAAAGGTAGCAGTATCTTTAAGTGTAACACTTGATTTTCATTATTAAATGAAGATGGAGAGAATGGGAAAGTCACACTTCAAACAACAGTAAAGTTTCGCAGCAGGTAACATTCAATTTTAAGTACATCAACAATTCTTCTCAGGGGTCTCTTAAACCATTTGATGAGGTTCTTTGAATGCTGTCTCACCTCAGATTGCTGTTCCTCTTTCTCTGGCCTCGGAAGCTGTACTGAAAAATAATGATTATAACTCAACTCTCCCCGGTTTTGTTTATTTTAAAATAAATAAATTGTAGTTCCTATACTGAATATACAAAATTACTACAGTTTTCTTTTTGTTCCTATCACTCAGATCATTTTACCAATTTTCTAGAAAGGCATTTGTTATGCTTTCACCCCAGCCAGCAGTCAAGCCCCACACAGCTGCCTGCTCAATCCCCCACCAATGGCATTGGGGAGAGAATCAGAAGGTAAAAGCTGGAAAACTCATGCGTTGAGATAAAGAGAGTTTAATAGGGAAAGCAGAAGCTGTGCATACAAGCAAAGAAAAACAAGGAATGAATTCACTGCTTCCTGTGGGCAGGCAAGTGTTAATCAATTGCCAGGAGAGCAGGGCCCCATCATGTGGAACAGTGATGTGGGAAAACAAACACCATCACTCCAAAGGTCCTCCCCTTCCTTCCACTTTATATACTGAGCATAATTCCATGGTATGGAATATCCCTTGGTCAGTTTGGGTCACCTGTCCTGGCTGTGTCTCCTCCCAACCTCCCATGCACCCACAGCTTCCTTGCCAGTGTGGCAGTATGAAAAGCAGAAAAGGCCTTGGCTCTGTGCAAGCACTAACATTGCTCAGCAAAAACAAAAACATCTACTATCAACACTGTGTCCAGCACAAATCCAAAACACAGCCCAATACCAGCCACTGAAGAAAATTAACTCTACCCCAGCCAAAACCAGCACAGTATCTGACAATATCACTTTTCATGGAAATATCCCACACCAGTGATCAGGGTACATCAAACCAGTATCACACAGAAATTTATATGAAAAAGATTTTAATTCAGACAGAAAATTTTTGTACGCATTACAGGTCTGCATTCCAGGTATGTTTTGAAAATATGTCTTCTTGTCTTTGTGAAATGACAAGGAACATTTCCCAGACCAGTGGTTCTGCAGAGGAGCTGGGATTTATTACACTAAACAATTAGGAATATTAAAACTGAATGGAAGGAACATCATTACTAGGGTACAACAAAAATAGAAAGTTTAATTATAATAATGAAGTGAAATAGAATGTCTAGTCATAATATACTACCATTTTTACTGATACCATAAATATTCAGCCTGCAGTGCAAATCCATTAACGACCTCTTCCTTATGTTCTTGTGTTATTTATACGGATTTACAGTGTAATGCTCAAGTATCTACCATAGTGTCTTTGAAATTTAAGTTCCTCCTAAATAGCATCAAACTCAACCTGTCATGCCAAGCAGATGAATTTAATGCAGTTTCTTGTCAGCAAATTGAAGGAAAATTCTCAAAAGTGAGAGTGGTAAATGCATAATGGAAGTCTGCAGGGATTTCCTATGTTGAGTTTACAGTGATTTTTCAGACTTCAGTGTGTCACTGCACTTCATCAGCCTTCTGAGTTGCATGTACTACTGCATGACTTAACTTTGTGGTGTATTGAGATAAAGCTCTAGAGACCTGGAATTCTTTAACCTGAAAGGTACCCTTTGCACTCAAAACCAAAAAGACAAGTTAAAGCCATCTGACTGAGTGATATTATTTCCCTGATCCTGAGACTGACATTTAAAGTGATTCAGTCATGTCTCTAAGAATCTCAATTCTCTCATTTACCCATTTAAATTGAAACATTTGGCCATTTTACAATGTGCGTAAGAGGTATTTATAGAGGTATTTATTTGCTGTGAAAACACAGCACTTGTGGAATTATTGCTAATCAATTTAGTAGAACAGTAGAGAGTCATATTCTCGTTGTCCCAGTTGAAACCTGTGCAATTTTGATTCTGATTTTATTGTTATTGCTGATCACATGAACTAAGAGGCAAAAAGAAATTCAAAGAAATCTTTTGTAACAAAAAACTTTCAACATATATGGTATTAATAATTTTCTTTTGTTACTCCAGCAATCGGGGCTCTTGTTCTTCCTATTTAATGGGCACACCATTCCAAGTGATTTTTTTTCCAAGTGTCATTATCACCCATAAGAAAAAAATAAAATAATATCAAAATCTTTCATGGAAGTGTTACCACAATAAATTACAAACATGAAGTAATACCCACAGCACACCCACAGCACCTTACTTCTGTCTTCTCCAGGCAAAGCCTGCTCCATCAATTTCTTTGGGTGTTACTTCTTCTCCCTTCAAAGCAGCTCATTGTTTCATGCCCCATCATAGGACTCTTTGTTTTAGGGCTAATTTTCATTATTTCAATGATTTGAACAGCCCTGTCCCACAAACTTGCAGGAAGGATGACTGCTGCTCTCTTTCCCCCTTTGGCTGAGTCAATAGTTCACCAAAGGACCCTCTAGCGGCCTAGGTACCACAGGAGCCAAAAAAGGCATGGAAAACCTCTGGAGTCAGTACAACCATTTACTGTTTGGATGCTCTGGGGTTTTTTGTTTTGTTGTGGGGATTTTGGTTTTAGTTGGTTGGTTGGGTTTTTTTACTGCAAATGAGATACTTTGGACAGTATGAGACTATGTCTCATACTATGGATGTGTGTTATAATGGAGTAAGTGCTGTTCTCCAGTCACTTTTCTTAGTTTACAGATACCCTTTTACAAACTTCAGTACATAAGACTATGTAAATCTAGACCAGTAGCTATACAGAATCAAAATTGGTTTACCTGCATACCAAGCACACACCCTTTAGCTCTTTTAGGCCACAGCACTGATTCAGTTTGCAAGAAAACTGGCAAAGAAATATTAACTTTCTTCCTATTCATTTTCTGGCTCCTATGGTTAAATCAAGGAAATAACCTAAAAGCTTTTAGTCAAACATTCAAACTGGCAGACATGAGAAATGAGAGCTACCAAATTTCCATCTCTGAAAATTATTCCTTGACTCAATGCGTGAAGGGAAGAAAGAGCTGATACATGTGGCACACTTTGGTGAACACCCTTTCTCAAGAACATCCACAATAAGATTATACTATGTCACATATGACACTGTTAAACCAATTCTCATCACCCTCTGGATCAGTTGATTAGTACATTCAATCTTCTGAATCCCACTCACACTAAAATTACAAGAAGTTTAAGAAAAAATATCTTTTGAATTTAATTCCACTACAGTGGGTCACATTTTACTGTAGTATTTTGTAAGAGATTATTAACAAGCTGTGGTCTGTAACGAACACTTGGTTTTGTATGTCTGGAAAGAACAAGCTGTAACAGTAACCATAGTATGGAAACAGATCTTACTTGGCCTTGTCTACACAGGAAAACCAATTTAATATAAATGGTTGGAAAACAAGTTTCTGCAGCAACTACTTCTCTTCCTTCACAAGACTCAGAAAAGCAGGTTCAGTGGTTTGAGTACTCTTTTGAGTATGACAAGCCATCGCTGACAGATGAATGTGTCTCTTGAATTACATTTGTGCAGAAGAGTAAATTTGTATTTTTGAATGTTTGTAAAATTCTACTCACAAGTACTAGTTTGAAAAGTTTGACAATAGTGATATACCAAAAAAATTGACATCCAATGCAAACCTATGGATAGAAAGACTTATTACCTCAATTTCAAGTTAGAATTCCCAAAATTTCCCCCCAAAATGCATATTCTTTTGGGAATGGTGTAGGCTCACAGTCCAAGCTTCACACTGCTATTCATCCGCTGATGAACTAGAGCACCAGTGCCAAAACTTTTGTCAGGGATAAGGTATTCAGTTTATAAAGGAGACACTCATAAACTCTGTGTTCACTTTACTTGTTTGATGTCATTAAAGGTGTGTCAGTCACAAGAGTAGAAGTACTGATATATCCCATCAGCACATTAAATGTGTATGGAAACACAGAGCACACGGACATGAAAGGCTGTATTCTGTAACATGACAGCACATTTGTGCCACGACATCACCAAAATATTCTTTTATCCCCCACATTTTGATTATTCACAGACTGTGGCAAAACCAAGCTGTGGCTGACAGAATCCCTCAGATGGCTTGCAATTTGCTACCTGCCTGTACCTGGAAAGGAAGTAGTAAGCTTTAAGCTCATATTTTTATCCTGTTGGAATGGCAGAGCAGGCATCCATAAAATGAAAGAGGAAATGAGGTATCTGTACAAGTGATATTTATTATATCCCTGGATTTTTTGGATCTAAAAAGCACTGACCTGTTATTCTTAATGTGACAAAATGGCTACAGAACCTCAAGTAATCACCTTAGGCAATGTATAACATGTAGAACTTTGTGTCTGTTCCATAAATCATGACTATGAACATGATTATGAACAAAATTGAGCAGATTTTGTCACTGTCACAAGGAATGATGTCTAAGAATTTTTCTCAGTTTCCACATATAATAAAATTCCCTCCAAACTACTGCAAGAGTCTGCTATACTTAGCAGACATGATTAGCCCGCTGGTGTTAAACACTGCAGCCACACTAGTAATACCAGGAACCTTAATGAACCTAGATCTGGCACTACAGCAAAACTACCTGAGAGACCACAAAAACATGGCTCAGGCATGACATAACTGGCTGAGTCAATGGCACCAACACCATGCAGCGAGATCTCACATAAGTCATTGATGCCAAACAGGTAACAGGTGCGTGGTTAGGGCACAGCAAGGGCAGAGACCACTCACTTATTAGTTAAAGTGACTCAGTGCTTATTCGGGCTCTGAGGTTGCAAGGACTAGGTCAATGTGCTGTACTGTCAGTTTTTAGATATGAGGTCTCTCCCTGTACTTCTAGTTATGCTTTCATTCCCCGAACTCTTTGTTGCCACAGACTGAACACATCGCACAGCCTGGTGACCACAGAACACCCAGAGCTGGAAGAGACCCACAAGGATCACTGAAGTCCAACTCCTGGCCTTTCACAGGGCATCCCCAAGAGTCACACCACGCACCTCAGAGTATTGTCCAGATACTTCTTGAACTGTCAGGCTTGGTGCTGTGACCACTGCCCTCGGGAGCCTGTTCCAGTGCCCAACCACCCTCTGGGTGGAGAACCTTTCCCTAATATCCAGCTTACACCTCCGCTTGACGCAGCTTCGTGGAGAGGCATTTACAGCTTCACCCAGGGAATATTTTCCCAGGGGTGAAATACCTGAGGTATTTCCCTCACCACTTCATTCATCTCTGCCCTTCACTTACCACAGGCCCTTCCCGCGCTCCTCCGGAGCCCGGGGGGGGAACGCAGGCCCTGCGGCAGCCCAAGCGCCCCGACGGCCTCTGGAGAGCCCCCTCACGGCCCGCCCCGCTCCCGCCGCCCGAGTCTGGTCGCAGTGCCGAGCCCGGCCCCGCCCCGCGCCCCGCCGTTACGGGCCGGGACCGGCTCCTCCCCTTCCTCCCCTTCCTCTCCGCCCCGCCGCCGGCATGCCGAAGCTCAGCAAGGAGGCCAAGCAGCGCCTACAGCAGCTCTTCAAGGGCGGGCAGTTCGCCATCCGCTGGGGCTTCATCCCCGTGGTGCTCTACCTCGGTCAGTGCCGGGCGGGCTGCGGACGCGCGGGGGGCGCTGGCGGCCGGGGCCGGGTGTCCTCCCTCCGGTGCCCTCTGCCGGGTGTCCTCCCTCCGGTGCCCTCTGCCGGGTGTCCTCCCTCCGGTGTTCGCTGTTGGCCGCCCGCGGGAGCGATGGGGCGAGCGAAGGGTGCGGACAGGGCCGGGGCCCAGGACGGTGGGACAGGGCACAGGGCCGGGGCGGTGGGACGGGGCACAGGGCCGGGGCGGTGGGACAAGGCGGTGGGACAGGGCACAGGGCCGGGGCGGTGGGACAGGGCACAGGGCCGGGGCACAGGGC
>JAWWMO010000083.1:31315446-31332270 GCA_035047845.1 Dendrocincla fuliginosa | reverse complement strand
CCCGCCCCGCCCGGCCCCGCCGCCAGCGCCGCGCATGTGCGCGGGGGCAGGGCCAGGGCCAGGGCCGGCCTTGGCCCCGCAGCCAGGTGGGGCTTTTGGTGTGGGCTCCTCTTTTTTTTCCGGTCCTTATAAAGAATGAGAGGAGGGTGATCGGGGAGGGTGATCCTCCCCTGCTGTTTGGCCCTAGTGAGGCCCCAGCAGGAGTTCTGCGCTCCTCAGTGCAGGAACGACAAGGACCTGCTGGAGAGGTCAGACAGAGGGCTACGAAGATGTTGGGGGGTCGGGGACATCTCTCTTATAAGGAGAGATGGGAGCTGGGCCTGTTCGGTCTGGAGAAGAGGAGACTGAGCGGGGATCTCATTAATGCATATGAACATCTCAAAGCTGGGTGCCAAGAGGATGGTGCCAGGCTCTTTTCGGTGATGCCCAGTGACAGGACGAGGAGCAATTGGCCACAAACGAAAACATGAGATGTTTCACCTCAGCATTAGGAAGGAACTTTATTACAGTGAGGGTGGCAGAGCACTGCAACAGGCTGCTCAGGGTGGCTGTGTAGTCTCGTTCTCTGGAGACATTCCAAACCCACCTTCATGTATTCCTGTGTCATCTGCTGTAGGTGACCCTGCCCTGGCAGGCGGGGCTGGATTAGATGAGGTCCCTTCCAACCCTAACAAGTCTGTGACTCTGTAATAGTTTTCTGCCCCTTTCCCTCCCTGGAGGCTCTTCCTGTGCTGTGTGTGCCCAGTGATGGGAGGGCCCCCCCAGGGCAACGAGGAGAGCATGCACCCTCACCAGAGCTGCTGAACAGCAAATGGAGCTGGAATTTGACCCGTGCCAGTGTCCAGCTGCTTCTTTAGATGAGGCTGTGCTTCGTGCACTAGGGAGTCCATGGTGAAGGACAAGTTCCCAAGTAACAGGAGCACTGGTTCATGGTGTGGAGGGTTGCCAGCCCCTGGCTGAGGTTGAATTTCCAGAGTAATGTGCAGGTTACAGTCTCTCTCCCACCCAAAATGGTGTGGCTCCTGTTTCCAAACTGCAGTGGAATGTTCAGGGGATACCTTGATGCCGTGCCTGGTGCCCAGGCTGTATTTCACTTGCTCCTGTCATGGGGCTAGGCAGGTGTCACTGCCACCTGGTAGTCCCCTGCTGAGTTAGGGTTGTGTGCCATCAGCTGTCCGTGTTAAAGAGCCTGACCCACTTAAGATAGGCAATGTGCCATAGGCCTGACACTTTTGTTCACTTCTTTTATGACAGGGGGCCCAGGAAGGCTGATCCCTGCAATTCATCTGTCTTACTTTCTGCCCAAACTCAGTTGGGCCTTTTGGGAAAAATACCTAAACCAGGCAGGCATCTCTGCATTGAATGCAAACATGAAGAGGGGCTGGGAGCTTGATGTGTTTACAGTCAAATCTGATAGGTTGTTTTGATTAATTAACGGGAATACAGTATCCAATTTGAAGGGCTTTGATTGTTCAGATAACAATCAGGGAAAAGTTGGTCTCTTAGGCTGTTACAGAAGTGCTTTAACGATGACTACAAACAAAAGAAGTCACTTCAAAAACCATGGGAAAAAACTAAATGTCATGATTAAACTTTAATTGCATTTCCATTTTTAGTTTTATCAATTATTTTAAATTGATAAGTTTTGGATGGGAATTTCAGCAGTGTTTTGTGACCTAATTTTGCTATTAACTGAAGTTTTGTTTTGATTTTACTTTCATACATGTCTATGGATATGGGAAATATGCTCTTCATTCGGAGTGACACCAGAAGACATTAAATACTTAATAAATACTTAATACTTATTGTATGAACATCAAGTTACATAAAACCATCTTACTGTATTTACAATTGCACTAATGTACATTTTTGCTAAGAAGCAGTGAGAAACTCAAGTTGTAGGAGTTCAGGCTAATACCTCCGGAAAATAAGTGTGCTGTTCCACATTTGCATTGCCTTCTTACAAGTTTGTCTGCAGTAATGCAGAGACATTAAGTATAAGCAGATGGGAAGGGGACATGCCGGTGCCACCTTTGCTTGCCACAGTCATTCAGAGGTGGAGTGCATTCAAAGTCTGTAGGATTGAAAGAACCTCTTCTGTATGGGGATTACCTTTGAATCTGGCAGGGAAGGCGTCATGCAGTGAAAGGGCAAGAGGCTACACAATAGCCGGTGTCACTGATTCAGGGTAAATTTTTGCATTGACTCCTGTGTGTATGAAATACAGGCTAAACTAAACATAGACAAGGAAACGTTCAGAAAATGTGAGCTTGTAGCTCCCTCTGAAAGACTTTTAGGTCTGGATGGGATGCTCAGGGGATGTACAAGGGAGCCTGGTATGTGAATGTGCACTTTTAGGTCAATGGTGGTTTTTTGTTGTATTTTTTTAAACTTGCTTTAGAGTGGCTGCCCTGGCTTTAAGTTGATAAATTAGATCAGTGTAGTTTTGTTAAACCTGGTTTGCTTATTTAAAAATAATGGGGGCTGGGAGAAGGAGCCAGAAACATTCACACACACAGAGTGTGACTCCTAATACAACTTTATGAATTTTAAAGCCATGTTGCTGAACAGTATGGCAACCAAACAACTCGGGTCAGGACGTTTAATAGTCTCAAATCATCCCATGTTATCTTCCAAGAGCTTTTCCCATGTCCATGAAGTTAATGGAAGTTTTCCCATTAACCTTTGTGGCCTATGTTTCAGGTTAGGTGACATTAATTATCTGTTGTCTGTAAACAAGGGAAATAATATATTTTTCATAAAACATCCACTTCTAAATAGCCATTGTAGGAGAGAGTGTATGGAACAGTGACTGAATTGTGTCATTCTGCTTCAAGAGTTTTAATTTACAGACCAGGGAACAAAGATATTTCATATACTAAACCTTCAGTTGTTATTTAAACATACATTTACTTCAGTCAGTTGGTATTTGAGTCGTGAGCTGGGGGTGAACTCTTTGTAATTAACTTTCATTTTCTTGGGTGTTAGTAGATAGACAAACATCTTGTTTGCTTGCAAGCTTTCATACTACGTAGCTTTTCAAAAAGTGCCAGCCAAAATAGAAGATTTGTGGTTTCATTGATTTAACATTTAGAACTCTGTCATCCCAAATTGAGTGAATTATTACTGAAATAGTGCTTTTAAGTTCTGCATCAGATGTCGTTGCAGAATGTTGCCTGTTAGGCCTCAAGGTGCTCACTTACACCAGGTACAGGTGTCTCTGTAGGCAGAACCTTGCTAGGTTGCTTTTTGACCAACATTTAAAATCTGTGTGTTTTTGTGTGTAATGGTATGTCTTGATCTTTGGAGTAGATAATTTTCTTGATCTCACAGTTAGTTGACCCTGAATTCTAAGTTGGGTGAAGATGCAGGTAAGACTTTAAAAAAAAAAAAAAGGTGTGCGCTTTTATTTTGTGTAACCCTGATGACAATTTTTATTCAGATTAGTGCACAGCTTCATGAATCACAGTTCTCTGTTCAGTAGTTTTCTTTTTTATTGCAATTTAATGGGCTGGAATAATTGTATAGTGATTTAAGTAGGAGTTTACACATACATATTTTTATACATATGTATGTAATGTATGTTTCATTTCAGGTTTTAAAAGAGGTGCAGATCCTGGAATGCCTGAGCCAACTATCTGGAGGTATGTATTGCTTCCAAATATACCTACAAACCCAGTGCAGATAGTTAGTGGTTTGTTGTTATCTCTGGACAGCAGCAGTTGTGATTGTTTTCATCCATCCTTTGTTTTTAGTTGTTGTGGTTCTTGTTTCTTTAGAAATTCAAATGACAAGTCAGCAAAGCTCTAGTTCTTGAAAGGGCTTTTCTCTTAATCTTGCATGGCTTTTAATACATGGAACTTCCTGTACCTTTTCAGTGGCAGCTGCCCTTCAAATAATCTGTTGTAGAGCAAGATTGTGCAAGTTTCTGCACTGAGGAGTAACTTACCAGCTTTCTAGCACAAGTTTAAAACACAACCCAATCTCCTTCTGCTTTTGCAAATGTAGCACTGCATAAAAGTTGTGTGAAATAAAGGGCTATATCCTTCAGTATTAGTCACTGTCGTGAAGCAAAGTGCGTTTGCTCATATTGTCTTTTTCTTGCGGGACTTTTTGTTAGTGCTTCATGTCATGGCATTAGTAATGCTTAAGTTCTAGTGGTATTTGAGTTTTATTGAAGGGCTTCCACAGGTCATAACTAAATAAAGTTAGGAAGAAAGGGTGACTTCAGTTTTTCTTGAAGTACTTCTGATTACTGTACAGGATCAGATATTCCTAAAACTAATAATCAGTGGACCATATTGTTTGCAAAATCATACATTAACTCTTCTAAGTTCACATAGTTACAATGTATGCAAATCTCATTTTTAGGATTCAATGACTCTAGAAACAGTAGAAAATATGTGGGAAAAAGTGCCAAGGCCGTGTTACAATTTCAGTAGAATCTTAACGAGTCTTAAGAACTAAATTGCTGCAGTTGCTTGCTTGTGTTTCTGTGTTTAGCTTCACTAGTGGTTTGAGACTTCTTTTCTTGGTCTGTTAAGTGTGTCTCTGCACAGTGTAAAATACGTATTTCATACCAGAATATATGTACATAGATACCAGAAGCAGATGTTTGGGAAAATCTGAAGCTTACAGACATTCATTTTCCTGAGCACGTTTGTGCTCTGTAGGCTTAAATTTTATTTTAAAGGTGTCATTATTTCAGTATTTTGGGGGTTAGCATTTATAGGGCTGTTCCTCCAGACTTGTGTTTTACAAACATCAATGTAAAGATAAGTACGTGCTGCAAATCTGACTTTTCATTTCCTCCCCCCTCCCCTTTCAGTCTACTTTGGGGATGAAGGATGTGGTGGTCCTGTTCTAGAACCAGCTGATGGACAGAGAGTGTCTGAAGATACGTACATTCCAGAGGATGAGGCCGACACTTAGACCAGCTGGCACAATCAGCTTGCTAATGACATAGGTTGTACATACAACAAAGTGAAGTTTATATGGACCTAACTTATTCGAATTACAGTGTAATTAAATAAATACAGTTTGAATGGATAAATGTTGGTTTTAGTCTTTACATAAGTATAATATGTATATATTTCTTTAGCAGAAGGATAACCCATTGTGTGGGTTCTGTTTTGGATTTTTTTTTTTTAATTCCAAAATATGGTGATACTCAAACCCCATATTTATCCCTGTTACGACCATCTTTTGGGTAAAGATTCCTCTTTATCTTAACAGTAACCAGTAAACTGAGCTAATGTTTTAAATACTTTAGTATTCTTCAAAGATTCCTTCCCTAAATGTTCATAAGCCCCTGTGGCTGGTTACTATGCTGACCTCTTTAGGTTTTTTTTCTTCCTCCGTGGATTTTTTTTTTCCCTAACACAGTCAGATGGTAAAAAGTACACTTTTCTGCCAAATTTACCCTTAAATATTGTCTACATTTCCTGGAATTTAGGATGGAGGGGAAGGACTCAACAAGAGTGCTCTGTGAGTTTGTGTGTTTATAGTGCTTTTACTGTAAGAGGAAGTTATTAATGTGTAACCAAAGGAAGAAAACAAATACACTAAACAAGATATATCCTGCATTTTTATGTTGAAGTCTTGCTCTTTGGACTGTTTTGGCTTCATTTGGTTTTCTCCCTTTTTAACACTGAAGTTCAAGCACTAAAATGGTGATTGCATGGTTTCTGTTAAAGAGAAGCTGTGTTGGGTATTTTGTTCTCTCCACTCCGGAACTGTGTAGGCTAGTTTGTATCTCTGCAGTGTTTTTTGAAAAAAAATGTTTATTGGCCCCAAATTATTATTGCAATGAAGGTGTTCTGTATTTTGGCTTGACTTTTTTTTTTTTCAATCCCCATAGATTTTCAGACATTTTTACATGAATTATATGTTTAAGTAATAGGGGATTCTTTGGTTTTTAATCTGCCATGAAAATCTGTGCTAAATTGTTACTCTGTTTAAGAGCAGACATGATTGGAAAAAAATGAGAAATGAACCAAGAGAAAAAATTAAATTGAAAGATAAGAATTTGAAAGAAAAAAAGTGGAAACATTTACAAGGGCTAATGCAAACCACCATGTTCCTTAAAATTCCATTAATCATGATAATTTAATCAAATGTTATAAAATAGTGGAATAGCTAATAATAATAGTCTGCTGACAGGGGAATAGAGCAAGGACTGAACACAGAATATTTCCTTCTGGCCATATATCCTTTTGCTAGTGCAGCTTTTCTAGTGTCTTTTTTAATGGTAACTTGAGATTAATGTAACCACTCATATATCTTAAATTATGAAAAGATTTCAAATTCTGATCCATTTTCTTGACAGATCCTAATTACAGTAGTAAAGACATAATCTGGTGGTACTTGATAGTGGCTTTAATCATGATCAGGAACATTTTTCTTATGTTAAATCTAGTGTAACCACTCGACATATTCAGTACTAAGGGATACCATACTCAGCATGAAGTAACTCAATCAGATTTTGCGTTTCACAAGGGTGTACAATACCAAAAATGCAGCAGTGGGTGGATGGACCCAAACACCTGCAGGAAGGTATTTCATGTGGTCTGTTCCATGTCAGACATTTGGAGATGTGGTTTGTGGGTCTTAACCGCCACACAGTTGCTCTGTCTGCTTTCCAAGCATGACAGTATTTATCAAGAGGTAGCGAAACAGGGAAGTGTCCTTACCTCTCTCATTAAAAGTTTTACAAAAGCATGGATATTTCAAGCCCAGGCCAGATACTGTGCCCTCCCCATTCTGAAAATTTCTCTTAAAAGTAGTTGCAGGTCAGCTTTTTTGAGACTTGAAATTATTGGATTATTATTGCTTATGCAATTCTTAGTTTAAGCACATTGAATAGCAAAGTTTTGGTAGTACACAGCTACTCAAGTATGTTTCAGGAAAGTTATTAGCATAGAACCACTGAGTTTTCAAATTGAGGAGAAAAGAAGTATTTCATGGCACCCTCAAGTCAAGTCAAATTGAATGCCAATATGTAGTATTTTTCATTTATACATATAGAATTTTCTTCCATGTAGTATGCTTTCTGTAATTAAAAGGTGAGTAGAACTCCTTAAATAAACAATCATTTTTTCTTGTAGGGAAAAAAAAGTATTAATCGTAAGTCTTGGTAATTAATTGTAAAATTAAAAAATGGAAATTTTTCCTTCATGTTTAAAAGTCTTTGGTAGCACTAATTTGAAGTTACTTTGCTGTATTTGTCATTTTCACAAAATTTAGATGTGCTTATAAGGGCAGATCAGTGTTCTGTGAAGTTATACATTAAACAGATTCCTATGAAGAATCTTAATTCCCTAAAATAAGTTCAGCAAGTGTGCTAGTTTTAGCTAGACTGGAGGGATTTTGGTGTGCCAGGGAGAAGAAGGCAGGTCTCTGGATTGAAGGGGTAGGACTGTCATGTTTTTCAAGGCTGTTGGCTGAGGACTTAAGTAAGGTGTTATTTGTTCCAAGTGCTTATGAGTTTTGCCTTTATATCCTCACAGTAAAACTTTTTCAAGTTTTATTGTCAGATGGGAGACACTTAGAAAAGAACAAATAGAGCTCCCCTGCTTGACTGTCAGTGATTTACTGACATTGACCTCCGTCAGTGAATCAGTGGCTTCCACAGCCAGGTATGGTTTCTTTTCTGTGGTGGGGTTTGTGATGCAGTCGTGTGAGACCACATGTGAACTCTATGTTGGAATAAACTCAGTGAGTGTAGTTTACTGAAAATTGTGACTTCCACAGCTGAGCTCAGGACCACAGTCTAGATGTCTAAAATAAAAAAATCATTGATGCCTCCTTGTGTTTTGTGGGGATTGTACTTTCAGGTATCCAGCTGATCTTACCTGGAGATAGGGGTTGTTCGGCTTTGTGCCTTCAAAGTGGAAGTAGAGTGTGCTTGTGGTTGCCTTAGTGTCAGGGAAATACTGCAGGTGGGAGGCTGTCCCTGGAGCCTGTTGTACCTGGTGACAAACAATTGCCCAAGGGACCAAGAGGAATGTTTCCATCTGGACCAATCTTAGGAAGATCAAAGGCTGCTCTGCTTACTACCATGCTTGCCAAAAGTGAAGGCATCTGGAGGATCTTAATGCAAGAAGAATGCCCTGTCTCAAGTGACCTGCAGTCCTGTGCCCATGGTGCTTTCACATCAGGAAGACAACATTTGTCCTTGTCAGAAGGTGCTGGTCTGTCTCTTGGCCTCCTCCTGTGAAAGTGACAAAGGTAGCAGTGGCTTTTGGTTGGTCTCCAAGGAGGGTGTCTGTGAATGAAGGATCATTCCTAACTCAGGACGGAAGGAATGGACCGTTTCTAGCCAGTCTGTGAGTGAAATACCAGCAAAGTGCCAGGAGCTTATTGTGGGCAAGAAGCAGTACAGTGTCCTGCCATCTGAATATCTTGCTTGCTGGCACACTGACCCCAACAGCTGCTGGTGATTTTACCATTCAGGAACAATTTCTATTTTCTTTTTATCAAACTTATATTTTCTTAAAACTGCCTTTCCCATTACTGTATTCAGGTGAAGTTGAAAGGTCAGATACAACTTGGTACCCTTTGGTAATCATGGTGAGCCTGTTGTGGTGACAGGCCCTTTAGCAAAGCATTTCCTGCAAGCTTGGCTCTAAGGAGTGGCACAGCAAGCAGTGCAAAGAGGGATAAAGACAGGCCAAGAGACAAGGAGGAAGGGAGGGAGGGAAAGAGTTATGGTCCTGAAAAGAGAATAAAGACAAGGAGGTCAGTCAGAACAACTGCAAAGAGTTTTAAAAATGGACAAGGCTTTTAAAGGTGACAGTGAAGTAAGAAGTGAGAAAAACATGCATATCAGAGAATGAGGCACATGACACTTGGTGTGATGCTGAGGGAGTCTTGAGTTTGGTGGTTTTCTTGGTCTTGGTGTTTGGACTGTGGATCTCCTGGTAGTAGGCTGTGGAAAAAATGGCCAGTTTAATGTCATCACTAAACAAAAAGAGAAAAAAAGATCTGGATTTCACTATAAATTTGTTCTTAATAAATTAATCTATTAAGGAACCTACCTGTTTGCTCCAAAAATTCTTCAAGGGATGGCCAGTTGTGAGGCAAAATTAAGGTCGTAGGAAGTTTGGAACAGGTATTTCCTTCTGCTACAAATATCTGATGTAGACATGGCTGGTACAAAGTAACTGTACTGTATCTCATCAGTTACGAAACAGAGGCTATGTGCTTTTTTCCTTGAATTAATGTATGAGCAAAACTCCTATTAGCTTAAACTATAGCTTTTAAACACTGCAGAACAAAGCAACGTTCAGAATTTTGTCACAGCAGGCCCCTGTGTTGGCGAAGTATAAAACCTGTTCTTTGCTGCTTTGTATGTCTACCTTCCAGAATGGCTGTAAGTGACAAAGTGCTGCTTAAGAACTACTCTTCTTGCATTGTGTTGTAAGTGACAAACTTACAATCCTGGTTTGTATCAGGAAAATATGCTAAACCAAACTATATACCCTGGATATTTTTGGAAATATTTTGTTACAGGCTTGGAATTTAAGCTATGATGATACTGATGATATTTGGAAATTAAAACTCATTACATCAGTTTTCACCGCAGGAGTAGAGGTCACATCCTGTTAAATGTCCTATGACTAATCTAATTTTTACAAATAACCACTTAATTGAAATTTCTAAATACTTTTCCATGATGGTGTGTGATGCAATAGCCATTTCTTGGTTAAGCTTGTGGGTTACATGCATTGTTTCCTGGTTATGCTTATGTTAATTTAGGATTAGAGAATCGGTGAGATGGAGAGAATGCTTATCTGCTAAGTGGAAAAGGGTATTTCCTAAAAGGATATCTGCTAAGTGGAAAAGGATTTTTTGGCAAGGCAAATCAAGTCTCAGTGTTCTGATTCTGAAGATGTATGTTTAATTTTTTACAAAATAGATTTACTCAAGTAAGATTGAATCTTCTTAGATTCTCGTTACTGAATAGAAATTCAGATTGCAAAATTTCTGTAGTGTTTTCTGATGACTGCCAAGATTAGTCTTGAAAATATATCAAGATTTGCTTAAATATGTTTAGTTTAGATTATAGAAATTAGTTGATTTTGCTAGAAGTTCAGGGAGAAAATGCTTCTTCAGTGTCAAAGCCTACAGAGGTTGCATTTCTTGGGAGCAAGGGGGTAGGTTTTGGTTTTCCTCTTGTCAAAAAGGAAGAAATTGCTATCTAATCATTTGACTTGAGAAGCAAGGTTTTACAGAAAGCTTCCCACCCTAGATCACAAGGTTTCTAGTTACATATATACACACATATATATTTGGCAGCATATCTTGACCATTAGGATGTGACTTTAATATATACTACTGCATACTTACATTGCCACCATTTTATCTTTTAAATTGACCATGGAAAAGATTATTAGTCACAAATAACATGGCAAACTTAGGGGGAAGTTTCCCATCAATTAAGACAACTTAATGGCTCATTACTGCTGAAAAGTAATCCTGCTCCCAATGCATTACTGGTGGCGTAAGTCTTCCATCTCTTGTAGCATCAGCGTAGTCTTGCTGACCTCACTTACCATCAGTTAATAAAATCTCTGAAGGCACTAAACAAGTGGACAGTTTTTCAAGTAGCTGTTGTTCTTTCTGCCAGAATCTAGTTGTTTGCACCAGTACATAGGCTTACTGGATAGGGGATGGTGCTGCAACCTGAAAAGTCAGTCAGGCTGGAATGTTTTCTACTTTTTTTTTTCGTAGAAGTTTCTTACACAGAAAAAGCATGGTAAAAAAATAGAAAAATGAGACTTCGGAGACTATCACTGGAAAAAAAAAAGTATTTTTGTATTACAGATGACTTTAATAGTAGATTGCACTGTGTTTTTAATTTTTGGGGGTTTTGTTGTTTTGGGTTTTTTTCCTCTTTGGTCCAGCATTCTAAGTGTTATGGCAGCTGAACTGAAGAATATTTTGTTCATCATCTTTAACACTGTTTCTTAATACTGTGGATTTTTTTCTTGCATACTGTAAAGTGTATGCATGCTTTTGAACATAGCTTTACCCTCTTTCTTCATTGGGATTTCAGAATCAGGATGAAGGGAGCTGGTAATCTGTTGAGCATTCCAGAATCTCAGTATGAGGTTAACGCATAGGCATGCCATGGAAGGGAAAGCACGAGCTGGGATCTGCAGGGCAAGGCTGGTCCTGTACAGCAGCAGCCAAAATGCTGCTTGGTTGGGTAATTTCCTAATTTTTTAGGTAATTATTGCCAGGTCTGTTTTTGTTTGGGTTGTTTTGGTGGTTTTTGGTAATTGTTTTGGGTTTTTTTTTTACCTTGCTCAGTGAGTTAGTTGTCAATTAGGAGGACCTTTCTTCTGTTGGACTGTTGAGGTATTTCATTGTGGCTAAATGTAGTTAGGAATGCCCATTTTTACTCTTGTTCTGTTTTTTTATGTGTTTGTGCTGGTCTTCCAACTAAAATAAATGCCTATGTGTGTTTTTTAATTGTTGACAAATCCTTTCTAAACAGCAAACTGGAAAAAGGGTGACAAGTTGGTTCGTTTAAGACACCCCATAACATGCTCAACAGTGTTTGGGTCTCCTCTGACTTCCGTATGAATTCCCCACTGCAGATCTTCCTGTGCCACAAGAAAGTGCTGGTTTCAGCAAGTGGTGCTTATCCCGGGGGCAGTCCCTGAAGTTGGCACTGTGACAGAGAATGATGGCCAGCAAGGCAGCTGCTGTACTGAAGTACCCTGAGAATTGCAGGTAGCTGTGGATGAGCCACAGGTAAAATAATGGCAACTCAGCACCAGCAATATCCTTTGCTCCGGGAAGGATTTGGAAGTTGACTTCCCCACCCAACAAGTGGTAATCTTTGCTCGTCCTCTACATCCTAAAATGTGGTAGTGTTTAGATCTTTACTGGGATTGCAGACAACCTGGGGTGGCTGCCAGCTGAAGAGTGCTGGTGGGAGGTGTGGGCGCTTGCCCATCAGTTGAAAAGGGTTTCAGTACCTTGATTCGTAGATGCTTTCTGGCATTTAAGGAGGAGATCAGTGTGCGTTTGTTTCACTGCTGTGCACATAGTGACTAATGGTGATCTCAGGCAGCCACTTTCTACTGGGAGAGGTGAAACCAGGAAATGCCTTTCCTTTTGGTCAGTCTTTTTTTTTTTTTTTTTGTCCTCTCTGTTTTCACATACAGTCCAGTGTGAGATCCACATTTGGGTCTCATAACTGTTATTGTGATAACAAGGGCCAGAATGATCTCTAACCAAATGGTCACTAAAAAAAACTATCTGTGAAGGTAAGCAGTGAAAAAGCCAAAATAGGCTTTCCTATGTTTCCTAGCACATGCCAGGACAGCTAAAGCAGGATCTTAAGTGCTGTGAGAAAAACTGTTCCCCACAGACATCTTTTAAAGTGACCACCTTGAGGTCTCCTCATTCTTTCTCAAGATGTTACACAATTTGAGACAACAGTTTTACCATATTGGGCAGAGCAGTGGTTTGGTTTGTTTTGAGCATCTGAGATGTGGGCAGTGGTTGGACTGGTCACTGTTCTGGCATCCCCAGTCGTGGAATGCATATGTGGACAGTCAGATCGCTCAGAGGAAGAAGAGAATTTACTGACATCCTTATCCACATTCCAGGTCATGCCTTTCATCTCTTCATCTTCACTGCTGTGCTGGAAGAGAGAGGGTAATTAATATTCTATGAATTTTGGAGGCAAAACTTGAGGGACTTCTGCTGCCTGCACCCGTTGTGTGGTCTGTGAATTCCTCCAAGTTTGGGTATACGAGGTACCTGCACAGCTCCAGTGCTGCAGATGATGCTGCTAAGGAAAGTTTCAGTGGTTTGGTACTCAGGCTTAGGTCCTGTTTGGGGTTTTTTTCTATACAGTAATCAAGAATATGCATTCTTGGTATGTGCCCTATATGTATGGATGTGCTAGTGGAATATAAATGATAAAAGATGAATGCATTAGATCATCAGTCATCATTGGCAACTCAGCAGCAATATGTTGATTTATATCACCTAAGGAAAGAACCTAAGAATTTTTTTGTTCTGCTTCTTGGGTAGGAGGGAGCAATGTTTAATCAAACTTGGCAAATTCCCTTGGATGACAGCAGTAAAACTGATCAGAAGATAGTATTCATGTCAAAGTGGTTAATGTGGTTGTCTCACTGTTTTATTTATTTAAGAGATTGTTTAACTTGTAAGAAGATCCTTCCAGTTACAACTTTATTGAGTGTTCCTTATTAAATATGGGGGACTTATTGTTCATTTGTTTCTCAGGAGCAATTATGGTTTATTGTGTTCATTCTTAAGTGCCATGTTCAGTGCATCTGGTTCCTTTATATCCAATTTTGTGAATTATATGCTAATCAAGTTGTCTGTGTATGTATGTACATATGTGCTATGTAGATAACTGACCTAATTATGCAGATATATTCTTGAAAGTGGTTATTCTGATAATTGCAGGTATTAAAAACTGGATATATTAGAGTGCCTTAGTCTTATTTAAAGGTCACTTGGGTTGTACAGGCCTTTTTTTAAATCAGCTTTTATTTGTTTAAAAATATAAATAAGTCATAAATACAATCTTTCAAATATTTAGAAAACATAAGGTATACAATTTTTCTGGGTTCTGAAAATATTTTTTGTTGAATATATATTAAATAAGTTGCTATTCTGAATAGTACCATTAGAAAAGAAATAAAATATGTCCTTTGCTTAAATTATTTCTAAATATTAAAAATATAAAAAAACATTAGAAACTAATAAATACTTTAAATACAATAAATAGCTTCCTAGAAGGAAATGAGAATGTATATAAATACAAACCATTGTTACTATTTCTGGTTCTTAAAACAGAACAACACTGTCATCTGCCACATGACAGATTTGTAACAAAGGATTGTGCCTGAACTAAAACATTCAGGCACTGAAACTCCTGGTGTTTTTCAAATAGCGCACAGCCCTCACTGTTTTCTCCATAAATGAAGTAAAGTCTCGGAGGATGAGGTGAGTGGTGATTTTCTCTATCCAGGTCTTCTTACTGGAATTCAGCTTTGTGCGGAGGGATTCCTGGGTAGCTGCATCCGGGATGATCACTTCTTCGGGATCCATCACCTGTGATAAAGACAATATGGGGGGGGCCTGGTTAAAACATTGTAATTGAGCTTGTTGGAGAGCATCCATTTCTGTGTTCCCAACCAGCTGCATATCCACCCTTTCTGTACTGCAGACGACAACCCTCTCTGGGAGCTGTGCTTCTGTGCAGTCGTGCTTCTGTGGAGGTGTTTGAGGAATGCTGATGCCTGCTACGATTACTGTGTAAGAATCTCTGGTCTACACTTTTTATTCTGGTGTGAATACAATGTCTGGCATCACAGGCCAACACTCTGCACTGAGCAGATTGATGCACCTCTCCTGCTATCTGGCAGCCACATAGGTAGGTGGGAAAGCGCTGATCATGGTTTGTGCTAAACTGTACTGGCTGCTCTATCCTGAGTCATAAGTTAATTGGCTGGCATTGGGAGAAAAACCTCTCATGTTCTGTAGTTTCCAAAAATGTCAAACTTGTTTAGCTGTTTAATTCTTACTTTCCAGGCATTTAGTCACTGGGGGAGACTGAGTGCCACCAACTTCCACTGACGTGTGGGAGCACAACTAAAAGATGAGTAAAAGGAGTTTTACCTAATGCTGATTTACAACACTGGGCACCCAATACCTATTTTAAGAACTTGTCCCAAGATGTGAGTAGGTAACTTTTGTAAATGTGTGTTACGCACCCAAATCATGGAGCTGTTGATTTGGAGTCCAAAGTTCCAAGTATCTGCTTCATCCTATGTTTAGGATCATCCTATGTCTCTTACTATTTAACAAGTGACAAAAGCATGCCAGCCTCCTCCTGGAACATCTTTTTTGTGAAATATAAAATATAAATATTCTTTCTGTCCAGACTACTTGGAAGTGGACTCTGATCACACCTCCTGTTACTGGTACACCCAGCTCCTTATTGCACTCTGTAAAAGTTTGTGTCTGGATATCCAGACAGATATTTTGCTGGTAGATCTATCTAACCACAAGTGACAGATTTTGTCTTTGCTCTGCCTGTCTTAAATGGCAGATTTTTCTCTCACAAAGAAAAATTTCCAACCTGAAGATCAAGACTTTTTCTCAAAAACTTGAGTGTCTACAAGTACAGGTTTGATCACGGTGTTTAATTCTGCCTGTTCTGATTGTATTGACTCTACTAATTAAAAAAAAAAAAAAAAAAAAAAAAAACCAACCAAAAAAACCAACAAAGCGTAGTCTCCCTCAGTTATAAAACAAACTTTCTGCAAACTAATATATCAAGTTGGAAGCCAGTAGTCAGTTGCTGTCTTGTGACAGGGCTATTATTCTCAGCTAGCACAGTGTGAAAAAAGCAGTTCAGCTTCCTTTCAATGTAAAGAATGATGGGCATAAATCAGTATGTTAGGAAAGGTATGGCAAACACATAGTGGGCTTTCAGACACCAAAAAGCATCTTCAAAGATGCTCTGAGACTTCTGCAGTCCCTACCTGGATGATTTACTCAGGCAAATAGGTTCCTCAATGGCAAAGGAAATATTCATGTTAAAGATTATTAATGTGAGCAAGAACTACAGAAAATAAGTGAATTTTTGAAGTGTGATCTTTCAAAGCTCTCCAAAACATGGAAAATGTCTGTCAGAAAATAGCATTTAGTCTACCAAATCAAAAAGAAAAGTTTTTTTCATTATCATTACAAGCAAAATATGTGCTTTTTAATAGCAGATGTCTTCCTTGATTTTTAAGCTACTGATAATATACAGCTTGTCTTAAAAGTTTGTTTTGGAGTGTTTTAAAGATTGATAATATTGTAAAAATGTGTTTGCCTTTTTTTTTTTTTTAATGCATTTAGTTGGTTTGGAAATTGGCAGTAGAAAGTAGGAAGAAGAGTTTTTCTTTAAGAAAAGAAACCAAAACTTTATAAAACATCTAAGTTGGTCATGAGGTTAAGATCTGAGCATAAGGAACTGTCACTTGTTTTTTCAGTGGGAAATGTTCAGCTTCACATAACATCCTCTATCTCTGTCTGCACATCAGTATTAAGCCATAACAATTATCAGAGTGAATTTAAGACCAACTCACCATCTGTTTTATGGTATGTGCCAGTTGCTCTGTACTATAAGACAGCGATTCAATGTTTTGATTTTCACTAGTAAAAGTTTCTTGTATGAACTTGAGGTATGTCTGAAATGTATGAAGCCCGCTGGAGATTTTTCTCAAGCACTTTTCCTGAAATGAGAGAAAGGTGAGAAAGTCATTTACAACTCAAAATGCCTTGATCGCAATGCTGTGCGCAGGTTAGCAGATGATGCTTATGCAGAGTGTGGAGGTCTGGCCAAAGCCAGCTGGAGCCGGCAGAAATCTTTAGGTCAACTTCCACAGGTTTTTTTGGGCAGGCAAAAGTTGCCCCAGGTACGTAGGATTAGACCAGAAAGGAAAGCGGTTCCTTGCCTCATCGAAGCCGGCGAGCAGACACCCATCTTCCTCTGTCACTTTGGGGAGGTTGAGGTTGTTCTGGAGGAGCATTTCCATGCTGTTCTCGCAGACGGTAAACTTCTCGCACATCTGGGGAGAGACACCAAGAGGTTTCGTTGGCACTGCGGCCAGAGGCAGCCCGGCGGGGCTGTGTGTGTGTGTGTGTGTGTGTGTGAGCGGCGCGGTGCCCGGCCGGTCGGTCGGTCGGTCGGCCGGTCGGTGTGTCGGTGTGTCCGTACGCACCTCCCTGCGGAGCCGCGCGGCGCGGTCGAGCAGCAGCGTGGCGAGGCGCAGG
>JAWWMO010000083.1:31291800-31315348 GCA_035047845.1 Dendrocincla fuliginosa | reverse complement strand
GCTTCCGGCCGCGCGCCGGGAGCGCCGCGGGGCGGGCGGGCTGGGCACGGGCACGGCGCGGGGCGAACGGCATGGTGCGGCTGCTGGGCTGCGGGTCCGCCCCCGGGCGCTGCTCCTCGGAGAGGCTGGCGGCTTGAATGAGCTCCGGGCATCCCTGAACGTGTATTTATCGAGGGGGCTTCGGGATTATTCATGGCCTGGGAAAATCCGGCATGAGAACACGGATGGGGGTGTGCTTGAAGCAGCGCGCCGGCTTGACAGAGCCCTTTGGAAGCAGGATTGTGAAACGGGAGTGGTGGGAACATGAAGTAATCGCGCTCCGTAACTCCGTGCGGGCCGGGCTGCCCCCCGCGCCCGCCCCGGGCTCACCTGGCCCCGCAGGGTCTGGGCCGGCTGCCCCGAGCCCCCCGCGCTCGGAAACGCGGGTTTCGTACATCCCCGCCCGTGTACACACACACCTTGTACATGCTGGGTACAGTCTGCATTTTAATACTTTAAAACTTACGGGTCAATGTCTGGTATCTGTGGTTTATTTGAAATTTATAATGTTTTATGAATTTTGTACGATGTATATTTATCCCTGTATTTTAGCTGGTTTTGTTATTTATATGTATGAAACTAACTGCCCCTGTTCAGGTGCAGAGTGTGTACAAGTTGTAGTTGCCTCTCTCCCTGTGAACTACATATGGGTAGATTCAATGCATCACGTTTATATGCTTTAAGTGGACCAAAACCAGCTCCAACAGCTCCAGCAGGAGAGTGGTTGCAGGACATGCCAGGAAGTTCCCTGTTATCTGCTGCCTTATCTTCTTCTGCCTACCTGGTAGGTGTTTCAGGAATTTTAACCTTTCAGAGGGACTCTTCACCCAGGGCAAGTGTGCCTGTTTAGATGAATCTTGTAGCATGCAGACTGAGTCAAACTGGGCAAGGCATGCTGACACTGAACTTTTGGAATGTCTTAAACTGATTTTGGCCAAGCTGACTTTTTTTTTTTTTTTTTTTTTTTTTTTTTTTTTTTTTTTTTTTTAAATATGAAAGTAGTTCTGTTTTCTCACATAAGGAAGACCAGAGTGAGACCTGATTCTGCTTTGGGAAGTGCTAACAGGTGGGTGCAGAGTGGGGAGAACAGAACATGGTGCATAAGAGAAGTGATAGACAATACAGTGACTGAACTTGGGTGTCCTCATTTGGATTCTTCCTTTAAAAGACCCCCAGATACTTTTCATTTTCTTAAAACAGCTTGGATAGAGAGCCCCAGGAAAGAGGCTGTTTTTTATTTAATGTCTTGCTCTGCCAGTAGCAGAAAGGCAGCTGCAGTAATTTTGCCCAGTGGAGAGATATTAGAGCTAGAACACAAGTCTGAGAGAGCGGTTTTCAACAGCAGCAATCCATCTCTGACCAGGTCCCTGAGCACAGCAGAGGGGAATTGCCAGAACAGTATCTGCTGTAATGTTAGCTCTCCCTTACCAAATCTGTGGCGTTAGGCATAGAAGAAAGCATACCACTAACATTATATTTTACTAGTATCAATTAAAAGATCCCATTGCAACCATACAAAAAGATTAAAACAGCCAGACCAGATGAGCTCAGTGCCTGGTATTTGCCTTCTGATGACCCTCAGAGGCAAATACAGGAGGGAAGGGACTGCTGCCTACCTCTTTTTCCATTTGGGATAGCACATGGATGTACATGTCTCAGAGAGAGATTCCCTTCCACTGCCAGGCGACTCATAGGCTGTTCCTGCAGACAGTCAAACTTTTCCTTTACCTAATCCAAGTGAAAATACTGCTCTTAAAATGACCAAAACTTGGTAGAAGGCTGTGCTTCCTTAAAATCTTCAGCAGGCATTCTGTAATTGAGTCTTGTCTGTAGCTCTGTAAGTTTTAATTTCATAACTTGATTTTCTGAGTTGTCTGTTTCTCGTGGCATGAAAGTATCTGTTCCCCAGCAATTTTCAGAGAACCTTTTTGTGCTGATCAATGTTATACAGTCTTCCTGATGTGTATAGTTACATCTTGAGTGAAATAAAAGTATGTTTTGACTGTTGTTCCTCATCTAAAATTCTCTAAGTCTTCAGTTATTATTTTCTCATTTCAAGGTTTTGTTTACTTTTTATATGAATGTCCATGTGACTTTTCAGAAGTACAAAGTATACTTACATGGTCCAGTGGAAGTTGCTCATTAATGCCTTAGGAACTCCATTTGATAATCTAGGACAAAGCATAGCATTCAAGGGAAGAAGGAACTGGAATTTACACAGTAGCATTAAAATGCTTCTTCTATTGCTCTGGACAGTTTCTTATGGAAAATCACTTATTTAATTGGTACTGTACATAATAGAAATACTCTGCTCTGATCTGTCTATAATAATGGTTAAAGTTTGTGAAGGGCTTAAAGGAGGTCAGTTAATCCACACTGCACTACACTGAGTTACACTGTTTTATCAGTAGTCACATTGTTCAAAATGTATTAAGCCCCGAACAAACAGCACTTGCTCATGAGTTACCTACAGGTCAGGAGATCTGCCTGGTACTTGAAATGCATGAGTAATATTACTGAACCTCTAAGGCGTAGTTTCTAGATACCAAAGGATTTCTTTCCTGCATAGCATTTCTGTAATGCTGCTGATTATTGTTCTTGCATCCCTTTATTTCTGTTGCACCTCATTTCACTGTACATGTTATTTCTTATCATCTATACTATCAACCAGATGGCTGCATCTTGATATGTAAGACCTTTCTAAGGTGCAATTTTAGAAATCCTCAGTGTTTATCCAGTTTTTTTCTTCTGTGTGAGAAATGAGAATTACTACTGGACATTTCTGTAGGAGCAGAGGGTCCAGTTCTGACTGTTGTAAAAAATCTCTCTTCTCAGATTGTCCACACATGAAAATTGTTCCTGACTACGGTCAAGGATGAATTATAGCCAGGGAGCCAATACAGAATCACCCCATGTGTCAAACTCTTGTTTTCTAGGATCAGTGTGCAACTCACTAACCTGCTCTGGAACAGGTTCTGTTTCTTCCAGGATTGTTCTGCCCAGGAGCAGCTCCATGCCACTTTTACTCCTGATCACCTGGGAGATTTGCAGAGAGGAGGTTGACAAGAGCATGGAAATTCTAGTGCCATTGAAGAATTCAACAAACTGCAGAGCTGTCATGGTCAAAGGTTGCCTCCCCTCTTTCTGTCAGCTGTCAGGCATGTCTGCAAGGAGCCCTGCCATGGATCAAGGCAAAACTCAGTGCTATTGGCAGCAACAAGAGACCTTGCTTGCTGAGTGCTATGAGTCAACCTAATGGCTACATAAACCGTATACCTAGATAGAAAAATAAGGTATTTTAATAAAGAAGAATTAATAGGGTTGTAGTATGTTCCACTCTGATTTGTGTGTTTGATTTGACAGTCTTTTTCATTCTAATAATCTTCATTATGCTACAGTAGTAAGACAAACTGCTGATACTTCTTTGGGGATTATGACTTGGTAGTAAGAGAAGCAATACAACTGAAAATATGTTGTTCCGTAGCAGTGTTCAATTGTGTGTGGAAGAAAATGCCAATTGTCAGAAGACTGCTCAAGTGGGATCATGACAGTGAATACGCAAATAACTTCCAAATGTCTTGAATGAGGTGGAAAGCTGATGTCCAGATCCCCTGACATATTTTTGGTTGAATTCCTCAAATCTTGAATGAGGCAGCTTGAGCTCTTACAGATCTTGTAAAGAGTGTTGGAGTTCTTTGTAGTGTTAAACCAACCTGCCCTGTGCTCTATTTGATGTGAACAGGTTGAACAGGTCAGTAATACCCTGTGTTCATATTTCTCATAAGCAAACATTGCTTTGACAAGCTGCATGTCACCAAAGACTGCTGGTGCACTTGGCTAACAGCCTGTTGCCTTTGTGGCTTTGAAAATTCTTTGATTCTCTGTTGTTTGCCAGGGAACTGCAGAGCTGTTTGGGGATTTTTGGTGAAAAACTCTGGGGATTGCTCATTTTACTTTCCTTAAGGAAAACATGCATCATTGTTAAACAAGACTGGGATGTGTAATAAGACTTTTTTTTTTTTTCTTGAGTGCATCATATGCAAGTGCCATGAATTTCCTTGCCTTAAGCTAAATCAGAGGTTTAAATGAAAAAATGTTTACTTACCTTTAAATTTTGTCCTGGTTTTCAGCTTTATCGGCTTAATCTCAGTAAGAGAAATCATGCAGTGATCTCCTCTAGTCAACTTCCAGGCAGGCAGGTAGGTGGGCAGTCCTAGGTGAAAGCATTCCTAAAGATAACAGTTCTTTGGGAATATCTGAATACTACAAGTCACTTTGACTGCAAATGACTGAAGGTATTGTTATGCTGGTATGGGAACATTGTGACACTTGATAGTGAAACTAGATTTGCACTAGGAGCACTTTACTGTTGTGGTTGCACTGATAAATGGCATCAGGAAGCAATTCCACAAACTTTTCTCGTGGAAGGAAGGTAACTGTTGGTTGGTCTCCATCACAGTACACCGTGTGTGGTGTGGTGGGTGGATGAGCCATTAGAGCAGAGAACTGACTGAGTTAGAAATACAGTACTGGCCTTTGGTCTTTCACAAGCACACTTTCACAGCACCTGCGTGTTGCTATCTGGCTTATTTGTGAGCATTACCCTCTATGTCAACATGCTGTTTTGACAAGGATCCAATGTTATGAGTATTTTGTTTTGAATTTTGTAGGGCTGTACTTCTAAATAAAATATTTTTCTCCTTTAAAAAAAAAAAGACTGTAAATTCCACTTGTGTTCAAGGAACCTCTTGGTTCCCTTTAAGCTCTCTTTCTAAGCATGAAAGATGAAATTTCAAAGAAATTGTATGACAAAGGAGAAGAGTGAGGGGAAATCACCCGGGAAGATGACGAAGCTGAAAAGAGAACACAGTGAGGAGCCTGAGAGTATGAGAGGTACTGAATGGTGTGTTTATCTTTGTTGTTTGTCATTATTGTATGTAATTACCTGTAGATTGTGTTTTACACAGCATTCAAAAGGTAAGTTCTTCCTTCTGGGAGCTTGCTCAATGCAAAAGGAAGCTGAGAGGGTGTCAATGTTTGCTTATAAACACACTTAAGAAAGCATACCAAGTCTAGTTCAGCTCAGTAAATAGAGGATCTATTTCACTCTTATATAAAAGTTCACATGTTGCTCAATGAGATATCTGTACATCTAAATGTGTTTACCTTTGTTCACGCCCAATGTTTTTGTGCCCATAATCTCATTATCAGACTATTGTCTCCCTTGGTTTAGCCATGCATCCTCCTTCTTCTTTTTCTGGTGATTACCTTTCTGTGACATTGTAAGTTACCTACACATAACTGAAGTCACTTAATGAAATTTTTGTGTTTTTTCCTCGATAGCAGCAGTTTCTCTCTGCACTGAGAGCAGAAGTTGGGTGGTAGCAGCACTTATTTTTGCTGCCGTATGCATAATGACGCAAGAGAGAGTACTTCTTGTGCTTTGGGGAGTTTTATTTCTACCTCAGAGCTTAGAATAGGGAAATAATGCTGAGTGTGGGTAGATGTAATTTATATCCCATCTGAGAATAATGAGACATGTAGACTATCCAGCTGGAAGGCTATGTTTTACATATTCTATAACATGGTAATACTGCTTAACAGGGCCACTGATAAAAGATTGTAACTCCGTTATCAGGATCAGATGCAAGGCTTCAATGCATTCCTTTTGGGAGATAACTTTTAAATAGTACCTTATATGTGTTGAAAATTTGTCTTAGCAGGTAGGTAACTAGAAAACCAAAATGCATTATGCTCATCTGGTAAATTTTGTGAGGTTTTATAAAAGTTTTCTAGCTCAAGGACAGGGTGGAGCTGCTGTGGAGCTTGCCACTTGGTCATATATTTGGCCTTGCAATCTTGTTGAGAAACTTGAGTATCACTACTCAGTACCTTACCCATTGGGGGTTTGGGGTCTTTCTTCCTTTTAGAATGAGTTCTAGCAAACTCCTTTACTATTTTAAACTGAGTTTGTGAAAGGTAACATACTTACTATAACAGGAGCCCTTTCTAATTATATGCCAGTGCACTATAATAGCATTAATAGGTTGTGCTGGATCCATAGTATTCACTCTTCCCACACTGATGAAGCAGAAGTATCCTGGGGGCCAGGTTGGCTATAAAGACTTTGATCCCATCACCAGAGGATTTTAGTGGTCTAGGCCCAACTAGGTTTTTCCTTCAGATGGCCAATTAGATGGTCTGATGCTTTTTGTTTAGATTGCTCAACCAGGATGTGGGAGATGTTGAATCATATTCCTTCCCTCTTTGAAGGGATTATGAACCCAGATTTACTCCCATACAGGAAAGTCCTTCAACTCCTAAGAAGAATCTTGGCCAATATGTTTTCCTACCCCTTCTCTTAAAGTGGACCATTTTTTTGTCACAAAGAGGAGATCAAGGGCCTGTGTGCCACCTCGGTGGGTTGAGTGGGATGCCAGGGGAAGTTTGCTCAAATAGGTAGTACAAGAAATTCAGACCTTAGGCAGAAGGAAAAAGTGATTCTGGGGAGCACTCTGACGTCAGAGCTGTTGAGTAAACATGGGCATGGGTAAAGGCCTCCCTTCCTCCAAAGTCTGCCTTTCAGGAGGAAGAGCTGATCTGTAGGGTGAAACTGAGAACTGGGTGTCAGATCCTCCCTGGCAAAGGGCCCTGGCTGCCTGGCAGAGATGCCTGCTTTCTGAGAGGGAAAAGCTCCTCTCCCTGGAGTTTCTTATGGGCTGGTGCAACAGCTCCTCAGCCACACAACTCTGTCACACCGCTTCCTCAACAAGTGCTCTGTCCACGCCGGGTAGGGGAACACCACAGCTCTGCCTGCTCTGGTCAGGTGCTTCTTGCTGTAAATTCCCCTGGTATCGCTTGCTCAAAATGCAGAATGTGCCCTGTTTCCCCTGCTGATGTTAAAAATACATGCAGGACTAAAAGTTAAAAATAAAAACCAGAAGCAGTCAAGTTGAACTGCTTTGATATGAAACTACCCCTCCAGCCCTTCCCTGTGCCTGAAGCTGCATGTGACAATGGCAGTCTTGGTGTGGAGAGGGTGTGGAGTTGGGTATCTCCCTCTGTGCTTTAGCTCAGCATCATCAACACTCGGTCCCTGCTGCTCTTACTTTGATCTTCATTGTTACTTACGAATGCTCAAATCTTGAGGTTTCTATGGTCTACTTTTTTCTGATACTTCTTGTCTGGATTTGTCAGTAATTTGAAAGTGCCTAGACTTTCAAAATATGTCTATGTGAAGAAAGCAAAGGGTATTTTTTTTTTATTCCCTGTGAATACAGTAACTATTGGCAAACATGAACAGAGAACAAAGGCCTTGGTCAGACTTACAGGCCTTTTTAAGAAAGGATAAATTAAACTTTTGTGTTTCATTTCACAGTATTTTCATTATGTGTTTGCAATAGTCTATGCAAATTTTCAGGTGAGAAGCTGCATATTTTTGGTATTTTGTAAAATTACTACTTTCTAAAATTGTTTTTTCTACTGTTTTTTAAAGTCGTATAGAAGACATTCTATGGAAACTGCTATGCTGTTACCAGCTGCATGCTAAGTCTCCCATTTAACCTCAGTACCAAATGGCTATTTAGTGAAATCTCCTGCTTTCTGCCTAACATTTAGCATGTAGTTCCACAGCTGTTACAAGCTGATATAGAAACATAGATTCATACATTGGTGTGCTGCCCCCAGGCTTATTTATTATTCAAGTCTGGTTTAAAGCTCTTTCAATGAACCCTGCTGTCTCCTGGGAAGTGGGAACATGCTACCAAATGGGCACAAATGTGGGAAAGATGCTCCCAAAAAGAGTCACTGCCAGTCTGTAGTCTGACTTCTGCCACGAGTCACTCTTTCTCACCACCTCCCATGTGTGTCAGGGCTGGTGTTTGAGCCATTATGTCAGACTGGGGAGGGGATCTAGTTGAAAAATAAGCCGTCAAAGGAATTTAATAGTTTTCATTAGGATCTGTTCTTTGATCTGAGTGTGTGCCCAAATGCTTGTGTCAGTATGAAGGAGCAAGCTGCAATGCCTGAGTCCTGGGACAGTATTAATAACAAATAATAAAAATCACTGTGGTTTTGTTATACTTCATCTCAAAATGACATTCACACCTCCAAAGCAGTGCATACTCTTGAAAACAAATTAAAACAGAAAAAAGTTTTAAGATGTTGATGTGGTCATCACCTCTCATTAACAGAAAAAGCTAGTAGCTAAATTCAGTTTAAATTCATGAAGACTTTTGTCTCTCCACCTGGTTTCAATTCCAGACAATGTTTTGGATATATTTATTATTATTGTTGTTGTTATTATTCCCTGAGTGGTCTTTTTTATCAGCTCTAGCCCTTTGCTCATGGAAAACCATTGCACATATTTTAAACTATAGTAAGTCCACTGACTTTGACAAGACTTATCTTTCCTGATGAAAGCACAAAGAGAGTCATGCTGAAGAGTTTTGCAGCCACAGACAGCCACTGCATGCTTTTCCATCTGAATAGGTAAGTCCACAGCTGGCAATTTTTTCTGCTAGGCAATGTGATGGGGTTACAAGACCCTTTAGACTTGCAAATTTCATGGCTTCTAACCTCTGGAAAGCAGAGCTTTTGAAAAGAGTGTTGATGTGTGAACTTATGGTTTAATCAGAGCTTCCAGTGCTCTTGGGTCTACCAAAAACCTCTGCAGGATAAAAATCCTGGAAACAGTCAGTAAAACAAAGCTGACTTTTCTAGCTTCTGATGATTATAACAAAATGCATGGAAGGCTCCTTTAACATCTCTAGAATTCCACTATGTTATGTTTTGTGTTTCATATCTTCCTTATTGTGTCCCTGTGGAGAAAATGTTTGCAAATAACTTCAGAGAACCAGTCACAAAGGTAGTGAAAATATTTGCTTTTCAGAAGGTTAGGATTGGTGTCATACAGACAAAAGCTGTTTTAAAACTTCCTCAAAAGCATGGTAAAATTACTGTCAGAGTGTGAACTCGATGGCAACTTTCTATTGAATTCATTATGGAACTAGCACTGTCTAATATGTAAAGGAAAGACAAAAAAATTGGGAAATGGCTTTCACCATCCATCCTACTATTTGTACAATTTGTTCTCTCTCTCTCTTCTGAGCTTCAGCTCCTTTTCATCAGGCTTTGAGAAACCCTTTTTAAAAGCAGTACCATCAGAACTAAGGCTAGCATAGTGAGAAATAGATCTAATTTTTTGAGATACCACAAGGATGAAAATAAGTTAGATCATACCAGAGAAGGAGGAATTGCTAGCTGCAAATATTAGATGACATCTGCTTGAAGTCCTTTGCTTGCTATTGAATCAGAACACTTCTTTGCCACAGGACAAAGTCACTCTGCCTGTTCTGCCACGTCTTCTTTCGAGTCAGTGCCTTAAGCACTAGTAATCCTGATGTAGCTTGGGGTAGCTCTTATTAGAGTGTGAAGATTACCTTTTTTTCTTTTATTTTGAAAAAAAGTTTGCAACACTTCTAGTCTGTTCAGTAAGGGCCTTATCCTGGAGAGCTCCTCCTGATATCTGTAGGAATCTATAATCCCACAGTGCTGTGTCTCTTGATACTTCTGAAGTTTGCTATTTATTCCCTGCTGATCTGTATACTTTTTGTATCCTCAGCATTCTCAAGCCCCTCTCTTGCACTTAGGTTCTGTTTCACCAAGTGTGTTTTCCCCCAAATCAGCTTTTGCCTAGGATGTTCCTTTTTGTGGTATTGTGTGTGATATGTGAAAAAGGAGCATTTCTTCAGCTATGTCCCATACCTATACTATAGACAGAGTTGTACTACACTGTAGTATAGTCAGTTATAGTACTGTGTGTCAGCTGTACTGATGGTAACAGGAAAGAGGGAATACCGGAGCTGGTTTGCCCACTGAGAGGCGAGAGCATTGCCGCTCCTTGGATTCACTCCTTGGATTCACTCCTTGGATTCAAGCTTCCTTGAGCTGATTCATAGCAAAGCTGCTGAAAACTCAACGTGGGGGTTTATAGACTCAGAGTGAGGGGGAGTCAGGTCCTCTCCCTGTTGTGGAACACACAGCAACTGTGATCACACTCCACTCTGCAGTGGAGAAACTGGCAGAGAGGTGGTCTCTAGCGTAAGTTTTAGCCTTGACTCTGAAAGGAGCCAGACAATTGCCTTGGGCACTTTGCATGGCCTGGAATTGTTCCTGATCATTTAAGTGTCTCTGTTCACATATTGAATCCCCCAGCTCCTTTCACAGTGTTATCTTAGATGTGGAAGAACAGCAAACAGGTACGTAGTCCCACCTTCCTGAGTAATCCTGTTGGCACTGATGGTGACGTGGGGTGCACACAGCAGTTGCACAGATGAGGATGTCTGCTGGGCCAGGGCTCTCCTCAGACAAAGCTTTGTTAAGGCATGCTCTCTGAACCCTTTAGCTGCAGCCCACATTTCTCAGCCCACATGATGCTGGCAGATGTAGTTACCTTCCCCTCAGGTAGAATTTTATGCAGCATGGCAGGAATATGTTAAATGTTTCCTGAAAATAAATGAAAGCTTCACAGACTGAGCAGGAGAACACCAAGAGGAAGAAAAACCCTATGCAGTTTCCTGGCATCATGTTTAGGCATTGTAAATAGTCAGTTTTACATAAATAATGTAGTTTTTTGCCATTACAAATAAACATTCACATACACATGGTTTTCATAATTTTTCTTTGCTGACTTCTAACTTTCCAGTCTTCTGCATTTTATTCATTGCAGCTAGTTTACAGCACTGATAAATTTAATTTTTTACAATCCATGCAATGCAGATACGTTTTTTTCCCTAAACAAATAGTAGTGCCACCAAAAGTTAGTTTTTAAGTTTAGAGTTGTTACCACTGAGCTACAACAGAAGGTTGAGGTTATTGTTGTTGGAAGTTTTCTCTTGCATGATGTTTTGGGTTTTTTTTTTAATAAAGATTTTGTAAGGGACTGAGCAGATGAAAGAGTTGGGTCTGGCTTAAATTTCTAGGATGAAATTGCAGAATTTCCACTCAACATGTAGGAGGTTTATCGTATGTTTTGAGCAGAGGATCAGGGATTTAATTTACGACTGTATTTGAACTTAGAAAGTGAAACTGTTTAAATGTGGAATATCACATTAAAACTTGTTTAAAAATCTATTTCTACATCTAGATTTCTTAGAGAGTACAGGTTAAAATATTTCCTTGTATAGACACCTCTTGTACCAAGGGATTTTTGCCTCTCAAGTTTTCAAGAAATTGAAAGTGCATGTTGTTGATATTCCCCATATTGCAAAACTGTTTTAGCTATGGATACTGTAAAAACAGTGCTGGTAACTGTCTTGCTGGGAATTGTGATTGAAAAGGATAATGAGATGGGATAACCAGACGTGTCTCAGCAAAGAAAGGGATTAGAAAAAAGTTGAAATCTCTGCTATTGGTAGCTAACTCTTCATTCATGATTTCAGCTCTTCTCATCACTGTTTTTCCCTCTAGTAACTCCAGAAACAAAGCTGCAGAGCTATGGCAGTGTTTTGTATCCCCACAACCTAACAGATCAACTCTGCCAACAGAGATATAGTTGAGGAAATTCCTGCCTCCACAGCTATGAAAATCCTGCCAACTATTGCTCAATTTGTGTCTTGTTGCATGCTTTTGAGATAATCAAAAGTAATTTTTGATCTCAAGCATTTAATAATTTTTCTGGCTCTTCTGCTGTTCAAGGTACAGTGAATCTCATTTTTTCTCATTACTGTTAGGCAAAGTGTACCTCTGAATTTTGGAGAGACTGTTACATGAAAGCACATCTCTGGTGGGAAGTATTCTTAGTTTCAAACTTCTCAGGGAAGGACAATAACACTCATATGAAGAAAAGTAAACCTGGGCCTCTTAGTTAAACAGGTGGGGAGAGGAAGTTACCCAAGCAGTCTTATGTGGTTTGCTGCCATAGTATGCAAAGCTTTCCAAAAAACTTTTATTGAAAGGCAAATAGAAGTTGGGAGGCAAACATATAAAATGAAACATGACTTTATGAAGTTGGATTGTGTTAGACCAATAGACTCTTTGAGAAGCTGTTTCCTACAAAAAGGAAACATATGCTTCCTTCCTGGGAATTTCAATTAACCCTTTTCATGGAGTCTTGTGGGATGCGGTGGTAAGGGAGGAGTGAGAAACATGGATTACGTATGCATAGAGCTAGCTAAAAGGGAGAAAGCACTGCTGAGTGTTAATAAGTACTGGTGAGGAAGGACTTCATGAACTGGGTGCTGTGATGGCAGCAAGTATACTGGGTAGAAATAGCTGTGGAAGGAAGGACCCTGTTGTGTATGGCAAGTGTGCTGCTAATGTGATCTTAGAGTGGTCAGGTGAGGTATATCCCGCAGAAAAGAGGGAAGCTTACTGCCCTGATTCAAAGATATTCATGAGATTTCACTTAAATTCTGCACATACTTCGGATTTGCTTCCAATAAACAAACATGAACTGTGACTAAAGGGTTCCCAAAGTGGTCAGCGGAATGGAAGATTTTGTGCTGGAAAGGAGTGGAAAGTGGACACTGCATTTAGTCTAGCAAAACAAAGCCTTAGTGGGGATCAAGTGTGCTTCTTATTAGCAGTATAAATACCAGAGAGGATGAGCAGGTGGGACTAACCTATCTGTGAATAGAAATGTGCCCTTCAAATAAGAAAGTGCTTCCTAACCATGGAACAAATTTTCTAACCAAAAAAATGTTTTGCAGGGGGATTGGTCAAGCACTGGCATAGGTGCCCAGAGGCCAAATCTCCATCCTTGGAGCTATATAAAACCTGACCAGATGAGACTTTGTGCAACTTTATCTGCTTTGACTTTAAGTAAGGAGGTGGTCTAGATGACCTTAAGATGTGCCTTCCACCTGAATGATCCCATGCTCCATTAGAACAAAGAAGTTCCCAGACACCTTTCACATCACAGGAGTGAGAAGCAAAAGAAAAGAAAGAAAAAGCCCTTAAAACCCCAAATGGTCTTAAGACAGACCTTTACAACAGGATTATTTTGTACATTTAAGTGCCAGGCAGGAAAGAGGCCTGAGGACCACGGTGTTCTTTCCATGCTCTGAGCCTTGCAGGGAAGGCATGAAAGGACAAGACAGAACATGGCTTGCCATCTCTTTGGGGTCTCCCAGCGTAGCAGCAGCGATGACCACTTTGTGATACAGAAGAATTTGGCAGATTATTGGTTTTCTTTCTCATTCGTGTCCTCAATATAGTTTTCACAAGATTCAGGGTATTTTGCAGGATTGTTGAGAATCATCAATTAGAATATAGAAAAGGATTGGGGATGAGGAGGAAAGAAAGGATCAAAAGAGAATTAAAGTGAAGAAGGAAAAAGAGGAGGTCGGGAGAAGCCCAGATTTGCTAAAGAGGTCTGCAAAATTGAATTCTTTTGACAGGTTTACTGGCACAGCCTCTCCTAAATCATTTAGAAAGTGAAATGAAGTGGGGAATCGCAACTGACCTAACTTTTATTTTTGCATCATGGAATTCTAGTACTTGCAAAAGATGGGGCTTTAGCCTGGACAGAGTCAGCAACAGCATTTTGACTCAGCTCTCTCTCGTAACTCCTTCTCCATATAGCCTATGTGAGTTGGTAGGACCATCACTAGAGGACAGAGGTAATTGTTTCTTTAGGCATAGTCATCCCTGAGACTAGCAGGAAAGATCTGTTTCTCATTTGTAACTCACTTTTCTACCAATGTCATTCCACTGAAATAAATTCAGGTAATTTTGTTCTTAGTCCACTAGACATACTATTAACACAGAAATACATGTGCAATGACCAGGCTGATACTTTTCTGAGCTAAAAAGAAATATTATAATTGGATGCCCAGAAAAATATATTTTTAATGGCTTTTTTTTCTTTTTTTTTTTTTTTTTTTTTTTTTTAACTTGGAGTAGCAGGCAAAAAATAAACATACAAGGGAAATCTGAGGAATTTAAAAGATATTTTCATGGGAAATGGTATCTTATTCACTGCTTTTGTTTGTATCTGAAAGGAAAAATTTCACATACTTTTGGTAATTTTTGGTTTGAGATACACCTGTTGTTTCTAATGCTAAAGAGGTAGTAAGGCTCAGCTTGCTCTAAGCTCTGCATCCAAAATATTAGCCTTTATTGAGTCATGTTGTAGTTATCTTTGTATGGGCAAGGAGGTCTTGGCACCTGCAAGGTGCAGGACAGCTATATATGCAAAACATGTATATGTATACATGCAAAACATGCAGCTTTTCTCTGATATTGCACTGTTTCAGCATTGCACAGAGAGCCAAGAAATGTCTTTCTGCCTACTGGTACCCTGCAGTCTTCTGCCTCTTAGGTGACCATCCTCATGGCATGGGTGACTCATGATGCAGATCACCTGCAGCACACGCCCCAGTATCGCTGCTCTCAGCCTGCCCCCTGAGCTCTGCACGGATAACGAGTGTGTGAGAGCAGTTGCTTGGTGAGGTGGCAGATACCCTGCTCTCCCAGCCCAGCCACAGGCAGGGACACAGTTCCGAGAAATGAAACAAGAACTTCCCCAGGAAAAAGAAAGTCTTAGAATTGTTTGGAAATGCCCTGTGTTCCTTGCCCAGAGGCAGAAAGGAGTGGATGGGCAGGCATCTCCCCAGTGACTCAAAGACCCAGTGCAGTTACGCATGTGCTGGAGGAAGATGCATCATTCTGGGGAAGCCATCACGCACTTCCAGTGGCATTGCACGATACCCAAGGCTGCCACAACAGAGAAGTGTGATAGCTTGGCAGTCGGACAGGTCCAGGGAGGCCAAGTGAAAACCGCAACATGTCTGTGCTTGTACAGAAGAGGATTTCTCAAATGCTTTATTCCACTTCTCTTACACTCAAGTTTTTCTTTTCCTCTATGGTTAAAACAGTAACTGTCTCATGAGTAATAACCCCAGTCAGCTGCAGATGTTTGCCTCTGATAATGTCTTTATATCACACACACTTCCTGTCAGGACACGTTTTCTTTCTCACCACAGCTATAGTTAGTAGGAGTGATACTCTGAGTGGCTAAAAGTTGGCACTGCATCCTCTTATGAACCCTCTGGTCTTTGAGGATCACCTCTCTTGAATGCATCCTTGCTACCCCTTCCAATGTCTCCTTTCAGCTTTAGGAGTGCTCAATTGCAAGTGGTCTCTGTATCTGTCTCCTGCAGTGTGATTTCTGTGTTTATCTCCTGGTTTTGATCCCAAAGACCTTCCCTTATCTGATCCACATTTTCTGGGTGCACTGGCTGTACTCCACTCCTGAGACCTCTGGCTGCAGCTTGTCTGTCTTAGCGGAGGATGCAACATAGCTTGGAGGCAGTGCTGCTGCAGCACACCCGATGAACAGTGAAAGGAAAACTATTATCTCCAAGGTGCCAAGGACTCTTGTGGAGGGGCTTTGAATCCAGTGTTGGACTGACTACCACTACCTTGCAAAGACCAGTGCCACCTCAAGAATTAAGGGTTGCAGCCTAGGCACACCACTGGAAGGCACAGCCTATGTTTGTGACAGAGTGCTGGTCCTTCTCATGCACCCCAGCAGAGACATGGTTACATCACCCAAAAGTGCCAGATGCCTCCTTCATTGTGTTGTCCCATGCTTGCATTGGAGAGTCAGTCTTTATTAGCACTGCTGGAAAAACAGCACCAGTCCATTGTAGGTTGGTCCTTTCTTTTCCCTTGACCATCTGTCAGGGAATGACTGTCAGTGATGATGGATGTAGGACAGTCTCCCTGCACAAGAGGGCACGGAACAGCGTAGAGCTTGAAACTAGGTGATACAGGGCCTTTTCAGGACAGTCTAGTCTGAAATGCCACACAGTCAACAAGGTCTTTATCCAAGTTCCCTTGTAAAAGAAGGCCAGTTGAGGATGCATTGCCAGACAGTTTGATGGGTGTTACATCTCCTGGGTCAGATTTTGCTGTCCTCATTTTTGGTTGATGGGTGTCAACCAGAAGCATCAGTCACTTCAGTGTAATTAGCTGCATTGCAAATAGAGGCTTCAGTAAGCACAGACTGCATAGGCTCAAGGTCAGGGAAGCTTCCACTTCAGTTAGCCTTTGTCCAAGACAACAATTAAATGCACACAGGAAATTAAATGTATACCTAATATCCATTGAAATAGAATCCATGCTTTGAATGTTTTTTGATACTACTTAATCCAGTCACTGTTTCATTTGTTACCTCATGAAATCCTTTTCTCTGGACTAAGCTAGAATTACAGCCCTGTAATTTAGGAACTAAAATTTACACCTGAATGTCTAAAAATGTCTAATTACCTGTTATAAACCCAAGTTATACAGCTTGGCTTTGCATTGCTGCTGCACATGGTGAAGGAACAACAGAAAAAAAATGAAAGAAAAAATATTAGGAGAGATGTTTGCCCTCCAGCTGGACTATGTTCTTGTAAAAGTGATAATCTGCGTCAAAGTGATCTAAACAGAGCAACAAGCAAAGAAAATTAAAACTGTCATTCTTTGACACAGAATACCACTCAATACGAATGCAGAACAGCTGTAAGCTAAATGAGCCACATAATGGTTCATTTTTCATGGTGTCCTTTTTACAGACTTCACAGTAATGTTACTAGCCTATGGTTCTTGTCTGACAATTAAATGGTTTGTGCTGGTAAATTATTTCTGCCATTTAAAAATGTATTTTTCATATTTTCTTGAAAAACAGACAGGACAAACTGTAACTTGTAAATGCTTTTGGAATGCGAATTGCTTTCAAAGTCTTCTGAGAAAAGAAAACACATTTCCAGGCCCCAGTCCTAAAAAAGCAAAATACCAAAATAAACGTACTTATTTTTTACATGCATAGTTTTAGAGAACAAATTTTGCTTATTAATTTTTATATACATATAAAAATAGATGTATAAATATGTTAATGCATATTTTAAAAATGAAATTTAAAGAATGAAAAAAGATAAAACTCCCCTAAGCAATTCAAACCCTATTTTCATTTTGGCCTGGCTGCTTATGTAGTTTTAGAAAAGAAGATCTTGGCAAACGAAGAAGGTAAAGTTTTCCGATATTAAAGTGCTTTATCTCTTAATCCATTTTCACTGTCATTTCAGGCAAGTTTACAGGAACTATTTTCTGGGCTTAGAGTTGAAAAAACACATCCCTCTGACCCTCACACAGCAAAAAAGACCCTCTTCAGGCCCTGCATTGAATGGATCTTACTTTGACAAACATTTTCATTGCTTTTTCTTTGGGCTTGTAGATGCAGATAACATACTGGAGCTGCTGTGCAAGTTAGACAAGGAAATGCTATCTTTACTCTGCTCCAAGATGGAAAGGAAGTATCCTCCCCAACCCTCAGGACAAAATGGCAGTGGAAGTGCAAGCTGCTGCACCAGCCTGCGTGCCAGGGTGCATGGTGCTACCCAAGGGGAAGATTCTGCCTAGAGATGGGAAGAGTGAAGAGATCCTCACCTCTTTTCTGCCCTCTCCACTTGAGCCTCTTCAGACAAACTCGCCACCTCTCTAATCTATATCCCAGCCTCCAAAAGAGGGGAACTCAATGAGCTAATCCCATTTGTTCACTTCTGTTCTGTACAGCAGGTGATTTCACAGCATGAATCCTAACAGGAGGATGCAACAACCATATTGCCACTCTCACACCATGCATTAAACAAGCATTTCAGGGAGAAAGAGGCTAAATATATAATAAATTCCTCCATTTGCTTTACAGAGTTTGAGCCTGTGGATCATATTTAGCTGTTATTCAAACTCCCTTCTATAAACACAAGGCTTGAAAATTGCTTCTTTATGATGATTATAAGTAGTGTTATTATTAGTGAAAGTCCAGTCCACCTTAAGGACTCTGAAGATATTGTGTGCTTAGTAACAGTACCACTCATATTTGAACTCCTAATAAACTGGGAACTCACGAGCCTCTAGAGTGAGTAAGACTGTAAATGAATACTTGCCCTCAGTGTGCTTGTAGTCATTTTCCCTGAAGATAAATTGCTTTTAAGAAGGAAAATACAACACAGTTAGAACTGCTATTTTATTTCAAAGTAGAATATGCAGAGAGCATTTCTGTCACTGCAAAGATAAACATCCTCTCAAGAAGTGTAAGGACCTCAGGCCCCACTTCAACCGAGGAAACACCTTTGCTGGCATCAGACTGGTACAGCTGGGTTTTGTTCTGTAAAATCTCAAATATTTCTTTTATTTTTCTGCCATTGATGGTACTTGTGCACAGTAAGGGTAAATGAAAGTCACGTAGCTTTCAAGAACTGAAAATATTTCAAGAAAAGTATAATTCTCCTTTGCTGCATTCAGTGTTCAGTTGTGTGAGGGAGTCTGGGATTCCCCATACAGTAAAGTTCCTAGTGTGTTTGAGAATTAGTAAACTAGTAGGCAGAGATTTTCAGAAGCATAAATTACAGCAATAGGGCCACCCCCCATGGTTGTTAAAACTGATCTTGGTTGGATTTCTGAAGCCAAGGTGCTTTCTTTGCTCTTCTCGATGCTGATGCCCAGGCTGATGTGGGGGCTCTGGCAATACAAGCCCTTGTCTCCCTAGAGCACTCTCCTTGGCAAACCTCACAAACCTCACAGATGAGGAGGTGAAAGTCTTGGCCAAGACAATGGGTGATCTGCCCTCAGGGCAAGACCAGGAGCTGACTGGGAGCCTAAACTCACCACGGTGTGTCCTTTTTACACCTGAGCATTATGACTTGCTGCTTCGCTGTTGTGCCTTACTGCGAATGTTCTTCTCCAGCTGGACCAAACTCATTCTTTGGGCACTGCTGTCATGCTTAGGAAAGACTGCAAAGATTTGACCCTCAGATCAAATGGTAAAATAAAAGGCTATTGCTCTTTGGGACAACAGCTGTAACCACAGCTCCATGTCATCCTCCAGAAGACTCTCATATGGTTTGTCAGTATTTTCTTCCAATCTGGCATGTTTTTCAGGGTTTACGAATAACCACTTGCATCAGTGAGCCTGTGATGGTGTATGACATACACCAACCTTGGGTGACAGATAGGAGCTACACAGGGACATAAATTTCAAACTACCTATCAAACAAAAGTCTGTGAAGAGTTGTTCAAGGTTTTTTTTTTTATTTCCTTGGTATTTTCTTCCAGTTTCTTTTTGAAGTTTTGGGGAGCAGTGTTGGACCAAAGCAAAGGAATGGCAGTGCAAGTGAATCAGTAGACTGGTGAATAGTCTATGGAATTTTTCTTAGACTGAATCTTGATGTGTGCTCAACCTAAGGAAAAGCCCCCAGTAAACAGAAACAGATGGTGAGGTATGGATTTCAGATGAAACAGTTTCCAGATCTGGTTCATGTCTGTGCTGCTGATGGCGAGGAAACAAAAGAGAGGGGGAAGAAGATGAACAGGGATGGGAATAAGTAATGTGGGACTGGAGAGATTATTGCTATCTTTTTGTTTTGGCATAGATCCTTCCTTAATATACGGTAAGCTACAACCTCTTTTTTAATTTGTGCTAAGAGAGGGCTACTTGTCAGAGCAGACTCATAAGAACAGAAGATACGTGCAGCTTTGAGCTTGCGTGCACAGCTGTACCCAGGAGAGACACCAGTGAAGTCACAGTGGTCCTTGGATGACCTCTGGCAGTCTGGGTTGGAAACTGTGTTGCTCAGGCAGATCAGAAACCAGGGACTGAGCCAGGAGTCTGACTTGTGAGTATGTGTGCATGCCTAGTGGTTGCGAAGTTGAATTTAACTCACTCCTGTAACTTCATCTGTAAGGACTGCTGACGCTTCCCACAGCCAGTTTCTTGGCTCATCATCTGTCAGTGGCCCAACACCAACAGGGTGTTCTGACATGTCATCAGGGTTTGTCAGCAGAAATTTTGTTGGAAAAACCTATCAGCATTGTCTATTTTAATTTGAGGAAATATCAGAGTATTGAGCAACAAGGCTTAAAAGAGAAAAACAGCAACAAGGAAAGTGATTGTTCAATATGACTGACTGTAGTGGGTTGACCTTGGCTGGATGCCAAGTGCCCACCAAGTAGCTCCATCACTGCCCAGCCGGGCAGGGGAGACAGTAAGACGGAAAATGACTTGTAGGTAGAGATAAGGCAGTTTACTAAAGCAAAAGGTGAAAGTTTGGATGTGCACAAGCAAAGCAGAAAATAACAAGGTTTATTCTCCTCTTCCTATTAGCCAGCAATGTCCAGCCATGTCCCAGGAAGCCAGGCTTCAACATGCATAGTGGTTTCTCAGCAGGCAGCCACTGGAAACAATGAATGCCCCCCTTCTTGCCCTTTTTCTTAGCTTTTATATCTGAGCTGACATCATATGGTATGGATTATCCCTTTAGTTTGGGTCAGCTGACCTACTTGTGTCCCCTCCCAGGAACTTGCTCTCATTTGGGGAAGGAATATTATAGTACTGACGCTGTGCTCAACAGTAACCAAAAAAACGGTGTATTATCAACACCCTTCTAGCTACCAATGCAAAGCACAGCACTGTGAGGGCTGATATGGAGAAATGAACTCCATCTCAGCTAAACCAAATACACTGATGAAAATAACAATGCATATCCCAGCTTGAGTTTCATGGACTTGTAGTAAATCCATTAATCCATCCAGTAAATAAGAGACTTCACAATTTTACATATTACAGTATTTCAAATTCATGACAGCATCATTTTGTCTTCACCAAATCCTATCGTTTCATGCTGTCTGTCACACAAGTGATCCTGAAACAGCTTGCAATTAGCTAGGTCTCTGTAGTGACTAGATCATTTAATGACATCTACCTTCAACATCACTGTCTGTCACCTTTCCCTTTTCTGCTATTTAATTATATTTAAGTTTTATTTAAGCTGTTTATTTTACCTAGGTTCTCCTTCCTGTTTACCTGCTGCCTATTGCCAGCATCTTGCGTTATAAAACCAGGGTGGAGTAGGGAGATGGAAGTTCTGGTGAGTTGTATAACTTCCCAGTGAATTATAGACTGCCACTGATGTGAGATTTACTTCTGGGTGGGTTCTCCAGACTGTCATGTAACATCAAACTGTGAAAAAAACCAAAATATTCTGGAGGCCCATCTGAAGGGTTTAGGGAAAATTAACATTTCCTAAAAGGTGAGAAGGACAGGCTAAAAGTCTGAAAAAACCCTTTAACTCATATTATCACTAGTACTCAAGTACTCAGGTACCATTCATTGCTCTGCAGCACCACTTAAGTGAGTCACACAGGAGAACGCATTTGGATAACATCCTACCCTCACCATGTGTTTCTTGTGGATGAATCTTATCTTCTTTTTGACTCCATGAGATGAAAGGTCAAATAAGGCAATCATTTTGGAAACACACTCCATTGCTCCGGTGTCCTTGCTCTGGTTCTCAGAAAAGCTAACACATGATTTATTAGTAGGTGTATTATCTTTCTGGAGAGATCTTCCCCCAGAAACACCACAGAGTATAGGGCTGTGGTGACAGGAGCTTTTTCTTCCTCACTTTTTTTTTTTTCCCCTGTGGAAAAGCTGGTGATCCAGGTCTGTGTTACCATCAATTTAAACTACTGTACATGTCAAAGGGTTCATCTGTGGTTCACCATCCCCTTTTGCTTATGACCATGCCACTGGAGCTGCTATAGAAAGATCAGTGCTAAAAAGCACTTCACAAAAAGAGGAATAATGTCATCTCTACTTCCATTTCTGCTGTGCAATCTACATCCATCCCAGCTACACAAGGCAATATGAGGTATCTCTTTATAAGCAACCTACTTATTCTTAGATGCTCAAATTGCTAAATGAAAGCTGGAAGGAAGGTGAAGGCAGCAGACCAAAGCCCAGATTTGCCCAGCTCACAGCTATGTTCTGGCTGTGTTCTCCAGCTACTTCCACGGAAGTAAGATATTCTACTGAGTCACAGTATGTATGACAAAGCATTTTCCCTTTGTGATTAAGCCCTTCTCTAACCTGCTTCTAATTTCTGCTTTCTCCTGCCCTGGGAAAAGTGCCTGGGTCATGGAAAAAATGGATCTTCCTCTATTTGATATCACCTCCTCCTCTTTCCTGGCTAGTGGTCACACCCAGCCTTATCTGTGAGGCATGAGAATAACCACAGCTGCCTTCAGGGACCTCCAGTTATCCCATTTACTATCAGTATTTTTAATCAACCTCTGTCAGAGAATGTCTGTAAATGCTCTTTATGGGGATTTTCCTTGGCAAAAACTGCTGTGGTAGCACAGTGCTGGTAGTACTCCTGCTGCCTTTGCTGCTCTTACTGCATGTGGCAACAGAACTTGCACAGCCAGTTTCCACACTGTCACAGATTAAATCACTCTTGGCATCAATGGATAAGCTTTCCGGACCTGCAGCTCAGCCCTGACCAAGGCTGGACAGGAATCCAGGTCCTGAGCTGTGTTTTCTCACTCAAGTGTTTGGAAACATCTTGGACTCAAGATCTCTGGGTCACTGAGGAGCACACCGACCTCCAGTCACTGAGCTAGAGGAACCTATTTTCAGAAATAGCAAACAGTGTGTGCTGAAGCAGGCTGGGTTCAAAAGTAAACCACGAGTTTAAATCCTGCTTTTAATAAACCAGGTGGACCAGTGATTTATTTTTCTATTTACAATGTGTTTCAGAGAGCAAAGTGTTGGGTTTTCGTATTTTTTGGATAAGATCCTATGGAAGGCCCATCCAGTGAAATCTGTGAGCTTGCCTGTAATAAGATAACACAGCTGATGCCACAGAACATCAGCATGCATCAGGCACAGGAAGGCACCACAGCTTGGCCAAACATTGCACTCTGAGGGCCTGTGTTTGATGAAGGTGTTGTCATTTCTGACACTGGAGGGAGAAGGCAAAGTTGCTTTCAGGTAGAGACTTGTGGTCAGGGCTTAATTAAAAATTTTAAAATTGCAGAGCAGTACAAGTGGGAAATCACAGGGAAAAATAAGTGTTTGTATGTATGTTGAAGAGATGGCACAATTTAGCTGTACTTGAAACATAATCCTTAATTTCCTTAGTACAAAACCAGCATTACAGTATCTTTTTTGTCATATCCCACTGCTCTCCCCAACTGGTTAGTCCTGACACAAGGACCAGCTGTCACAACACTGCTACAAACAGGAGGTCAGGAAGAATGGATATCTGAATGTGAGCTGAATCTACTCAGCCTGAGGTCTGCAGTGAGGTTAGCTGGCCAGGAATGAGGAGGAAATGTAAATGAAATTTGACAATTGTGAAATTTCCAAATATCCTAAATATGGACAGAAGAAGAAACAAACTGGATTTTTACTCCCCCCCCCCCTCTCCCCCCCCAAACACACACACATTAGACCACTCTTGACAAACAGTGAAAGCTGGAGCATCAGAGAGCCATATAATCATTTAGGTTGGGAAAGATCATGAAGTCCAAGGGCTAACCCAGCACTGACAAGTCCACCACTAACCTATGTCCCCAAGTGCCACATCTACATGTCTTCTAAATACCTCTGTTGTATACAGATAACACACACAAAAGGTAATTAATATCCCGACATCCTATCAGTGGAACAAACATCCAAAGC
>JAWWMO010000083.1:31270801-31291081 GCA_035047845.1 Dendrocincla fuliginosa | reverse complement strand
GTTTGAGTTTTAATTTTGTTGGGGAAAATATTCGAATCTGAAGTTCTTTCTGCAATATTCAAGCAGATTGTAACAACCTCCAACTATGGTGATGCATCCACTTCCCTGGGCAGCCTGTTCCAATGCCTCACAACCCTTTTGGTGAAGACATATTTTCCAATACCCAGTCTGAACCTCTGCTGGTGCAACTTGAGGCCATTTCCTCTTGCCGTGCCACTTGTTACTTGGGAGAAGAGACCAACACCCACCTGGATACAAACTCCTTTCAGGTAGTTGTAGAGAGAGATAAAATCCCCCCCAAGCCTCCTTTTCTCCAGCCTAAACAACCCCAGCTCCCTCAGCTGCTCCTCACAGCACTTGTGCTCCAGACCCTTCACCTGCTCCATTGTGCTTCTCTGGACACACTCCAGAACTTGCCTTTCCTGTAGCGAGTAGCCCAAAACTGAACGCAGGTTTTGAGGTGCAGCCACCCCAGTGCTGAGTACAGGGGGATGATCACTGCCCTGGTCCTGCTGGCCACACTATTGCTGATACAGGCCAGAATGCCATTGGCCTTCTTGGCCATCTGGACACTCCACTGGCTCATGTTCAGCAGCTGTCGACCAGCACCCCCAGGTCCTTTTCTGATGGACAGCTTTCCAGACGCTCTGCCCCAAGCCTGTAGTGTTATATGAGGTTGTTGTGACCCAAGTGCGGGACTCAACACTTCACTCTGTTGAACCTCATACAATTGGCTGTGGGCCATCAATCCAGACTGCACAGATGCCTCTGCAGACCCTTCCTACCCTCCAACAGATCAACACTCCTGCCTAACTTGGTGTCATCTGCAAATTTACTGGGGGTGCGCTCAATCTCCAGGTCACTGATAAATATATTAAACTAACCTGGCCCCAACACCAAGCCCTGAGGAGCCACTTGTGTCTGACAACCAATAATTTCAAGATGCAACAACTTCAAAGCAATGAACTAGTGTAAGATGTCACCGGAAGAGGTGTTTTGAGTTAACAGAAGTCTTCCAGGCAGCCTGTAGAGTTGCAGCAAAAAAAGCTGCTGCTGCAGAAGCTTGTGTAGCTCTGCTGAAAGTGCTGCTGCTACTCTCATCCTGTTAGATTTCAGGAAACCTTTCTCAGTCTCCCTGAACATGAATGAGTTAGTTTCAACCTCATTTCATTGCAGAGGTTTTGTTTCATTTCAGAGTAAAAAGTGAAGAGGAAAGGCTGTCACTTGACCAGAATCAAGAGGTATCTGATAAGAATGAAACAGAAAATCCAAAGACTTGCAGCTGGCTGAAATGCTGAAAGCACATACTGTATTTCCTGGGAAGCCAGTGAGGAGAAAAAAGAGAATGTTATCCCTGATGCCTTAGGAATTTTATATATTTGTAAATTTTAATATTTTATATATTTGTAGATTTTTATATAGCTGTATAGTTTCTCACACTCAAAGTAACAGCTCACAGTTTCTAACAGTTTCTCATGGTTTGCACCACATTCCCAAATTGTTTAACTGTCTTTTCAATGGACAGGATTGCAACAAGGACATTGTGTTTGGGACACCTGCACCTGAACTGGAATAACAAGTCACACTGTATTCAAAAGAAGATAGAAGGCCCAGAACCCTTGGAGGTGCTCCAATGCGGCAGTTCTGAGGGTGGTACCAGGGGCAAAATGTTCTCGGGTAGGATGTACCCATTAGATATAGTAATTAAGTAGCGTTATAAATTTGTAAGAACCCTACACTGTGCACGCACCCATATACTTTGTGCACCAGAAAGCTTTCATTAAAGAACTGCTCTCTACTTTCCCTATACTAATATTGTCTCAAAGGTTTTTTTCCTTAATTTTAGGAAACATCTCCTTATATCCCTTCCCAACTTCCTAAGCTTTATGATCTCCTTTTTCACAGTTTGAAGAGGACTCACTGACCCAAAGGTGTTCAGTGCCTCTTGAGAGACATGGCTAGAGAGTATAAGCTAAACGCAAAATGTCAAGAGAACACAGCAGTGACTGCTCCCAGAATGAGGGCAAGAGCTGTTGTTCAGAGCTTTCCAGGATTGTGCAGAGCCCGCTCTCACTTCCTTTTTCTGTGAAGGAGACAATGACAAACTTTCCATGTGTGAAGGAACAGCAATACCCAGCTGACTCTGTGGCTGCTAGCTGTGGTGATATTACAATAATTAATCAAACTGGCAGTACCTAGTAGGTTAACTACAGCTGGCTCCTTCATTGTCAAGGCAGGGAATTGAAAGTACAAGCTGTCTTGTCCAAAGACACACAAAGAATTAGTGTCAAAGTCCACACAGAAATCCTGGAGGCCAAATGTTAATTTCAAATGCCCACATTACCAATTATATACATCATCAAAAGTATTTCACTAGTGTTTTGCATGCACATGTCTTTAATGATAATTCAAACCATGTGATAATTTAAATTCCTATGTATAATGTTAGAATTAGACATAAGAAATCCTTACGCCTGGTGGTTAATCTTAAAATGCAATGAACCTGAACCCAAGGCTGATTCACTGCCAGGTTTCTAGAGACGGTGTTTCCATGATCAGGGTTTCTTAAAGAAATAACCATAACCTTGGTGCTTAATCTGCTGAATGCAAATGTGCAGATTTTGCCCTGGTAGCATAGGCTAAGAGAGAGCCCAGGCAACTCTAATCAGAAGAGCAGCAGAGCATATTGCAATTACATAACAGCTTTTTCTAAGTATCACCAGAGGTCTGTTATAGTTGACAAACAGGTGTTTGTAGTTTAAACACATGTTCATCAGGACTGTGATAAGTATTTTGTCATAGCACGAAATGTTATGCTTCATTCTTCCAGCTTCGGGGTTGGCTACAAGCCACACTTGTTCCCTACAGCTTTTAAAGGATACTGATCTTTGGTAATTTTCTCTGGTAACATAGACTGTATGTCACACTGCTGGTCTTTTAGTAATCTTCCAGGTCTTCCATGGTAGAAGAGAAGTGCAGATGACACTGTCTGAAAGAAGTTATAGAACCTACAGCTGGAAAATATTTACCTCGCAAGCACCATCACATTCTTCTCTATAGTTGTGTATTCAGAAGTCTGTCACTACAAGTCTAATCTTTCTTTTATTTTGTTTTTAATAATATTTATATTTCCTGCAATTTATACACATCAGGCAAAACTGGACAAGACCCTACAAGTGTTTTGGGTTTGTTTGGAAGAACATGGAATGTAGCTGTTTCTTCTGAGTGTGGCTGATTGCTTCATCTCAGTATCACTTCTTCCACCCTCCCCCTTATTTCATTACCGCGTACCACACTATGTAACCACAGCTTTTTAGACTGGTTTTGGGGCTTTGGGCCTTTCACTAGAAAAGCTTTTCTATTTCTTCATCTTTCCCAGAAGCTGTCCTCTTTCCTTATTTCCTTGTACATCCAGGAGTGCCTAGTTTTAGCACTGGTTGACCTTGTGTCACATCACTGGTCTTTGATGCTGAAACATTAACATTCCTGTTGTTATGGATAATTCTCACAGGGAAAACTTCTTCTTGGTCAACAACAAGGGTTAATTGAAAAATAAATTCAATAAAGCATATGTTTCTGGGATGTTGGACTGCCCACCAACAAGCAAGTCTTTCCAATTCTGAATGTGTTATGGTGTTTCTCTAGAATAAATTATACTCAGGTATTTCTAATAAATGTAGCAGACATTAAGATAGCTGGTTAGTTTGGCACACAGAAAGCAAGTAAGGATTTCTGTGAATAGTTAGGAAGGGAACAGGTTGCTCCACCTAAATTTCAGTGGACCAAGTCATGCACCAAGGCAGCACAGGGCTGTGAAAGGCTGTCAAGCATTCCTGGTGTCCTTATCCCATCTAAGTGTCAGTTATAGAGATAAGAAAATACTCCTTAATAATGTTCAGTGGTTGCCTTAGTCCGTTTCCTTGTACATGTTTTTCCAATTTTTTTTTCTTGTGAGGCAGAATCAAACTGCAGCAAATAATCTTTTTTTGCCAAAGTCTTACTGGAGCAGTGGATGCTGTGATCTTTCTCTCTGACTTATTACATTTCCCTGGGCTGGACCCCACTGGACAGTACTGGCAGCTGGGGGAATATGTGTGTGTGAATCACAGAATCACAGAAACAGTTAGGTTGGAAAAGACCTTTGAGATCATCATGCCCAACCTGTGTTTAAACCCCTCCATCTCAACTGGACCATGGTACCAAGTGCCACATCCAGTCCTTTCTTAAACACCTCCAGGGATGGTGACTCCACCACCTCCATGGGCAGCCCATTCCAATGTCTGATCAGTCTTTCTGTGAAGAACTTCCTAATGTCCTACCTAAGTCTCCCCCGGAGCAGCTTGAGACTGTGTCCTCTTGTCCTATCACTAGTTGCCTGGGAGAGGAGGCTGACGCCCACCTGGCTATATCCTTTTTTTAGGTAGTTGTAGAGAGTGATAAGGTCATGCCTGAGACTCGTCTTCTCCAGGCTAAACAAGCACAGCTCTCTCAGCTGCTCCTCATAGGACTTACCCTTTAGACCCTTCACCAACTTTGTTGCCTTTCTCTGGGCTCTGGATTTTCACTTGCAATTAGTCTGAATAATACAGCTTTCTGACTCTATTTTTATTCTCTCTTTTATTGCTCTGGACACTGATGTAACAGTGACATCCTGTTGTGTGTTGAGCTACCTGTTATTCCACCATGGTTCACATGCTAATGGCTGTTCTGCTCGGACCACACGGGCTATGTCGGGTTTCTGGAAGATCTGCATATACTGTCTGTTAGAAGACTGTCTCCTGCATTTCTTTGGCAAAACCCCACCAAACTCCATGGCTTCTGGAAAACAGACACTTGGAAAATGTCTTCTCTCTTTAGAAGGAGAAAAAGCAAAACCCATTGACAGTTGCTGAGTGATACTAAACTATTCCATTATTATGAGACAAAATAGTACAAGGACCCCTCTTGGGCTGACTGTGGAAAAAGTAGTGATGATAGAACAAAGCACATTTACAACATGCAATACAGTATTAGTCAGGTACAAGCATGTTGGATGTTCTGGGAATTCAGCACTTTTTTCAGGGAAATGAGAGGGCTGAGAACCTACATGTTCACACTCTAATCTGTGGGCAGGCCAGGAGAGGACCAGAATGACGCTCTTTGATCTCTACTTAGCAAGTCTCTGCCTTTGAGACTCTAGGAATGAAAGTCATTGGAAACTGAGTGCAGTAGCAAAAGAATTCCACCAGGATCTCATACCAGTGATTTTTGCAGTAAATGTAATGAGTGAAGTAATTGCATGGTGAAGTAGCTCTCTTGAGCATCTTCTGGCAGAATGTTCATGGTAGTATGAGATGTAGTAGAAAGTACAGAACTTTCCTAGGTATCTGGAGAGATAATTGAGTACTTATTATATACTGAGTATCGCCATGATTAGTTCAAAATCTTAGGTTAGCAGGATATAGGTATCTAAATTGTCAAACTTATCTTGTTGGTGTTAAGGTCTGATCCTTGCCCTTATCTTGGGTTTAAAAAAGTGCTGCTAGAACAGAATGCCAATACTATATGCAGTCTTTCCATTGGGCAGGGAATGGAGGAACACATGCCAACATTCCCTTGGTTGGAATTTGCAGTCAATCTTTGGTACTAACAGTATTATGAATTAACTTTAATGAACAAAATAAAAGGATAGGAAATGCACCAAAGACTAAACTATCTGTGAAAGTCTGCCATGAGGAAAGGCTGCTGGGACCAGCATCCATCTTTGTGTATGGCCTCCTCAGGTTTAACTGCTACACTGCTACACTGCTACAGAGCTGGGCAAATGGCCCTAGCAAACAGCCCAGTTTTAGTTTCCCTAGAAATGTTTATTTTCTCCAGAATCTTTACTTGTCCTATATCTTCTGGGAAGGCAGGCGAATTTTCTGGAGGACAGCCACGAGACACTCCCACAGCTTCTGCCCGTGGACTCTGCACTACCTCTGCCCTGGGAGAAGGGCCCGGGGAGCTGGGAGAGGTGACAGCAACAGGACTGGGCCAAGGGGAGAAGGCTGTAGAAGGCAACAGTAGATGAGAGGCATGGGGATACAGGCCCAGTCTGGGGAAATATTAAAGCATCTCCAAGGTGGTGGGTTTTTAGTTGTACCACAGTTTTACTAGGTAGCGTTTTAGGACCATCTGGCGTACAAGGATTCTGAAATAGTCTCTGAAACAATGTGAAAACTATTATCCCCAAAGGAGTTACTTAGTTTGAAAAATTGCTCTTTTTTTTTTTTTTTTTTTTTTTGGCATTGGAAAACAGCTTGGAGGAAAAGCTTTTGAAAAAAGAAATATATCAATCAGAATACTTTCCATTTCTTAGGAATGGTGTGGGGGTTTTGGATCAACAGAGGAGGGTTTTAAAAATAGCAGAATGAACTCCTACTACCTTTCTAACAGCTAATCAGTAGTTTTATGCCAGGAAAGATTCTTTATATCAAAATTACATGATGTCCTCTCTGGCTGCCGAGTGATAACTGCCTGGGAAATACTAAGAAAAAAGAAAATTTCCAGAGTCCTACTTAAAGAGCAGAACTTATGGTTGGCCAAAATGGTTGAAACATTTTTCTCACCTTAAGATATTATGAGTTATTTTTACTCTCTTACCTTGCACAATATTGCTACAAAACCTGTATAGCAAGTTTTTAGAAAGAGTCTTCCTTCTATAAATTTGCTTTATCTCTTGGGAATTCTGTGGCTGTACATTTTGATGAGCAAGAAACACAGATTTGGCAGTTAGTCTTTGTGCAAAGTCTTGCTTTGTAGTTCAGCATTAGGTTCACTGTTTAATAAACCTGTCATTCTTCCTTCTGCTCCATCACCCACAAAAATCCTATGAGGACTCTTGAATAAGGCACCCTGGCTGATATGCTATGTTAAGGGGATACAACAGTGTGTAAAGGAAATACAAGCTGCAGTTCATGTTTTGAGAAAGGTTTAGTGTGCTTGTTAGGGTTTGAGTAACAGCAACAGCCAGTTTAGGCATATTGTAATGATCTTGAATTTAATTCCTAAAAATCTGACTAGACTAGTTGTGCTCTGACTGTATTAAAGAAATTATTTTGGAAACAACAAACAGAGAAGGAGGGGGAAATTCAGCTGTTTTTTGAGAAAGTGTAGTAGCTAGTTAGTGTGGGAAATTATGCAGAGATAGGTTTAAGACAGACATGATGGATGCGAATTGTGGTGCTTGTTACCTATGTTCTCACATTGGGGCATGCGTTATTGGGCTTGTTCATCAAATTGTAAAATTAATAGCTTGTGCAATCCATGTAATTTGTTCCTTTTAAATTCCTTCCCTTCACGTCTCAATAATAGTGTGTTCCAGTAAATCAACAGCAGAGATTTTTTTTTCCTTCCTGGCATTTGTCTGAAGCTTCAAATAATGTTATTTTAGCCCTTACAAATTGAAAGCAACCAATAGTAGTTGGACACATCTCTCATTACAAAGTTGGCAGACTACCCTGTGAAATCCCACACACACACTGCTGCCAAGTGGAGAATGAAAGCAAAATGAGGGCAGGACAGCCACCGCTATGCTGTAGAGCTGGCTGACGAGAGGTGCGTCAGCAGAATGACTCTCACTGGACACAAGTAGGTGATTGTGGGGGGCCATGTAAAAACAATTAGGTTTATTTCTCCTCAGGGCTTTATCCACTACTGGAAATTATATGGGAAAAGGAAGAAGCAGATTTGGAATGAAGTCTGAGGGAACACTGTTTGAAAGTCTCCTTGTGCTGTAACCACCTTCACTGGAAGAAAGGTCCCCAAGGGTTGATTCATTTCTGCGGAATGGTCTTGACCCTTTTAAAAACAATGAAACAATGTTGGAAAATTTTTTTTCCCCCTGTCTTCTTGTTTAGCATTAGTTCTTTGAGCCTTTTAAACCATCATTTTCCCTGAAGAATTTTATTAGCATTTAGGTACAATATACACTACGTATTAAGGATACAGCAGCTGCCCTCTAAGGTTCAGAACATAAAACGAAGGTGTTCAAAATGACCCACCTCCCAGTCGAACCCTACACCTAATACTGAGAGACATGTTTAGTTCAAAATAAAACATAATTGAAAACTTAGTTTGAAGAACCTGTAGATACACATTAATTCCTACAACTCTTCAAAGACTTTATTTCATTAGTGGTTTTTCCTGGAAGTTATCACCACTAGGGAAGGATTTAAGTATGGTCATTTTGTTACCTTCTGTACTAAAGAAGGTGAAGCACTGGCAGTGTTTTGTCTAAGAAGCCCTGTAGGCCACTGATAATCACCAGGCTTTAAAAACTAAAACAACAGTGGTGGTTTTCGTTTTCCAGATACCTAGAACCGAAGTCATTGCAGTGTTCAGCATGCTCATGAAGAAACTGTGATATCTGAAGGAATAGAGACAGCATCAGAAGGGATGAAGATCTGATTCCTCTGCCATTAATTTGATTCCTCTGCCATTAATTTATTTGTGTAGCTGAAGCTGTCTTGAAAACATTTTATTTCAAAAATGAGGCAACTTTAGTGAATTAAACATATTAAACATTTTATGGAAAATGTTCTTATTTTTTGGCCCAGTCTATGTAAAGCCTCAGGAAAAGCTCTTTGACTTCAGTGTCCCATGGGAATTATAATAATGCAATAATTTTCCTCACATAAATTAATACTTTTGAGGTTTTAGAAGGCTGTGATACAAATCCTGTTGTGGTTACCACCTTTTCACCATTCCAGGTATAGAAAATTTCAGGAAAGACAGAGATGGTGATAGGTGAGAGAGGGATCAGTTGTTGAACAGTGAGTGCTGAGCAGCTGTCCCCTCAGTTTAACAGCACTCATCCTGGACTATGCATGAGGTGAGAACCCCCTGGAGAAAACAGCTCATGTTCCTGGAAGTAAAGGCAACCTCGCAATGTATAAATTCAGGAGGATCCAGCATCACTCAGGCCTGCTGCTGTGCTTCTAACCCACTTATCTTGAAGTGGTATGTAGTATTCACCATGGAGAATAGACACAGTCTTGGCGAGGGTGAACCTCGATAGCATATCTATAAAATGCTTTTTAGAGGGCACATACACATGTGATTTCATTTGAATGATATTGGGTTTAATTTCTTTTTTATAAATATGGAAAATTTGATATTTCCATTCAAATACATCCTCTTTTTTCTCATTTTCTACCTTAACCCTATGGAGCAGGTTTTCCCCATTTAGTGGAGGATTTCTTGGATGACTCTGAGACGAGGCTTTATAAGGTCTGATGCTTAAGGGACAGATATGTTGATTCATTGGCCAAGATCTTTCTGCTGTTCTTTGAGCCCAAAAGTTAACCAGCTAGAGAAACTGAAGAGCCAGGAAACTGAAAATTGTAAAAGCAGAAGCAATTTAGTTCAAAAAAATCATAGTTGCTCAACTTTCACTTTGCAGCATCACTCTTCCCTGATTACTTTCTCATCATTATGTATTTCCCTGGACCAAATAGCAACTCCTTTCATTCCAATGTAAAACTACAATTTTGGAGAGCAAATTATTAAGAAATTATAATGTATACTTTTCTTGGCATAGCGTCTTACATATAATTGAAAAAATCTCCTTAGCAAAATCAGTTTATTTTTCAGTCTCTCATTATGATTCTTAGTTAATTTTTTACAATGGAGCAGACTGCTAACAGTCAGAAATTTATTTAAAAAAGAAAATCACTATACACCATTAATAGTGTGAAGACAGCTCTTTGCTTGGTTAGCACTGGGGTAGTCCCCCTAAAGTCAGGGGGGTTGAAGAGGCACCTCCAACAGATTCACATGCTCTTTAAAACTCCTTTCATTAAAAGTCAGTGTCATGGCAAAGTAGAAAAATAAACAGTAAAATATAGTTATTATTTCTGCTGTTCTTCTCTTAAACAGATGACATCAAAGTAAGGGGAAGTAGGAAGTGTGCCACATTAGTCAATCCTGTAGATCAACAAAAGCTTTATTCTATTGCAATAGTAAAGTTTCAAATTTCCTTTAATCAAAGTCAGATATGCTAAATACTTTGCTCTTAACTCATCCAAAGAATGGTATTGCAAAAGGTAGGGCAGAAATTCTGAAAGATGGATATCCTGTTTCACTTGGTTCAAGAAAACACTGATGTAAGAAATTGAAAGCAAGTTATGTGGTCATGGATTATGCAATTAGTTCAAGAAAGCAATAGTGAAATAAAAACACAAGTTAGCCTGAAAAAAAAAGTTTCTGCCTGATGTTTCGTTTTTATTAGGATCTCTTATTCTATAAAGATTTTTAAAAATGCTATGTATCTTGTCACACCTGATTGCTGATCAGTTATACTGACTGGGAAGACTACTCTGTCTGTCTCTAAGACTCTCCTACTCAAAACTGGATTTCCTTCCAAGAACTTTCACTGTCCTAAACTTTACACCTCTTTAATTGTCTGAAACATTTGATCATGGAACTTTGTTTTAAAGTGCTTTTTCCTCTGTTTTGAACAGCAGCATGATACATTGAAATAAGTTTTCTAGTCTAGTGAATATTTAGCTTTTTCAACTGTCCTGCAAAGTGATTTTGATAGATTGACCTTTGCTAGAGGAACAGTCTCTGCCTGCATCAGTGCAAAAATGGTACCCAGTGTGTGCATGTGAAGCATGTGCAGATATTGGAAACAGTGTGTGCTGGTTCTGAAAACATTTCTTTGTGTGCCAAATTCATTATGCTATGACCCTGTTCCTGCACTGTTTCTGATGTCTGATCTCTGTCTTGTGTGTGCCATCTCTCCATCGTCTGCACAGAGTTTTTGCAGGATCTCTTTCTGGTGCCCTTACCCTGTCTGAGTTCTGCTGCTATGGGAACACACCACCAGCAGAGAAGCAGAATGGCCACCACCACTGCAAACACTCTATTTTCCAGGTATTTTCTGTTCTGAGATCTAATTATGTCATAGAGTCATAGAACATTAAGAGATTGGAATGGACCTTAAAAATCATCTAGTCCCAACCCCCAGGGACACCTCTCACTAGACCAGATTGCTCAAGGCCTTATCAAACCTGTCTTTGAATACTACCAGGTTTAGGACACCTACAACCTCTCTGGGCAGTCCTCTTATCACCTTGGTGTCCCTCCTCTGGACTTGCTCCAACAGTTCCTTGTCCTTTTTTTTGTTGGGGACTCCAGAACTGGATGCAGTACTCCAGGTGAGGTCTCACGAGAGAGGAGTAGAGGGGGAGAATCACATCCTTTGACCTGCTGGCCACACTCCTTTTGATGCGGCTCAGGGCATGGCTCGTTTTCTGGGCTGTGAGTGCACACTGCTGGCTCATGTTGAGTTTTTAATTAACCATCACCCGAAGTCCTTCTCTGCAGAGCTGCTCTCAATCACTTCTCCACCCAACAGATAGAAGTGCCTGGGATTGCCACAACCCAGTTATAGGACTTTGCACTTCGCTTTATTGAACTTCATGAAGTTTGCATTGGCCCACCTCTCAAGCCTGTCAACTGCACCAGACAGCTTGGTGTCATCAGCAAACTTGCTGAGGGTGCCCTTAATCCCACTGTCCATGTTGCTGACAGAGGTGTTGAACAGTATCTGCGCCCGTACTGACTCCTGAGAGACACCACTTGTCACTGATCTCCATGTGGACAATGAGCTGTTGACAACAACTCTCTGCATGTGGCCATCCAGACAGTTCTTTACTCACTGAAGGGTCCATCCATCAAATCCATCTCTCCAATTTAGAGATGTCCATGTCAGTTGCTCTGCCCCACACCTCCAATGCTGTAGCCCTGTCACACAAGGTCACCAAATTTTTCAGGCATGATTTCCCCTTTGTAAAGCCATGTTGGCTGTTAACCAATCGCCTCTGTTTTCCAGGTACCTTAGCATAGTTTCCAGGAAAATCTGCTCCATGATCTTTCCTGGCACATAGATGAGACTGACTGGTCTGTAGTTCCCCAGATCTTCTGCTTTCCCCTTTTTAAAAATGTTTTTGGTTTTGGTTTAGGTTTTTTTTTGGTGGTTTTTTTTTTTTTTTTTTGACAGTCATCAGGGTCTTCACCTGACTGCCATGATTTTTCAGAAATGATGGACTGTGGATTAGAAGCTTCATCTACAGCTACATAAGGATCCATGGATGAATCCCATCAGGTCTCATGAACTTGTGCACATTCAGGTTCCCTAGATAGTCTCAAACTGAATCCTCTTCTACAGTGGGCTTAGGGCCTTCATTCTTCCAGTCCCTGTGTTTGCCTTTCCCAATGTGGAGGGAGTGGTTAGAGCACTTACAGTTGAAGACTGAGGCATAAAAGTCATTGAGAATCTCAGCGTTCTCTTTGCCCAGGATAGCCACGTCTCCCCTTTCCCTCCACAGAGGGTTCACATTATACCTAATCTTTCTTTTTCTTGCAACATATCTATAGATGCCCTTCCTGTTATCTTTAATATCCCTGGCCAGACTCAATTCTAAGTGGGCCTTGGCTTCCCTAACCTTGTCCCTAGGTTCCCATCCAATTTTCCTATATTCCTTCCAGGCCACTTGTTCTCATCTTCGTTTTCTGAAAGCTTCTTTATTTGTTCTCAGTTTGCTCAGCAGCCCCTTTCCTATCTATGAAGGCCTCCTGGCATTTTCACCTGATTTTCTCCTAATTAGGATGCCTTGCTCCTGAGTTTGGAGGAGGTGATCCTTGAAATTCAGCCAACATTCTTGCATCCATCTGCCCTCCAGGGCTCTATTCCATGGGGCTCTGTTGAGCAGGTCCTTGAAGAGGCCAGAGGCTGCTCTTCTGAAGTCAGGGTTTGCTATGTGCCCTCATCACTGCCCTGAGGATCTCAAACTCCACCATCTTGTGGTCACTGCAGTCAAGACTGCCTTGGAGCATGACGTTCCTCAGCAGCTCCTCCCTGTTGGTGAGAACAAGGTCCAGCATGGCACCTCTTCTTGTTGGCTCCTCAATCACTTGTGTAAGGAAGTTGTTGACAGATTTGAGGAACCTCCAGGATTGTGCCCTGCCATGTTGTCTCTGCAACAGATATAGGGTTGGTTGAAATCCCCCATGAGGACCAGGGCTTATGAGTGTGAGGCCAGTCCTATTTGCCTGTTGAAAGCTTCACCCACACCATCCTCCTGATTGGGTGGTCTGTAGTGGACCCCTGCTATAGCATCCCCTGTCCCTGCCCTTCCCTTAATCTTGACCCACAGGCTTTTGGCTGTCTCCTCATCCTTCCCCAGGCAGAGTTCCATACTCTTCAGCTGGTCATTGACCCAAAGGGCTATACCCCCTCCTTATCACCCTAGCCTGTCTTTCCTAAAAGAGCCTAAAACTTTCCATTCCAATGCTCCAGTCACAGGAGCCATCCCACTGTGTCTCCATGATGCCAGTGATATCATACCCTTGCAGGTGTCTGCACATCTCTAATTCCTCGTTTGTCCCCCGTACTATGTGCGTTTGTGTATACGCCTCTGACCTGGGCACTGGATAGAGCTGGCTTGCTGGCTGGCATATCTGGAGTGCCTTTGCACTGTCCTGGGCATCCATTACAGCTGTTGGCATCCAACCGGCAGGATTGGGATGGATAGGTGGCCTCCCCTGACAAATCAATTTTATAGCCTCCTTCACTAGTCTGTCAAGTCCCTGACCAAAGATGCTTTTTCCCTTCCTTGTCAGGTGGACCCCATCAGCCTCTATTAAACCAGGGTTAACAAATCAAGCCCCATGGTCTGAGTAACCAAACCCATGACTGGTATCATTGCTCTAATCATTTGCTGACCTGCCAGATTTGTCTGGCCATTTCAAGCCCCTCTCCTTTGACTTGGAAGACTGAAAAAACTACTTGAGCTCCAGAGCCCTTTACCACCTTCCAAAGGTCTGTAGTCCCTCTTAACGCTTCCCAGACTACTGCCAGCTATATTGCCAGCTTCCACTTGAACACTAATAAGGGGTAATAATCAGTGGGCTTGACCAGGCTTAGCAGATTCTCAGTAATGTCCCTGACCTGGGCTCCCAGAAGGCAGCACACCTCCCTTGAAAGAGGGTCAAGCTGACAGATGAGTGCTTAATTTAATACATCATATAAATGAATAAACAAAAAAAATAAATAATAGATTTTAATTATATATAATAATATATAAAATATATAATGTAGCAAAATATATTGTATATGAACATAAATTGCGTGTTACAATAATTTGTATAAATTTAAAAATATGTATTTCGACAAACCATTTCCTCTTTATGCTGTAAGCATATATCCTGCAATTGCAATGCTGGTGTCAGGGACTGACATGAATGGCATTCTATGAAATTTCTCATGGAATTACGAAACTGGTACTGGAAAAAATTTAGTTTGGGAATTTCCCTAACATCAGAGAACAACAGCCTACATCAGATCCCAGTAAAACCCACTGAAGAATTTGCATACAGTTGCAGAGGAAAAAACAGTACAGTGCAACAAGTATGACTCCAATGGCTCTTCCATCATCACAATTTCATTTTTTCCACGAGTCATTAAAAAAACCCCAAAGGGCCTCTTTTAAGCCATACTAGTCTTAAACACTCATGAAGTTTAGGCAGATGATTGCCTCAGACAGTGGCAAGAGAAAAGCCTATGTGTTTAAGGTGTGTTGTGGCACTAGGTGGGGGGCACAGATGAATCATGCATCCTTCTTACTAGAAGATGTCTCCAGCAGTAATAGTATCCAGCCAGAGTCAATTACGCTAAAAAGACCTCTAGTTTCTGTTGGCACTGGTGCCAGAACAGAAGCTGTCCCCAGGACATAGCAGAAATTAAAGGGGGTGCCCACTTGCCATGGTCCCATAATATCAAGGACATGCATAGTTCTCAGAAGGATTTGAGAAGAACATTTTGATGCTAAAACTGCTCACATGAGTAGTCACAAGAGTCTCTCTAGGAATTAGACATCCAGTCACAGCACTGAGCCTTGAGTCACACTTGAACACTCGAGTCACACTTGAACACTCGAGTCACACTTAAGTCACATTTGAACTTTGCAAGGAACAGGGTGTGTGTGTTCCTTCAGTTTTAGATTCAGCCTGATTATTTTTTTTCTGCCAAGTGCTATACACAGGGAACAGTTTTCTTTGATAATATCCTTATTTGAAAACCTAAGTATGACTATATTTTCAATTCATTGTAATTTTCTGTTCTGTTATTTAACTTATTTGTCAAATTGATTTAGTTTGTCTGTCACATTTATGACCCAAATGTAATAAAAATATCACCTGAACGTAAAAGAAGTATTGTACAGAGGAACTTGTTTTCTGTGTTTTAGAGAAGATTAAAGGATGACATAAGAAGTAATAATCTTTACATTTTGAAAAACAATGTAACTTATGAAGGAAAACACAGAATCACACTTAAGAGTTGTTAGTACATGAATAAGAAAAATAGTGCCCAGACATTAACATAATTGGTTGTGTTTTATTTCATGAAGATCCCATTCCTTTAGCAGAAAGGTCATCCAATTTCAATGCCCACATATGCACCTTACAAAGTTAACTTTACTTCCCTCCTCTGTTAGCAAGTCCCTCCAATAAAGCTGCTGCAAGTCTAATGCGGAACTGCTGCACTGGCAGCAGAAGAACAAGTTAAGTGATCCAATGCATTGTTTATCTTTCTCAGTTACAGGTCTAGGATGTATTGGTGAGATTTAGAAATAGATCTAGGAAAAGCATCAGCACTTCCTGCAAAGCTGTGCACAGATAAGAGGAGTTCTGCATTGCAGGGGGTACCAGCTGGGCTCATTCCCATGAGTGACCCCTTTGCTCAGCAGTGGATCCTGATGGAACTATTGCCTCAGTTACTCCAAAGATAGTCCCGCCGAACGATGCTCCTGTGACAGCATATTGTCTTGAGCTAATAAAATGTTTAAGGTTGTTTCATATGTTTTGTTGAAAGAGAAACTGTGTTCTCCTTAAGCCTCACTGTACTAGAGTGAACGAAGACCATCGTGATGCCATGTAGACTGTGTGAAACCCAAGGTCTCTGCACTGACTCTTCCCACAAGCTTTCCACTTGGCCCCAGTCAACAATGCCTCTCCCTCTGCTCTGCTGCTCAAGGCAATAAAAAGAAAACTGGCAGAAGTAGTTTACTAGTCAAACAAGAAATAAAACCTCTCAAGACCTTAAATGGGGTACACAGGTACAGTTACCTGATGCCTCATCTAATCCAGATTATTATCTACTAAAATTGTCTGGGATGATCTGTGGAAGCAGGCCTAGATAAAGCACAGATGAACTCTTTCAACTAGTTCATGTAGTGCAAAGGAAACACTGTACTGACAAAACCCTTGTGGGGACTAGAAGGAGAGGGCTCACTCTGAGTCAGGGGTGAAGATGGAATAGTATGTTTATTAAGATGGCACCATCTTATATACAGCGGAGCAAGAAACATCCTGGAAGAGGGGCAGAACTCGGGAGGAGCATAACATAAAAGGAAGAACAGGGGAGGGCTACAACTATAACAGGTAGAGGGTGGAGATAACCATATGAGGGAAGACTCCACTGTGGTAAAATTTAGCCAAGAAGGGAACAGGGACAACAGGGAGAATATTGAATATATGAATATTTTCAACAATATTCAAATAAGGATTTTTAACTTTACAACTATAAACTCATAAACCAGGGAACTCATAACAACCCAATATGTGATAATACACTCTCTTCTCTGGGAAAACAGCTCTTGATTGAAGTTCTCCTCCTCGACACCTGGTCTCATCAAGCAGTCTCTGTATTTCTTTTCCATTTGGTGTAATTTTGTTCTCCTACACTGTACCTTAAAAAGGTTTTTGAGATCCAGATCTTGCGATCTTGCCTTTCTCTTATCCCAGAACCAGGCATCTCATCAGGTGTGGCCAGTTTAGTCGGACATGATTTACCTTTGAACAATCTGGTAACAATTGTTACAATTGTCTATGCTGGCTGTTCCCAGTCATCTTCATGACTTTCATGTGGCTGGGAAATGATTTCCAAGATGATTTGCTCCATAACCTTCCCTGGATCCAAAACAAAGCTGTTTGTCCTGGGATGAAGATAGTTACAATGTGTCTTTTCTAAATATCACGTATTTCCCCCAATCACATTGACATTTCAAAAATGATTTGTGGGGCCACACAGTAACAACTTCATGACTTTCAGGTGCATTCTATCTGGTTCTGTGAACTTGTCTATCCAACTGGCTCCAGTACTTCAGTCCTCAACTGTGAGCATCTCTTTTTCCTGCTGAGTCCCTGAGTGCACTAATAGTTGCCTTGACCCTTCTCACTTGGAACCTTCATCCACACACCCACTGATCATGGGACCAGGAGACTTTTAAGTGCAGGCCCAGACTATGAGTCCCTTCCTGAGCTATGTTGCAACTGTAGGACCTATTCAGTCTTGGTTTGTGGTGACCATGAGTAATTATTTGAATTTCCTGGACTGACCTTGGATCTGAGTTATTACCTTGCCGTTGTGTGATGATCACGAGATGGGACTTGCTGCTGTTATTGCTCCTGCTCAGGGGCTGTGGGACCATGCCCTAGTGGTAAGATCATTACCTGTGCTGTTTTTGCCCAAGTCTCACCCAGCAAAGGGAGCGTGCACAGCTCTCCCCTTGCTGCCACCTGACATACTCCCAGAGATTAGGCTAATGGGATCAGGGAAGTGGGAGACCAGATAACAGGTCTTACTGTGAAAAGGCTACTCTTGCCCCATGCTATCTCTTCTGATCTGCAAGCAGAGCTGCAATGTATGCTCTTTTACACAGGGAATATTGTATGTTTTCAGTACTTTCAGTCTCTTTATCCTCTAATACAGAACCAAATGTCTGCTAGCCATAGGGTCAGTTCCCATCACATATCAAGGGCTGGAATAGCTCTCTTGAATACAGCTGAGGGTGGGAGAAGCATAAGCAGAGCTGCATGATTTCTGTTGCCAGTCCCTGCATGCAGTGGCAGCCAGGTGGGATGCTCAGGATGCAGCTGTGCAGCGGCTCCACTGCATGCCAAGTTCCTGCTGGGCCTGTACAGTGCTCACTGTGGAGGAAGGGCTTCAAACCCTCTTCACCCAGGTACAGAACTGGTGCGGCTTCTGTAGCTCAGGCTACAGAATCCCTGTGTCTTTAGAGCAGCAGCTGCTTGCTCTTTGTTGGCCCAGCCTGTGGACTGTGGCAGTGCAGTGTAAGGAAAGGGTTTTGTCAAAAGCTTGTTAAAATTTGCTAAATGATGAGGCAGCTGGCTTGCTGAGCCTTAGTGTAACTTTATGAAAATCCTAACCCATAATCAAGACTTGATGTGAACCTTTATGGGAGGAGCCTTAATTGTTAGAAAGTTATGAGATGACATAGATCTCCTATCTATCTCCTGTTGTAGTGGAGTTGCCTTAGTTCTGAAAACACTGAGGAAGGACACAAGGACTGACCCAGTCCTTGTTTTAGGGAAAAAAGCCCCATATTGTACAGCAATATATGTACCACCACATCTTTTCAACAAGAAGTATTCTGACATCAGAGAAAACTAATGGTTACAGAAAACACAAATCCTTCTGGTTTTGGGAGCAACAGCAGCATCTGATGTGCTTGGATGTGTTCAGGAGAGGGGACTAGGAAAATTACTGATTTCACACATTTGCTTTATACCAGCTTACAGACATGGTGCAGACTAGTGACTCTCATGTCCACACAATTGTAATTTCAGGGATTCCCGGACAATGCCTCAGGTGTCAGTTAAGTAGAATTGGGAGTACTAAGAAACTACATCAGGGCAAATTTGTGTGCAGATTAAAGGTGATAAAGCAACTGGGAATAAGGACAAAACAGTTCTAACTTCACAGAAATAATGTTGAAAAGGTGCCTTTGATTGCTTATGGTGAATTCGGTGAAAGTATGTTTCATTTGGTATTAGCCCAATTTGTGTGAATAACAGCTAATTAAAGAAAAAAAGAAAGGATTAAAAAAACATTCTAATAATCTAATAAAAAAATCTCTCAGGGCACTCACAGAGGTAATATGTACTTAATGGAGGGTCTAAAAATACAGCTGAATGTAATTATGACAGGAAAAAATTCCCAAAGCTTATTTGCAAAGCATCTCCAAAATGGTAGTAAGGCACCCTTAGGGAGTTAGAGGGGAGTGGGTTTTATATTATATCCTTCACATGCTGTCTGACAGCCTTTCCAGCCCCACTCCTTGTGGAGCCATTAGCTCTCTTTTAACCCCAGCTATCCAGGTAAGAAGACCCATTCATTGAACAGATGGCTAATGCAGCCAGCATTTCCATTTACTGTCAGCATTGGCTCTCTGTGACAGCTGCTTCCCAGTCCCACTATACCTGTCATTCCAGGTTTTTTCTCTCTTTTCCCAGCCCTGAAGGTCCACAGTTCCACAACCAAAGAACTAAGCAGCTGTCAGAGGAACAGTCTTTCATTGCTTGTTTGGGAACTTATTTCTTGAAGTGCATTTCTTATGCCTCAATCTAGAATATTTCTGTGGCTGGAAGGGATCACCCCTGTCTGGTTGTTTGACTCAGCCACCAGATGAGTCATTGGTAATGCTTGATGACAGGTGTATTTTGGTGGCAGCTTCTAATTCAGAGTAGACATTCAGCCACCCAAGCTACAAATCCAGCTTGGTATTGTAGGAACCCCAAATTTCTCATTTTCTGTGGTCAGAACTTGGGTTTTTATTAAAAAGGTGTGGTTTTTTTTTTTAAAAAAAAATTTATTATCAGAAACCAGGTGAGGTTTTTGTCTGTTTGCTTGTTTGTGTGTTTGTTTTTCAACTGTGCTTTGTAATGCTGCCTGACTTTTGGTTTTTGTGGATGCTGCTCAGTGGTACCTCAGCCAAACCCCTCCCCACGCATGTCAGAGAAGCAGTCTTTCAATTATTTGTTTGAGGACCTCCAAGTATGTTTCTGATTCCTCAATTTAGAAATAGGGTGGTTTTTTTTTTCCGTTTTAAATACCTTGGAGGCAGTTCTCACTCTTAAACCCATTTTTTAGAAATTTTTAATTATAAAGAGTTTCTCTGTGCTTTTGAAGCAGCATCTCTGTGCTCCCCTGTACTGTTCACGCTGCAGCGAGGGCAAGATGAGGCCGAGCCAAAGGTTTATCGCCCCCCGGTATCCTCCACGGGACCTGCCCCGCTCCGGAGTCCCGCTCCCAGTCCCGCTCCCGCTCCGCGGGCACCGCCGGACGGGCGGCACCAGGGGGCGCCCTCCGGCCGCTCCATCCCTCCCGTCCGCCGCATCCCTCCCGGCCGCTCCATCCCTCCCGTCCGCTCCATCCCTCCCGGCCGCTCC
>JAWWMO010000083.1:31223430-31270701 GCA_035047845.1 Dendrocincla fuliginosa | reverse complement strand
GCTCCATCCCTCCCGTCCGCTCCATCCCTCCCGTCCGCTCCATCCCTCCCGTCCGCTCCATCCCTCCCGGCCGCTCCATCCCTCCCGGCCGCGGCATCCCTCCCGGCCGCTCCATCCCCGCCGGCCGCTCCATCCCCGCCGGCCGCTCCATGACCGCCGCTCCACCATCGCATCCAGCTCTCCCCACGGCAACAGATAGGGATGTCCTCTCTGGGACTCTCCCCTGCCTTCCAGGGCCTTGTGACCTGGGGATTTATTTCTCCAGCAGCAGAAGGGGTTCAAAGAGAAGGTGAAGTATGGTTTAATGAAAACCAGATGGTGCCACCTATTGCTAAAGGTAAAGAGGAATAATAAGCATATAGGTTACTAGAAAACAGACAGTGAGGTTATAGGGAGGAAATAGGAATCTAAATATTAAATAGTCATAAATAATACTTTCAACGTTATGATTTACATACTAATCCCTACTAAAACACAAGCCCACAATGGCCAAAATTTTCCCAAGTATCTGATGAATGAAGTTACTCAGCCAAGCACATCCTCAGGGTTTACTTTGTCACAGAATGACTATTCAGGGGTTAATAATTTGGCTCCTTTAAAGTATTTAAGGTCAGAAACCAGAATCATGCATGTTATCAGCACAGGTTCCTCAGGGTGATGAGCCAAGCACATGGCTTCCTTGAGTGAACAACGAGCAAGGCAGCTCCTCTCCTGTACTGAAACACAAAGAGCCTTTTGGAAAGGTTTCCCTTGAAAGATGTGGTTCCGTCACAAAATTGAGGGCAAACTTCATAGAGCATTACATGAATAAATAGAAGGAAGAGGATTTGAAGGGGATTGAAAGAAACCTCCTGGATTAATTAAAAAGCGTTTTTTTGTCCATTTCTCTTCCAATGAATAGGCTATAAGTGATGGAGGAGCAGAAAAACCTAGAAAGAAAACGCCAAGTATACTGTATTAACAGAGACCAATAGAAAGCCATTGAAAACAAATTAAATTAAGCAGAGATAAGTTTAGTCTTTCCAGCTATGCCCTTTGGTCAAATGAGGAATCATTTATGATGAGAATTGGTACTTTATTGAGCTCTCTGAGGTGCTGTGCTCCCTGCTTTATCTTCAGCTTGGAGAAGTTACTGGAGCTTGTGGGGAAATGGGAAAAAGACAAGACGTTCAAGATGTGCAGTATTAAAAACTCTGTATAAAATAATACTTCTGTATTAAAATGGAAAACTTCCAAAACATTGAAAATGCTGTTGGAAATATATCTGGCTTGTTCTTTTTGATGGCATAACTCCTGTCTGGTTATTTGACTCCACTGCCAGAGGAGTCCTTGGTTGTGCTTGATGACATGTGTATTCTGGTGGCAGCTTCTAATCCAGAAAGGAGATTTAGTCACTCAAGCTACAAGTCCAATGTAGTATGGCAGGAAATCTTAATTTCTCATTTTCTGTATCCATAGCTTCAGGGTTTATTACAAAGCTGCTTTTTTTTTTTTTTTTCATTATTCTATGGAATGCCATCTGACTTTTTTAAAGGGAAAAGCTAATAATTGCTAGAAATAGAGAAATTTTTAATTAAAAAATAAAATATTTCAACTATCCTTGAAAAATTTTTAACAAAATTTCTGGCTATCTCTGGGATTTTCTGCCTTATTTGCCTAGATAATCCTATGCAATCTCAAGGGGAAACATGAAATTACCATATTTTTAAAGGTAGCTAAAACTGGAACAAAATCTATAGGCATTAGTAATATGGATAGTGTTTAGATTTAAATTTTCAAAGCCTAAACCAACTACCTAATTTGTTACTGCTGAATTAGAATGGGGGTGGGGGTGGGGGGGGAAAAGAAGTGATTGTAACCTCTGAAAGATTGGCTAGGAGTATGCAAAGTGGGCAGCAAATTGGGAGGTAGGCTGCAGGTCCTTGAGTGATTCAGGGCAAGGCTCCATTGCTATCATGACTAATAGAGCTATAAGGCGACTGTTACAGACTGTAGCAGATCCATTGGTTCCAGATATGCTCAGCCATCAGTATGCAGATATGCTAATTTACAGTATATTACTCAAATTAAAGGATGTTTCTATGCTCCACTGATAGTTCCAAAAGATTATTATTTTCTAGTTAGTGAAAAAGACAAAGCCAGACCCTGAGTGGTGGAGAAGCTTTATTTTTATGGAGCTTTGTGATTACATTCCTGAACAATTCTGCATTAATTCAAAATGGTTTATAATCCACCAGGACCAGATTTAATACCACATGCGCCAAGGCAAAAACATTGTGGTGGAACACAAGCCAGTGAGCAAGCCAGATTAGACAGAAACTATATGAGGAAGATACAGAAGAAATTAAGGTAGGCCAGAAAGCACAAGGGAGCTGTGGACTGGGATTTAAGTGAACGTTTTAAGTGACAATCTGCAGCTGAAACATGGGAAATGCCAGAATGTAACATTGTAATGTATTGTTGCATAGTATACAAATCAGTCCATGTATTATATTGCAGATTATAATTATGCAACATTAGGATACCAATTCTATGCATTATAACGTTTTGTAATATTGCTGTAATTACATCATTGTAGCAAATTCTAATGTTACATTATACTAATACATAAGTAATTAAGACCCCAGAGCACACAGAACAGTGCTGCAAAGGTTTTCCTTCTTAATGAATTTTATGAAATAGTTGAGTGATCTCCACTTAATGGGACAAAAATCTCTAGATCAATATATTGTCACTTCACCATCTCACAGTTGTCATTTGTGTTTCATAAACTTCTGCTTATCTCTGACTACATTTATCTCTAAATGAGATGCAACTGCCAGCCAGGGCCCCTACTTACTCAAACCTGTAATATTTACAGTCCTGAACTCCCAGCATGTGACTGTCTCTAGAATGGCTGAAATGGCAAGAGGAACTTGGGCATATTGTTCCTCTGTCCTCATTTTTCTGCATAACTGGTAAGCCCTCAGCCATTGTCTCCCATTAAGCTTCCTGTTAAGTAAGGTACACTCTGCTCTAGGCACTTGGAATCATTCTTAGTGTATGCCTTATATGCAAAATTATTATTTAAATCTAAGATGGCTTATTAGTAAAACTGTTCAATAAAAACTGTTGCATAATTCATTACATACACTGGGACCTTTTAAGTCTAATGTGCCACATAATGTACCATGTGCCTTCAGCGGAATACAAAAACATACAGACAGTTGTTCTCCTTTTAAGTAGCATTGGCCAAATCATTAAAACATCACTGCTATTGTCCTAAGTTCTCTTCTTCCAGTCAGTGCAGTTTCCCACTTGGGCTCTCAAATTTCTGGAGACAGTGCAGGTGGAAGGTTGCAGCCCTCAGAAATGCTTCTTCAGTGCTTTGTGGTAGGGATGAGAGTCTTGGTCAGATCCTGCTGATATGTTCACTCCTCGTGTTTGTTGCTGACATAATTTGCTTATCATAATAGACCTTAAGGTTATATGTTGGGCTATATCAGGAAAGTGTTCAATTTTTAATTTTTTTTTCTTACATAAATTTGAGTTGCGCCCCCACCCCAAAATAAATTACTTGGAGATTGTTTCAGTCAGAAAAATGGATATTTCTACTTCCTCCATGCTTTCTATATTCTTTCAAATAATTTAATTCTTAAAGGTCAAAAGCTCTGAGGATGTGTAATTAGTGCTAGAACTCATTCTGATATGGAGATGATAATAATATTGAGTAGATTAATTTTTAGGTCAGCTATGTTACTGATGCGATACAACAGGAAGTTGCCATATTCCCAGAACAGAAGCTCAAAGGACCATATTCTGAAAACTTAAATTCTACTAACTCTGTGAACCTAGTATTTCCTATCAGCTAGATGCCTCTGTCCTTGGATCAAAGTAAAAAAGCAATGAAAATATGAGAACAAGGTCCCTATGGGCTTCCCCTGGGAAAACAGAGCTCGGAACTACTAAACTGTGAACTGTGTTTAAACCAACAAAGCTATTAAAATAATCCAGGCACCTCCATAGAAACTCCCTTTGGAACAACCTCATGGTTTATGGCTTGTTTGCTTTCTTCTGGCTGAGGTTTTATGTTTCTTTGACAGGTTCTGAAGAGGTGTACCTAGCCTTGTTTGGCTGATGGTGGAGGATGCTAATGCCAGGGTCCCTGGGGGAGAGTCAGGGAGGTGAGCAGGGTCCAGCTGTGAATGATACTTGTTAACTCTTCCTCTGTGGATGGGGGGGAAGGGAATCCGTATCTGAGCTATACACCACTGTCTTGCTTTCTGGTCTCATCTCTGTGCTCCTACAGCTTTTGCTGACATACTATACTTCCAGTCTCAAGAGTGGCGTACTGCTAGGTCAAGTTGCTCATCAGCTATTGGATTTCTGACTGACTGCTGTGCTTATGGTTGTGCATTCTGCAGATTGTTACTGCTGTGCAATTCACCTGTGTGAGGCAAGCCACAAAGAGAACAAACTCTTTCTGGATATCATGACCATACTGTAAATAGCATTGAATAAACATCTTTAGAACATTTAGGATTTTTCAGTAAAGTTAATAAAAATTCTGGTCTTAGAAACGGAGATTTAATTTTGGCTAAAATGAAATGAGCAATTCCATGCTGGTGGGGTGCAGGCAACGCTTATTAATTATTCATTTGATCCATTTCAGAGTGCTTTGATCCTCACAGAAGCAGAGTTGCAGTAGTAAGGCCCCAGCCATCTATGCATTGGATATTTATGATATTCTGTTGCATTGGGTAACTCCAGTTGCACTGCTGAATACTGATTATTTTTTTGTTTTAGGGGTGTTGCTGCTTCAGCTCCATCCAGGAAGAGTCCCAGACTGCAGCCCTTTGTCCCTTCGTTCAGTTTCATCAATTGCCTCTTCTCACCTTTTAGAACATTAATGTATGGAAGATGCTTTGGCTGAATGACTTGTATTTGAAACCTGTCTTTATAATTTTGTTGATAAAGAAGCTGAGCATCTCCTTGTTGAAACCTGGCAGTCTTACTCTATAGTCAGCTGCAACAGCTGCAAGGCAATCCAGTGCTTCCCAAGGCCTCATCCAAAATGTATGATTTGCTTAGCATTGTAGTCATGCATGCAGGCTGGTGTAGCAGGACTGTGTACTGTCTTCCACCACAGCCACAATGGAGGGAAAACCAGAAACAACTCTTCCCTTTGGGAGGCAGCAGTTCATAAACAAAAATGATTTCCTGGACTGCATTTTCTTCTTTCTGCCAAATGCCACACTTGTTGGAAGGAGCCGTCACAGATTAACAGATGAGATTAGTGGACTCAGTAACAACAGTCTGGCCACAGGCCTGGAAATACTAATGCCAGGATGATGGGAACATATAAATTAGAATATATTCACAGGAACTTCATACACTGAACTATCACTTAAAGAAACACCTAAGCGCAGATCCCTTAAGTTCTCACACAAGGAGCCAGCTCATGGAGCTTGCTACCTAGTAGGAAAACAAAATTCAGATCGATTTCACATTTTTTGAATATCTGTTTTCACTTCTAAAAGGCAATATCTTACCTCCTCTCACTCCACCTCCCTAGAATTGTTTCTCATTACTTGATATTGGGAAAACAAATAGAAAAAAAAAATTGTAACCCACAAAATGCTGAATAAATATAAAGGAAATATTGCCGTGAAGACTGGAGATATCGCTGATATTGACAAAGGTGCGAACTTTGAAGGGACAGTTAGTACTTTTCTTAGCCTGGTGGATGGAATTGAGCAAAGATTTCAGACAAGCACATAAATTTCTTTTCTTCCTTGTTATGTTGTTGCTGAAAAAAGAAGGAATAATTCTGTGGACCATTTTAGTATACAAAGGTAAAGAGCAGTTCTTTAATTAGGGCCCTAGGTGAGCAACATACATATAGCATATTGCACACACCCACAGCATAGTTTATTACAATTTTATAACACTAGCTAATTATAATATCTAACCATAGTTACACCCAGCCCAGAGGGGCCAGCCTCCTGGATTTGAGTTGGTGGTCGTACAAGACCTCTCCTTCCTCCCCACCTTCATCTTTGTCATGGCTCTGTGTTCTGCTTGGACTAGTTTCAAGGTTTCTGGGTCCTTTTTGGGTAGTTTTTGACTAGGATATATCCAATAATGTGCCTGTTAAGTTCTAGGTACATGCTCTACAGACAAGATGTTCCCTGCCTTGCTAAAAGATCTCTATCTATTGAAATCCTTGATGAGAAATATGAGAAAATATTTCCAAAATTTGGTACAAAGTGTGGTTAGCTAAAAGTTCTTATCCTAAAGTGTTAGAAAGTTGTTAAAAACTATATAAGATGCATTTTAGGCATCAGTGTAGAGCAGGAAAGTACTTTAATCTGGTGTTGTTTTTTACAGGTGTAAATGTGTCTGAGAAAGGTTGAAAAAAGAAAAACTAATTTTCTCCCTATGCTTTGATAAACTAATTTAAGCAGAAACACCATTTGGAAGTCAAACATGACCTGGCTGACATTTTCTGACTGCCTAAGAAAATGCAAGTTAGCAGTTCAGGAATTTTTTTTCTTTCCTCCTTTGGAAACGAGTTGTGTAGAAACACCCATTATTCTATTTTGGAGGGATAGGAGGAATTGCTGCAGTCAGAAAAAAAAAAATTATGCAGGGACCTTCAGGAATATCCTATTCTGTCTGTACTTTTGGTGCATTTTGCCTGCATGTTAATTGTTATTTATTGCACTCTTGTCCTTACTACAGCATTTTGTACTGAATTTATTTTAGACTATAGAAGCTATTTAGCCCATAAACACAGGTTTTAGGGATGTTTTTAGACATCATTAAGCCTATACTGATGGATGCTTTCAAGGTAAACATACAATTTTTGTAGCTGGCTGAATAGCCTCTTGGGAGTCCATCATAGGCAGATTTTCTGCTTAAAATAGGTATTCTGGGTTTTAGTAACCAGAACAGTCTGGTTACTAACAACAAGAATCTGGTATATTTTTTGTTGTTGGAAGTTTCTTTAAGCTACAATTCTGAGAGAACTCATTATTCATTTGAGATTGCATTAGAATAAATTAATATTAAAATATTTAAATGTAGAACAAAGAGTTTGAAAAGTTACAGAGATTGATCACCCGAGAAGCAACAATGGTTCTTCATTAGTTGTGGCTCTCTGCACTGACAGGCTGAGGTACTTCTGTTTCACATAATTAGCATTTTTTTTTCTTTAATGCTGACTGGACTGTATTCAGGCTGTGTTCTGTACAATCTACTTAATAATGACTTCTATCAATAGCCTGATTTGTACCTGTGAAATTGGCATACTCTTCACCTATGAACTACAGAGATCTAGAATCTTGTGAAAATAAAAACCTTCAGGTGACTTGATTTTTCTCCTTGCCAGAAGTTTACATTTCCAGGAGATCTCAAGGTGTGTTGGTGACATAGTTTGTTCAAATACAAGAAAAGAGGCTTTGCAAAAAGTAAGATTTTTGTAGTTATCATAAAATTCAGGAATAGTGGCATCAATGGAGTGAGAGATGAATGGCATCTTCCCTGACAAGCCCAAATTTTTTTGCTTTTTTGGTGTCAGACTCATTTGGTATACAGAGAGAGGTTTCTCAGTTTCCAAAGAAGATTGGCCCATCCTGAGTCAACAGTCTGTGGCATAACCAGCCCACCTTATTCACAGCTCTGAGGCAGGGTAGAGAAATCTCTTCTGGGGAAGGGTCTGCTCCTGGAGCAGCCTGTAGTGGTGGGTCCAGGGCAGGAGATGCATGCTGGTGGTTCAGCAAATGGCTGGAAGCCCTTAATCCCATGGCCATGTAGTCTAGAGCCATGTACGAGAAGTAATTTTTCTAACTGTAGGCAATGTCAGAGTTTTGACAGGGGAAGAAGAAAGACGAGGTTTCAAAAAGTTAGGCCCTTTGCCATGTGCAGCATTGAGGAGAACCTGTGTAGCTATTCTGAACCATTTACATGTTGACAAGTACAATGAATTGGCTCATTGACAAATGTTTGTGCTTTTTGTTCTGAAATCTTGTCCACCATTTAAGCTAGGCAATGGTCATCTTGTAAACGGCTGTCAGAAGCAGATGAGGTTTGGTACAGAGGGAAGGACCTTGCTCCTGGGATGTGTGAGCTGGACAGGCTTCAGCATTGGTGCACAGGGAGTGACAGAGCCCCAGGGGACCACAGTGCCCTAACGCTTTCAAGAGTGCTCTCACTTCAGCTAGACACTAGTAGAAAGAGACAGAGGAGAGCTGAACCACATCAGCAGTGGGCTGGGAGCAGCAGAGGGAGAGAGTGTCAGCACAGAGGTGATTTAGCTATCTTGAGGTATGCTCACCCTGTAAATGTTGCTCTTACACTTGGAGTTTCCCTTGATTCTGAACTTTGGACCACAAATATAAATCTCAGCCTGGCTTTCTTCCCTGTTTGTAGGGGCTTTCCTCTGGAAAACCTTCTGCTTCCCCCTGCTGATCTTCCCTGGCCCAGGGCCTGGAGACATGATGCAACACAAACTTTCTGGGTCATTGGGGTTAAATCTTCCAGGCTGGAAGGCATAAATCCAGATGCAGGAAGATGAAACTCAATGGCTAGCAAATGGTGGAGGGGATGGGGCACAGAGGTATCTGCCTCTTCCACTCTGGGCCACCCAGAGCACCTGCAGGACCAGAGAAGGCAAAAGCCATTCACTCACCTGTCTCTCGCCAGCAGGCAGAGGCAGTGGTGGCTTCTCTGTCTTCGGGAGGCGAAACAGCCATGCAGAAATGTAACTTTGCATTTCCCTGCCTCCATTTTTTTGTGGTTATGAACCAGTTTTAGTTTGTGATTACACATGGCACCAGCGTCATCTTCAAACCTTACATGCATTTAAAAAATAGAAGCTATAAAAAGACATCTATCTGGGGTTTTAAAGAGTCCTTTCTGCTAGGAATTGTCACTCCCATTATAGTTGTGGCCCTATTTGCCCTCTTTAAAACCTCAGTAGCTTGAGGTTTTGCATTTGCAGGTGTGTTCTGTTTATACAAAGACACCTTTAAACCAAACCCAGTGGATTCAATGCAAGCAGAAGGCTGAGTGAGTTGTTCATGGCATGGGTACCCAAAATGAGTAGGTGTCAGTGAATGGGCCTGATCTTCATTGCATGGGCCTGGTGGAGCTTGTGGTACAACATACAGCTCATGTTGCGACTGGAGCCTGTTTTAACTTTTGCTTCATGTGAGATAGTGAAGATGTTCAAATCAGTAAACAAGACAGCACAGCACATTGCCCTTGAAATGTTCATGAAATATACCCATGGCCTTTCTACTGTCCTGGAAAGGGCAATATAATGCTGGTGCAAACACAGCAGGTCAGGGATGTTAGTAGGTTGGTGGTTTATGTGGTATGAAGGGTTAAAATGGATGAGAAGCCTCCCTTCTCAGCTTCCAGGCATGTGGTCTCAGAACTCAGATATGGGGAAATAAACCTGCCTGGGAAGTGGAGTCTCAGGGGAAAAGTCTTCTGCTCCACAAAGCTTCCAGGTGTAAGGGGAATGAAGCTGAGGACTTGGTGCTAGCTACTGCCTAAGAAATATGTGGTTTGATGTTGTCTTGGTGGACTTTTCACACGGACATTAAAACCCTCCAAAAACCAACATTTTGAAGTGAGCTATGACTGCTACTGTTTTTCTCTCCCTTTCCCTGCTGGAGAAACTTTGCAGTTCCCAGGCATCACTTAAACCCATGCAGAATTATCTGGGGGATTAACCAACACAAGGAACAGCAGGATTTAGAGAAGACCCATGGGAAGGGAAGGACTGCTGAGAGGAACATTTCTAGGAGAGAGATTATGTGTAACTTTTTGCTTTCACAAGGGAAATCTAGCACTGGTTGCACAGGCGTGCTGGCGGAGATCACAGGGACTGAACTGGGTTCAAACTGTGCAGCCAAAAGAAACCTTGTTGGCAGGGAGGAGGGAGTCTTCAGATCCTTCCAACACCATCAAGTCTTCACATATGTTCCCTATCAACTCCCTTCAATACACTCTGCATGCACTTATCTTTCTTAGGTACCCAGCAGGCTAATTTGATTCAAATACTCTGCTTTTCCCCACCTCTGTGGCAGAGAAAAGGCTTTTTATTTGCTAAATGTGACAACAACAAATTTAAGAGTCATCTTTTACGTGCCCTTTTTGTACTGTGGTCTTGTCAAAGGCTTATGGATAACATTTGCTTGGGAAGCATGTTAAAAATAATTGTCAGCATGTTACTAATCTCTTAATTTAAACTGCTGAAACAAAGAAGTTAAAGTTCAAAGCTGAGTGACTCTCAAAGAGCTGCAGGTGTTTCCCTCTGACTGCTGTTTTGTTTCTTCTTTAAATTTATGGTAGCTGGCAGAACAAATATCTATAGCGTAAAAAATCCAGTTGGTGCTTACCTTCTTTTGCCCTCCCCAGCCCACAGCATTCTGTGTTTATCACAGCTTTTCACAGGCCCAATGCATTGCACTCACCCCTCCAGAGATGGGCATTGCTGCTAACCAAAGTCCCATGGGGCAGAAGAAAAGGAAAGAAAAACCCTGGAAAAGCTACAGCTGAATGATTTTTCTGCCTCTTCTTGAGAAATGGATCTGAAGTATCCTGCTATCCTACTCATGTCTAACTGAAATATTGGAAGCATTTGGGAATTTTTGTGCAATGTCATTTTAAAGGCTTTGATACCCTACTCCACAACTTCGACTGGCAGATAGGAGAGGGCTTGCCATTTTCTTAGGATGGGGACTACATCCTAGGGAGTGTGGCAGAAAAACCAGTGACCAGCTGTTGGACATGGAAAAGTAGGAGCCTGTAGCTCCTGGGAAGAAGGCTGCAGCAGAGGAGAGAGCTGTGCTGAGCAGCTTCACCTCACCAGGAGACGAGCATTAGGCAGAGCTCCCACTGGAGTGACAGTGACACTTTTAACAGATACTTAGGCAGAGTCAGGTGCTTGTTAGTGGGGTTATTATCTGTCATGAAGAAGTGTCAGAGCAGTGAATATAGCTTACTGGGGTGGGGGGTGGGGGGTAGGGATATAGCTGCTTGGAGCAACATACCCTTCTGCCTGCAGTCTCCTTGCTTCAGTATCTTACCTATTCATATTGATTTGCTTTCTATGTTAAAGATTATATATATGATGTTGAGCTTCAATACTAAAATAATTGCTTTCTAGCTTATAAATATGTAGCATTGGCATAGTAGAATTCTAGCTACTTCAGTCACAAGAAAACCTGGAAATATTATATTTGGCTCATGCTGACGCTGCAAATGTATTATTTTCTTCTTGACTGGAATGGGCCCAATCTTATTTAATGATAAATTAAATCCATGGGACACCATGGAAAAGCTGCTGCTCATCAGGTGCCAGTGTTGATTGTGAGGGAACTTAGCTGCCTTTCTGTGTGAGCAAAATGCTGAGAGGGTCTCTGGGGTTGCTGGAGGAGTCAAGAGGATCATTGTAACACACAGATAAGCCATTGCCAAGGATTGCTAGTGGTGTCAGGGAATCAGTGTTCTGGGTGAAATCAGTGTGCTGGGTGAAATCAGTGTGCTGGGGGAACTGCAGCACAGGGAAGGCTTGAGCCAGGTAAAAGTGTGTGCTTCAGAAGTGACAGAGACATCGATGTGCACCAGAAGGCTGATGGAAAAGCCTGGATGTGGAAGGCAGAAAAGCACTCATTTTGCAAAAGCGCTTTTCCAAAATAACACCAAAATTATTTTGCCACGTCTGACATGGAATCCTCTTAGCAAAACTGGGGTTTTTAAGCTGTGCAAATTAGTATTTGTTTTTTGTTTGGGTTTTTTTTTAAATTAAAAAATGCTCAGGAAAGAAAAAAGTAGTGGAAGACATTTGCTGAACTTTTCTATTTTTCCCTTTTTCTCCTAAATTTGAGAGTGCTGAGTTCTGGGCCATTTTCAGGGTTTCTGAGTCTAATCTCATCTAAGACAATTTGAGCACAGATGATGTTGATTTTTATAAAAATCTTTCATGAGGTTTTGATGTATTTTATTGCTGTTTGTTTCGTTATCAATAAAATTTTTTTAACCATACTGAAGAAAAACCATTACTCAATCACTGGATAATAACATCTGCTGTGGCTGTGAGAATAAATCCTCAAGGATCATGTTTGTACACTCTTAGTCCTATGGGTCAAACAAGAATTGTTTAAACAGTAGACACTTTCTATTTTAAGATAAAGGTTTTTGCTTTTAATTTTTAATCCCAAGCCTGAGCTGAAGTTAAGGATTTCTGAACCTGGGGACTGTTTCTCAGCCCATCTCTAGGCTGAGAAGGGTCTTTGTAACCATTGCTCTACTGCTGGACATAAATCAGCCTTTTAACCTTGGGTCTACAGGTGGTTAATTTATAGTGGCACTGGCATTGCCACTGCCACATCTGCTCAGGAGGTGAACTGAGCCTTCAGGAAAGATCATGTTCTGTTCCTCCACTGTAAGCAGGTTAACATACTTGCTTTAACAACTGATTTATAGTTTAATTCTTTGTAATTTTTGTTTCCCATTGTTACTTCTCCAGTTGCGATGTTACTACAGGTAAAGCCTGGCCATTCTGCAGAAAGCATTCAGGTGGGAATCAGCACAAGGTCAATAAATGTGTTTGTGTGTGTGCTTTTAAAGGTGTTAAAGCAAAATTGAGTCCCATATGCAGAAAACTAAGTAGAAAATGTGTGCTCTGCACACATTTGGCTGTGCTTTTCCAACAACTGTATCTTTTAAACAGTGATCGACAAAGGGCATAGGTGTGGTTACTCTGTGAGCATGCGGAGGATGTAACACTGCTGTTTTCTTCTTGTGCAAACAAAACAGTCAGTGTTGCTCTTCAGGCACTCTGGTATGGATTCAGAGTTTGATGGTATCCCCAGGAATCCTTGTCTGCTGGAAGCTCAGTTTATATGTTCCTGGTGAAGGGCCAGAGCTAGCACAGGGCAAAAGGAGAGCTAGCACAGGGAGAAAGCAAATAGCTCTCTGGTACTGTCAGGAGCAGTTCTGCACTCACCTCTTTCTGCAGGAGTCATCAGTGGGAGAGATAGTGAGCTTTTCTACCCATGCTTCAGAGGTGTTCAAGGTCTGGGGTGTTTTATTACCCAGGTTTCACACTGCCTTCCTACAAGATGTCTGTTGTCAGACGTAGGTGCCTCTGCTTTTTGTCTCATTTTGCCACAGATGCAGCAACTTATTTTTGGCCATTTTCTGTATTATTTTACTGATTAAAGATGCCCCAAAATGAGCACAGTGACAACCACAGCTCTTTCTTTCTTCTTGTCCTTGTGGAATCCAGTTGTGAAAAGAGAGCTTCAGGAGATCAAGCCATGCAGTAATTAAACCTATGTTAAAGATTAAATGAAAGTACTTAACCCTATTTGAATGTGCTATTCTAAATTTCATGGGGTGAACTCTGTATTGGGTAAGGAAACTTACTGTGTTTGACTGAAGAAAATGGTAAATTTTCTGCACTTTTTTGATGTGTATAGAATAGCAGGGACTTGGATCCTGCATCACATTAAGGAAGTTAATCTGGGCAAGTTATTTTCACCATATTTTTGATGGTTCTAATATCTACTAGACCGATTTTGTTAAACAGTACTTAAAAACACATTCATCATAGCTTGCTTTTTAAGATGCATGTCACATGCATCATCATGCTGATCAACCTGAAGCAGAGCAGTTTCTCAGCTGATAATCTGCTGTGCCACAAAAAGATCAGGTTAGAAGTCAAGACTCCAGGGATTAAATTGTGGTCCTTTGAAATCGATAGGCATCTTGCCAATCACTTTGGGTTCTGCTCTGTTTTGCTCTTTCACATGGATTCTGTTCTTGATTCTTATCAGTGATTTGCTGTAGGATTTCTGCAAGTTATTTAACTCTTCCAGTGTTTTACCTTCTCTAGCAGTTTTTTCATAATGCTTTGTGTTATGTATAACACAGATCAACATGTAAACATGCTAGATGTATGTGTAATATTAAAACCACTGAGGATGACCAAACATTCCTCTGATTTCCCTCCTGACACAATGATTTCCTGTTCAGGATTGTGGGTAGGAATGGTCAAAGGTATTTCCTACACTGAGAAATAAAATTTTAGTATGAGAATATTTTTCATTCTGTGGGTAATTTTCTGAACTCCTTTCCATAGGTTCTGTGGGCAAACCCCCTTTTGAGGTCAGGATCAGGGCTGAGTGAGTAGAGCTTAAGAGCTTCATTTGGCACTTGGTGCACATACCAGGATGCTATCGGGAAAGGTTGCAGACCAAGCTCTACAGCAGCATGTTTTCTCCAGCATTGTAGGACGCAACAAGCACTGCAGGTGCAAAGAACAGCAGACTTATTGTTCCCTAAGAACTTATTTCTCCAGAGGCACTTCTTGCATCTGTGACAATCAATGTGCTGCCTGCTGTGAAAAGGAGCATCCCTTCTTCTTCATGCCATCTTTGGCTGCATGCCACACTGTTTCTGTAGCCAGGCACCTGGTGTGCCCTTGCTTGGTAAGTTGATTGGTGTGATGGAAAAGAGAGCCATCAAAAATTGATGAAAGGGTGATGGAGAGCAGGAACATCCCAGGGGAACGTGACACTAATTGTGATGTGAAATCATACTCTTAGAATTATGGTGAAATTCAGACTCTATTTTTGAAGGTGCTTGTGTGCCTGAAATCAAAGGAAACTAAGCACTTGAATACCTTTGACTACATCTATGCTGCTAGAGGCATCTGCCCTGAGGAGCAGTCCTTCATTCCCAGGTGAAGGTGTGTAAACTGGCTCATGTCCAGAGACCGGCATGAGGGGGATATCCCTGGGCTTTGCCTGGTCACCCTAATGAGCCAGTTAAATGGGCCATGTTCTGGTCATCCCAAGGTGATGCATGACTGCTGATGGATGAGCTCTTTCTCTCCAGACCAAGGTAGTCTTGACCATCTGCTCTTAATTACTACAGCATGGTGTTGCCTGAAATGAGCCTGGGCATTGTTTTGGGAAACACAATCAGGCCAGGAAGCCTGTTGAAAGTTCAAGAATACAGGCTGTGCTCAAGTTCATGTCCTGGCCCTGTTTAGTTCTGTAATACCTGTGTTTTGTTCATGACGTAGGATGTCATTATTTTGCAGTATGTTTGCAGTTCAGTGCCTCAGTGCTGCATCACAGTCTGTCAGATGCTGTTGCAGTAGTATGACACCAGGTAGTACAGTTTGTATATCCTGTGAAGTGGCAGTACGTGGGGTGTTTTCAGGTTGCAAAGCCTGCGGGAGTAGTGTTGGAAGATTGACATGGAAAGAAGGAGCCAAATTAGTAATGGTTTCTTTCATGCTTTCAAACTGTAGGAAATTGTCAGCTGGACCGAGCCAGCTTTTGGTGCATTTATGAATTGTGGGTGATCAGGGGATTGAGAAACAGAAGTAGGAAATTGCATTATTTGCAGCATACGTGCCCATACCTTTGTGTTGGTGGGTCTTTCCATGCCCTGGTATCCTGGAATGGATGGGAAGTGCTGTGTAAGTGCTACACAAAAAGGGGTGAGGGAAGCAGGACTGCAGGGGAAGCTGGAGAGGGAGCTTGCTCTGCACACTGCTGTAAGGTTCCAGCCTGTGGCTGTCTGCTTGCACGTCTGACACATTCATCTCTCTTTGCTTAAATCAAGCGAGAGCAGCCTCATTGCCCCCCTCTCTGACAGGCCCTGCGGGTGCTGCTCCACAACCTGGAGAAAGAAGTCCACGTTTGCAGAAAGTTCTTTGCCCTCCCTTTCCCTTTTGAGGCTCTTGGCCAAACTGTGTGATTCTTATCTGGTCTCTGCAGAGCCTTGAAGTGAGGTCATTCAGGAAGTTTCATTAATCCTGTACAATTGTCACTACATCCTTGGCTGCACATTGTACTAGGACCCAGCCCACCACTACAATACATCTTACGACAGCTGAACATCTGTTTAAAAACTGGTTGCCAAGAAATAGTACTTGCTAAGCCTCATTTTCCCTCTGGCTGTATGCATGCAGCTCATCACACTATTGTATAAACAACGTTAAGAGAAAAAACAGAATTTCCGCTTGCTCTCAGGATCAACTCGTAAAGCAAGCTAAAATTATCTGGGAAAGGCTGGTTCTGAACTATCAGTGGCAAAGAAATGGGCTGGCCTGTATGAATCCTGCTCAACTTCTTTCCCAGGCTGGCAGCATCTGGGACACTGCTGAGAACTGGTGCTGCAAGACATGGGATTTGTTGGGATGCTGGAGTGGATTCCCCAGGTGCTCCAGTGTCTGACCACTGCTACTCCCCTCACCGGTGGGACCTTTCATGAGCCCAAGGCTGTGCGCTCTTCCACTCCTTACCCTCTGACTGCAGTGAAGGACAAGGTGTTTCTGTTGCTCCTGAGAGAGGAGGGGTGTTGCATATACATGTACACACACACGCACACATATATATACATACTCACAGAGATATGGCCTTAGTTCTTCCCAGCCTCCCAGTAGCCGTTAAAAACAATATGCTGAAAGAGGATGAAAGAAGAGAGACACTGATAAAACAGGGGTGGAAAAAGAGAATGATAGATGCTGGGGAAGGAGGAGTACAGGAGGTGCAGAAACTAGCAGAAATACCAACCATGTAATACCAAATGCCATAGCGGCAGGGTAAAGATGAAGGAGCACGTTGAAGACACTGTGACAGGGTGTGCCTTTATCTGACAGCATTCCTGGTGCAATCTTATCTGTCTTTTATGTTTATTTGTTCCTATCCCTCTTGATTTCCTCTGAATATCTTAATGGTGCAAGCATATGAAGAAGCCTAAGATAAAATCCTACAAGGAGTTGTTTTTTTAATGGTAGGGAGGTATTGGGGCCTGAAATGGTGCAGGTCATCTTTCAAGGAGAAGCAAAACTCAGCTCCTGCAGGCAGGAGACCTAATGTGCTGTGCCTCAAGGAAGGGAAAGGTGGGCTGTCATGGCCTCTCAGCCCCAGCACAACAACAGTGCCACACCAGCCCTGCTGGCCTCTGGCCCCTCACTGGTACAGGAAAGGTTTTCCTAAAAGTGACTTCACATGAAAATTGTCTAATTTAGCGTCTCTGATGAATAATGGATGGGGAAAGTTAATGTAGTAAAAGAAAGACTTTTTGAATCTCTGGAGGTAATAATCCATGGTTCCAATTTCCCAAATGGTCCTGCCTTTTGGTTCAGTAATGAAATCTATTTTTCATAGTCTGGCCTTTTTGAGTTACCTGATTTGTTTCACTCTTTGCATTTGTTAAAAAAAATAAAAAATTGCTATCTTTGAGGTTTTGGAGAGTGATTGTGCAGTTGAATGGGCAGAGAGGTGTATTTACATGCAGGCAGAGTCTTCAGGATGATTAATCCTGGGATACTCAAATTTGTTCCACACATGGATAATCTTTTATCCTAGAATAATAATACTGGTTTATCTTGGGATAAGTTCTTCCTCTGATGCCCTCTCTTAGACTTACTAAAGAACAGAATTAAAATTTAACAACATATATTAATTAATTTTGCTTTCTTAATTTATGAACTTGTCTTGTAAATAGAGGCAAGGTCTAAGCAGTAAACAGTTGACATAGCCTGCAGTATATAAAAGTATAATCTATAATTATGATGAGATAATACATATAATTATATGTGTATATAACTACTTGTGTCATCTCCGAAGAACAGAGATCTGTACTGGCTTCATGCACAGAAGAATACTTGCCATGCATTGTCTGAACAAAAACATCAGGGTAGCTGAGCTTTCCAAATGTTGTCTGAGGGCAAATGTTAAAAGGATGACTTAGATGGTGGTGTCCTTCTGGGTTGAATTGTTGCTCTCGCCACAGGGTAAAGGTATAACTGTGTGGCCAGGGACCACTGATAACACAGTGTTTGCTGGCAGGAGGTGTGTGTCTGTTCCCACCCCTACAGAGCCTCTCTGGAGGACAAACTCAAACCACATCATCCCTCTACGGATGCCTCGCTTGTTTTGGACTTTAAGCATCTTTCTTTATAGGTATACTGAAGAGCTTTACACTCAGCTTTTTGTCTAAAGAATATGTGAAGGCCAACTTAAAGGAGGGTTTAAATACTAAGAGGTAATATTTTCCTAGGAAGGTTGATTTATTGGTAGCTTTCTAGTCAGTATTTTCCTGCCACAACACAAGCCTCTCAAGTACACTTAAGAGACTGCATGGGTTGCATTTTAGGGTGTTTATCTGTCTTACCTTTTGACATTGGCACAGATGTGTCTTGCTCTGATTTTTCTGCAGAGCTCTTAGAAGCCAGTGTAGTCTGGGTATGCATCTTTCATAGCGTAATAACTCCTTGTTGTCCATGCCACTGTTCTGTAGTACTTCTCGGAGCTGCCTAAGCTTGCTTCAATCTGAGTAGCTGGTACTGTTTTATGGCTTGTGTGGAAATTGTAGGCAATGTGGAACTGCTTTCTGTGGGTGTAATATACCTCTTGTTTGTATAAGAAAACTTTGTTTTCTCTGCTTTGGGGTAGAATTTAAAGTCAGGAAGAGATGGCAGATACTAAAAGCAGCATTTTTAAAGCTTAAAGGCCACATTCTGTCCTGATAGTACATCCTGTCTTTATTCAGATCACAAGCCAAAGGGGATTGTACTGGCATAGTCAAATACAGAATATGCCCCACTAGCCCTGAAATAAATAACAGTTGGCACTGATGTGCATAGTATCATATTTCTTCAAAGGGCTTACCAGACATTAACTAATTAACTTGATAATGCTTTTATTTAATGAGATCTGAGTACCATCGCACTCACAAAAGAAGTCTATTCTCTTAGCGCTGCTCTCTGAAGAACACTGCCTTTTGTTTTAAGTGCCACATGCAATAGTATTTTATTGATTACTGTTTTTCTCCTACAGTGCCGTAGGGTTTTTGTGCAGCAGTAGGCTGGAGAATCAGCTTTACCTTTGCTTTGTATTAGGTGCCATGTTGCAGTTTGCTAGTGCTTGACATTTCCATTTAAATAGCATGAATTCTTACAGAAACAGAAAAAAAGGAAGGAGTAACTAAGAAAACCATCAGTCTTAGGTAAAGGTATCATGTCCCCTATCTCAGAAGGGCTCAGTCTGCTGCAGTGTGTTGGATGTTTTAGCACAGGGACTTGGACGTTTGAAATACAGCTGGATTTAGATGAGCTTTGGCTCCAGTCAGAATCTTTTGTCCTTCCTGGGTTCTGCCTAGGCCTGTGAGGTTTGTTCCTCTTCCCAGCACACAGCCCTTGCCTGACAAGAACAAACCCCCATGGCTGCCTGTTACACTTTGGGCCTCAGCAACCTTATTGCCCTGCTGTTTGCTGGTGTCTGAACAATCCTTGGCCCTGACAAGAGTGATGCAGCTGTCTTGGGGGAGGGAAAATGGCCCATGGTGGGGTGTCTGCTGGTGTCTATCTGCTTCAGGCCAGCTTCACATCCTGCTCTGGGCAGTGGTTGTGCAGCTGGGCAAGGGTCAGTCGCACCACATGCAGCCGGAAAAGCAGTTCTGTAGGCATCTGTTTTTGCTGATTGCTCAGAGTCACGTTTTTATCTGGGCATGCAGAGCTGTAGTTATCAGCCATTGCCTCCAAATAACTTGGGAACAAGATAGATTGGAGGATTCTACCAGACAAGTGAAATTGTGCATCAGATTGGTTGGGATTCTGCTCATTTAGCAGCTGAGGTTTGGTTTATGTGGTTGCAGTGCCACTGACATACCTTCTGATTTATAGTTACAAAAGACCATTGAAATGCTAAGCTCTATAAAAGCTTTATAAATGTATAATATGGGGAAGATTGATTAAAAATGTTTCTGAATGTAAGTGGCATTACATTCTCTGGTTGTATATTTTCTAATAATAGTTTATCCTTATTTCTCCTAACCTCTCATATAAAGAACTCTCTAGCAGGTGTCTTTCTGCTATATCAAATGTACTGTCAGGCCTTTTTTAGGATTAAGCAGTTATATTTTTATATGATAGTTATAGTGTTTGGTGAAAGTGCCTTAGTACCACTGTTTCCTACCTTATCTCCCTAAACCCTATGGCTTTTTGCTTGCTTTATGCTGAATTTGTACTGACTAAATGTGACAGGTTAACAGTCACATATATCAAAATTTCTGCTTATCTGTATTGTACTTACTGTCCCTGTTATGTTCCCCAAACTGCCCTTTCTATCTTCTCAAAGCCTTAACTCAAAGCAGACACAAGGAGAAAAAAGGATTTCTGTCCGTTTCCCTCTTCTCTGAATGTCCTGTTTGGGCTGTGTGTGACAGGAGTGAACCCGAGGATCAAAGATGAATACGGAGCAGCCCCTGCACCTCCCCTGTATACAATTTGCCCCTTTACTCCAAAGCATGGTAACCTGGTTCTTCAGATGAATGCCCCCCATCATTCATTTGGGTTTTTGCATTCCCAGCAAGGTTTAAAGTGCATTTTCATCTTTGCACCCTTGCATGACAGCACCTGGTTATGTTTTCTTTGAAAGCAACCTAGTTCATGACCACCATAGCCCCCTGCAAACAACACCAAAGTGCACCATGTGAAGATGAACATGGGGCTGTGTGACTGCTCTGTGGAATGATCATAGTTTGAAAAAAAGATGTGCAGATGCAGCCAAGGGAACCTAAATTATATTTGGTTTGTGCTATACAAGCAGAAGGTTTTGTCTACTGGTCTGAAATCACCAACCCGTTCCTTTTGGACTAATCTTCGTATCTTCCACCTAGCCCACCTGCCTTTTCCCTTCTTGTAAAGGCATCTTTTTCAAGAGTGAAGCACATCTGTCAGGAATATGGGATTTCCCAGTGACTATTTGAGAAGAAACCAGATGAATTAGAGGAAATACTGAGCTGTCTTCTTGTGTGTGGCCATGGCTCCTGCTACTTCAAGCTATGAGGACAGCTCCTGACTGCAGGGAAGTTTTCCCCTTGTGAACAAAACTTTCTCCTTTCCCCTTTCACAGGATGGTGTGTTGGGTGCATGAATTGTCTAAACTGCTCAGCAGAAACTAAGCAGCCCCTCTGCCACTGGGGGCTGTGGGTCCTTCTTTGTCTCTGTGATGGTTGCCTTGAAAATCCTAAGAGAGCCCTAATCTTACAGTCAGTGACGGAGACCTGACCTGCACTGGGAAGGAAATAATCATGCAGTCTGCTCTGCCCTTGTCCGGTTTAGAACCAAAGATGTCACTTCATCACAAAAGTGAAGAGGAAGAGGAAGGAGAAATGACCTCACCCAGCTGCAGCAGAGAGCACAAAGGAGATGAAACCATTGGGGACAAGCCCAGCTGCTCTGGGAACTTCCCTTCAGCCTTTCTGAAGACATCATTAGTATTTCCAACCAACCAAGAAATCTTCTGTCTGATGCTTCCTGTCCATGTTGACTCACCCACCCAATCTGGCCCAGTCCCCACTCTCCCAGTGCAGCCTTCCTTTGGCAGTGAGACCCCAGACCCATGCACTGTACCTCCCAGGTTCCCCACCACTCCTCTTTCATATCCTGGCACTGGGCACCTTTGCTACCTTCTCCCACACCTGATGATGCTCTGTCCAAGTACAGTTCAGAGTCTCTCCTTTGGTGGTAGTTTTGGATACAGAAATGTGGAATCAAAGAATAGTTTAGATTGGAAAAACTCTTTAATATCACTGACTCTGACCATTAGCCCAGCAGTGCCAAGTCCACCACTAAACCATGTCCCTAAGTGCCACTTTTACACATCTTTTAAATATCTCCAGGAATGGCAACTCCACCACTTTCCCTGGACAGCCTGTTCTAGTGTTTGATAACCCTTTCCAAGAAGAAAGTTTTTCTAAGATTTAATATAAACCTCATGTGGCACAACTTGAGGCCATTTCCTCTTGTCCTATCACTTGTTACCTGGGAGAAAAGGCTAATGCTCACCTTGCCACAGACTCCTTTTAGATAGTTGTAGAGAGTACTCCCCCAAGCCTCCCTTTCTTCAGGCTAAATGCCCCCAGATCTCTCAGCTGTTCCTCATGAGACCTGTGCTCTAGGCTCTTCGGCACATTTCTTACCCTTCTTTGGACTTGAAATCCATCACCTCTATATTATAGCCGTGTACTTAAAAAAAAAAAGAAAAAAAGAAAAAAAAAAGAAGCAATGGATCTTACCTGGGCTGCCTTCATATTCATTCTGGAAAAGCAGACCCTAATTTTTATTCAGAGATGATTCATCCTCCTCCAAGATTTTGCTCTTCCTGGGAGTCCCTTTGGTGTACATTTGGGTGACTGAGTCCTGGTTGTTAGTCTGTCTCCCTGTTTTTTATTGGAAGGTGAACACTATCTTGGGGGAAGGACTAGTATAATACAGTACGTGTCTCACATACATTACTGGAGATAAGACAACTCCCAAAGAATCCAGATGTTTTATGCTCTATTTTTTTAAATTGACTACTAAGGAATGAATGCAAACCAGTCTTATAAAGTTCATTTTTTAAGAAATTCCAATCTCCTTTGAGGTAGGAAAAAAAAAGAAGCTTGTTTTTGACAAAAATTATATCCGAATAATGCTTTCTACAACCAAAGGAATTGAAACAACTAATAGGGGAGCTACAGATATGTGTATGTGCTTTAGTTGTGAAGGGGTGCACCCCTTTGGGTATTTGCTGTCTATATTGTGACCATAGATATCCCTGTTTTCTTGATTGTTTTAACCTCTCGGGGAGTGTGAATGTTGGCAGACTATCAGGTGTGTAAATACCAGGACAAGAGATCAGTCTTAACCGGAGAAACTAGGAATGAGAAGTGAAATTACCTCCCCTCCCCACCCCTCCATAATAGTGGAAAAGGTGCTGTCTAAACTAATTAGCTTAGCTAATTAGGGACTTGTTTTGCTTTGTCCTGCTGGTGCATTAGTCTACTGATGGGAAGAGGAACAGAGAGCCCAGGCAGCAGAAAGACATATCAACTTCTTTTATATTATCTCAGTTGGTTTGCCTTTAACACATGGTGTGAGAAAAGGTATGACAGCTAAAGTATGATGAAGAAGTATGATCAGTATTGTAAGACTCGTTAGTCATTTGCAAATTTCAGTTACTAAATATTTGGTTGTAGAGGGTTTGGCTTCAGTAAATATCAAGATGTATTCATGTACAGATTCCAAGGTATTTTTATACTTTGAGATCAACCACTATGTCTTGCAACAGCACAACTATTTTTTCCCCCTCTTCCTTCATCCCTACTTTACTGCAGAGGAAAATTGTTTTTGAAGTCTTAGGCTGTGATGCTTCAAAGTAAAATTATAACCTTAAAAAGAAAGTTCTTGCAACTTGAATATCCCTGTGTCTTCTCAAGGTGATGAATTCTAATGCTATCATCACAAAGAAGATGATGAAAAAAATAATGAGCTGTCAGTCTCATCAGCTTTTCTAGAGGAGCGATAAGATAAACTGCGGAGTTAAGCAGATGAAAGTTGGAGTAAAAACATATTTATTACATTTTTGAAATCAATGTGTATTCCAAAAATGTTCAGTAATAGGTGCTTTGAACAGAGCATTCTGTTCATAGATTTCTAAACCTACCAACCAGAATTTATATGGAAATATGCATGTGTCAAACTCCAAAAGGTATCTCTAATAGTTAGAAAGACATTGGTAAATCTCATTCTCCAACATCATGAGAAAACACCCTAACCTTTATTTTCCCAAACACTGATGTAGGCGGTCTAGCAGCAGGTGTGACTTCATCCTCTCCTAGGAGACAGTGAAGTTAAAACAAGTATTGTATTGTGTTCATTCATCAGTGAAATACCTACAAAAATATTTGGAGCATCAGAATCCTTTTCTAAGTTAAACATATTGCTATCAAGAAGTGCTCTGTGGCTGATTTACATTCCAGCTTTGCCATTTAGATTGTATCAAAATATCTAAGGCCATTTTATATGGCCTTTCTCCTGGCCACTTATAGTTCTCCTTCACCTCACTTAACCTTCATGTAAGACTAGATATAGTGGACCAGAAATACCAGAAAGCTTGTATTTTGTTTCCAATTTCATGTAATCTTATGCTTAACTATGTTGAAAATTTATAGAACCTCTAGAGATCTCTGGGGTTCCAGTTTCTACACTTACAGTGTGTGTGAAGGTAAAATCATGTGGGAAATACTCAGGAAAATGAGGTATTTTCTCTACCACAGAAAATACCTTCCTCTGACAGCTGCAGAATCCTAGATTAGTCTTTGTCTTTCACATCCCTTTTTAGGAATGTTATCTGTGCCTGGGTGGTATATTTGTAGCAGGCTCCAGTGAACGATTTATTTCCTACTTGCTGACAAAGAGGAAGGATTATATCAAGACACTGATTGTTGAACTGCCCCAATTGCTTTGGAGAGAGCTGGGAGAGGAAGCCTGGGTACTGGACTGGTAGCCTCAGGATGTACACTCTCTAAACACATTGGAAAAGACAAGGGGAGAGAGAGATATTTTCTTGCAGTTCATTGGGAATTGGACAGTTCCCCTGGCAACAAACTGCTGTTGATGTTGAGTTTGCATCATCTGAAGGATCTGTGTCCTTGAGACCAGGAGGCTAGAACTTGCTCCTGGCTCTGTCCTCAGACCAAGTAGTGTGATGCTAGAGAAATGCTTGGGGGTCACACGAAGCAGAAACATCCCTCACAGGTACTGCTCTCTGGCCAACCACATCCATAACTACTTTCTGCCAGCTGGATGACTGTGAGCATGGTATTATAACTCAAGAGATCACATGGAAGGTTCAGGTTTCAATCACCTCCATGGTCCTTTATTCACCCTGGAGGAGCTCAGCAGTACTGAGCCTCTGGGTGATGCAAAACATCTTAGAGGCCCTAGTGACCCCATTACCTGGGGAAAAGCTGCAGGCCATGTAGGAAGCATGGCTGGAGCCCTGCTGAAGTACTGCTGGTGGGCAGAAGGAATAGTTTTGTGGGGCCTGAGGGCTGTGCCAATACAAGTTGTGACCACTGAAGGATGAGGAGAGCTTCCCTGTGCATCACCGTCGTGGATCAGCACATAAGGCTTTTCACCTGCCATCTGCTGAATATGAGACTCTCTATTCCACCAGCCCTGTGCTCACATGCTGCTGGTGTAAAATCTGCTTCCCCACACAGAGTTGAGTTTCTCCTCAGTATGCATGGCTGGAAGGAAAAAAGCAGTCATATAGCAATTTTGTCCTCTACTTCTATGCAAATAATTTTGTGGATGCCTTCCAGAGCTAAATTCTTGAGACAAATTTAGCAGTTTAGGGGACCAGGGAATGTGTGGATGCCGTGTGCTGACGGGTCTAAGAATGGGTTCCAAAGGCAAGGTCTCTTTCTCAGGCCTGGGAAGGTGTGAGAAGAGCTGCTTCACAAGTGTGACGATGGTGGAACTGTTCCCATGATGTGGGCAGCCATGAAGGGAAGAGAAACCTGCTGGGCTTTTGACATCTATTTTAGGAACTGGCTGTAATTTTGTCTGCCTTCAGCACAGCCCAGGCTCCTGTCTTGAACGATCTGTTCCTTCACAACAGGAGGAAGTGATTGCTCTGCCTGCTATAATATATCCAGCGCAGAATTTTTTGGAGGTAACATTTTGATTAGACACAATTCCAATGGGTGAATTGGTTTAAAAATTAAAGTGGCAGATGTAGGTGTAAGCATTTCTCCCTTTTCTTTGATGTGAAGATATTTAAATGCACATCTCATCCAACTAGAATCGACCTGAGGTCATTCAGATGAGGGTTACTAATGTAGTGTTGTCTCTTTAAAGTCTAGCAATACCTGTAGTGACATAGCTGTGGCTCAGCATCAGCATTCCCTTTCTAAACATGCCTATTTTCAGGGGTTTGTGTAACTGTCGCTGGAATTTCCTCCTGACTGGTTGACACTTGTCAGAACTATTGAAACCATCTCAGCAAACCAGAAGAAAAAAATATTTCCTCTTGCCTAGAATGAAAAAGACTTTTTTTTCCTAAGCAATTTAAAAAGGAAGCCAAAACCCCCTTAAAAAGCCCCAAACAGCAACAACAAAACCCCCTAAACAAAACCAAACTAACTAACAAAAACCAGGGAAAGGTTATAACTTGAAGAAGTTGCCCAGAGAAGATGTGGACCCAGCTGGGCAGAGCCATAGGAACCTCAGCAGGAGGCTGTCTAGGTGGCTCCCAAGACCCCTTTCAGAGTCAGTGGTTCTGTGATTGTATGAACTGCGAACCCTGGCAATGTGATGGTCATGTGTTCCTGAAAAATTGTTTTGGAACAGCGGGGATAACAATGCCTGCTCAAGATGGACAGTAATTCATATGCTTGAGGAGAGACAAAACATTTATCTGAAACCTCCATGGCATGGTGAAAAGAGCTGGTTTCTTAAGTCAGTGCTGTACATCTGTCAAAGAAATCCCACCACATTCTTTACTGTATGTAGTGCATGTGTATATTGCAGCAATATACATTCATGGATTACGCTCTTCATAGAGTGCCTTTAAGCTTTATCTGAACTCACCTGAACTGATGGGACAGCTGCTCTGTGATGCTGTGGATCTCCCTATTCCTCCAGCAGAGCCTGGAGGGTGCTACAGAGATGGCCAGGAAATTTTCTCATTGAGCGAAGTTCTGCTTTTTCAGAGGATTTGTGCTCAGTTTTGAGGGGATTCAGTTACTCAAAAGCTGTAGTGAACACCGAACACCATGATGGCTATTTACTAGGTAGTATGAAGAGGGAGGTAGTAAAAGTCATGTACACTTGTGAGGAGGCTGTTGTGCAAGCCAGTATGTGGCATCATTTGTACTGTGTTGATACTAGGTTAGTGGTTTGGCTCTGCGGGCCTACAGATTTGAGCTACCTCATCTCCCTCTCAAATACCTTCCTCCCAGAGTGATGCTTGACTATCCACTAGGAACGAGTTATGTGGATTAAAGCCTGTGTTTCTCTGTGCCTATGTTCTCATTGCAAGGTATCCTACTGGCTTCTTGGCTCCAGCTTCTTTGGAAAGGTGTAATCTTTCCAGTGGTAGCTGCCACTTGGTGGTGATTGCTTCTGGAATACTTGCTCTCCAAGCACCACTGTAACCCAGATTTGATTTTCATGCATGTTCATCTAATGTCTGCCTATATTTAAAGCTGAGCAGCCACTTCGAGCATCAGCATAACTCAGTGAATGCCAGTGCCTCAATATTCAGTTGCCTGTATATAATGAAGCAATCATTTTAAATGTGGGAACCTTTTTCCGTGGTTCCTGTGACTTGACACAACATCCATATTGGTTTTGTTCTGCTGTTGTTGCCTTCTGATTTGATCCTGTGCCATGTGAAATTATGCAGTTAGGTCCAGAGAGTACAAACTCAGGAGCAAATATTTGCAAGACAGTCCAAATTAAACTATAAAAATTCTCTTTCTTTTCTTGGCTTCCCCCTTCACATGCCCTTCCTACCACAGCTTCTTCTCATGCATGTTCACTAGGACAGGCAACGTGCTGGTTTAATATTTCTTTATTCTATTCTGGTTCTTCTGCCGCCCACATCAGTATGGTGTCTAACTAACACATGTGGATTTGAAGGGAGAAGATTGAAAAAATGAGAAAAACAGCCCTGCTAATTAACATTCCTCTAGTAATGGAAGGGAGAGAAATTGTTCTGTTAGCATTTAATTTTTGAAAAGCACTCAGTGTAAAGGTTTTGGGAGGAACTTTCTAAATACTTAGCTTAATAAAGCAGCAATTCTGTGGAAATGAGAATAGACAATGATTGCAGAGATAATGGAATATGATTTCTGTTTTAAAAAAAAGCTCACTGTGTGAACTGAAATCTGCTAGTGTCAAAGAGAGAATGGCATTGGTGCGGCATTTAAAAACTACTCTCAGGAAAAGTAAAATACTGGGTACTAGCCATCTGCCAGTCACTGTAGATCAAAAGATACATTTTTGCTGTCTTTTGAAGCTGGAGCAGAATTAAAGATGTTTTACTGAACAAGATTATAGGAAAGGCCATTCCAGATAGCTAGTCCTTACTCTGGTAAATATGGAAATCAGGATACATGGGGGGGGCTACCCCTTTCTCTGCCTGTATATATGCAGTAGTCATTACTCAGCTGTGCAGCCAGAGTTTGGGGTAACTTAGCATGAGAAAATGAGAATGGAGGATGACTGCAGGAAGAAACTATGGCATGTAACTTCCCAACATTATGTGACAACTCTTTGTTGTTAATTTTCAGAGAATTCAGTGACTGGGCAGAAACTATGTAGACAAGATCAAATTGTAATCAAGATATTCAGTGCCATTTCTAACAGGGTTTTTTGTGTCTGATTGTAATAGTCCAAATAAACACAGACCAAGACACTGAGATAAAACATCTTTTCTCTCATTACGAAATTCTCCTACAATTATCCATGGCAAGCCAATTAATTAATGTCAGTAGCACCTCAAAAGCATGAATGAACTTTGATCTTAGCTCTGTGCTTCAGTATAAGTTTTCACAAAAAACATTCAGCATTGATACACATTACCAATTGCTTCTGAACACAGAGAAACAGGCTGAAGTAAAATATGATACAGAATGTACAAAGACAGCAGAGAAGGACATGTGGGCATCCTGCAACATTATGTTGGAAATATTTTTATCATAGCTGAACATCTAGTTCTTGAGGGAAAAAAAAAACAACAAACAACCAAAAAACCAAAAGCAACCCCAACTTCTAGCGCATTTGTTTCTTAAATTTGTCTTTAAAAAGCTGTTTGGATTCAATGACTTCTGGTTCAGACAAAAGAAATTAGAAGAGAAAAAGAAGCTTACATAAAAGAATATGGGGTATTACCTTTTCAGTTTTAATAAACTCATTGACAGCTTCAAGAAGCAATGATGAAAAATTATTCTAAATGCAAGTTATAACTCATATCTGATGCCAAGTAAAAATAGAACTACGACAGAGACACTAAAACACACTCCTTGGTTAAAGTATAAGGAAATCAGGGTTTTTCCCTGCTCTACCCATCTGTTTATAGCTGGAGTTTATACCTAAATAATGCAATGAATGGTACATTAGAGGTATCATGGGTGCACAAAAAACTCAAAAAAAAAGGTAGGGAAGGATATAGTATATAGTAAAGCAAGATGTGACTGAACATAGCTAGACTTGCCTGCACAGAAATAAAAACAAATATTTGGGTGATGATACTGCAGCTTTTGTATTATTAAACATAGCTACCATTTAGAAAAAAAATATTCCTTCCATCTTGGAGGAGTCTGCTCTTCCTAGGGAATCCAGCTGAGTCTACTTCAATGTCTTCCTTGAATCTTGTTAGGGCAGATTTTTCTGTTACTATTATTTGCAGTGAACATGGGATGTTATGTTGTAGAGGGGGTAGACATATCCTTTGAAGACTCCTTTTTGTTGTTTTTGGGCTTGAGGGGGTTTCTTTGAAGGCTGGTGCTAATACGTCTGTGAGTACGCGCCCTTGTAAGCTGCATTGATCTGAATTAGTCTGGCCTGGGCTATATGAATGTCAACAACTTAAAAAAAGAATGAAGAAATTCTTTCAATCCTCAGATGTCTACACAAGGGTGAGGAACTGTAGCAATGCCTCTTAGGTTATAGAGGATATTGTGCAAGAGGAAGGATTTGGGAAAACAAGGCAGGATTCATATATCCTCTGCTTTGCTGGTTAGTGGGGTAACTTGTGCAGGCAACAAAGTGGCTGGGGAGAAGCAAGAGAGCTGAGTAAAAAATGAATATGACTGGCATCAGAGAATCCATTTCTCCATAGCTGGGCAAATTGGTGCATGTTCATGAACTATCTCATGTCAAAATCCCTGTTTCCTTAAGCCATGAGATGAGTACGTTGGAGAGGTGAGGGAGCACCAGGAGGCATTTATTGAGAAAAGCATATCTTCCCATGGGGAATTCCATATGCTGCCTGTGGGAGAATACTGGCATGCAGTTGTGTCCCTGGGCAATTCAGAAATGTTGACCTTGGCCACCCTTACTGGCTTACTTCCCACCTTGCCTTGAGATTTGGATTACTTAACTATCCCCATGCTACCACATGCCCGCTGCAGCATGGGTGACATTGCAGGTCAGGCAACATAGTGTAGGCATACAGGGACTATGTATAGGGACTTTATGAATCTTAAGAGTTACACGTTTTCTACCCTTGCAGGACTGTAGGGACCTTCAGGTCTTGTGGTCCACAAGGAGACAGCACAAAGGCACCAAAATCAATTCTCTTTCCCTTTTATAGTTCATCCACCCCATATCCAGCCCAAATACCAGGTGCAGCAGGAAGCACTGTGCCCTAACTGCAGAATTATTGCTTTCTGCCATTAGAAGAAATTTTAATGCACAGCAAGCTCCATTGAAGTGCAAGTGAAGGGCCCATTTCATAAAAGATTTAGGCACCGTCTCGGTACATACTTTTGATTTGTACAGCAGGGAGCTTGCACTTGGGAAGAAAGAGGGGAGGGGAGGAGGACTTTGCTTTAAATTATAGCTTTTTTTCTTTTTCATTTTGCATTCAAAAGCCCAAATATATTTTTCTCTCACCTTGATTTATGACCTTATAAAAATGAGATAGAATCAGCCCAGAGAGAAACAAAGGTTAGGTCTTCCCAGAGCCTGAAGCCTTTGTGTAAGTCCCTGAAGAACAGCTGTGCAAATTACATTTGCTGCTATCAGATAAAGTGAAGACAGAGAGCAGTTTTTCTAACAGGATCTGGACAAGATTCCATTTTATTTTGTCATTTTGAATGCAGGTTTGATTTTGTTTGCTGGTAATCACAGCCTTTAATGTTACCTTGCCAAAAATGGCTATTGCAGGAGAACTCACATCAATATGATATCAGCACAGGCAGAGAGAGAAACATCCTGTTTATGTGAATGTCCCTAACAAAAGAAGTCAAGATCTAAACAGATAGAAGAGAATGTCAGTAACCATGAAACAAACTACATGCCAGATGTTAGTCATGCTGCTTAGAGCACTACAAGAAGTTGATCAGCTATTATGTTGATGAATCTGTAGGGAGAAGGGAAGCAATAGTTGTCATTTGCATGATTAAAGTCTTGTGTAGCACTTCTACATTAAATCATAAATAATTTCATTTTACCTGAGTGTATTAATTAAAAGGTTACATTTTAAAGAATTCACTTTTCTTTCTTTACAAATTCATACAAATCATTTAAAAGTGAAAATCAATTTTATTTTACAGCTAAAAAGAGCCACAGAATCACAAATAAAATTAGGTTTAAAGGGACTTCTGTTCAAGTTCAAAGTCACAACAGGTTGTTCAGAGTCTTTAGCTAATTTTGAGTATCTCTATGAAGACCAGATTTTTTTTCCAGACAACCTCTTTTCCTTGCTTAACCATCATCACAGTGAAATTATTTTCTACCCAATCAACCGGAATTTCCCTTGATGAAACTAGTGTCTGTTGCCTTTTGTCCCTTTACTGTGCACCTCTGAAGGGAGTCTGGACTCATCTTCTCTGCAGTCTCCAAAGGCCCCATCAGGCTGCTGTTTGGTGTCCCCTAAAGCCATCTCTCTCCCAGGCTGAACAGGCCCATTTTCCTCAGCCTTATTTCACTGGGCAGGGGCTCCAGCCCCAGCTGTCTTGGTACCCCTCTGATGAGCTCACACCATTTTTTTGATCTCACTTCTGTTCTGGATGATGTAAAACTGAACACAGTGGCTTCACAAACACCAACCTGTTTCCTACCACATGCTGAACCACTACTGGTTTGAGCTGTGCATTTAGTGAGGGTGCACTGCATCCCACCGTCCAGGTTGCTGATGAAGGTATTTAACAGTGCCAGCACTGCCATTCGCAACCAGCTGCTAATTATACTGACGACTCAGTGCTGTCTTTTGAACCCAATGGTCCAGCTTCTCATCCATCTGTTTTTAGTAATTTCTGAACTATGCTGAAATTCTGCTACTACTTCTCTCTCTTCTGATGGAGATAACATGGGGCAGAGCATTCAGGAGAAGCAGAATGTAACCAGTGGTCTGAATAAAATCAGATTTTGATTATTCAGCCTGCTTTCCATTTTGAGGGTTTTTTTGAAAGTAGCTAAGTTTCTCAAAGATCGATAGCAATTTATTTTTCTTATTTTAATCTCCTTTGGGTTTCCAGAAATCTTTGAGGAAGAGGAGTGTGGGAAAGACTAAGGCTTAAAGTGAAGAGATTGAAGCCAAGACCAGAAAAGTATGGATTTGTTCGGGCATAAGGCTTGTATATGCACAAAAGCATTTGTGGCTAGCAGACACTATAAGCACTCTTGCTACTCTATGTAGTTTCACTGTTTAACTAAGGAAGGAGATATTTCCCTTGCAGCAGTGCATTCTTTCTTCAAGTAAACAATTTTTTACAGAAGACTTTGGATTTTGATAAAACTTGATCAGGTTGAAAAGAAATACCTGACTTTGCTTGAGTTATTGATATTAGGCAGATTTTTCAATAGTATCAAATAACCTGCTTCACTAAATTAGTAAGCAATCATTGTTTTGGATTGTATTAAAGGATACTAGAAATAGTAGCAGCATTATTGTAATATAAAATGACAGCATATCTGTTTGATAATCAGGTTATGTGGTCAAAATGGAAAACTTCCATACTGTGAAGCCCAAATTTGGAAAACAGTATTTCATGGGAGCTTTTGAAATGTCAGTTTTCTGTTTCAGGTAGCTTTATTACTTTCTGAAATTATGAGACCTGTGGTGGACCACATACTTCCAAGATGCACAATTTGTGACATGATCAGATTTCACTTTTTGACCATCATAGCTCAAAGCAGCATTGGTGGGCATTTCTTGATCCCTAGTTTTCTCTGTAGTGTAATCTGATAGTAAGGAATGACTCTTGGCTCTTTATTACCTGGCATATAAGAGTGGAAGCCTCCAAAGCTACACCAAGGTCACCGTTAAGTCTGTTCTAAAATGTGGAGCAGATTGTAGGCTGGAATAGCCACATTTCATCCTATTGACTGGTTGAGGGTGTGGTATCTTCGTGGTGGTTTAAACTAGCACATTTTACTTTACAGCTGGGCCATGCTAAGAACATGCATACGGTCAATTATTGTGATTCAACTGAGGGACCACCTGCGCCATGGAAACCCAGTTGTTTTCAACTTTATCAATACAATTTTTTTCTATAAATCTTTGCACTGGACAGCCCTTCAAACAGTGCTTGTAGTATATTCTTTTGACCATTTGTAGGAGTAGTAACGGGAAGACTGCTTAATGATTTAGAGATACTGCAAAAGACATTTTCTTAATACCATGGCAAACATGTATAGAAGTGCAAATAGGGAGTTAAAGGGGTGTGCCAAAAAAAAAAAAAAAAAAAAGCAAAGTAAGGGTAAATAAAATTTAACACGGCTTCAGGGTGCACATGTTGTGTGAGTATCTGTGCATTATCAATGTGCTCATTCCACATTTTTCCCAGAAACTTCAGCCTCAAGAGCAAAGGTAAGGTGACATTGTAGAATTACCGGCTTTTCTAAAATCCTGTCAGTGGGGGGTTAGATTTTAACTCTTCCTACTGAGACTGTCTTGAATATGAAATGTTTTCTGGCTGGGCTGTTTAAAAAATGCATAAGGACAGTCAAATTCATGTTAGTGATTCATTTGTAAAGCTTCTGGTGAGGGAAACAATAACCTGTTTAAGGTGTTAGGTCAAAGGTTGGACTTGATGATCTCAGAGGTCTTTTCCAACCTAGTTGATTCTGTAAAGAATTTCCAGCAGGAAAGTGTGGGTTAGAAAACTATTTCCCATATGGATCAAAACCTACTGTATGGCTGTGTAAAAACTGCAGCTGTCACACTACATTGACTTGCATGCTGTTGTTTTGCTACTGCCTCTATACGCCCTAGAGCAGGCAAAGGCAGAACACTGTGAACTGGGTTTTTGAAAGCCAGGATGTAGAATTCAATCTTTAAAAAAAACAAAACATCATCAACAAAAGATGGTGATTGTGCTTTAAACCACCTGGGAGCAGAGAGAATACACATGCTCAATCATTCAGAAAGCCAAGGTAGCCCCACACTGTTCTGCTCCTGATTTTGCCAGTGAGATGTGAAACCAAAACAGCTGTGTTGCTGTTGACACAGAGAAAAAGCAAGTAGCCTACCTTGAGAGCCTGCTCTGCTCCTGAGGTAATTCTGTCCAGTCTGTTGTTTCTTCTCCTGAGCCTTATGCTGAGATAAAACAGGAGAATGACAAGGGTGGGTGATGAGAGGACACAACCATTGCCAGCAGTGTGGAAGTCTCAATGGCTTTTGAACACCTCCTGGCCCCCTGCCTACACCAGCGCAAGCCAGTGTTGTGCTTCTATGAGAAAAGAGCATCACTGAATTCTGGAGAGCTGCCTGTGGAGTTGCTCTAAAGTTGTACTGCATTGGGCATGCTGGAAAATAGCTACTAGGAAGAACAAAAAATGAGTTTTATGACTGAAGAAGCAGCCATTGAAGTCAGTAGCTGGTAAACATGAAGCAAAACTTCTGGAATGCTAAGTTTTGCCATGGAGCAATAGACAAGAAATGAAGGATATGAGGGAGTTGTTATCCAGAATTCCTGGTTATTTGTTTAAATACCCTGTCAAAAATAAAAGAAAAACATTGGCAGAAATGAATGAAGCCACTTGAACCCTTTGCCCTGCAGCACAGGTTGGCAGGGAAATGCTGATGCTTCCAAATGTTCCAGGAAACAAAAAACACTCAAGAAATTGGAGAATCTGGAGTTCCTTGCATGGATGCATGCCAGAGACAAGAGTATTGTTGTAACAGCTGAAATCTGTTTCTACAGGCCCCACTGAGCAGGGCATAAGTACGTACTTATCCCAAGCCAGCAAGGAGCAGAAGTGTGGGCTGAAGTTCCAGCTGTGCTACTGATTGCATGTTACAGTAGTTTGAGTCTCACTACATCTACAAACAGATTTGATCTGCATCAATATTTCTTTGCTATATCAAAAGTAATTATGTGAAGACGACCAACCTGGAACATGGCTTTAGGTTAATTTAAACTAATGAAGGTAAAGATAGATACTTAGGATTCTACACACCTCTTTAGGTGCTCTGAGTCAGGTGCTGGTATCCATATCTTTCCCTTTGGACATGCAGGGGAAGCTGGGCTCTCAGGCTTCTGAGTTCTGAATCACATTTTAATTAGATGACTAAAGTGCCTGTTATAAATATCTTTCTAAAAAACCAAAATTTTAACTCTTGAGCATAATTAAGTGTTGGAATCAATTTCAAAAGTAATTTCAATTTGTCATCACTTGCAGTCTTTCAGCTGAGCATGAACATTCAAAACAAATATGTACCCCCCTGCTTGTTCTTACACTGCACATTCTGGCACTGTGCTGCATGAATTGAATCAGGTCCATGGTGTGCTTTACTGTGTGTTCCTCCTGGGGGAAGAACCGTGTATGAGAGGATGGTTTCTCATGGTAGCAAAATTTGGCATGCAAGAGCCTGCTTTTCTGAGAAGATGCCTGGCAGTATTTTACAGTAATTGCAGTTTCCTGTGAACATACACTGCATGCTACAGTCAGATGATGGATGATCAAAGCATGGTTTACTAAAACCAGATAATAATCTACCAGAGAGAAGTTTCCTAGCCAGCCATGAATGACTGCTAGGTGATGCTATGCGATGTCTAGATTTCAGAAAGGTGATACAAGTGACTTGCCAAGTAACTACTTGGAACTGAACTCCTGGTTTTCCATCTGCTGTACCTAGTGATTGCTTGCAGATATTGAAAAAGAGCTGTGTGAAGGTTTCTGATAAAGCTCCAGTATTCTGTCATTATTTTTTTAGTGCCTTGCTAGAGAAAAAGCTCAGACCATTTCAGATGGTCTTTTTTTTTTTTTTCCCTCAGGAAAAGGAACTGAGACTCAGCATCATATGCTTTAGGCAGTTCCAGGAGAGTAAGAAAGGATGTTTACTGTCTAGCCACTGACTAGAGGAGATTTTGCATCCACTAAGTTTCATATCCAAGTCCTGGATCTGAATATATACATTAAGCTTCATTTATACAAGGCTACACTTCATCCTTGGCTATTTTATTTGTGAACTTGCTTAGGAAGAGTGGAGAAGTGTTGATCATAGTCAACAGCAGGCTGTTACCCATGCACCCAGGGCACTTTGAATGCCAAGTGGTATCTCTGAAGAGGAAAGCCTTCTGCTGTGGGTTCCACATCAGCTATTTCTGTCCTGCTTACCAAGATGGAAGGAAAACAACTGTTGTATTCAAAGTTCTGGGTTCATGCCTTCTTAGTATGTGCTGGTTGCAGGTAATGGACACTGGGAGCCTTGATGGATTGCTGGGTTTGGTGATGTCTTTTTATGCTGCTTTGCATTTCTGGTGCTCATTTGATTACAAGATCTAACTATTCAGAACTGATTAAATCAGCTGTGGATCACAGGAAGGCTTGGGGTTAGATTTCGCAGCATCAGTGGAGGGATGTGAGCAGGAAGGTTTTATGGGAGTGTGGGACAACCTAAGCTTTTATTTTCTGCTACTTGGTACTTTGGTGTCATGCCTCTGACAGGGAAGTACATACAGTGGAAGAAAGCTAGGAAGGAGCATGCAAATGGTAGGAAGACAGAGCCATATGGTAGCCGTGTGCTAATTGTCAGTAGACTATTGCCCCACAAACCCCTCACATTTTCCTCTAGGAAAGAAGGAGTTTGAATTTTAGCAGACCTTGGTGGTTAGTGAAGTCTTTGTGGTCAAGCTAGAAGCTCTGAACTTATGGCTGGTGTCCTAATGAAATGATGGTTGTGATGTCTGTAATATTGACAGCTGGGCTAGGAGGCAGCATCTGGCTAGCTACTTGACCAGAGATTATCTGTGACAGTTCTAAAGAAGAAAAACGAAAGAATTTGGAAGCTTTAGTCCAGCAGTCTCACCACAGTGTTGTTGAAACGGGATGAATTCTGGTTTATTTCACTACCTTCAACATATTGGTGAGCTCTCTTATATACACTGGAGTTTGTGGTAGAATGCAAACATGATTTACTACCCCTTTCTTCATTGCTCCTCTCTTCTGTTGTGCCTACCAGCTGGAAAACAGAGTGAGGATGAATGTTGTCCTCAGACTAAGTGCTGTGTATTCATCCATAGCAACACAGCCTCCAGAGAACAGGTTAAACAACAAAAGGCCTGTTTGTATATGGCTTACCTTATTGTTTTCCCTATAACTTGGCTAGGACAAAGGTTTCAGACATGGAGTCTGTCTTACAGATCCTAACAAATAGCTTCAAAACAAGTATTTATCATTTTCTTGTGATGTAATAAAAGATAGACCCTGTTTATTTAATTAAGGCACGTAGTTGATATTCAAGACAATGAATATGTAGGGCATGTATGGTATACATTTACCTGAGAGCTTTGTTAACTTTGGCTGAAGGATAATGCAAGTGTTCTCTCCTGGCTTAGTTACATTTTATGCCCATTTTACAGCAGTGTGAGTGAAAACCAAGTGCAAAATTTAGGTGTCTGCAGTGCAGCCATCTAGATTTGAGATGCTTGCCTTAGTTCACTTTATAATCAGTGGAGTTAAAAATGTCATTTGTAAGACCTGCCTTGTTCAAAACACAGTGGCTGAATTCAAATGTACAAACTCTTGTTTCTCTCCACTGACAGGAAAGGAGGCATGGTTCTTTTGTTCATCTGTAGATAGACTATGGATAGATAAAACTCAAAGGTGAAGAATCAATATCTGGAACTGGTTCCATTACATTTTTCTTCATTTTCAAATGCATTTATTTGGTCTTTAATGAAATCCAATGTGCTTCAAAGTACTAAAAAAGAGTAACTTCTCAACCATTCCCCAAATCAGCTCAGCTTTGCTAGTGGGGCTCACAGACAAATTGTCTGATTTTACATGACCCAATTAGTTTTAATAACTTCCTATTCAGACAGCATTATCACTTGCCAAAATAGAATTTTTCATGAATTACTAAATCAGTAATCAGTTCTTACTGACTGTCTGATTCAGTGAGAGCTGATAGGAAGATGTTCATGAATTGTAATACAGGCCTAATACAAGCTTGGAGGAACTCACTATTTTTCATCCTATCTTTATCAGCCTTCTCCAACCACTTACATTCCTCTTTTCCCAGGTGCCTTTTTTTAGCTTGTTCAGAATCTGTTACAAGCAAACACTTTAACTTTTGAAAGATTCACAAGTCAGAAGAACCAAAGAATACTAAAAATTGAATCACTGCAAACCAGTAAGAATAACTTACTACTCCATTAGTTTATTATTACCAGAAAGCTAACTAGGTCTTAATTAAACTGCACATCAGTCTCCTGAGACAAATACAGATTGGCAAGAAGGGGGAAAGAGAAATGTAAATATATAATTAAATATTTTTCTCTTCTCTAGTGTCTGTTAGGGTTTTTTTTTTTAGAATTGCTGATGAGGACGATGTTTAGAAATAAGTATCTAGCTGTAAACATCTGACTGTTTTAAGGCAGTCTCATATACGTTTGGGGCAATAATGTATGTCCTAATTATTATCCTATAAGTTTGACTGTTAATTGTGATGGGGGAAGCTGGACTGGCTTTCAAGTTCTATTCTTCACAAATTGTGTTGGAAATGAATGAAAATACTGGAAGACAAGGGAAGAATTGCTATTGTCTAACCACAACAGTCCAGGCAGGCTGCCATAAGAGCATTATTGAAGCTCTAATACAATAATTAGATCCCGCTACAAATGCATTAGTTTAGCCAAGTCCTCTAGTTGGCAGAATGTCTTAAATTCCCTTTGATACATGCTGTTGTTCTGGCTGTTAGCTTAATGCATCATTAGATAGTTTATGAATTGCTTGTCTGTAAGATAATATGTTCAATATCAACTTCTTAATTAGATTAGTTTGGTTTGGTATTTTGTTAGGAATAGCTTAATTTTTATGTGAATTTATAATTTTGCTTCATTACAGCTACAGATATAACAGTTTACAACAGTAGTGTATCCAATTTTCGGAAAAAACTAAATGTCTTGCAGGCAAAGTACAAAAAAAGGTCTTTTTCCAGGACTTCAGTGAGAGGAAGGTTTTCTCTTGCAGGCAAGGAAAATTCATCTTAACTCTTTCATATGTACAATGCCATGTGTTTACTGTGGCTCTCTTCCAGCAGGTTTTACATGTAGCTTGTTTGGAGGCTGGACCATAGGTGTCTTCTTTTACAGTTCTGGACGCTCCAGGTAACCTAAACACATTTCAGCAGGCTAAATGCATGCAGACTCCAGAACAAGTAATGCTCTCATGTAGATGCAAACCTTTGTAGTGAGGTTCCACTAAAACCCACCTCTTCACAAGCCAACATCCATAATCTTTCATGGATGGTCTCAACTGGATCAACCAGTTGACATCCTACAACAAACTGGTTTGCTATCCCAATTTCTTTAGCTCTCTGACTCCTGGTGCTTTTCAGAAGTCTCCAGGGGTGCTTGTAAACAGTTAAGGGAGGCTGAAGAGGGAAGTGATTGGGATGGGCAGGACAGAAAATTTCTTCTTTTCTCCAGGTGCCCTGGATATCTCAGAACAGAGTTTTGGTCAGCTACTTCTCCTTCCCCAAGCCTGCCCTGCTGTCTGCTACTTCCTTGAATGACAAGATCACTTTGATCATGTTTTCCCATAGCCTCTTCAAACAAATATCCCACAGGATAACTGTACAGACAGGAATCCCAGGAGGACTGTTGGAGTGAGACTTGAGGGCTCATCAAGCTTTAACTCTGGACACAGAGTTGAAAATGCCCTTGTGTGGATCCTTTCAAAAACCACTTATTATATCCTAGACATATGTTCACTGGCCTTCCTGTACTGGCAGATGTGGATGGCAGCATGTCCTTGGCCTTATGCAGACTTCGTGAAGTGAGCTCTCCCTGCTCTACCACCACCCAAATGGAAAGGACAAAGACACCTGGATTTGTTCACAGCCTCATTACCTCCACTAGTGATCGTCTGGCTGTATTTCACTACATTTACTAGGAGGAAATGTTATTCTTAACAAAACCAAGCAAACCTATACCAATCCCTGGTACAGTGGAGACTGTCTTCTGACTCCCCAATTAGACATGATTTTCTCTTCCAGTCGTGTCTCCCTGTTTCTGTTCAACAGCTGTGATGCTCTTATTCAGTGGAAAAAATCAGGCACATTTAAAACAAAGCAAAAACCTGAACAAACACAAACAAATCAATTTAAAGAAAATGTTTTAAAGCATTTGAATACTCACAAGATGTTGTGAGATGGTTTCATGTTTAAAATGGTAATATTATTTCTGGCAATCAATCTAATTCTCTTGTTGATTTTTCCAATCTCTCAGGAAATTGGAATGAAAATATTTTACTGATGTTTCTATCCCTGGGAAAAGCTTGTTAACATGGATCCAGGTTTATTCTAGAAACTCAAAATATTTGGCATGTGGTTTTGTATTTTTCCTTCATCAAAGAGATTGTGCAGGGCTAAGGTCTGTTCACATGGAGACAGTAAGAGATACTGACACTGTAATTAAAACAAAAGGCGACCTTACATATCTGTGTGCACATATATGCAAATATCTCTTTTTGCAAATGATAATATAATCATATGAGAAAGTCATTACATTACAGTAGCTCACTCACTCATATGACAGCTGAGCAGACACTGCAGGGATGTATATGCTGTAGAAATGTATCTCTCTCACACACACTTCTGTAGTGGTTCTGTGAGCAGAGGAATCAATGTAGCCTGATTTTGTATGGATTTGTGTCTTGAGGTTGAGACCCTATCTGGACTTCGAGGTCTCTCATGAATGGCTGCACTTTTTACCTCAGTGAAATATTAACTGCAGGTCTTAACTGGCTGCCTATTTTCAGAATACTTTTAAGGACTTGATGGTTTTTGGATTTCAATACGTCTTAAATGTACTTGATGAGCTTAAGCATTTGAAGATTCACAGAAAGGTCTCAGACACTCAAAGAGGCAGCAGCGTCTCAAACACGGTTTCTACAAATTGAGTCTAAAGCATCCACACACATATATGGAGAAGAAACACAAAATACAAATTAAAACAGAAAACATGAATTTAAACATAAATAGAGAATTCAACAGCTAAGGAACAAAAGATAAATACGCAGATTAACCATCAATCACACAGGGGAGATCTTCCATTGACTGTGAGAATTTAGCATCTAATTGCAATTTGTCTCTTTCAAAATCTTCTACACAGTCTCTTCTGTAAATGTATGTAAAGCTTCTCACATTGGACATTAAAAAGCAATAAAAAAAATTATGCATATACCCATCTGCCTGGGAGTAAAGGAGCTGAGTTTTGGCTGCAACTGTCAGAAAACTCCCTGATTTCACAGGTCCATTTATGTTTCTTTTTAAAATGGTAATCAAAAGATATTGATATGTCATTTTGACATTTCTGAGTTTAGTTAAAAAACCTGAACAATAAACAAACTGAACAAACTCCACTGAGGGTCTTATTGGTTTCGGAGTTTAATTTTGGCCTGTAAGAGAAAGAGCTATAGCTCAGTGACAACATTGTTTTGACAGAAAAGGCCAGACATGAGAGCTTTAAGAGTTTTAATTTCCTTGAGGGGTCATAAGGTCCCCTGCTTCCAAGTACGTTAAAAAGAAATCAAACTGAAGAGTTGAGTAGGTTCATTAGCCCTGGCAAATCACAGTTACCACAGCAAATGCATTCTTCCTTGGATTTGTATCAAGCAAAAGTTTGCTACATACCAAACAATGCTTTGGGCTGTATTTACATTAGGTTTGCCCTTGTCATCATGGCCCAGTGATTCTTATAAAAGATCAAATTGTTAGTGGAAATGCAAAGAGATCCATTTAGGATTACAAACACCCGCCTGCACACCTGTCCTCTGACCAGTGCCATAATTCTGGTTCAAACAATGGCAGCAACAAACCCAGTGGCTGAGGCTGATCCTATGTTCTCATTTTTGAGTGCTGAAGAGTCAATAGCAGGGATCATGTCCCCGTTCCATGGAAGATTTGTGGGCAGAACACAGGCAGAGTAGCAATTTGAAAATGCTTCCAGTTTTGAAGCCTGGAAGAGGTGCTGGGGACAGAGGGGCAAGAGGCTCTTGGTGAGGTGAGGGGGGAAAGGGACAGACACTGAAGTGAAGGGGTTCACAGGCTGTCAAGAGAAAAGTGGGGGTTGAATTAATAGAGGAAGCTTCAGACTTTCCAGCCCTGAGTCACACGAATCATGAAACTACTTGAAATATTTCACCTACTCGTGTATGTCCTTTATCTTTCACCTCTTTCCTCTTTTTAGTAGTTATTCTCCTGTTCTGCTGTCTTTCAAGTCACACTTTGCACTGATCCCCTGCTTCCTCATCCTGTTCCCATTTTGGTATCTTTCTGTTGCTGAGCATACATTACATTTTGCAGACCTTTGACATCTTGGAAATGCTGCAAGCAGTGCTTCTGAGTTTAAGTCACCGGATATTTGGTCTCTGTGATGACATGGTACTAAGCCATCTGGAAATTTTTCTTTAAAAAAATAAATTACTTGAGAAACCATTTTTTTTTTGTGTGCATTACCCACATACATGCCCCGTATGTATATGGCTCTGATAATAAATTTATGCCATTTATATCCATAGTAAGTTGGTGATATTCAATATTTAAAATGTAACTGAGGTTTCCACTCTTTGATCGGGGGAAGGAAGCTAACAACTCAAAAATCTGAAGCAAGTTATTCAACCAAAAAGCAGATCCCTAGCAGCTCTGAGGTGTGAGCAGCTTGGTTTTGTTTTGAAGTTGGGTCAACCAAAGCAGAAAAAGGTGAGAGATGACCAGACTTCAGCAGTGTATCTCCAGCCCACAGCATGGTACCTGAATAGTCACCTGTTGCATTTGTGCTGTGGGTGAAGTGATGAGGGCCACACATGTCCCTTCTTGGGACTGGGAAATGTGCCCTGAGACTGCTGTGAGGCACTGAAGTGGCAGGATGGTGCAAAGACTTCCCCAGCCTTTCTCTTTTACAGGGTCATTGCACATATTATGTTTAGAGCCAGAAATAAAAATCTGCCAGGGCAGGAGCTTGAGAGCTGGCAGGATCTCAGAGCATGAGAGGCTTTCTGTGATTCAAATGCATTGGGCTTGGAGTAACATTTGGCAGACTAAAATTTGTAGGATACAATTCTCATGAGAGTATAGGACAAATCCCACAGAAAGGGACCACTTTTGGTATTCATCTGGATGTTGTATGGGGAGGTGGGCAGTGCATAGCCCACCTCTGCCTGAATAGGAGAAGAGGTGTTATAAAGAAAAACTGCTTTCCTGCTTTTGAAGAGATGGGCAGAAGAAAATCAACTCCGTTTCTGAAAGGATAGGAAAGCATGACCCCCACCCCCACTTCAGCAGGACAGCCTGGAGAAGGGGAAGTGATATTTGGCGGGTTGTACAGTGGGTGTTGTTTTGGAAAAATACTTGCTTTCTTTTAAATGCCTCCTGCCATGTCAGGGAGAGCAAATATTCAAAATGGACTGCCGCAAGCAGCTGTCTCAGGATTGCTGCTTGTCAATGACATCTGGCTCCTGCACCCCAGTACTCTGCAATTCTATCCCTGAACTGCCCATCTTCACTCCATGCAGGGAAAACCAAAGTGGTATCTATAAATTATTCTAACTGAGTCAAGAATTCCTAATACTTTAAGTCCAAAATAAGAGTTTAACATGCTTTGTCAGGAAATGTCTGATTCCGGATAATTCCTTTTTTGCAATAATCTACTTAAAAACTGATCTGAAACACATATAGGCATGAAACAGCTTGTATTGTTTTTACTGCATTTCTTTTGATTGTACTACACCATGAAAGAAAAACAAACACATTCAAAAAAGCAGACACTCCCAGGCTCCACATCTGCAAAGTGCAGTAGAGTTGTTTAGATCTTCAGACTCCATCCTGTATCTATTTAAACATAGACGTTTCTATATTTACATGGAGTCTCTTGCAAGTAAGGGAACAAAACCTGGTTCAGACTCCACTCTGGAAGGTGTATTCAAACTTAGATTTCTTGCTAGAAGCACCATGGAGAGTGTCTCTTTGGCTTTGCTTTGTAACAGACCAAGTGTGTTCTGGAGAAGTGGAAGTCTCCAGTGTCTGCACGTGGTCATTGGACCTGACATTCCTTTTGTGTTACTGCTGCCTGAGTGAAATCCAATCCCTCAGGGACCAAACCTGTTAAGAATAGGGACCATGTTCTCTTGGAGCCCTGCTCTCCCTTCAGTGACATTTCACTGAAAGCAAAATGCTCTGAACACAACTTATGGGGTACAAAACACTCTTTTATTGGATTTTTTTTATTTTTTTTTTAATGAAACTGTTTTGCCATATACTTCCTGACCAGATCTAGTTTTACTCTCTGATCCTCATCCCTTTCCTGAGAGGAAAAACAGCAGACTCATTCACCATGTTAAAGTTTCAGCGACTTAGCAAAAAAAGGCAACACAAAATTTAATTTTAAACAATTCCTACAACAATCCTCCAAAAAACTGAAATGGTCCAAACAAAAATAGAGGCCTGACTACTATCTACTCAATTTTCCTGACAATTGTTAGTCCAAATTATGTTATCTGGCAGCTGTCAGTTTTTAAACACACTGCAGTGCATATTTATTTCTCTTTTGACACTGCAGAAATTATACTTACCTTGCTTAGTTAAAAAAATCAAACAAAAAATTCTGAGCATTGGCATGATTTTACCATTTCTTAGCATAATCAAACAACTTCTTGTTTTACCGCAGTCTGTCACATTAAGTCCCACTTCATTGAGTTGACTGCTATTTGTATTGTAGCAGGGCCTAAAGTATCAGACAAAAAGCATGGTCCTTTTGTGAAGCCCATACACTAAGGATCCATTATTATTTTGGGTATAGATACACTTCTCTTCATAATTACATCCTGAACTGTGACAAAGTGGCTGCCAGGCAACGCAGCTGTCAAAACTACATTGCAGAGCAGTTGGAAAGCACAAATCAAGTGAAATAATAGAAATGTTTAAGCCACGATGTATCACGCGGAACAGCCAGTGCTTGTTGTATTGCTCATATCTGATCATGCAGCACAGCCTTGGCTAAAGCATCTTTATGTCATAATCTCCCTTGTACATGCAAAAGTGTAGGTGCTGATGTTGCCAGTTGAGGCTCCCAGACCTCTCTGGCATTTTGAGGTCTGCAACACACTCTTTTGTTCAAGTTAGGGCTGTCACTATCCAGTCCCTTTTCTGTCTTTTGTGTCAGCAACAGGCATCGTGCAATGGGCCATATCCTTCTGCTAAAGTAATTGATTATTTTTTACACTTAAACTTTCAGATCCAGCTAATGTAATGGACAAGGAGAGTTGGTACCAGCAGGAAGGAGGTTGGTGGCAGAATGTGGCTGGAGCAAACCCCATCCTTTCCAAGAGTACTTGTACTGGTCTGATTCATGCTGCTCATCAAACCATGCACACAGAATGTAGTTAAGCTGTTTTAACGACAGATAGCTACTGAAAGGAGCAGTTCTGCTTTACCTCACTTCCAGGTTTCTGCTTTCCTTGATCCTGCAGCTGTGCAGTCAAAGGTGGATCAATTCTGCTGTCTGGCCAATGGAAAATTCATTATTTTCTGAGATGTTATTTTTCCACCAGATCGATCATCTGAATAGAGTCTGATGGTTACCAGATCCCATGTAAGGGATGCAAAGGGAGTACACATTGACGGGCTGCAGGCAGAATCACCATTTCACAGCAGCCTGCTCTCAGGTCAATGTAGCCAAAAGGCCAGGCTGCTGCCACTGCACTCAGGTGACAGATAATCCAATGTCACGCTGATGCTGGAAGGGGCCACTCTGTGTCTCAGCATTCTGACACAGGTTCCCTGTGGGGCTGGAGGAATATTAGGGTCAGCCCTGAAACCAGTGGGAACTCTGGGCTAGGACCAGGTAATATCACTGTGAGATTGGCTTGACTATAATGTCATTTACTGAGACATTTAGGCATTGGTGAATTCAACCTGGATGAGCAGGTCAAGTCTTATTTGTAGCTCTGAGGCAGAAGTCTTATGTAAGGGAGCCACATGTTGCAATCAGTTATCTCATCAAAATATAAAAGAATAGAGTCTGACAGAGAGAAAGTAATATCTGTATTGGAAAAGGCTGACTCCAGAGACTAAATAAAGCCCCCATAATTCATGGAACTGGAATCTAGACAAGTCTTATACAAATAGTATAGGAATTGGTTTCTGGCATCGAGGGCTCTCTTCCAGAGATTACCTGAATGACTGGAAGCAAGTCATTGACCTGCGATGAACTGCTTGATTTCCCCAGTATCAATGGAGGATGAAACACCTCTTTGAGTCAAGAATCCACTGCAAAGGGAACAGAGGTCTTCACCCCTTGCAGCCATAAATAATCCCTCTGGATCACAGGGTGATGGGGCAAAGGGAACCCTAGGAGGCTTCCAGCCCAGGCAGGCTGAGCGCTTGGGGGTCATAGCAGGCTGCTTGGGACTTCCTCTAGCCTGGTATTGACAGCCTCCAGGAGCAAGCCGAAGCCACCCAGCTCCTGAAGGAGCCCGAACCTCCCTCGCCTCGGGTCGGACCCGCCGCCTCTGAGCGGGCTGGCCACTCTCCCCCGTGTTCTCACCACGGGTGCGGAGTCCGTGCCGGGCGCGGGGCTGCAGAGGCGGTGGGGGCACGGCCCTGGCGGCTGTTCCTGAGGGCAAAGGAGTTAAAAGGACTTTCTGCCTCTTCCCGCTCGCACCTCCTCCACCCTCATTACCTGCACTTTATCACCGCCGGATCGCGGCGCGGGGCGGGAGCGGTGGGGCTTCCTGCGCCGCCCGGGGCTGCCCGCGGCGTGCGGGGGAAGGAAGGTGTGCGGGGGAAGGAAGGTGTGCGGGGAAAGGAAGGTGTGCGGTGCGTGCGAACGAGCGCCCGCCCGCCGGTGCGCTGGCTGTGGGTGGGAGCGGGGCTGGGGCTGGGGAAAGCGGGCGGGCAGAGCGGGAGGGCGGACGGGTCTGCGCGCCGCAGCCCGGCAGGGATGCGGCATGGCCGTGGGCTCCGTGAAGATGCCGTCGCCGTGTGAGGGCGCGGAGCTGGCCCGAAGCTGGAGCCCGGGCGGCGGAGCACACGAGCAGCCGCCGGCACCGCCGCCGGTGCAGCTGCGGCAGAAGCTGCGGGAGCTGCCGGCGCTGCTGCGGAGCGGGCTGACCCTGCGGAGGAAGAGCGCGGCCGCCGCGGGCCGGGTGAGTGAGCCAGGGAGCGGGACAGCCCGGGACAGCCCGGGGCAGAGCCCTGCCGCCTGCCCGCCGGGCCGCCCCCGCCCGGCCCTGCCCGG
>JAWWMO010000083.1:31197930-31223329 GCA_035047845.1 Dendrocincla fuliginosa | reverse complement strand
CCTGCCCGCAGAGCGCGGGAGGCCGCGGGCTCTCGGCGCTGTGGCTCCGCGGGGAGCGGACGGCGGGCAGGGATGGAGCGAGGGAGGGATGGAGGATGCTCGGGCGGCGGCGGGGCGGCACCTCGGCAGTGACCGAGGGCGGCCCTGGGCTCGGCCCGCCACTGCCAGCTCTGGTGAAAAATGACATACAGGAAGGGCGAGCGCGCCCTGTCCCATCTCCGGTTCCTCGTGTGGCTCTGCCCATCCCTGCCTTTCCCCAGTGCGGGCCGATGCCTGCTCTCCGCTCACGGGCGGTGCAGCAGTACACAGGAGGACGCCGATGCACACACGTGTCACAGCTGCCAACTCCGGCGTGCCCGGGGCCGTGTGAAGCCGGGATGGATACACCCGACCCCCAGCCCCGCCTGCCTCCGGAGGCTGAGGCCGTGGGACCAGGTGGACATTGCATCCCTAGCCAAATTTCACTCACGTTCACCCGTTTTTCAGAACTGTGGTGCGGTTTTACAGGTCAGGCAGTGCTCCGGTGAAGTACAGCCTGACATTGCCGTGGCTGGGACCTTCAGTGGCGAGTGGCCGCTCATGGGTCTGAGCTCTCCCACTTGTGACTGGAACCATATCAATAGGGTGGCATTGCCATCAGGTCAGTGACAGCCGATCAGGTCAAATCTTAGTTGCAGGCCAACACTGGATTACAACCCACCACCTGAGCAGTCGAAATGAAGGGGTGGGTTTACCTGCATGGAGTTGGGTTTGTCTACATTGGCAATCAGGCGAGCTGCTGTGTGGTTTTTTGGGCACTGACTGCCTGTGCAGGGGGAAATCAGCATGGTGTGTTTGTACCCTCATCAACTTTGCAGTACTTTGACCATGTAAATAAATCCTTTCTCTACATAGGGAAGTTGTTGTCAAATATAGTAGGGTGTGAATTTCAAACCAAACTTCCTGGGTGAAGGCTTTGTTATAGAAGATATACATGCAAGGAAGATTAATTTCTTTCTTCAAGCACATTCAACCCACAGAATAAAGACTAGTCTGTATGCAGATGCCTAATGATTTTTATTGTTCTAGTGAATTAGTAATCCACCTGACATAAGTTGTCCATAAAAACACAGAGCAAAGTGGATTCAGTTAATTTTAAATAGCTAAGTTTTGCTCTGCTCTAAGACCATGTTTGTGATGACAGATATCTTACAAAAAAGATGAGACCTTTTCTAAACTGAGTGTAGATTGTTCCATTTTAAAAGTGTACTACCAAAAAACTGCAGTAAATGTGCAGTGAGGAGGAAAGAACAAATACAAAACTGCTGCTGGTAACACTGTTCATTTGCAGGCAGATCTGAAACACTGTTTAAGCAAGACAAATTCATGATGCTTCAGGGAGACACCATGCAGAGCAGCCTCAGGTTTACCCTCACCACTGCTGGAAGCATTTGACAAGTGAGCCATACGACAGTTACTCTGTAAATATTTGCACTGTGTGAGTTGACGTCCTGGTGAGAAGCCTGGGTAGCTGCTGGGTCATTCAGCTCCTCAGTTGTGCTTGCTGAAGCCTTGGTCCCCTCTTGTTTCACACGGTCCCAGCTGAAGCTCTGCCGGTTTTTGCTGATGTTCTGTGTTATGTACCAGCAAACACAGTGTGACAGATTTAGTGGTGGTGTCACCTATGGCTTTGCCTCCAAGTGCCCTGTGAGTCATCTTGTAAAGTTTTTCTTTAACTGTCTGTCCTGGGAGGAAGAAGACTAGGGGGAGGATGATGAGTTACAAACTCATGTCCTGTGTGGAGAATGGGAATGTTGTGCTCTGCCATCTCTGGGTTTATAGAGACTCTCCTGTGAGTGCCTAGTGGGGTGTTCTGAGGGGCAGGTAATACTAAGAGTCCAGCAGTGTTGTGAATTCACTTGTTCCCTTTGGAGGCTAAGTGGGCACCTGGAGTGCATTGCAGCTCTCTCCCACATGTGCGATTCTCCAGGGGGCAGTTTGTCTTTGCTAGCAGTACCCTGTATTGATTCCTGTCTGCTCTGTGCATGTACATTTTCCCCTCAGAAATGGACCTCTAGGGGCATGACACTTTTCATATATTTCTATGACACTTTTCATATATTTCTATTTAATACAAAGGATAACTTAAACCCTGAAAGTGACTGTATTTGAGAGGGGAAAGGGATATGTTAAAACAATAAAATGCAGCATTTTTGTATTTCACTTTTAAACATGACTCTTAAATTTAAAAAATCTTAACATAGGTTTGGAGAAAGGTTGAGTAACGCAAATATGAAACAAAGATTCTTTTTTTCCCCCACTTCAACAAAATATTTCAAGTTAATCCAAAGTTAATTTTCAGTGGGTTTTTTTTTGCCTATGAAAAAAACTTAGTTTGATCTTCCTCTCCAGTGACTTTTTCATTGTGTTTTTTTTGCTTGTTCAAACACCAAGTTGAGACTCTTATTTGTCCAGCTGGTTTCATCAGGAGTGTTGCTCACTTAGGTGAGCTATTTTCAAGTAAATGCTGACCAGCTGAAATTCTGGCTTCTTTAATTTCCTAGAGAAATATTCTGACCTCTGAACAGGGGGTCTGCTTCTGATGCTGAGTTGCTCAGGGATTGCCTGCAGTGCAGTTTTATTCCACATTTATAAAGTGCAGATAATCTCCATGTGTGCATGCCTGGGGACTATGGATAATAAAATAGAATGGAAGTGTTAAGGATACTATAATTGTTTTAAGGGTGTACTTCACTGCATGCTGGTCAAATACTTCCTGTGCTCCAGGGGGAAGGAAAGCATGGGGTAGCAGAGGGTAGTATACATTAAAATACACTTTACAAAGCAGTAAGGGGTGGAATAAATTTTTACAATCTGTTTGGACCTCTCAGTTCTTGGCCCTTGGCACTAGACTATCTGAAAATTGTGACCAGAGATGGGGATAATCGAAAATATAGTGTAACAAAATAAGATTTCCCTCTCAATTCAGTGACCCCTAAAACTGGACAGCAAGTAGGTGTTTTTGACTTTCTGTGTTGGGATACATCCAATACTAATACATGTAAGGAACTTAGAAGTGGAAAAACAGCTTGTAGAAAAAGCTGTAGTAACCGTCCTACCTGGATGTTTCTGTGCTGTGTACAGGTAAATCCCAATACACTCCACTGCTTCAGTCATTTAGATAAAACTAACCTTTAGTTTCTTGGCTAGGGAAGCCCAATTTTTTTTAAAGCTTCTGAACTTTGAACTGGACGTTGGCCTTGTCCTTGATGGTGCTTTTTTCTTAGATTCAATCTTAGGGCAGGTGCAGCAGAGAGACCCAAGATGGCACCAATGATTAGACTGCATTTGCACAGTGAGCTGCAAGGTGTAGGTTTCACTTATTATCCTCTGCTGGGATGTTCTTTATTTTTGCTGGATAAAATAGCAGAAAATGACCCAATCTTTTGCTGCTTTTGCTGTGGCAGTGGAGTGTGTGTCAGACCTTGTGCAGAGGCACAGTAAGGATCTGTTGTAGTTGGTCATTGTGCCCTGTGAGACTGTTCTCCTCTGCCATGTCCTTTCTCAAAATCTTTGTAAAGACTCTTCTGTTTCTCTGTTTGCCTCCTTGAGTTATGTGTTAAATGGATGTGTAGTAAGCATGAGTACTTTGCTTTCGAACTGTCTTTGCTGCTCTTCCTGGTGCCTCCTAAGGGTATTTTCTTCTCCTCCCCTTTTTCTTGTAATTAGTGACAAAATACAGTTCCCTGTATCTGGAAGCACCAGCAATGAGGTCCTGCAGACATACCGGTGTAGTAGTCACACCATTATGCCAAAAATCCTTTTCACCACACTCAGTTGCACTCTTAATGGAGCTAATGCTGCTCCTGAGAGAGTAAGGAAGTGCTCAGGATGAGAAGTTGCCTTTCACACACACAGACACACACATTTTTAATCTTCTCTTCTGCTTTCTAGGTTCATATTTACACACAGATAAATACTGTTTTATGTGAGCATTGATGTTGCTCTTTGCTGCAGTAGTGGATCTGGAAAACCTTTAGGATGTCATCATGCCAAACCCTGTTACTCTGATAATGTGAAAGACCTTGCTGGTCTGTACAAATCTTCATCATGGGATGTACCTTTTGGTTTGATGGAAGCTGACTGTTTTCTCTTCTGAGACCCTGTAATTACTTTTGTGAAGTTCCTAGAGGTCTTTGGCCAGGCAGATGTTCTCAGACTGTCTTCACCTTAGCTCTGTTTTGAGCAACTACTTTGCTGTATGTTTACATCAGAATGTAAACTGACTGTAGGGCTACAGGTTGAAAATAAACCACAGGAGTTAGGGTATGGCTGCTAGAAGTATTCATGAGTTCAGGGTGAAGTTCATGGAAGAGAAATGATTGAGCATACATAGTCCTCATCAGGCACAGAAGGTTCCTGAACTCAAAATAGCTAGAGGATTGGAGTGTATTAGAGATATCTATCATATTCTGGCACTAGCTGTTGTCATGCTGTTGGAGACAACTCTTCTTTGGCAGGGGGAAAAAATCAAACTATATGCAATCTGTTTTAATTAAATGAAGTATCCAACCCTCTCAACCTACATTCTGCAAAGCTTTTTTTCATCTCTTGTTAGAAACTTCCATTTGCTTATGTTATTCAAGTAGCTATTCTCTAATCAATTCGCAATTGGGGAAACTACAGTGTTGTCAATGAGGTTTTGCTAGGATATTAGAAATTGCCTGCTGGAAATACTCATAATTCTCAGCCCTTCCATGGCTACATTATGGTGGTGGCTGACAGGTTTTTATTGAGCCAAGCATATAGGTCTGCCTGGTGCCCAGGTAATCCTCTCACAAACGACTGATATTTATGGCAGCCCATATCCTTATTGGCAGCTTCTTGTCTTCATAGTGCCTCAATAACTTTGTATTTCATGCTGCTGAATTATACTCTTTCCCTAATATTCCAGTTCTTGGAGTCACCTAATCTTTTTGTATGTCTTTCTGTTTGCATTGGTTTTGACAATACCTCCAGTTTTGTGCCATCAGCATGTTCTATTAGCACCTTTATGCTCTTTTGTCTGGTGTTGTTAATGAGATGGGAGGAAAAAGTCAGGAGAAGAATTTCTCTGGTACTTATGTTGACATTTCTTCAGCATTAAAAAGATGCAGTGTTGTGTATAGATGCTGTACTGGCTGAAAGCAGCACACAAAAATGCTGGATTGGCTCAATGGTTCAAAAGTTTTACTGTCAGAAGTATTATCAGATTTGTTTGATTGATATTGGTGACATTTTGATTTCAAGTGTGCCATAGAGGTTCTGCTCAGTAACTTAATACCCCCATCTCTTTGGCAGTTATTATGTGACTAAAAATAGTCACGATAAGTAGTCTTGGATTTTTCCTATTGTAATCAGGGTTATTATGTATTCCTGCTAAATGTATTCAATTAGGATAATTGTCTTTCACATATCACATATAGTATCCTTAAACTTGTCAGGTCTGTGACTGGTGACACATGAAATATTGAGCAACGAGTAAAAGAGCTTTAGCAGAAGTGACCATGGTAGCTGATGGGGAATTTCAGTGTCTCTTGGGTTTATTTGCATAATTCACTTCACAGTCAGTGTTCAGTAAATCACTAAATTGAGAATACTTCTTAATTAGCACATGTGTTATGAAATCTGAAAAATTGTGCCTCGGTTTTATTAACTACAGTTGAATGAAATGGCAGGCAAACCTACACTTCTGCCCTAGGAAATAACCTAAGAAGTTCTGTGGAATGCAAAACTAGTTTTCTTTTTGAGGCTGGGGATTAGTCTGATTGCCAGGATGATGTCCACTGCCTGTGCTCTTACAATGGCCCTGGGAGTGAGGCTGGCAATGCCTGGACTGACATCTCAGCTGCTTTTTAGCATCCCTGGGAAGTTCCAGATGCAGCACTAGCTGGTGCTGCTGCCAATGCATGGGAAATGGTTGCCATCACATGGTTTGTGTTCATGGAAGCTGCATAAAATTGACATTCATCCCTTGAAACATAAAAAAATGCAGCAATTTGCTTTAAACTATAGGAGAGGTTCAGTTTCCTTTCTCTGTTTTGGTCCAGAACATATCTTGATAAGTCCCTCTTTGATCCATAATTACCTACCATAAACCACAGACTTGACTGTAACCTCTGTCCCCCACTGCAAATTACACTCAAGCTGAAAATACTGTGAGCTCATTTTCCCTATGCTCAGTCTTTAAGTGCTTCTTTTCTTGCGTTGGTGATAATGCCTTCAGTTAAGGACTCCGAAAGAAAGTATTGATCAGCCCAGTACGTCTTTTGTTTTTCTGGTTGAACGAGGATCTCACTATTTTCACTTTTCGTTTTGTTCCTATTTCTAGGGGATGTAGGCTGCAGATCCTAAGATGTGGTGCTGCTCTGTGGGGCTTGTAAACCTATCAAAGAAATCTATGTAGGAAATAAGATCAACTCCATTGGAATGAAAAGGAATATATTTGTGTATTTACAAAACTTCTGCTAGTGTTGGTGTCTTGTTGAAAGTGTTGATTTAAATATAAGGTGATTGTCCCCTTAGTTACATACTTAAAGGGAAATAAGCAAAATTTACTTTGTGGAATTTTATACTTTAATTTGCTTGGTTGCAAACCTGTGTTATTGGTTAATTCACGCTAGATTTCCCAGCTGCCAGGATGAATGAACAACACCATACTGTACAATTATGATAAACTCCATTAAGATTTGTATTCAGCTGCTGTTACTTGTATGTCCCCAGTGGTTTGAATGCCATTTGCGCCGTGAGGAAATTGCAAAACAAGCTGTGAATTTTTATGCTTATGAAAATGCTGAAAATTCACAGTGATAGCTTTTCAAAATGGGAAAAGAAAAAAAAAAGGGAAAGCAGAATGTGCCATCTTTTCAACCTAACTCACAGAAGCCATTGTGATAAAACAGATTTATGCTAATGATATAACAATTAAAGCAACATTTCACATATAGGAAAGGAAGGTCCTTGTTCTTTAGACTTATGCTATGTAACTTTTTACTTATACTATATAACTTTATATTATATAACTTGTTTATTCAGTTCCAGATGAAGTGCTTCTGCTCTCCTGTGGTTTCTGACCTCACCCCTAACGGGTTATGGGTATACCAGTCAGTGTATGAAGTGACAATGTTTGGTATACAGACTTTTGGTCTAGCTCTGCTTAAGTACTTGAGACCTCAGATGGGTCTTGCTGCCTTTCTAAGCCTGATCACTGGGCACCCAGATGCTGTAGGTCTGGCCACACCATCATCAACTTGAGTTGTCACCCATCTTCTGTTGGGGATTCATAGTAATGCTTAGAAAAAAAACCCCTGAATGTTGGTTGGGACTCAGCATGGTTCTGTAGGGCTGAAAATAAAATGGGACACCTCTTAACTCTGGACAGAGTGAGAGAGCTCTGGTCTTCTGTAGTCTTTCAGGGCTGGCTTAGCTGGGCCACCCATATATTGCTCTGCTCCTGTCCACAAACTCCTAAATATCTTTTTCCCCAAATCAGGCTGCTTTGCAGATCCTGTAGGGTTCATATGAATGGACCCATTTCAGTGGAATATTTTAGTTTGCTTTTTAGTATCTGCTCTGTAAACTTTATCCATGACATCTTTTGAATTAAATATTTTTCATTTTATCTGTGCTTTTGACATGAGTTTAAGGATAAAAAAGAAGTAACTGGTGTTCTAAAGTTAAAAACCATGGAAACAGGATCTGAATATTTTCAAATTCTAAGTATAAAAGGCAGTAGCTATTCATAATTGTCACTCTATCATTTATCTCATTTAACTTATGGTTTGGCTCGGGTTAGTTTGACCTTGTAACATGGTCTTCTTATTGTCATTATACTAAGCTAGGGTCAATTATTGATTTAATAATTTAAATCCTATGGTATACAATTTTCTCTGATTATTTCCTTTTTTTGCAAGATATTTTCTTGGGGAGACACAGCAGGCTAGCTGATTAAAAGTCAGTATACTTTTTATGGCACAAAACCAAAATATTCTGCTGATTGAAGGAGAAAAAAACCCCCTTCAATCTCTATAAATACCAGTAGAGCTGTATTCATAGTATCAGTAAGGATTTTTTGCCTTCAGTTTTAGAACTGAATTAACCCATTAAATCTTAAAATGACAGATGATTGCTAGTTTTCCTTTTTTGAAAGATTGATTGTGAGGACTGCAACTTTCTTTTTTTTCCCCTTGTTGGTCAGGAGGTGGCCTTTGTTTTCTTGCTTCCTTAACCTCATACCTAAGTCTTTATGCGGCTGAGACACACGTGCTACATGAATTACAGAATCACAGAGTATGCTGAATTGGAAGGGACTCACAACGATCATCGAGTCCAGCCCTTAGCCGTACACAGGACCATCCCCAAGAGTCACACCATGTGCTCGAGAGTATTGTTCAAACACTGCTTGAACTCTGTCAGGCTTGGTGCTGTGACCACTTTCTGGGGAGCCTGTTCCAGTGCCCAACCACACTCTGGGTGAAGAATCTTTTCCTAATACCTAACCTAAACCTACCCTGACACAACTTCAGGCCATTCTCTCAGGTCCTGTTACTGGTCACCACAGAGAAGAGAAGAGATCAGTGCTTGCCCCTCCTCTTTCCCTCACAAGTAAGTTGTAACTGCAATGAAGTCTCCCCTCAGTCTCCTTCTCCAGGCTGAACAGACCAAGTGCCCTCAGCCGCTCCTCATACGCCTTCCCCTCAAGGCCCTTCACCGTCTTCATTTCCCTCCTTTGGACACTCTCTAATGGCTGAATATCTTTCCCATATTGCAGTGATCAAAACTGCACACAGTGCTCAAGGAGAGGCTGCCCCAGTGCAGAGCAGAGCGGGACAATCCCCTCCCTCGACAGGCTGGCGATGCTTTGTCTGATGCTCCCCAGCACAGGGTTGGCCCTCCTGGCTGCCAGGGCACTGTTGACTCAGATTCAACTTTCCATTGACCAGGACACCCAGGTCCCTTTCCACAGCACTGCCTTCCAACATCTCATTCCCCAGTCTGTACAAACATCTGGGGTTGCCCCATCTCAGGTGCAGAAACCGGCACTTCCCGTTATTGAACGGTAATTGCCCAGCCCTCTAATTTACTGAAGTCTCTCTGAAGGGCCTCCCTGCCTTCGAGAGGGTCAACGGATCCTCCTGAAAACTTGTTTAGTACCCCTTTCAGTTCTGCGTCCAAGTCATTCATGAAGATGTTGAAAGAGCACAGTGTGTGAGTGAGAGCAGGAAGGAAAGAAGTAGTTCAGAGCCTCTCCAGCAGTCTTATTGTTTAACTGTGGAGTGGGTTTTATAGGTGTGGGTTTTATTGTGATCTGCTGGTAGCTTCTCCTGCAGCTGCCCATTCTGGGCCTTTTTGCAGGTCATACATGTGTCAGCATGAACACTCTGACTGTGGAACAAGCAGCACCAAGGAAAGAGCAGCAGTTGCTTGAAATTATACCACTGGCAGGAGAAATGTATGTCAAACCATGCCCTTCACAATGAAGTAGACAGTATGCAGTTTGTAGGTTAGTATTGAGCAGCAGGAAATGTTGCATTTCAGGCTGGAAAAAAGCCTAAAAATCATCCCAAAACCCCAAAACTGAAAAAAACAAAACCAACCAACCAAAAAAAAAAAAAACCTGAAAAGCACTCCGAAACCCCAAAACTAAAAAAACCCTAAAAACAAGAGAAAAAACCCTAAAAAACCCCACAAACAAAAGCCCTCCAAAAAACCAACCCTACAAAAATAATAAAAAAAAAACAAACAAAACCCCAAACACACTGAAAACCACAAGAAACCAAAAACCCAAAACAAAACAAATCCTCTGAAAACTGAGGTCCAGACCACTTGTGAATATAAAGACTTTATGATGTGGCTTTGGAGAGGGATGCAAAGCAGATGTTTGGGATTTGTTTATTTTTTTGTTTTCAAAATGATAAGCATTTAGTTATGGTTTTCTGGCCAAGTTCTGGCCAAGAGAGTTAGACTCGGTGGTCCTAAAACACTTTGTAATTTCAGATGGATGTGGTAATCACTTGCTGTCATAGACTGCTACTGCACACTGCTAAGCAGATGTTGCATTTCATCCCATAGGTGAATGCACTTCAGTGATACATCAATTGATTTTTAAAATATGGAAAGAAGGGGAGAAAAACAATGCACATGCATGGTTAGCTCTGAAAGTCACAAAGCTGTTGTTTATTGGATGGCTGAAAGAATGAGCTAAAAGTGTCCCTCAGACCTGCTCTGGGTCCCAGCTTATGAACAGTCCAGTGCTTTGTTGTGGTTTGTCATTTCTGCAGTGCCTGAAGCCTCTGGGTAGTGAAAGAAAATCTGGGAGTGTGGACTGTGAATCTGCTGCTGAATCTGTTTTGCAGGACAAACCAAGTTGTGTGGTGTTTGTTAAGGAAGGCCAGACTCATGGGAGATGCCAGCCCTAAAGGAACAAGAGCAGAATCTAGCAGTTAGGTGCCAAAGAAGAAATGGAAGGGCATAGCCTATCCCAAGCTTAAGTGTGTTTTGGCTTGAGCAGGATAAACTATAACATCAGTCAGTGCCAGCATGGGAATACTTTACAGTAGTCTTTGTCACATTTTGTTGGAAAAAAATTAGGAAACAAAATTTAGTAATCCTTTTAGATTTCAGAGTTATAAACACTTTTGAAAATTTAAACAAAATTTAATTTCTGTTCACACAGAACAGCAGAATCATGTTCAAAGTTGGAATTTTGATGTTTTAAAAACTTGTGTCTTGCATACCATCTGAAAGTTATACTGTCAGTGTTTGCAAATGGTTAGAAGACCTGTTCTTTTTATCCCTCAGTATCCACATGTATATAAGAGATTGATAAAACTGCTCAGCCTGTTAGAGTACAGTAATTCATAAATAGTGTCTTTGTAATTGTCTTTGACAGAAATTACTGCAACAAAATACATAAAATGCAAAAAAATAATAATGGTAGTTAAATTAATATGTCTTTATTTATATTTTTACTACTGTGTTGAAGGATACAAAGAGGAATATTCAGCAGATATTTAATTTCTTGTTTTGTCTCATTAAACAGACAGTCCTGAAACAAATGAGTTTCAGATTAGTTTTACCAAAGCTATTTATCTAATTATGGCTTTCACTGCACTGGAATGAATGGCTGCAAGTCAATAGGTCTCTTAGGTTGCCAGGACACGCACTAATATTGGTGAGTCTCCTAGCTGAATAGCAGGAGTGATGCCTCTTGTTTTTTTCCACTGAGATGTCTGTCCTCAGTTCATACAGTGTATGCATAAACTGAAAATTTAACTGAAGGCCTGCTTAAAGAGTTTCATTTTTAAGTTGATCATTTACAATTCAATGTGGCAATAATATTTACATTATACTGGTAGAGGTTTTATTAAGAAAACCAAACAAACTACAAAACCAGCAAAGCAATTATTTCAGAGAAAGGTAGTGTAGATAAAAATGAGTTGTAGTGGGCGAAGATGATTGTTCATCTAGTCCTATATCCATAAGTTTTAGGTTAATCTAACAGGTGACAGTTTTAGCTACAAATATAAAGCTTCTTGTGCTTTCAAGAGAGTGTGTGGGCAAATGTTGTGTAGCCTGCCTCCCACATTGTTTGGGTTTTTCCTAGTTTCAAATAGTCAGATACTTTATACTCTGAGGTTTTGTATGTACTGGGGACTTGCTAATGTTAACCATTCTAGTTACAGTTTTTCATGTTACACATATACAAATCCAGTCTTTTAATGAACCTGGATAGTATTTTGCCTTCAGACTCACCTGGGTACACAAATTTACAAAGCTTGTCTGTGGGGTTTGGTGATAATGACTTTACAGGGGAAGGAAAACTATGTTTTGATTTATTCTGTTGTTAATGAAAGCATTTATTTTTTATCAGTTTTGAATATCCTATCTTTAATTTCAGTGACCCTTCTGCTGTTCCTATGAGTCAGGGAACTTTCTGTACTGATAAGGTTTTTATTCTTTATTTTTTTTTTTTTTTTACAGCTGTTTTTAAAGCAAGCAATCCCAGCAAGCAAGTCTCTGTAGATGACTCTTTCCATGCTGTAATCATTTTTGTTACCTAGTTCTGAACTCTATCTAGTTCTGCAGCGTCCCTTTGAACTTGTGATGATTTGTGCTGAATGTAATATTTTAGATGAGATTGCACAGCTGTTTTATATAAATGATGCAAATTCCTCCCTCTCCATCATGTAGGCTTTTCATCCTAACAATTTGCTATCATTTTTAGAGCTTCTGGTGGCACTGATTAGTTCTTAACTGAGATGTCTTCACAGCCATTCAGGTTGCTTTCATTAAGTTGATTTTTTAAAAAAAATTTGATATAATTTAAAGTCACATAAATTGTCAGCATTTTTTTCCTTGCATAAGAATTACTTTGCATTTGATGTGTATAAACATAATTTAACATGGAATTATTTACTCATTTACCTTGACTTGGTCCATCTGAAGTTGTTGATAGACTTCTGATTGAGACTAACCAAAACTGTATAAGAAAAATTTGCTTACCTTGATGCTGACATCACAAATATGTTTCATTAAACAGCATTCAGCCTAGGATACAATGTTGTGGCATTTTTGCATTTTCCTTTTCTCAGTGAAAACAGCCTGTTTAATCCTGTTCTTGTCCTTCATTACTTTGTTATTCCTTGAGCAACTAAAATGTTTAGTCTGCACATGAAAGATTGCTTGAGCTTCCTTTGAGGAGTTTCATGTGTTAGGGTGAATCCATCCAACCCTTGTTGAAGTTGGAGGTACAACTGTACAGTGTTACTGTCTAGGTGGTCTCTGAATGTACGAGAAAACCAGCTAACACTGCATCAGTCTTGACCTTGTTACAACACACTATGTCAAAGGCTTTCCTTTTGTTTTAAGGAATCTAAAATATTCATGACCAGTGAAGCTCCTATTTGTGGGTGGAAAAGTGTTTGGAAGGCTCTCCACAGACTAGTAGCCAACAACTTTTTCAAATATTCTTGCAGAGCTCTGCTCAGAGATTATCTCTTGGCTCTACTACTATCAGTATTTTCTTTAAAAACTCTAGTGAGGGAGTGGAGAATAAGTTGTTAAGAAGTAGCTACCTGTCCAACACATCAAAGAAGAAAGAGAAGAGAGGGAAAGCGTATATTTTGCTCTTTTAAAAATTATTTATTTTTATTTTTCTTCTTGAGCAACTTTATAACAAAACTGGTATTAGGAACAAAACTATCTAACAGATAAACCACTGAAGATTTTTGAAGAAGGTCACACTGCAGGCAGCTGTTCTCTATTCTCACAGAGCTCTTCTCTAAAAACAAAGACACAAAATGTCCCTGTAGTGTGTGGTCTTTTGCGTTTAAGCAGAAGGTGTAGCTAACAGAGCAACCCTGCTATTAAATACAAGTTGTGGTCTTATTAAAAACAATGCAAACTTACACTCTTTGAGAATTCATTTATTATGACTGTGGAAAAGTACCTACTTAAGCTGTTTATTAGTAGTAAAATAGGTTACAAGAAAATCTGTGGCAGGGAAGAGGGATTGGATAAGGAAACATTACATTTGTCCATTTTGCAAATAAAAATAATTCCAAAGCAGCTATCTAGAGACAATGATTTCTTTTTATAAACCTGAATTAAAAATTGTCCCATCTCTGAAGAGCTAATGGTAAATTTTGTGAAACTTCCAAAACTGGAAACATGATTTAATTTTTTTTTAATTTGAGTTAAGCAAGAAAACAGACAATCTTAATCCCTTGCTTTAGCAGTTCTTGGTGTTATCTGGCTTTTAGAAACAAAGCTAAATACTGAAGATCTGTGAGTCATTCTCAGTCAGAGCCAACTGCAGTTTCAGTATGCATATGCTTGTTTCTTTATACCATGACTTTTCCCCTCCTAAGTTAGTCATTGTTATCTCTTGGCACAAGTGGAGTGGTTAAAAACATCAACAAGCATGAGGCATGCTAAAAACATGCAAACAAATATCTCGTGTAATCTTCCAAACCCCAGAGTGTTCCCATTCCTTTGTTGTTCATGAACCCATTTGATCTTTGATCATATCCTGATGGAGGGAGCAGAGAGGTAAATTCCAAGGCAAGGGTTTACTGACCAGGAATAGTATCCTAGAGGCCCTCTTCAGTTAACTTCTGCTGGTGTGTCCAGTGTCCGCAACAAACATTGTGGCATTGCATAGAGAAAAAACCAGCAAATCGATTAGGCAGAGGAAAAAAAACACCTGGTGTTAATATTTTTTGGAAGTTTTGCTTTTTGAAGAAGTCTCTGTGTGTATTTATGTACCAGAATGGTTTGTAAACTCCATTGAATTTTGCTACAGTGATTTTTGGTGTTTGAGAAGTGACCAAATAGATAGTTACCCCAATGGCTTAGGCTTGTTTGGATGAAGTTGGTGAAGCCCTTGTGGTTTTTGATAGTGGTTCCACTGAGACAAGGACAGGTTTGGAGTCACCTCTAAAAAGCTGGTGTGGGAAAGGATGGAGCAGTGAGTGAGGTGACTGGGGTGAGTATCAACTAGTTCTTGAAGACAGTATATCTGAAAAGTGAAGGTCTCTTACAGAAAGTGATGATTTGCCATTACTTTGCTCTAGTGCCAGAGTTTTACCCATGGCTTGGGTACCCTTGCTGTAGAGGGAGCTATTTGGCTGGACAGGCTTTTGAAATTGTCATGGTATGGGGGTTGGAAGAGTCTGAACAGGTGCTACCTACTTTTGTAGGGCATCTAGGCTGTCCCAGGCTTCTTTGGTGAATTGATGAGAGCAGACTGAGCACCCCAGCAGACTGTTAAGATGTCACTGACATCTTACATTTTGTTAGTGTTCATGGAAACACAGGTAGACCATCTCTGCTAGTCTCTGACAAATCAGTCACTGGGGTGGCATCAGTCACTAATGCCATAAATTAATCTTTTGGATAATTTTTCTTCCCTGATTTCATTCTAAATTTGCTAACAAATTGGCATTTTCTGTGGGCATATTTCTTGAACCAGCTTTTCAAGACAGCAGTTACCCATCTCTCCCACCTCCTGCTTTGCATAGGTCAGAAAACATTTGCTGACTTAAAATGATATTTATTAATGACTTTTAAATCTGAGTAGGCTGGTAACCAGGATACAGTGGGCAAGTGGAAGGAGGATAACAGTGTATTGAAGTGATTGATGTTGCAAGCATTGGTTATGATGCAGAATATTAAATAAGAAAGTTAATTCTATTTGCCCCTAGACCTGAAAAAATGCTGCCGGTCTTTATTGCTGTCCTTTTATTCCCACGGGACAAAGCACTCCAAGGATCTTGGGGTGAAGACTCAGTATGGTAAAGCAGAAGACAGCTCAGTTCTATGTTGTTTCTTTACATGGACACATAAAGGAGGAGCCTGGAAGAGCCATGAGCAGTGGTGTGTGTGGTAGGGCAAGGAGGAAGCAGCTTCAAGTAGTACATAGAATGCATGAGCTGCTCCTTATTCTGGTAATCAGAAGCTCCTCAAAATATAGTTTCCTAGCACTGGCTCCAGGCCTGGCTGTCCTCAGGTGGTGGAGGTGTTACCCTGTAGAAAGGCAGTGATGTGTGAGTCCTTTCCTCTGATTGTGGTGTGGCATCAGCAGACTGTTCTGCTGGCTCTTTGAGGTTGCTTTGTTCAGGATATGCTCAGTTGTACTTTGGCTGTGAGTAATGCAGTGGCTATTCCACTTTTCTGTTGTATGCTCAGTTCACACAACAGATAAGCACACTTACGTTCACATTGTGTCCCTCTGCTTCTCTCTGACGTGTTCTAATGAGTATTTCTTTTAAAATAGTTATAGTGCTACCACCACTGTCTTCAGTGAGGGATGAGGTATACTCCTGGGTTGTTTTCTCAGATTCTGCAGGTGCAGGCTGTGGATACTGCCTCATGTATGTTTTGAAACAGACTTGAAAAGGTCATCCACAACTTTCAAGCCAAAAGGCTTCTGTTTCAAAACAAAAGTTTATAATCAGTTGAGTAGGAAGGCTGCTTAACAGTTTCACTTGACTGCAAGAACTACAGTTAAAGCCTTAATATGACCTTCTGGTACATCTTTTTCTGGACCATGTCTGGTGGATGTCTGGCCTGTTCAATGGAGAGAGATGTAACCCCCAAACAGTTCCTCTGGAGGAGTAATTTTCTTTACAGCCCTGATGTACACAGATCTTGTTGAAATCTTTGTAAAGAAACACATCTTACACAGACATGTATGTTCAACTTCGTAACATACAAGTCACCTCAGATCCCTGCACTGCTGTAATACTATGGACTTCTTATTTCCACTGCATACATGTTTTCCATGCTAATTTAGATTCTAGCTTTTTTTTTTTTCTTTCCTTTTGCATGTGCATTTGAATATGGGAATAAGATTAATTATGATATAGACATCATATGGTGGAACTTCTGTTGGGATGAAAAACTAGATAATAGTTGCAAATGTAATTAAAGGTTAATTAATTCAGATAATTTAATTAGATGTAAAAAGTAGAAAAAAATTTCTAATCATTTGACTCAAACTGTGAGGTTTTTTTTTTTTTTGGTTTATGGAGTAGTATTTTTCTTGTAAAAAGAAAAATATGCCTTTTAAATTGTTGTAAGTCTTCATAATGCATATAAGAAATGGAAAAAGGGATAAGAACTTTATGCTCTAAATGCCAGATCTAGTTTTGCTGGAGGGAAATTAATGACATGGGGGACAAAACACTGATGTGGAATAAATTGAAGCAAGATTTGTTTGTTTGTTTGTTTAGTAAGTTAGTCTGCCTAAAATATTTTTTCATGCATACTTTGTCTATGAAAGGTTTAGTGCAACACAATTTAATACATTCTTTTTCTATGAATTTGAGTGGGGTTATCATCTCAGAGGGTGTTAATCTTTCAATAGTATCTTGTCAAATTTTGTGGTTTTTTTGCTTAAACTTGGTTTGGTTGAACATCTGAACATATTCCAAACCTGAGGAGAGGTGCAGGGATCACCTCTGAAGGCCCATGATGTCTTGAAAATAAATTAAGATTGCAGAGAACCATAATAAAGACAGATTCTATTAATGAAATTTTCAAAAATCTCTTATTGGACCAAGGCCCTGCCCTTCAAAACTGGGGGTAAAATGGGAAAATTCACTGGTACCAGTTGGAAAATCTCAAGGGTTAAAGAATGTAATTCATATTATTTTGTTTTGATTTTATCATACTAAGTAAAATTTCTGTCTGTGAGCTACTTGGCACTTGAACAGTTTTACTGTGTCAAAAAGAATTTACAAGACTCATCTGTGTCTTGCATTTATATTTTCTGATTCTGTGACTTATCAGTTGAGCAAAAGCTAAATTTGCCTAAGCTGCTTTTTGTGGTTATTCATAAATGCTCTTCTTCAGGTTCTAATCCTATTCCATATCTAATGGTTATTGTACGCTACTTCCCATGTTACTCTGTGTGCTAAGCAGTCAGGGTTGAATGATAGGCGTGCAGTGGTTCCAGGTACACTGGCAGAGACTTTTGAACTGCATTGTTTTTCAGGTCCCTCCCTATCTCAGAGTTAACAAACCTCCCTTTGGAGATGGAGTACACTTGAATTTTCATTTGTTCCTGCTTCAATGGCCAGACTAAAGGCTGGTGAGCACAAACAAGATGTTAGCAGAGTTAAGTGTGATCCCACTCTGCAGACCGTTTGAAGGTACTGGTAGCCAAGCTACAAGTAGTGCCGAGGCTCTGCTGAGAGCAGATGAGGAGTTCCTAGATCTTCAATTGCTTGTGTGATCCAAGGCAAAATTTTTTCTTTCCTTGTGTATGGAATATTTTTTAGCTTTCTGTGCAGTGAGGCCTTGACTGCTTCATGGAACTAAAATAGCTAAGCTTTAATAGTTTTTCTACAAAGAAGTAAATTACAGCTGTTCTTCTGGAAGTGGTTAAGAACTCCCACTCTCCAGTCTACAGTAGGTTGGCACTGGCATGTGCCAAGAGCTACTGTCAGTGAAATTAATATTGTTCCCAAGAGGTTGCATAATGGAGTGCTGCCAATACAAACCCCCGTGCTGCAGATTCTCAATCTGTTAAGGCTGTAATGCAAGCTTCTTTAACCAGAGCTTGTTCATCCACCCTAGAGGCCACTCCCACTCTCTGAAAACCTCGGAAGCAAGAAAAGCAGATGTTGGCAGTTTTACCCAAGATTTGTTGCATTTTAAATGTCTTGTAGGTATTTGAACTTAGAATGGGGCAACCCTGGTTCCATGGCAGAGCTTGTCTGCTTCTAGCCCTTAGCTGAGAGCTGATCTTTACCAATTGGTCTCAAAGTGCTTTAAGAGAATGGCTATGGTAATTCCTATTGCATGAGAAGGGAAATGGCTTGCTGAAAGTTGGACGATGCCATGTTTGGGAATAAAACTGGAGTACACTGAACACTCTGGTGCTTTTCCAAGTAGGTTACTTGGTCTCTGTGAAATCAGGAAATCAGTTTCTCAGAAACAAAGAGGAAAGAATTTCAATGTCTTGTACCAGAAAGGAATAACTGTGCTTTACTATTAGGAATAAGACTTGGGAAATTACTGGGTGACCTACCTTTTGTGCAGGCAGTTGTAAACTTGGCACTCACTGAGAGCAGGGACAATAAATAAAAGGGATATTAAAAATATACCTTGTGTGCTTGTAAAGCAATTCTTGGACTATTTGTGTACAGCCTATTGAGTTGTCAGAAATATAGACATGTTTCAAATAGTTAACTAAACTGATGCACTTTATTGTGGCATATTTTCATAAATCATAATCAAAGCACTGAATTTTGTCTTTTTATATGTGAAACATTAAATATACCGTAGTTATTGAAAGCTGTAAAACTGGTTCTTTAATTGCAAATTGCTTCTGAATGAATGAAGATATTAATGGATTTTCTTATTCAATAATATATGCACTCTATATTGACATTTTTAGCTATTTGTTAGCATTGTTCACAGCTGATTTGCTGAATGTTTGCTAATACTTGAGGACTTTTTCCTGCATCTCTGTTCACTGAAATAGTTGCAGCAATATTGGTTATTTTCCCCTTCTGCTACTTGTTAGAGTTCTTGCAGCAGAGGTGAGCATCTTTACAGCTGGGTTATGGGGGCAGTTCAGAAGAAGGCCCCTGAGCCTGTGCTGGGGAAGACCAAGTACCTAACCAATACCTGAACATGCTGTTTTTGCCTGACACCAGAGAGGGAATGTTTGAACTTTCATCTATGTGTTGGGTGGTTGGTAGTGACAGGTGAGATGAATCACTTAATTGATTATCTGCTTTAAAATTTTTAATATATTTAGTCTCTGACAAACGTGGATTGCTGAAGGCCAAGTTCTGGCACCATTATCTGCAGTAATGTTGACTGCTGAGGTACATCAGGTCATCAGCAAATGAAACCTGGCACCTGGGGATTTTTATGGGGAGAAGTTTTGGTGGAAAGTAACATGAAAATATGTGATTTCAAGAGCCTTTTTTTAAAGTGCTTCTGGTTGCCCTGAAGCTTCACAGGCTTTGTTTTCCATGCAGCTGATTGGAGGAGCAGAATCAAATTGTGTCTGTGAGTGACCGAGCAGAAGAGAATTACAAAATGCTTTGGGTTCTGAGGGACCTCCTGCAGATTGTTCTATCCATCCCCTGGTCTGTGCAGGACAAACTTCAAAGCCAGAGTAATTGTGCAGGATCTTGTCTGGTGAAGTTATGAAAACCCCTGGAGAAGATTTTACAACCTGAGCATTTATTCTTGTGTTTGACACAATTTTCTCATGAAATTTATTTTCACTAATGCATGCTTTTGAGTCAGGCTGCCTGTCTTTCAGAATGCCTTTGCCAAGTTGATAAGTTATGCTGCCTTTTTTATTTGAAAATGGGAAGGTGTTTTGCTGGCAACACAAGAAATTTGTCAACAGAGGTACTTTGAAAACCTTTTAAGTATGCAGACAATCTGTGTTCTCCTACTCCTGATCTCTCTTTTAACTGTTTTGTTGATGTCTTCATTTAGATTTAGCTGAAAAGAAATGGTAACCTGTCACTGGGAACACTTTTTTAAATACAGTGTGAAATATCCAGTGTGCATTCTTGTGAAAGCTCCAAATAATGTGCTATTAAATCTGAACTTGCATCATTAGAAATACTGTTGCATAAAATTTTAATAATCACTAAGAAACTGGACGCATCTGCTCTTATACTGTGCCCTTCAGATCAAAACCAAACCACATGCTGGTGGCCAGGGAAACAATGGTACATTACAAGGATTGTCTATTGTATTTACTAGGTGCTGAATTTTTAAAGAGAAATAAGTACAGCAATATTGCTAAATGTTTATGATGATAGTCTGTACAGTGTGTATTTTGTACTGAAGAAAAGGGAGGATTCTACTTTCCTGTGAAATGTCACTGACAGCCAGGAAGAATTAAATGCACTGGGAAGCTTTTAAGGTAGCATTAGGAAGGGTATGGCTCAAATGGCAAACTAGAGCACAAATGCTGCAATAAAGTTCAGTTAACAAAGGAACATGAATAGACAATTAAGTGTACTCTGCATATTTTAATGTTATATAAAGCATGATAAAAAGCAGTAAAATTCTGGTTCTTTCTTTTTTTCGTATTGAACTCTGATTGCAAACATTGTATTAGCATATGAGTTGGAAATGTTCATTATCTTTTTATAAGAAAGAGAAGAGAAAACTTGTTTAAACTCTGTTTCTATATTGTAAACTATGTCTGTAGCCCATGTGGTCTACAGTTGATATGTGGAGTTAAATGAAATGGGAATCCTGTTTTGCTTAAGCTGATGCACTTATGTGAACATGGAGTTGGAGGTGAAGTTTCCCATTACTGACAGCCTTGAATTTTGTATTGCCATTTTTTAGTGAGAATAGTTAACTTCCTTTTCATTTTGACAGAGTAGAGACACTGTTCTGTCAATGTAAAAATGATTTATTAGGTGTGTTTTCTGCCATCATTCCTTGGATAGTTTTAATTCAGCACAAACAAGTGCTTCTGCTGAGCACAGCTGTCCTTTCCTGCCTCCCTCCACATCCCACTACTTTTGCCTGTGCCTCTGATGCTTGCCTTGCTGGATCATGTTTGCATGGCTCCCCAGTGACCCGGAGGAGGGAAATAATCTGGGTTAGAATGAAACATTATTAAATGAGCCAGTTTGAAGCAACTGGTCCTTCAGCTTTGTTCAGGACGTGGGTTTATGGACACACATGGAAAAACAAAAGGAGAAGAGCAATGGGAATGGGAAGCTGAAGCAGGATGTGTAGAGAGGACTTGACCTGCTTGTCAGCAGCCTCATTTTATGGTACTTTAATCTGATCATGGGAACTCATCATTAGCTGGAGAGTGGCGATCTCCTTTTTTTAGTAACATAAAATTTCTAACCTAGGCATCCACCTCTGCCAGTTTACCACTCCTCCCTTTCTCTCACTTTGAATAGGAGTCAGGATTTTGCAGCTTTATTTGAGGCCCATGACACAGAGGACATTTGGACCTGTGTTGGTGCCTTCCTGAAGCTGGATTTATCCTGGTCTTTTCTCCGTGGTAGGACTGAGTAAGATGGAGGAGAGAAATCAGCCAGCCCTGCCGTATTGTCTTCTGAGATATTCTTTTCTATTCTTAACTTCTTTTGGGCACTGCAAATAACTTTTGCTCTTGGACGCTAGATTATGCCCCTTGCTAGGCTATTGAGACTTTGAAAGTGGCTTGTTTATGCCTGATTAACTAAAAAAGAGTTTTGTTTGAAGCATAAACACGTTCAGCTCTATTTAGTTTGCTAGGTATTGGAAAATAGAGGAACTCCTCTGAATGCATAGGTCTTCTGACTGTAGCTGTCTCAGGAATAAGTCTTTAAATGTAAAGAGCACTGCTTGTCTTTATAGAGAGAGTCCATTTTCTTCTCACATCCCTTTCTTTTGTGGGAGAAGTGAGAATGAACCATGAGTTATGGATTTCCCCTTTCTGAAACAACTTATTTTGTAAGTTCTTTTTATACAGAAAATGGATAAGAATATACTTCTTGGTTTTCTTTTATTAATGACCCTTTTGGGTTTCTCCAGAGAGTTTTGCAGGCTCGTCTGGGAACCCTACATTGCAAGCTCTGCTGAGTACAGATTTCTCTTTTTACAGCTTTTTGACCTTTTTATGTTACACTGAAGTATATGAAATTTAAGGTGATTAGGAGAAGATATTTTCATTATAAAGAAGATCCTTTATAAAAGGTTTTATATTTAATCTTAAATAAAGAATATTAGAGAAAACTGTTCCATTTGTTGTTCTTCATTACCCCTGAGTTCTGAAAGAGGGTTTCAAGGGGAGCAGTGGGCGAAGATTGCTTATTTTGAATATTATTTGGCAAAAAGTCAGGCATATTCTATGGTTTCATATGAATGATATCTGCTGAAAGTCAGCTAGCTTCCCAACCAACTCTGCTTGCTGTGCCTTAGCAACAAGAACAAATCTGTTGCCACATGGAAACAGATTGGGATTCATGACAACACTCCCTATATCCAGCCACCCTCAAACAATGGTAGCATTTCATCTACTAAACACAAGACCCATGCCTTATTTCTGCTTTAAACATCTATAATTTAGACAGTAGCAAGTGATGTCAAATGTGAAAAATTCAAAAGGTAGCAAAGTGATAAGTCAATAAGTCATATTGTTCAGTAATTTTTTCCACCTTCCCCCACTCCTTGCCTGGCATGAGTAAGCACGGGGAATAAATGAGCATTTACTCCTGCAGAAATAGCTGCCTTCTTGTGTTGCAGGTTGAGGAGGGTGTGCCAGGCAGGTACAGCCCAGCTTTGTTTTAGGATTCATGTTCAGATCAGGGGTGGAGCGAAACTCTGCAATTACTATAACTGCTTGCTTTTAGCAACTCCAGCAAATCTTTTTGATGAAAAAACCCCACAGGGTTCTATCAGTTGTAACTGTTGCAGTGGTTTCTGTCACTGTTATGGCATTATCATTGTCATGGTTCATAATAAGAGAAAGAAATCTGGTTAGGACAAAAATAATTACTTTTTGATTTGTGCGTGGAGTGGGAGAGAAGCCTGAGGGAAATTAAGTAAAAGCCCCTGCTGGATTTTTTAATTTTTTCCTGAACCACTGTGTTGTTAGGGCTGAACGATCAGTAAAGAGAGAAAAGCACAAGATGATTCTTTTTCAGAGTGAATTTGGATTCAGCTTTATTTGTGACCCTTTTCCATACACTCTCATGGTTGGAATGTGAGAAGTTTCCGGCATGAATACTTGTGAAAGTGTATTTTAGGCTTGGATGCTTAAATACTTGCTGGATATGTGTCTGAATATATGATTTCCTTTGTGGTCACATTAACCAATTTAGGATTCAGGTGTTGAGTAGTTGCAGATATCCCCCTGCCAGGGAATAGAAATGATCTCGTTACCAGGTAGTCTGTGCTACACCGTGTGCATTTCAAAATGAGATTTTTTTTTTTTTAAATTCAGGCTGTTTATATCTAGGGAATAAAAACACTAGAGCATTTGCTTGATTTTAAGTATGCTGAGTAATTCAATTTGAAATGCACAAGTGCTACTCTGAATTCTTTAGGGACCTAGTGATGGTTCCTGGAAACTATGAACAATTGTTTTCTTATATTTGTAGATAACAAAAATGTTCCTAGAACTGCTCAGCAGTATGGACTTGATCATGGGATGTTTGCAAATTAAGCCTTGATCAAGCAACCAAATATTGATAAGTGTGTTGTAAACTGAAAACAGGTAAAGTTTGATTGCACATTGGAAACTCCTAAGCATAGAATATTGTGTTTAGAATATCTAAGCTTAGAATATTTTGGAAACACAACCATTTAACCTAGATATTTGAAAAATGTGGAGTGGAAGCTTGAACAATTTGCTGGGAAAAGCTGTAATTCTGCCTTTTTTCTTTTCTTTTAGTTTTAATAGAAATCTCACTGTAAAATATTTTAAAAAAGGAATAATCTTGATTAATAAAAAGAAAATTTCTTACTTCCCTGTTTTTGTCAAAGTTTTTTTCTTGCTAGCCACACACAAATATCAGAAGCTCTTATAAGAAAGGTAAAACATTTCCATTCCATATTTGAAATTATTATTTCCCTGCAATTTCTGCAGCCTCTTCTGAGGTGTTACAGCATGACTTTTAGTGTAGACAGGTTGCTGGCTGCTACCACTGTACTAAATCCCAGCTGAGGAAAGCACATGAACTGGAACTCCAAGCACTCTTGCTTTGTTTCTTTCTGAGTATGATGGTGATTTAATTGCTAGCAGATGTATGGAGCATTGCTGATGCTACTGCAACTGCAGTGCTGGCAGTGGCGGAAATATCAGCAGTTGTTTCAACAGCTTGGGCAGGAGGCGAAGAACAAGCAACTTGTAGGCAAGTCATTCTCCCGATTTGAGATGAGGCCAAAGCAAAATCCCAGGTCTAAAAATAAGGAGGAAATTCAAATGTATTTCCAAAAAGTATGACTAAAAACATGTTCTAAAGTACCATTAGCCCTTGAATAGAACATTAACCACGTTGTAGTAAATACATGAGTTGCTACAGTGTAGCCCGTTCAGAACTCTCCTGAGTAAAGAACTAACTCAGCATCTTACAGTAAGATAAAGCTTGTTCTTTCCAATGGAGACTAAAAAGTGCTTCATTAGTACACTTTGCTTGTTGTGTAGTATGTCTTGGGGGGGATTTCTTTCCAAACCTTTTGAAAATCAGTTTGTGCTCACAAATCAAAATACTATCAATATCTTTGCATGCTTAACTTTAAATAATGTCAGAATTTCTCAACTTATTTAAAAATAACTATCCAGTTGAAGCAATACTAATTTAAATTGGATATAGACCTTGCATAGTGTATCAGTCATTGAATTAGCCTGTGCTTTTAAAAATCTGGTTGGAATATTTGATTCTTTGGCTGCTAATTCCATGGCCATATGCATTGTAAAGAAGTATTTTCTTCTGGTTGTTTTAATTACTTGCCGGTCACTTTATATTAATCCTCTCATTTTTTCACACAATTGCTCTAATCCCTCTGCTTACTACAGTAAACATCTTCATAATTTTTCCCAATTTCAGACTAAATTCTGTGGTGTATTCATATTTGGACCCTAGTAGTCTTATCCCAAAACCTTCTCCTGGGCATGTTGTCCCTGCAGTCCTCTCTTTCCACAGGTAAGTCATGTCCCCAAGCTGGGATGATGCCATCCCTGTGCCATGTTTATAGTTCAGGCTCCTGATTGTCCAGCCCAAGGCACCAGCTCCCTGCCCCTTTCCTCCTGCATCCGCAGCAGGGAAGCTGAAGCACCTATGCACACCTACTCATGTATGACAGGACAGCCTTCTGGAGGACTCCAAGTGCTCTGGATCTCCTCCACATCTGATCTTGTCCCAGGACCACACATGCTGCC
>JAWWMO010000083.1:31133030-31196459 GCA_035047845.1 Dendrocincla fuliginosa | reverse complement strand
GCAGACTCCCACAATGACATCCGCATTATTTGTTTGCCCCTTGATTCTTACCCAGAGGCTCTCAACTGTGCCAGTGCTAGCTGTGAGCTCCATATATTCTAATCCTTCTATTCCTTGCAGTGCCACCCCCCACCTCTTCTGCCCTGACTATCCCTCCTGGAGAGCCTGTAACCATCCAACAGGGCACTCCAGCCACAGGACTCATCCCACCAGGTTTCACTAATGCCAGTGACGTCAAATCTCTGGGACTGGGCCAAAGCTTCAAGCTCCTCTTGTTTGTTCCTCATGCTGCATGCATCAGTGTAGAAACATTTCAGGTGTGGTACTAGTAGCCAATACTTCTTATGAAATGTTTTGAATAAGTCCAGGTAAATTACATCAGTCACTCCTGTACTCATTCATCACTCCTGTAACCCCACTGTAGGAGGCAACTACATTTGCCCATTTTGCTGGGTTCCATCTTATGCTGTCATGTAACTGCAGTGTGCAGTGTTTTCCCTGTCTGAGGCTCAGCTGTTCTGCATTAGTGTCAGCTTGGGAAGGGAGCAGAAAAGTGGGGGGAATCGATGTGTAAGTTTTGACTGTGCTGCTGCAGTGAGTGAGGCTTGTTGAATCAAAGACCTGGACAGGAACCAAACGAAGCGGTGGTATGTAGGGCTGCTGCAGAACCAAAGTGTTAATGACATGCCAGCCAGGAAGAGTAAGTGAGATCTGAGGCAATGTTGCACTCTTGCAGCATCTTTGTTGGGTATGGGAGAGGGGAATTAAGCTTGTATGTTATAGTATTTCCATATGGAGCTACTGTTATGCATGGAACTACACTACACATTTGAGATGAGCATGGAATGGTAAACAGTGTTAGATGCTTCTGTGTTCATCCTTCCCTTTCTAAAAATACAGTTAAAAGAATACAGAGAGAGAAAAAAGCAGGTGGTCTTACTGAAATATGGATTCTGTAATTCTTGCGGGTTGTGAAGGATGGGGCTTTTTTTATGATTGCAATATACTAAGTGAGAATTGGATCCTTCTCAGAGTGAGGAATTAATTATACTGCTTACAGGTTGGAATAATGTGAGGGAGCACCACACGATCTTCCTGTTGTGATGAGAGTGCACCTGCACAACATCTTCTGTTCCACTTCCAGGACTATTTTAGGCAATATTTATTTATGTCATGGGAAGCTTGTAGTAGCTTGTAGTAAGATATAAGTGACAAGTAAGCATCCACATAGGCAATATGTTGTGTTTTAACAGTGACAAGATATAGGGATATCATTGTGAGTAAAGGTTGGATAACCTCAATCTCATGGAGATGTTTTTCCTGTCTCTGCCTTCCAGAGTTCTGATTTGCTGTTAATTTTATATCTTTAAATTCCAGTCTTTAGTGATCAGGGGTAAGGTTTTGGCATTTGCATTTTCCTGCTCTGAAGACTTATGTCATTTTCCTTTCTGTCTCCTCAAATATGAAACTTCTCTATTTTCATTGAGTGATTGGTTATTCTCATGTAATGTAAAACAGAGCACAGAAAACCTGTCTTTGCTCTGTGTCATTTTGATATTTTGTATAATTATATTATGTCTCTTGTAATCTCTCCTTTGTAAGGTAAATAGACAGTCTTTTCTCTCCTGATATTAAAAGGTATCCAAATCCTTTATTATTCCTTCTACTATTATTGTCTGAATCCCCTCTAACACTGGAGCTTTCATTTTTTGAGATGCTGTTACGAGTGCAACATGTGGCACGTCAGAGATAACACTGATCTACGTTAGTTATCTCCCTGCTGATCACTCTTTTATTTGCCATTTCTCCTAACTTCTTTTAACTACAGTTAAGAATTTAATTTGGAAGAGTGGTCTTCCTTGAGAAGTGTTCTGTGACCCTCAGGTGTCTTTACTGAATTGATAAAGTTTGCTTTAAGGCTATATGTAATTGCATTTTCTCCCTCTAATACATGGTGTTTTCAATGTTGAGCTCATTATGATACTGTCTTTTCACACAGCATTTTTCAGGTTTATCTTGAGATTCTTCACTGTCATTTTTGGTCTTTCCTGATCCAAATAATTGTGTGTTGTCTACAGACTTTTGCCAATGCATTGCTCATCTTTTCCAGATCAATAATAAATGTAATAAACAATACAGGACTGAGTTTACCAAACCTTTTTCCTGATGTGATATGATGTGATCCTGATATTATTCTTTGGAGATGTCAGTTAGACTACTCAGATTATTTGATAAATTCTTTTTTATTTACATTTAAATAACTAAAAGTCTAGATTGCTACTACATTTTTCCCCCCCATACAAAATCCAAAACAAAACTAAAGGTCTACCAAATTATCTTACAGACGCTGTCCAGAAGAATTTCAAATCCCTATTTGGAAACTCCTTCAAACAAGGTACTTGACAAACTTCTTTTTTATTACATTTCATCAAACAGCATACTAGGAATGCTTTTGCTTTGGTTCAACCTGTTAATTGTAGCTTTGAAGACAGTTGCGAATGTGACCTGCAGTTAAATCCAGTTAAGAAGTTATAATTTTGTGGGTGTGTATTACAAATCACATCCTTCTATTCCTGAGTTTGCAAAATAAATTGTTGTGAATTCCAATGTGCATTTGCTTCCCTGCCATTTAAATGATTGCCACTGTTTAGCTTACTTCTACAATATTTGGGAACTTAATTTTTGCTGTCTCAGGACTACTTTATATGCCTTGAAAGATTCCTAAACATTGGAAACATGCAAACAGAAAGACGAAACCAGCCAGAATTGTTTTCCTTTCAAGTTAGTTATTTGTGTTACCGATGTGATTTGCTGGAATGTAAGGAAACATCACAAAAAAAGCCCAAGGTAAATTCATCAGCAAGGAGTGGTATACAGAGACCAGGTGGAACATGGTTTTTATGAAGATTAAATTGAGTCCTATTTTGATAAACACATAGACAGCCTTGAGGTGTGAGGTAGAAATCAGGTGTGGGGAAGTCGAAAGCATGTCCATTCTGAAAGATCACATCCTCCTGGCAATACATGGATGAACTGATCTGTAACTATCATAGGAAACCTCCAAAAGTTCTGAACAAAAAGAAAAGTGTATGAAATGCTCTTACAATGTGTATTAGGCTTGTATTAAATTATTTAGCTCAAATACATATGAAATTATGGGGTTTTAAACTGCATTTATGTGATTTTGCAAGGGTTAATATAGTCTCTTTGCTTTGCATGTTTTTTTTATCTGAACTTGTCTGTTGTTCAAGCATAAAGGTGATGGATAGTAAAACCTCTGCTTTTCTAAGGCAGCAAATCTAAAAGCAGCCCAGCTTGGGGCATCTGCAACCCGTGATACAACTGGGCATGGTAGAAGTTGGAGTGCATCTCCTATGGGAGTTTGACTGCTTGCTTATCTCTAAGGTGGCGAGAAGGCATTGCTGGGAGGGAGGGAGCAAACAGTGGCAAGGCAATTTACTACAGCAGGAATAAATCCCTGTTTGTCACAGTTTTCAATCTCTTTTCATTCAGATTTATGGAGAAAGTTCTTCCTGTGCTGGGAGAGCTCTCAGGAATATTTTTACTCTACAAGCATCTGACCTGATTAAAGACAGGGTGTACCTCACTGGCATTTGCAGGTAACTCAAAATCCTTTGTTTTAATCAAATTTATGGATTTTATTTGCATTTTCTATGCCCTGAATTGACAAGAGAGTAAATTCTGCGTGTGAATTTTTCTGTATGTTACTAAGAAATGAAAATATTTTCTCTAAAATATTCTTTAAAGTCTCATGTATCTTAATACCTTTTCTTGTGTTACAGTGTCAGCTGTCAGAAAGCAGCCGTGGCCTGATTGTACATCCATTAATTCAATAGCTTATTATTTCATATACAGTGACGTTTGTCAGTTATTTTGTTGAAAAGAAAGAATGTTAAATTCAGCCCTGTTATAGAAGAGATTAATTGAATTCCTAAGATTTAGTGACACAGTGATTTTGGCATGCAATTTATGGAATATTTTTGTAATGAAGTGATTTTCCATTTGTGTTGCATTACAGCATAAATTCTTCCTCCTATTTTCAATTATATCAAAAATAGGCAGCTCTTTATTACAGCATCATTCATTCAGAACTGTATTTAACAAAAATCCATGACTATTTTTTTATTATTTAAATCTTTATGTTTAAAAAATATGAAAGATTAGGTACATCCTAGAGCAGTACTCAAGGTCTTACACATATTGTGTAGCTCTATTGGTTATGTCTAAGCTCAGAAAGGAAATAAAGTCCTGATGCTAAAAGCTGGATTTTATTTAGCTCTTATGCATCTTTGGTTGAGTGTATGCAGTGCAAATTGATAAAAATATTGCATATTGCAAAGTGTGCTACATGAATTAGATATGTAGGGGAACTTGCTGATCTAACATGAGTTCCCTTATTGTAGGTAGAAGTATCCCCTGAGATTTGCCAGAGTAATTTCTTCCCTTGAAATTAATAGTATTACAAAAATTAGCAATTGAGACAACAGGTTAGCTCTGCTGAATACAAAGGTTCGCTTTTAATAGCTTTAAAAAATAGTCTTACGGTAGAGAAGGGCAATGAGACTGGTGAAGGGACTGGAGCACAAGTCCCGTGAGGAGAGGCTGAGAGAGCTGGGGTTTTAGCCTGGAAAAGACGAGGCTCGGGGGAGACCTTATCACTCTCTACAACTGCCTGAAAGGAGGTTGTAGCCAGGTAGGGGTTGGCCTCTCCTCCCTGGTAACAAGCAGTAGGACGAGAGCACAATCTTAAACTGTGCCAGAGAAGGTTTAGATTAGACTTTGGAAAGAAGTTCTTTACAGAAAGAGTGATAGGGCATTGGAACGGGCAGCTGGGGAAGGTCATCAAGCCATTGTCCCTTGAGGTATTTAAGAAGAGACTGGATGTGCCATGGTCTAGTAGGCAGGATGGTGTTGGGTCAGAGGTTGGACTCGATGATCTCAGAGGTCTTTTCCAACTTAGCTGATTCTATAATTCTATAAAAGAACATTTTAACATTACTGTAGTGTAAGAAGTGATGTTTTGCTTATTTTCAGGAGAAGCTGTGTTGGATCAGAACTGGTAGATTGGCTTTTGGAGCAGTGCCCTTTTGTTAAGAGCAGATCTACAGCAGTTGGAGTATGGCAGCTCCTTCTGGATATGGGCATTATACTATCAGGTCAGTCTTGACAGTACTTCTAGCATGAGGAGGGCTATCCATTTCTGCTGCATAGCACGGGGCTTGTGTTTTTGATAGGAGGAGGGAAAGAAAAAAAGCACAAGTTGATCCAATTTTCATGCCAGTTCTTTATTTTACTATCTCTTTGGTAGGCTTATCTCTGTGACCTTTCATTTCATAAATACCAAAGATTAATCCCTTCTTTTCTGCAATTTCCTTACTTTTGCTCTTGCAAATGTAGTTACCTATTACCAAATTGCAGACTTGAAGCGTGTCTGTCTTTTCCAGACCTTTTTTTTTTTTCTCTGCAAGCTATTTTAGATTTTTCACAAGACAGCAGTTGTTTAGTCACTGCAGATCATGGTTTCACCAAATGAATGCTCTAGCTGTTAGTGACTTTCCTATTTTCCATAATTTTAGATGACAATGGTTTGAGAAAGGATTCAGCTCCTTGAGATGGTGGTGAGGCCAGGTTCTACCCTGCTGTCCCCATCTTCCCTACCAAAATGGGGGATTTGGTCCAGCTAACGTGGTTGGTGATAACTACACTGGTAACCAGCCTCTGGAAATGTGATGATTACTTTGAGGCTGGGACTACTTAGGTAGCTCAACTCAGATCATACCCCACCCTGGGGTCTGTGCCAGGCATTAACCTCTTTCTTGTGGAAAGGTGAGGTGTTATGGAAGATTTCTGCGTATGTATACTGACAGTGTACTTAAAGGTTTTCTTCAGCTACACTGACAGTATGTCTGGTCATGCAGCCTCAACAAGGGCTGGAACAGCAGGAACTTATGCTTGTTCAATCCTGTTTTTTTCAGGGAAGACAACTGTTGTATCATCTTACCCAGGTCTAGTCTATAAATCCAGTAGCCCTTAATTCGAGGAGAAGCTGGGATAATGATGGGCTGCATCCCCATTATTGAACTTTGTTTACTCCTGCCTGACCATTAGCAAGAACAGTTTGGAAACCAATGGAAATCAAGGCTCAGAAGTCTAATATGAGGAAGGTTTTTGTCCCCTAATCCTGATCTGATTCTGAAATTGATTAAATAGTCAACAGTCTTAATACTTGAATTTCAGGACCTTGGAGATCTTCAAATTGAGATTTTGGCATTGCCCCATTTGGATGTACTGAGTTAATATGAGAGGGCAGGATTGTTTCTATGCTGACTTTTCGATCCTTTTGACCTGTGTGATCACGTAACTCAGCATTAAAGTTAAGTGCAATACAGAATGTAGTGTGGACACGGAATCTTTACATGGTGAAGGTTTCAAGGATATCTAATGTTATTTTTCTACCAGTGGACAGACAACTCTATTTTCAAGACACTCACGCTTTCTACCAGTTCTCAGCGGATGAATGTAACTACCTTTTCTGTGAATTTGAGAAAGAGGAAGAATGGAAGAATGGAGTAAAGCTCCTGCTTCAACTACTGCCATTGTCTACCCCCAGGATTGACATATGTAACCTGTAAGTGTGCATATACAGCTATTTGCAGCTTTTGCTGACTGTTTTATAAGTATCTGGCCTTATATTGACACTGTTTACCCCCAAATCACCTTGAAAATGAGCCAGCTTTAAAACCTTTAAATCTTTAAAATCAGCCCCAGCAAGGGGGTTCACAAATTTTGTAGAGATGTGCTTTTCATCTGAGATTAGTTTGGGTAGATAAATGAAAGCACTTGACTTGGTGCTTTTGACATATTGTAGTTCTTAGGCACTATCTTGCTGCCCCTAGCTTGCTATATTACCTGAGCACATCATTTTTTACGTCTCCTCTTACATTTGGAGGTTTGGCTGGAATTTGGCAGCAGGCATGCTGTGGAACTGATTGACTAGCAGATCAGATACTCCTGTGATCCATCAGGATCAGCTTTCAGAAGGATAGAGTAGATGGGTGGAAATCCAGTAGCTTCAGTCATTTGATTTTAGTTTAGTTTTCTACTGTGTGTTTGCGAGAGCTCTGTAGTCTCATATTATTATTCCTTTTTCAGAATATACCTTTCAAGATTTTTGCTTCCTATATGTCTCCTCTTTCACCTGACTGTTGGATGTTATCATACACTCCATGCTGATATGATTGTCCTCTAATGTTGCCTATTCAGAGCAGCTACAAGGAAATCATAGATGTTTGTGCCACAGGAAAAGGCCAAAATAAGGGAAAAGGGTGTTAGTGAGAGCTCTGGAGGCTCGTGACCCTTCGTGCCTGAGCAAATCTTCAGGAGTAGGCCTGGATAGACAAACTAGGTTAAATTCTTTCATTGTCCCTAGTATGATGAATCCTCAAACCCAGTGTTTATACTGTGTAGAACTATTACTGTAGCAGTACTAGGATTTATTCTCTTTGATGGCAAAGACAAAACTTTCTTCTGTATTTCCCTTCATTACATACTAGCTTTTAAAAATATATTCTCTCGAATGTCCAACAGAAATATTTTAAAAGAGCACAAAGGCCAGAGTCCCTGTAAGCTGTCTTAAGCCCAGATTCTTAAATAGGACATGCTGCACTGATAGAAAAGAAATCACAGTAATTTCTCTGAATGGCTCAAGACAGAAACTTGATTCCCTCCCATGTTGCTGACTGCCTCTCACCAATCAAATACTGACAATTTAGGAGTGGAGTTTTCCTTGAAAGTGCCTTGATTTGGTCAGTTTGAGTGAGTGTAGACAAGTGACAAGGACCCCGAGTTGGCTAGAGCAGGGGACTGAGTATAATTTTCAAAGCAGATGATTCATATGAAAGAAAACCTTTGACTATTTTGGCAAAAAATGGGGTTTTCCTTGTTATCAATGCAGATCAGACCACTTGTCATTGTTCATGACTCCTCATACAAACGCTTCAAATCAAAAAGATAGACTAGATAGATCATATTGATGTGTTATATGAAGGATGCTGGGTAGGAAAATGGATTGAAGACTTCTTGAGTTTGAGTTTACAGTCTACTTTGCAGTTTTATTATTTCAGTGCAACTGTCATTTCCAGTGGAGGATAATCCCTGTCACATGAATTGAACAATTATTCATTAATGTACTGTTACAGCTCCTTCCTGCTGCCATTATTCAAATTTTAGTTGAAGCTGAATTCCTTTTGGGAATATTTTCACTGAAGAATTGTTTTCTGGAGGTTTTACCTGTCACATTGTGAAGGTGTTTTTTCAAAAAGTATGTATTGAAGGAATTGAATTTTAAATATTGGTATAGTCTTGAGGGAGTGTGATATTAAAGGGAAAGGAGGCTTTTCCAGGTTCAAAATTCTTCATACTTGATGCAAATAATATACTACTAAAATACAGTCTGAAAGCAAATAAGTGTGATGAGGTGCTTGTTATCTGACCAGGTTAAATAAACCCATATACTTCTATTTGTGAAGAAAGAGGGCAATTCTAAAAACTCTTCCTGAAGTGAGTGTTTTTCTTTTCTCAAATATATAAGCCATTTTGCATGCCATTAGGAACATATGATTTTTTTATAATTTGATATTTTTGTACTCACTTTTTCTGTCCTAACTGTTCTCATAGTCTGTATGGGCAGCATTCTGCATGTACATAGGGATTGAGAGATTCTTACCTTATTAATTAGATTCCCTGCTTTTGACGAAATCAGAAGTGGCTGCTTGCTTGTACACCAGAAGGCAGCACTGGATGTCTCTGGGTGGTCCCAGAGGCCAGATGATCTCTGTCTCCTCTGCAGCTAGTGGGCAGCAGCCTTGCCTTGCCTGGACTGCTGGGTGGATCTCTGAAGTACCATGGTTCTGCTCTCCCAGGAATCTGTAGACTTGAGTAGCAGTAACAGCTCAGGGGACTTCCTTGAGCAGCTATTCTGGAAATCCTGTTAAATAAACATGGTTCAGATTTGACTGGCTGTACAGATTTTTGATGGATTTATATTTGTTTCTGGTCAGTTTTAGTGGTGTTACCAAATAATACTATAGTAAGCTCTACAATATAGTGTTCTGAAGTCTGAGATATACTTATGGTTCCTGAATAAATGTTCCTTGTTGCCTGATGACCTTGGCAAATTCCCTACATTCAACGTAACATTGGTGGAAATCCACCATGGAAAACAAGTCAGTACAGCAGATTTTTAGCATCTCACTCTAATCTGGAGGCTAATGTTGTTGTGTGTATTCCACAGGACTGAGATCCTGTAAATGTTAAATGAGATGGGACTGATGCAGAGGCCTCTTGGGGTCATTAAATACCTGATATTAAGCACAGTCAATTCTAGCTGAGTAGAAAAGAAGTGAATATTGCAATAGTCTGGGAATAAAAAATCTGTATTGAAAGCTGTGTCATGGACTTCCTTACAACCCTGAGTGATCACTTAGGCTCTTACCCAATGCCTCCTGAATTTTTATCTTTTACTGCAATGATGTTGTATCAGGTGTTTAATCCTTGTGTGCTTCTATTTCCTTCCTTCTAAATGGGGATATTTATAATAACACCTAATTCCCAGAACCACTGGTAGACTCAATGAAATAATTTGCATTTTATTAATTTCAGAAAAGTAATCATTCTTAAAAGTATTTTGGTTTTAATGCAAATAGAGAGGATGGGATATTCACTTAATTGCTGCCTCATGGAGTACCTGGAAAACTCTTCCTCTCTGATTCTAGAAGAGCTAGTTCTTATTTTTAGTATATTAATAATTTCAGAAGTATTTTTTGCTCATATGCAGATGAATATTGGGAGTATTTTTAAACAGAAGATGAAGTGATAAAAGCCCAAGATGGAAATAGCTGTTTTAGGTGCTGTTATGGGTTTATGGATTGCATCTGTGGCTGTGTCTACTGAACTGCTATTTTCTGCCTCCAGTGTAGAAGAGTCAGGTCCTAATCTGGTTCTGAGATCAGATGTGTAGAGAAACATAAGTATCTAAAGAGGTCAGCTATTTTAATCTCATTCCAAATTATAAAGAAAAAGCCTGAATAAATCAGTCTTTGTAAAAGAAAATGCATTCATTTATTTCTTTCAGGCTGTTTATAACACTTAAAATATTATATCACATTTTTCTTCAAATAGGAAAACAGTTGTGAAAATAGTTTGTGATTTCTAATCTGAATTACCATTTTTGTCTGAATATGCTTGTCCCAAAATAATTGTATGTATCATTCTGTGCTTTCTGACCTTAATTTTTTAATCAAGGAACGGAATTTTCGTACATGGAATGTAAGAACCACAATATACCAGCTGCATATTCCAGGTGTGTTGCTGGCTCTCTCCCTAAGAACAGCAAGGCACATAAGCAATTACATAATTTAGTCAAAGACAGAAATTTCTGCTAATACCTGGCATTTGTGTTTCTTATAGCAGCTGCAGTTTTGTGTATCTGCTCAGCTTGCTGATGTGCCACTGCTTCTTGAATACCATAAGTAAAGATCTCAAGGGCATTTTCTTTTACTTCCTTCCATAGTAATAACCTATATATACAACTATATTGGTATCTTTCTTCTGAATTTCAATAAAGCTTCTAAAAAGTTCACAGGTGTTTCAGTGATGGGAATTTAAAGACTGTTTTAAAGAAAAACACAGTCCTATCCTGTACAGTCCACAGCAGCTTCTGTACGGCTTTTTCCATGTGGGCCAGACTTCTGGGACTGTTTCTAGCAGGGTTCTTCCTGCATTGCCCCTCTTTTGCAAAGAGGCATTAAGTCTCTCTGTCTTGTGAGTAACTGCCAAGACAATCTAACAGTCTTCTCAGCCATTGCTTTAGTTTGATAATTAATGGCTTCTTAAATTTATTATTTTCACTTTCAGAATATTGAGCTTTGCATGTCATATGTTGTCTGTTTTCATCTACATGAGCCTACGTTCCATAGGTGCTGCACCACATCTTAACAAAGCTGGGTGATGGACAGATGGAAAATTCTTTATTTGCTGTTAAACTGTTTTTAGCAAAGCAAAATATGCAGTCAAATAAGCAACTCTGATCCAGAGGGTCCTGCATTCTTCAGTTATTCTTCATATTTTTATATCTGAAGAATTCTTTCACTGCTTTATGTTGGCCCAATCAAAAGAGTTCTTGATAGCAAGGGACAAAGGGTGTACTCTGTCGTTACTGACATGATTAATTATTGTCATGTTGCAGTCATCATTTTGATGTGGGATCTCAAAGGCCCTTTTACATTAATGCCTGTGGCTACATAGTTCCTTACTTTCCAGGAATCAAAAAATGTTGAAACAGAATGAAAGAAATAATAAAATCTTATTTTTATTTTTTTTAAGGCCTGATCAAAAAATAGAAGATACGGCAGAAACCAATGCTGAAATTCTTGCTCGTCTCACTTCTGCGGTAAGGTCATTGCATCAAAGTTTGTACTGATCATGTTTGAAATATCGTCATGTTTTGGATCCCTTCAAATTAAAGACTTGGTGAACAGATGTTTGGATATGCAGATTACTTTTTTTAGTCTCTGAAAGGGGGAAGCTTTACTGAGGTCTTAGTTTGCAATTCCAAAGCTATTAAAATCAATCTAAGTGAGGATTGCTGCAGCCTGTTCTCTTATAATACGTGCTATTCATGGCCCGGGAGATACCAGTTTGGAGGATCATGATGATTTCTGTGCCATGTGCTTTACTCTCAGACCCTCTTGGTCAGCTGTAGATCAGTGTGAAGACAATGATGGGATGAGAGACAAACGGAGAGAGAGGGCTTCAGCAGTCCTGGTGTAGATTATCATAAACTTATGAGACCCACCTGGGAAGCCTATCTGGCTTTCCAACTATGTTTAGCCTCAGTAAACTTCACTGTGATAAGAAACAGCTTGCCCCATCTGTGCTAGAATTTGGTGCAACTTGTTTATCTTTTTGTAAGGTCATTGTTCTAAGTCACAGACGGACAGTACTTCAGCAAGTTAAACTAGATTTGCTCAATTTAGTGAAATCTGCATGATTTCAGAGTGCACCTTCAGCAAGTTTGCAGGTGATGCAAAACTGGGAGGCTTCAGAATTTATAAGGGAAAAAAAGGGTCCTGTAAGCAGGAGCTGGAAAACAAAAGTGAAGGTATCAGCCATGACGGAAAATGTGTTCACCCTGGCTTTTTGGCTCACTGAATGTTTATATACTGTTTCCTTGAAGAATTCATAATTCAGAATCCTTTTCATTATACTCTCAATGCCAGTATTTCAGAAGTGGAAAAAACCTCCAAACCCCTACTTCCAACCCAACACTAAAGCAGTCTGAGATTACAGTTGACTTTGGAGGTTTGGAGGTTCAAATCCCTCTGCTATCTCTTCCCTTTTTCTTTTTGCTTTTCTTGGAACAAAACATTCTTGTCAGGTCAGACGAAAGTTTCTGTGTCAGCTTTTCTTTTTCAGGGATTAAAGTCCCAAATTTTCAAACTTAAACTAATTGTGAAGATGCAGCCCAAGCAACACTGGAGAAAATCATTGTGCCAAAAATATAAATCACTTTTTTAACCTATCAAATTATAGCATATGCTCCATTACAAAGAGGCATCGGCAACACTATCAAACTTAAATTGTAAAGGCAGCTGACATGTAGGCAGTGCAAAGTGCCCTTGGAAATACATTTACATCACATAATCTTTTTGGTCATGAATTTTTAAGAAAATGCAATGACTATTTGTGGGTTTAAAAAAGCATTCCAAAACTATCATGTAGCCCATGTCATGGTGCAAAGAGCAGCTGCTTATTCAATATTTTGTCTGCTAAAACCAGAGCATGGTAGAATAGCTATGAGTGTTTCTACTGCAAAGCTTTAACTTTACCTTGTGATGAAACACAAAAGAATATCAGGAAGTTAATGCAGTGTATATGGAAAATAGTTTTCTGGTGCTTTAAGGCATCAGCCAATACCACTTTTATTTAGAACCAATCAAATTACCGTAACTTGAAATGCAAAAATGTGAACTAGACTCTTCTTGTTTTCCCAAACCCTGCTGTTTAGAGACTTCTGTTGCAGGATTTAATTTTGAAATTTTATAAGGATTTGCACTTTGTCTCTAGATCTGAAGTCCTGCTTGGCACATGTCAATTTAGAATACTTTTTCGCAAAAGACTACTATGAGCAGGAAAAAGAGAAAGGGAAAAAGTAAAGGTGGTATGCACTGTCTGCTATGCTTACAATGATAAAATGACCAGACTCGTGGATAAAAGAAGAGCAGTAGTTATGATTTACTTTTCAAAAGTCTCTACTTCTATTCTTTGAAGACATGATTCACCATGTAAATACACCTTTTGTATTTAATCACGCAGAAGTATACCTGGGTACCACTCTGTATGCACACCCTTTCTTGTTCAGATTGCAAAAAGAGAACTGGTTGAGATGTAGTAAAACATGACAACAACACACTCAAAATGTTCTCTTTCATACTTTCATAACATTTATGTAAATACTGTGTGGTAAGCTGGCCTTTAAACTGAATCAGTTTTCACATCTGTAATGCTGCTCAAAATGGGATACTATTTAAATAGTGCTAGCTTTGTAGGGACAAGGTATAAACCATTTTTTTAAAAAAAATTAATATCTCAACAAAGATCATATTTGAATGTATATTTTGCTTTGAGTCTGCATCATTGTCTTCAATGTTGTGTGCAACTATTGATTTTTTCAAACAGGCAGTAACTGAAATCCTATTAGGAAGAAGTATGATAATGTGTAGTATGCATGCAGTGAGGAATGAATGTTGCACATGGATTTCCTATGCAGTTGCTGTGCTGATGCATAGGAATTGCATGCCCAGAAGAGATGTCAAGTACATTTATGCTAAAATAGACAAAAGCGTATAGATTATGAAATCTAGGGACACCAATCAAATCCAGAAGGATGCTTGGCAGTACCAGTTCTTTGTGATTGGACTGAAGGTCCTGTGTCCCACAAGTCACCCATCTGTTGCCTAAAATTGAGGAAAAAACTTTTGATACAGTATTAGTGTAGGTAGAGAGCAGTTCTTTAATGAAAGCTTTCAGGTGCACAGAGTACGTGGACGCACACCCAGTACAGGTTCTTACAATTGTGTAACACTACTTCATTATCATATCTAGCGGGTACATCCAACCTGAGAACCTTTTACCCCTTGTACCACCCTGGTACCATCCTCAGAACTGCCCCCCCTGGAGACCCTCCAAGGGTTCTGGGTTTTCTGTCTTGTTTTGACTACAATATGTCTTGTTAGTCCTGTCCAGGTGCAGGTGTCCTAAACACAATGTCCTTGCTGCAATCTTGTCTTTTCAAAAGACAGGTAGACAATTCAGGAATGTGGCACAAACTCTGAGAAACTGTTAGAAACTGCTACTTGCTATGTCAAGTGTGAGAAACTGTGCAACTATATAAAAATGTACAAATCTACAAAATATTAAAATCTGCAAATATATAAAAATCCTAAGATGTCACTATGAGAGGGAGCTTAGATTGTCAGGATGGAATCCCTTGATGAAGCAACTTTTGTTTAGTAGTAGCACTAGAGAAACATCCTTTCCTCCTGCTCTAACTGAAGGGTTTTGCTCAGGTTAAGTAATATGTCAGCTGCATTACTGGCACACAGCAAAGAATAAGATATATTGCTTAACAAAGACAAGATATAGAAAAATAGCCACTTTAGTGCCTGTGATTTTAGCACTGTCTTTCAGACTTGAAAAGTGCCACCTTATAAGCAAAAGTAATACTGCAAATTTAACTGCAGGATGCCACAATGCTGCCTTTTCTTCTGAGAAGATAGGTTTTTCTTCACACTCATGGAGAGAGTTGCATTTTTCAATTGTTTGATTGGGTTAAGTGATACATTTATAATTGTTGCAGGTTGTGGTGTCTCCTAAGGCTGATCTTGAGATAGTTAGTTATTAAATGCTAAAAGATAAAGATGAGATATCAGCGCACTGTTTCTTACTGTCAGTAACCTGTGAGAATAGACCAGAACTGAGGCATCAACACTTTTATCTCCTGCTGAGCTTAATGAAGGGAGAGGGTCTGAGCAGTGTAGCCATGAAAAGTTGTGGTGGTGCTATTCAGAAAGAACTTGGGCTTTTATTGAAAACCCCACTCTGATTCTGGATAGCTTGTATGTATTATTACTAGTCTATAGTAATTGCTGCAAGCAAGCACAAAAGTTGTTTTTCCACAGAAGAAACTGTTCATTCCCATTTTACTTGAAGTCTATGCTTACATTAGTCATGATTAACGTTTCTCCAGACATGGGAATGAGTGTACAGGAAGGAAGGAAGGGATGGTAATATTGCCAGCTTGCACAATTGTGCTGGAAACAGGATGACATTTAAGAAAACCAGGGCACTAACTTCGTATTTTCCTGCTTGGAGTGGCAGAAAACTCTGTCCCTCTCAGTAGGGCAGCATCATGGAACATAAAAAAATCCTTGTATACTGCAAGGACAGCAAAGAAAAAATCTCCTTGGTCCTTTGCCACAAGAGAAGGAAGGATGCAAGCAGAGGAAGGATGTGGCCTCTGGTATGACTGCCTGCTGCCACTTGTAGAGCATTCTGCTGGGTGGCTGTTGAGTATCTGATCAGTGAATGTTGGAGGTAACATTGTACTGAGATGCCTTGAATGTTTTTTTTTTGTCTTTCTGCTTAACCCAATATAATATTAACTATTCTTCTTTCACATTTTCAAACTTTTCTTCAGAATCATGAGAGTGGGACTGTTGACAGAAATTGTTCTCCTTTGGAGATCCTTTGTGGGCCTGTACCTTATTCTGATCAAACCATATGTCTTGTGAATGATGCTTGGCATTTTACATTTTTTCCAGAAACCGAATGCCAAGACTCCCACTGCAGAATAGCCTTGAGCTTTGCATAGGTCTGTTAGACAAGCTGATTAGTATGCACTGTTAAAGACTTTGTACAGAGAGGTCCAACAATCCCTACAAAAATAGTTGGAATGTCCCATTTGGTTTTATTATTTTTAATACTAAAGACAAGCTCTCTTGGAAAAATTTGGGAAATTGGAAGAAGATGGGAGGTGTTCAAAAGAGTCTGAGGGTGTGGATGGGGTAGAGGAGGGTCAGAACTGAGGTGCATGCAGGAAAGAGTGTCTGGGATGCTGTAGGCCAAGTGCAAGCAGCTGCAGGGGTACAGATGACGGTGGCAAAGTATGAAGCATAACAATAATACGTAGAACAATTATAAAAAAAGAAATTATGTAAGAAGGAATAAACCTATGCAGAAAAGTGAGTGTAGTGTTAAATTGGTTAAAGAGACAGTAGATGGCCTCATACACACTACAGGGAAAATATGAAGAATGAAGAATATCAAGAGGACAAGGAACAGAGTTGAGTAGCATAGCAGGGCTGTGTCATTACAGGCCAGTGAAGTAGTATTTTTAGTAGTAAAACTAAAAATCAGATTGCTCTGGCTTCTGTATATTCATCTCAAGTGAAATTTTGGTCTGAAAGACTCAGCCATGCTATGAGGAGAGGTTGTGTCCTCCTGAAAGATCCAAAAGTGAGTATCTCTCCTATACATGAACCTCAGACAAACCCCAGCATGGATTACTTGCTTATGCTGGAGTCACCACTAAATCCAGCATTACAGTGTGCTTATCAGAGGCAAAACAAATATGTAACAGGGAAAAGGAGAAGCTTCAAGTGTGTACTTGTGAAACAGATATGCTGAGCAAATAATTACAGGTCAGGCTACTGAGTTGCCCACTCCCTAAGGAATGTGTGGTATTTACATGAAATTAAATTAAAAAAAAAAAAAAGGTCATAGAATGCCCAGCTGAAAAGATGAAAAGGAAAGAGTTTTGCTAGGAAAATTGACTAATTTCAAAACCAGATACCTGCATAATTCCATGTGCAGTTGACTGCTGGTATTTTACCAGTGTTGCACTTTGCTTTGCTTGACTGTGCTAGGAACTATAATCATCCTTTCTTCTCCTGATATTCCAGGTACAGAGAGAACTGGCTGCTGTCATTGCCTTGAAAGCAAGGAAGTCAGGTGAGTCAGGCTGGACTTCAGAGAGGGTTTTGTAATGCTGCTGCCTTTTGCCATTTATTGAAGTACTTTATTCGTTGTTGCTGTCTTATTAACATGGGGAAGCAAATACAGTGACAGAGAATTTGTGTATATAGCACAATGCAATTACAGTCAAACTTCTCTTCCTCTAGCTCATCACATCTAATAACCTAGCTAATAAAATCACTATTTTGTGATAAAATCATGTGGGTCATTTTCTGGTCAAAATCACTATTGCACTTTATCAAAGAAGCTGATGTCTTTGAGTTACATTTAAGATAAATAAGTTGGTAAGTTTTCTTTTACTTTTTTCTTTTTTGAAGGGCACAGCACCTCATTCTATCATCTTTTCTTTATACCTGTGTTTTACCTTCCATCCCTGTGTTTTTGTTTATGCTAAAGCTAAAGGACAGCTGCATGCACAAAGGTGTTCTTTCTTATCTATATGTCTGTATGGCTGTAAAGGCAAGTCTTTGTGATCAGGGCAATAAAAGAGGAAAGGTAAATGGATAATTGAAAGTTTCTGATGGTAAAAGCATTTATGGCAAATGCTGCTGTTATACTGCAAAGGCATGGAAATATGTGGTCATCTCAGCTCTGGCAGGGTTTAATTGCACAGACAATTCAAAAGGTGGTATCTGTTGCTGAGCTGGAGAGGAAGCAAGGGAGCTGTGTTTTTCAGGCACTGCATGGGAACTAATTTGTTGGCCAGACTTGACTCTGTACAGGGTTAGCTCTCTGATGTATTCATGTATAGTGCAGTTAATCTGCAGCAATATATTAATGTATTTAGTGTATTTCTAGAGTAAAACAGAAGTGTAGTTGCCTTAAATTACTAGCAGGTTCCCAAAGTCATTGAGATCTTTGGGAATGTTTTCACTGAGCATCTCTTGTGATTTTCAGTGATTTTTCTAGAAACCAAGATCATGAATCTTGCACTTCCTGAGCTATTTTTTTTGGCCAGTTAATAATATTGCATCATAATATCTGTATCTGTTTATCTGCAGTTTTCAAGTACAGCATAAAATTCATTACACACAGCACATATACAACACACAACATGGTATTTTAAACTGGAGGCATCAAGAAGATGTGGTGGTTGTATCTGCAAATATTTGTCTTGTGAAAATGTAAGCATTACAAAAGTATGCAAGACAGTGTTTGATGCATTTTTGTCTGGAAATAGAGGTACCCATAGGTTACATCCACAGTTATCTTTAGATGTAAGTCTGCAGAAAGTGAAGACAAATGTAAGTGTCAATTCAGACCTGAATTGCTTCTGTGTAGTAGCTTTGCCTCTGAAACTGCTGTAGTAATTTATGATGTTAACACCCTTCATCTAATTGCCCTTACCTCATATCACCCCAGTCCCATTTGACTTATAATGGCTGAACATGGAAATCCTTTTGCCCTGGATAAGTGCAGTGAAAAACAGGCTATTTTAAAGAAAGGCTCAAGGTAAGCTTTTCTTTTGCTGTCAAATGGTTCAAGAGTCTGGTGCCATGTACTTTTTACTTACTGCTTATGCAGGTGCAAGAAATCACCCTGCTTCTCAGCAGCTGTGTCAGAAAATGCTATTACTGCTACTAGTGATAGATAAAACTCTTTTCTCCAAAAGAGTTGTTTTAAACCTGAATTAGTCTCACATTTACTTTTGGTGGATTGCTACATAAATGGTTGTTTTACTAGAAAATGGTCTGGGGGTTGGATTAGGAATGAGGTGCAGGAGATGAAAATGGGAAAGGAGCATATCTCTTGGAGTCTCCTTTATATTAGTGTAATTACAACCCACATTGAGCAGGTGAAAACATTTTAGTTAAAAATCACAACCCTAAATAAACAAAGCTCCCTATAGTCCTTTGCAGTGCTGTCCAGCCTTTCCTAAAGCATTAATTGAAACACTTTAAATATCTAGTTAGATCTGAACAAAAGATACCTCTTTAGTCAGTTTAACTAGTGCATGCTTGTTGAAATTTGCATTTCTTTATGCCTCATCTTGGATGACTGTAAAAAATGGGTACATGATCAGGCATAACTATAAGGTCTAATTTAAGTTAATGCCTTTAGTACAGTAAGTGCAGAGTAAATTAGGTGGTTGATTATGCTTATTTTATTGCTGATGGTTAAATTCACAGTGTAGCAGTTACTGTTAGCAACCAAGCTGTGGTATGCTGTGCCTAGTGAAGTGAAGCATATTTCAGAAAAAGCACTTCTGGAGCTGAAAGCCACAGCACCTTTCAAACTCCTTTAACTCTCTCCAAGACTCTATATAATTCCAGGAAAAAAAGCCACCAAAGGTGAGACAAAGAGTTTATTTTGGTATGAAAAGAGTGGATCATGGCTAGTGGGCCAGCTGCCCTGGGTAGCTTCCAGGCTGATGTGAAGAGTGTGGGTGTTTGGCTCATCCACCCTGGAACTCGTGAGTCGGGAGGGCAGACGACGGGCATGGTCCTAACCTGCTGGCTGGAACCTGGTTGCAGTGGATAATGGGTTCATTAACCAAAAGCTTTTCTAGAGATCAGCAGCCCAAAACTCAAAGCTGTTGTGCAGTGGCTTGGTGGTTTTTAAATTGCAGTGTTTCAAAATATTTCCTCTAGATAGCTGGTTAGTGCTACCCACGGGAGCAAAGGGAAAAAAACCCAAAGGGTATTTTTGCTTAACTCAAAGACTTTGTAATTTGTTCCTGAATTACTTTAATTTCTGGATATTGTACTAGTAAAATCAGCTGATTAAAGCCTTTGTCTTACTTGTCTAGGACAGCTGTAGTAATCACTATGTTACATTGCATGGAAAGTGCTATCTATACGTGCACACAAACACCACAGCTCCTGCTGCAGGAAGTGAAGAGGTTCCAAGCAGGAAGGTTTGCTGTGTTTGGAGGGGGGATAATATTGCCTTTGGTTACCCGAGTGAAACAGTTTGTTTTTGTTTAAATGAAGCTTGAGTTGTTACCTAGTATATTTATATGAGATGTAGTAATTACAACTATTACCGCTCTGGCTTTTTTTCAGGGATTTAGACACTGTATCTACTGACAAAAAACTTTGAAAACTAAGGTAGAGACCTGAGCCGGCTGTGGGGTAGGGCAGAGTATCAAATTCTTGCTAGTACAGGATCTGACTTGATGGAGAATGTCAGCTACCCGAAAATAAAAAGCCAGTAGGGTGTGGGGTAGAATGCCTTTCCCCAAGAGGCACTCTTCTGTTTTTACTGTGGGGTAGAAGAATGGGAGAAACTCATAAAGCTGACACATGCTGAAGGAAAAATGAGGAACCTGAAAAATTAAAAACTTCAGTGCTGTGAAAACAGCTCAGTTTTCATATTCCAGATGTGTACTGCAAGGATACCACTGCTATAGCAAGACTGACAGAGAGGTATGAGAGGTACTTGAGAGCCCTCATGCAGAGGGAGCTCAGCATTTTTAGCTTCTTTGCAAATAAAACTAAACCAGAGTGAAATAAAGGTCTGTAATTCAGAAGCTTTGATGGACCTCAGTAACACTTGACTTGAAAGCACATTTATATTTTAGTAGAATAAAGCTCTCACGATAAAGGTGACCTAGGAGGGGGAAATGAGCCTGTTCTCTTCTCTGTGGCTTATAAAAATGCATTGAAATTGTTCTTGCCTAACCATAGAAATTAATAGATTAAATGCTGTCTTCTGTGGTTTGGTAAAAGGTCTTGGGGAAGCAAGTAACTGGAGCAGAAGGGAAATTTTGTCTTTAATTGCAGGCATTTGGCATTAAATTGTTGTGTTTATTCATACCTTGATGGCTTCTGCAAATGAGCTAAACCACGATAGAAATGCAGGCTCTTGTCCAAAGGTTTTACAGGGGTTGGCATTTATCTCAATTTCTTGTCATGGCTCATGACATGTTTCTTATGCATTAGAGATGGTAGCTAAAACAAGGATAAAAAGCATCAAATAGCCTAAGGCTGGAGGCTTTATCTGGTGGCGAAGCTACACGGGTACCTCTGGGGTGATCAAAACCTGTCAGGTAGATGCTTTGTACTGGTGTTAATCCCATCGACAAACAAGATGCTGAGCATTTCTGTGCATGAACCTAGCTGCACCCTATGGCATCACCCAGCAAATCTCTTTTGTACATAAAGGAATTTCTATAACTTTATTTGGAATTTCTATAACTTTATTTGTGCAAAGGATCACTCGATAAGAGCATGGTTCTGGTCTTTGTTTTTATGAATACAGGGGCTAATTAAAGTAATAGCTGACAGAGTATGGATGAGGTAGGAAGATGGTGACTGTAGCTACTCCCCAGACATTGCAGTGGCAGGCTGTGGGAGTCCTTTTTCCTCCCGCTGTGAAGGGCAGGGCAGCCACAAAAGCCCTAGCACTTGTATGTGGTTTTGGTCCCTCTTAGGAATGATATTAAGGTTTCCACTACATAATTAGTTATATTTTAGTCATGCCATTCTTGAATTGACAAGCTCAATTGATGTTTTAATGTGCCATTTACATTTTATTTATAATAATTTATAATAAAATGGCTTTTGCAGTGTATTAACTTCATATTTGAGATCTTCTGGACTACCTCCACCCTGTTCTGACACACACATACACACACACACATATATATCTATGCATATTCACACTTCCCCATTACTTTTCTATTGCTTCTGTCAGAACCTAACTGCCTATACGATTTGCTCAGTATTTTTATTTTAGTGCAGACGATTCAACATGAAGCAGTCACCAGGGCTTGAGCTTTGTCGACATGAATGAAAAGCAAGCTGTGAACAGCTATTCCTTTTCCCAGCCACTGCACCACCTCTACAGCATGGCTGTCAGAGCTGATTGCGTGACTCGACTCAAACACACTCCAGGCAATGTCAGCCCGGTTAAACACATGAGAACAGTCAGGCTGGGCCAGGTTAAAAGTCCATCCAGCTACGATCCTACTGTGAGTGATGAGTAGTGGATGTTTAAAGTAGAGAAACAGCAAGTACAAATGGTCCTTCTGATGTATACACTCAGCATCTACCAGCCTGTGACAGAGGGATTTTGCTGCACCCACACTGTTGTGTGAGGTAGCCCTTGCTGGACCTTTTCTCCATTATTTATCAAATTGCTTTTTCAGCCTGCTTATACTCCTGACCTTCATCATCTCTTATGGCAGCAAGTACTCCAATTCACATGTGTAGTATGTGAAAGTGTATTTTTTCTTGTTTATTTTAAACACATTCTCCATAACTCTCACTCTGTTGTGATATAGCCATTTGGTGACAGAAAGTGGTGAATAATCCGTTCCCTGTTCATCATCATACTATTCAGGATTTTGTCCACATCTGTCATACCCCTTTGTGTTGTCTCATTTTCAAGCTATATCAGTAGTCATTCCTCATACCAAATCTAGTCCATTAAATCTGATTATCTTTGCTATATCTATATTTAATTTTGAGATGGAGTAGCCAGAGCAGCATACAGTATAGGAGCAGCATGTACTAGAGTTGAGACAAAGTGAGGGTGGCAGCTTCTTATCAGGGTGGGGAGGCAGAGGGGTGTGGGAAGACCAGTAAGACTCTTTTGACAGTATTAAGCTGTTTTATCAGCCTAGTTTCTCAGGAAACTGCATCTTTCAGCACATTTCCCCAAGCAGCATAGATCCTTGTGAGACTTCTTTATTCCTCAATAATTAGCAGAAACATTGTCATTTGGTGCTAGCTGAATGTCCTATGTTCTGTCATTTGTTTTATTTACTTGCAGAAGTGTTGTTACATAGGAAATGGGATTCATTACAAATACATGAACAAAGGTCATTCAAGAATGGAGCAGTTCAGCATTGTGTTTACATTTCAGACATATAAAGTACTACTGAATTTGCAGGTTTTATGAACAAGCAGATTTACTCTTACTCAAGAAAGACCTTATTTTGTTACAACTTGCAATTTTTCCAAGCATCCACTTGTTTAAAGCAAGGATCAGAAATGCACTAGCAAAATGTGTGAAATTAGAGTTCTTCTGCAAGTGATTATAATAGCATTCACCCTGGAGAAATGGCCACTCGAAGTGAAGGTGCAGGAGTGTCGTGCTTCTGTTAGGTCACGGTAACTGTGTCTTTACTTTTCCTCTGCCCATTGAAATGTGGTCCAAAATAAAAGCTTCATTTGGAAACATAGCTACTAATATTTTAAAATTTACACTGTGCTTTAAGGATTTCCTGCCTTGAAGTAAGGGAGATAATGCTGACTTGTTCAGCCTGGAGAAGAGGAGACTGAGGAGAGACCTCATTGCAGCCTTCAACATCCTCATGAGGGAAAGCAGAGGGGCAAGTACTGATCTCTTCACTCTTGTGACCAGTGACAGGACTTGAGGGAATGGCATGAAGCTGAGTCAGGGGAGGTTTAGACTGGATATCAGGCACGGGTTTTTCACCCAGAGGGTGGTTGAGCACTGGAACAGGCTCCTGGGGGAGGTGGTCACAGCACTAAGCCTGTCTTGAAGTTCAAGAAGCATTTGGATAATGCTCTCAGGCACATGGGGATTCTTGGGGTGTCCTGCTCAGGGCCAGGAGTTAGACTTCATGATCCTTGTGTATCCCTTCTAACTCAGCATATTCTGTGATTCTAATAACATTGGCTTCTTTAAGCAATCATTTTAAAACATTTTAGGTCTTATTGAAGGGAATCTCTATCCCTAGGGACCAATGTTTTGTTGCATCACATGCTATTCTTCCATTATTCCTGAGATCAAGCACACCAGAAAATGACAGCATTTCAAAAGGGCAGGATCAAACCCCTTCTGGCCCTGGGGAATGATGCTCCTTGTGTTGGCTGGTCAGAAATGCTATGTGTGACACACACACACAAAGATCTCTGCTGTACTGTGGTTGAATCTGTGACCACCTGCTTTGTGCCCACCCTGGGCAGTGTTGAGGGTGGAAAGTGCCCTGGACAACATCAGTGAAAGGACTACACAGTAATACTTGACAGCCTTAGTGTATTCAGTAGCTGATATAAAGCAGAATGGACTCTGAGTCGTGAAAAAAGGAGGAAAAGAGCTCTCTGGTGGGAATTATGATGAGATGGATTTTGGCAGTTTATGGTTTTGGTTTTACAATTGTAGAACTTTGTGTGTTGCTTTTTCTCTGTGATCTATAAGGTACTGGCATAGAGGAAATGAGCAGCGCAGAATAGCTTCGTAGGTGAAAGATATTTTGCATATATGCAAAAAGAGATGGCACAGTAGGGTTGGAAAGACAGCAGTTGTGCAAAGACCACCAAACAACCCCCAGGTGAATGTTTTGTTTACTAGGGCCTTTCAAGACGCATTTACAGTGAGTTCACAGAATTTATTTATTCAGAGTCCACTTTGTTTCCTGCTCTTTTCCTAGCCATGCCTGGGGGGTGTTTCCACAGAATAGAGAGCAGTGTTTCACTTTGCACTGGCTTGCTCAGCAATTGCCCTTACCTCCTTTTTTGATCTGTTCTCAGCAATCATTCTCCGATCATGTAATGGGCTCTTCTCCATTCTTCCTTCATCTCATTTCAGGCCACACTGCTGTAGATACATTCACTGCCATATTACTTTTTAAAAAAGTTTAAATATGATGCACATGAGAATAAAGGTGTAGAAGTACTGGGTAAAAATTAAAACTTTCTGCATTCAGCCATCAAATGGTTTTCCTTGAGCTGTTATTGGTACAAAAAACATTGCTTTCACCTGTTCCTATAGTAATCCTAGTGTTTCCATGTCATTTTCCACCTTTTTTCCCCCTTGATAAAAAATATGACCTCATATATACACAAAATGTGTCTAAAACGTGGCTTTGTTTTTGTATGCAACACAAAGGGTCAGATATTGGAAACCAAACCTCCTCTAACCACATGAATCAACAGTCATTGTTTATCTATTAAAAAATGCCTCCCTTGTTTAGCCAGAGGTGTTTTACAAATTATGTTATTCTAATGCTCCACTACCTTGGATGAAATATATGCCTTCAAAACCAGATGCAAGGCTTCAGTTCTTATAATAAAATGAACAGAAGTTCGTAACAAAACCAGTTGTACAATAATGTGAAAAGTACTTTTATCTGACTGAGCTGGGAAATATAGGTGGCTTTACTTGCTGCACTAATTTTTTTATTTATAATGGCTATATAATGTAGGCAGATCTGAGCCTCATTTCAACTGAGGTTTGTCCTTCCTGGGTCATACAGATGCAGTGGGAAGGAACAGTGCCTAAATGGCGTGAGGATCAGCAAGACCAAATCTACATCTGTCAGCTTCCTTTCTAACCACACTGCCTTTGCTCTGTTTAGATTGCAGATTCCTACTCTTGTTGTTATCTGTTCCTTTTGATACACTCTGCAATGAGAAGAAATGTTTTTGCATCAATTTTGGGAGTTCTGTTTCCTATTCGAGAACTGAGAAATGGCTTGTAGCACTAAGACCCTTGGGAACTTATTTTTCTGCATGGAAACTAGAATAGCATAATGAGTACCCTCTGTGCAAATTCAATATTAGTTCTACACCTAAGGTCAAGCAGAAGTTAATGACCATTCTTTACATATGGAAATCAGTTATGAGACCAACATTACATTTCTCACTTCTGTAATTGTAAAATAAAATGCTGGAGTAATTTATGTTAAATTGATTTAAACTACAAAGCACAAATATCATGGAATCCCAGATTAGTGTTTGAGAGAAATGTCATCATCACTTGTGAGATAGTTCATTCGCCAATTGCACCTTCATTCAGTCCTGTGCTTGAGGCTTGCTGTACTTTTTTAGATACAAAGGTGCTGAACAATGCTGTAAGCCAGAGTCTGTCTTTAGTAATTTTTGCATTTTCTTTGTTTCTTTAATTAGCTGATTTACTCAGCTGATTGCACAGCTGTCTGGGCAACACCCCCCCAGGGGTCTGCCAACTGTTTCAGAGATATGTAGTGTACTCAGTGAAGGGAAATCTGTATGATAATTTGCATATATATATATATATATATATATGCAGAAATAGTTGGAAGGAATGAGAAAGCTCAAAGGCAATTTTTGTATTTCTAATAAAGGGAAACATGTAAAGGATATCTTAAAAAGCTTTCTCTTTTCAGTAATTTCTGGGAAAAATTACAGTTTCATGGTAAATAAGAGTGAATTCTCAGTTGGAGGGTTTTGTTCCTGGGATTACTGTCTCTTATATGGAACTTTTGGGGATTTCAGAGATACTCAGTGCTTTTCAGTTTTCCCCCTTTAATTTTGAAACAGAACTTGGAAAATACAGGAGCATGCATGAGGACATGGTGTGGTCTGAAATGATCCCCAAATTTGAGGTTTGCAAAGCATTTACTGGATACTAATCTTTCTTTCCATTGCTCAGCACTAGTGTGTTACGTAGCCTGGAGGATCTGGCTTTTAGTTTCCCCAGTGGTGTCAGTATGAGCTATTCATTTTTTTCCACTCTGATAAATTAATAAGCATCAGCAAACATTATAACACTGTCAAACAGCTCAGAGCTGCCATAGTAACCAGTCTTTCTAGAGCTTGCTGTATACCCTTCACAAAGAATAACATGGGATACTGCAAAACCAAAACCAAACAAACAAAACCCCCCAAACCAAAAAGCAAACTGAAAAAACAAACGAGAAGAGAAACATGACTCTCACAAAATTTGGGAGATAAGAAGAATGGTAGAAATTGTGAGCTTCCCAGCAGCTGACAATAAATCAATTGGTATAGACTGCTGGCAATTCTGGAGTCTTCCCCAGGGGAATATTCTTGCAGATTCCTGAGGTCCTTTCAACACTGTTGGTTTGACAGGGACAGAAAATAAAATCCGGGTATGATCATCCAGCAGGGATGAGGCAATGGAGATCTGTTGCCTTGTCAAATAAACAAAGTTCTTGTGTTCAGAAGCTCTTTACCACTTCCAAGGTGGCATGTGTCTCTTCTCTGTAGAGGGCATGTAGGTGCCTTTTACTTACTGGCTAGAAAATAGAAATTCATGTATGAATTTTGATCATGGAGCACTGAAAGGATTGGAATTTTACAAAGGGCAGAATAGTTTGATACTCTAGGATGTTAGCAGGCTAGCAACACTAAAACAATAAATTAACATCCTCATTTGAAATGAAGGAGCATCACTAAGAGCATGAGTGATGTAGCCTAAGGGGTGACTAAGCTTTGTATGGCGAGCAGAGCTACCTCTGGAGCAATTGTGGGGACAGTGAAGTTCCCATCCAGCTTGTGCAGCCCCAGGTAAACCTGGCAGGGTTTGTACAGCTGGGATCCTGAGCTGCTGCCAAGGCCATGCCTGAGGATTTGCAACAGGCTAAACAAGTTCAGTCTCAGGAGCAGCCTAAGGCAGTGCAGAGACAAACTGCATGTCTGCCAGGAGTGGTTTATGGGCTCATTGTCCCCAAAAGGCAGGCAGTCCTGGCCATGCAGTTGGACTCCAGAGCAAGCTCAAGGCCTGAAGTTGGAGTGGTGTGGCACACGGGATGTGGCAGCAGCTCTAGTTTGAGGAGTGCCCTGTCCCCTGCCTGCTGCCTGGGTGCTCTGTTCTCAAACAGGTCATCAAACCGAGCCAGGTTAGCAGTAATCCTTTGCCAATCCACAAATCCCACAGAGAGGGAGTAGTCAGTACAGAAGGTGTGGGACAGCCATCAGTGATGGGGAGCTAAGCTGGCTTTCTGGAATGACCATGTGGGTGCCACCCAGAGCGAGTTGCTTACAGATGTCCCTGCCTCCTGTTCGGCAGCAAAATGGTTAACTGTGGTGGTAGTCCTCTTTTCAGCATTTAAATAATTAACTTTCACAGTTCCCTATTAAGCCAAAGGGAGGAAGTTCACACCTCTCCTGGTGTTATTGTTCCAGTCTCTCTGGCTGCAGTAGCAGAATGACGATAGTGCCTTGGTTTGTGTTGTGAAGGTTATCTTTGCAGCCAGAAGGGGTAGAAAGAAGAAATTTCATTTATAGAAAAGGAAGAAAGCACAATATAGCAAAGCCTCTGGGAAGATTGCAACACTGTGGGTTCCAGGACTTGTTTTATGTGTGGATTTTTTTTTTTAACTGTCCTTTCTACTTTCAGTTGGGTAAATAATTCTGCTATGTTGAACAAGACAAACTATTAAAATGAAACTCTGCAATGTCTTTGTGACTTTAAAATCTTACTCATCAAATGTGATCAATTTACCTTCAAATTTGGTGGCATACAGAGCAGTGTATCATGAATGCACTGCTCTGTGGGTAACCCTGGACCACTTGGCAGATTCTTCCATAGGCAGATCTATAGTGCTGCTGGTGGTTGTTGTGACCCTCACTTCATGCCAGCCTGCCTAGCTAAGGTGAGCCCTTTAGCATGACTGTGAGTGATGGTTGTGTTCCCTTTCCTTTAACACTCCCATGGATTGCTGATTCTGCTGAGGTAGCTGGTACAAAATTATTTATTTTTGTTTATTATTTCTTCGTCATTTTTTTTCTGCTGATTTAATGAGCTGAAATGGGATTACTAAAGGACAAGGCTCTCCCACACAAGAACTCTCTGTTCCAACATTAGTTTACAGAAGAATCTGCTAGCAAAATCTCAGCTCTGGTATGTGGAGGCAGAAGGAACTCAGATAGGATGATGACCCTTGTGATCCTTAAGTGACTATAAGAAGTCAACGTCCTGAATTCCCTAGGCTAATTTGCAAATGGATATATTTGAAGTGCCCATTAGCAAGCTGATGCTCCTTTGACATCTTTTTCTTTCATTCGTAGTGACATTTTCTTCAAGGAGGGAGAAATGCTGCAGGTATAAAGGGGAATTGGTCACTCTCTGTTCGAAATTTTTTTCCTGCCTCTTGTCCCAAGCCCGAGCCCAAACACAACATTTAATAGATACATATAGATCAGGGTAAACCACCTTTCCCTTTCCCTGTTGTTGCTGCTTTGTAAAACGTGCTGGGATATTTGTATCAGGGAGCAAAGCTGGATTTGTGCTGGCAGAGAAGAAAACATTTGGCTCAGCTCCAAAGTTCACAACTTTTTTTTTTAAGGTACAGTTCCAGAATCAACACTTGCCTGCAAAATACTTTCCCATCCCACCCTAAGTTTCCGCTCACTTTTTCTATGCTTGAATTTGTGATGTTCAAACTTTTTAATGAAAAAAATAAATGGCCAACTAACAGTAAATGGGAAATTTTCCTTAAATTCTTTTATTTTATGATAGAATTTGTATTGCATACACAATAGTTCAGGAGGGCAGTGCCTGGGCCGATTCAAGGGGGTTCTATGAGTTGTTATGGGTTTAGGAGGCACACTGTCTATAGAAATACTGCAGTCAATTTCCTAAGCGTGTATGTGATAATGCCCAGTAACATAAATTTCTGAACATACTGAAATGTTTTAGGAAATATGTGTTCTTCCTGTTTTATAGACAAAGCACATAGGAACCTTTTCCTCCAGAAACCAAGAAAATATAATTAAGGGTTGTTGCTTGTCTGTGTGACCAATTCAGCCATCAAGGGACTGTGTTCTTGTGATGGAACAAAGGTGTGAGATGTGATTTCTTGAGTATTGCTCCCTGAGTGTAGTTTTGTGGCTCATTTGTGGCTGGTTCTAATGGGTTTGGATAAGAGGAAGGAAGAACACAAAAATCAAGTTTGTGATGGAAATTTCATAAAAAAAGAGACCAACTGCACCCTCTTTCCCAAGAGAGTTGCAAGAATGTTAGTGTGTGGTCTTGGATTTTTATTTTTTTTTCCCCTTTAAAAAATATTTACTGGTTCTTTTTTGCATTCCTTATACAGGCTAAACAACATTAAGTCAAGGGTTTGGATTATGAACTTCTCCAGGTTTTCTAGATTTGAGCTATGAAATTGCTGATAAAAACGGCTTGCTTTTTTTTTCCCCCTTTTTTTTTTTAAGCTGTTCACTTAGGGTACACCTAAACTGGGGTAATTTTCTCATAATCTTCAAAATTGTTCATACTAAAACTGCCAAACACCCAAGGATACCTGTATTCATTGGGGGTTGTGGACATGTACCCTCTTCCTCTTTCACTTTGTGCCATGTAAGAGCTATTACTGCCCTCAGTTCCGCGGGTTTGTTTCTTGTCACTAGCTCCCCATCCAGGCACCATCCCCTCGCTAATCTGCCAGCCCGGCCAGGTTAGCACCAAGGTGCTGCTCCTTGAATGTCCCCCTGTTTACTCTTGTTAAAGACGCTCTGGGGTGTTTGCGCTGGCACTGGGCAGGGAAGGGGACACTTGTAACAGAGGCCTGTGACAAGAAGCCAATTGGCAGCCACTAACCTTTTCCCCTGGCACAGCTGTTTGTGGAGCGCCCATCTGCTCAGGCTTGTCAGCAAAGCCGGCCGGATCAATGTAAATCACTTAAACCTGGACACGTGGTCTTGTTGCTAGCAAGGTGCTACTCCTTTGAAGGCTGTGATTAATAGCCAGAGTCTGTGGGGATATTTTGCCCATCAGTGGCTACAGCAAATTGATTTTAGGATAAATCAGAAAATTGAAATGAGAGTTGGGGAAATGTGTTTCTGCTAATGCAGCTGCAGACTTAACAATTTTTAGCATTTGTTAATGCTTTCTGGCATTGCAACATTCCTGTCATTCAGGTTGTTCTGACCAGCAAGTGGATGCCCTGAATGGTTTGTGTTTCCCACAGTGGCAGTGTGCAGAACAGGGTCATGCACACATGGGAGTGTGCAAGAGGATGAGGCAGCTCTTGGGCAGGAAGGCTGGGAGGTGGGTTGTAAGGGAAGGGACTGCACAGAGCCCCCAGTCTGGTTGGATAGAGTAAGTTGCCTTTGGAAAGCCTGACCTGCACTAGGAAAGCAGGAGCCACACATGACTATTCAGGTCGCGCCTGTCATTATTGTGTCCTTGTGTTGTTCCTTTTCCAAACTGGGGCACAGATGTGCCACAATGTCCCAAGCACATTTTGGTTTTCCATAGCTTTAAATGCTGCTGTGATCTAATGCCCATTATGCATGCATTCTGGTTTAGCTATAGTCTCGCTCTTGTTTTCAGCAACTACCTTGAATTTCAGAGGTTGTCTGGTAAAGTCGTGTGCAAACCCACTGGTGAAGAATTATATCAGAACTCTGTTTTCCTTTGATAATGGATTGAAAAAGATCCCTGGCATGGAATAAACTATATTGACAAAATTACTTATTTCCCTTTTTATAATTACATTTTTATTACTTTTTTTTTTTGACAGCATAAATGTGGGGGAAGAAAGAAAACTTATCCTATATGACATTGCAATGTCAGCAGAAATCCACAGAAAAAGAAAATAAATCCGTATGCTTTATTTTAGAGGTCAAGAACAGTCCAAAGTTACTTTTAAGTTTCTGGATGCTGCATAAATGTGAGGCTGCTTTTTTGTCTTCAGCAGACCCAGAGCACTGAGGCAGACACACCAAGCTGGACCTCACGGTTCATGTTACATATATTAGCTTGGCCATGGTAACCTGGTTGCATGTCTGAAGTTTCAGGCTGAGGGCAGAGGAGAGTGCAGGTGAGGGTGCCTGGTGAAGGTAACACTGCTACCTGCCAGCCTTTCTCCTGCTCCCTCAACAGCTGATTTGTTCATCAATCCAATCCTGGGCTGCCTCAGCTCACAGACATAGTTTAAAGGCAAAACAGGACTGGTGATCCTTGTCTGAAAACAATGTTCTGTGGGCCATGCCTCTTCACACACAGCCTGACAACCAGCTCAGGTATGCAACCTGCCATCTGTCATGTTTCGGAGTGTCGGAGGGCTTAATGTCCCACCAAAATACAGCATGTGGGTGTGTTGACTGAAAGGGTATCCTGGGATATAGATAGTAAAAATGCCAATAGATACAGCTGCTTGCAATACAGAAGACTGAGGGGTTCCTTCAGAAGAGGTTTCTTGGTTTTTTAGCTAGGTAAGCTGCTACATCTGGTTTTGACCCTTCTGGGTGTTACAAGTTTAATACAAAACTTTTGTTCTTTAAAGTTTGACAAAACTTGCTGGTGTTATGTTAATGGAGCAAGGTTACTGGGTTCTCCTATTGTGCCAGCAGCAAAGAGCTTTCAATAGAACATCTTCTGCTACCATTTATATGTGGAGGTGACTTTCATGGGTAGTGGTGGTGTTTATTAAGATTGAGATCACTTTGCTTAAAAAGAATTTTCCAAGTTTGAGATGAGGGATAAATCTGCATATTTTGTTTAATCTGAATTGACCTTGTGCAGTATAATGGAAGTGAAGAGGAACCCGATTTTTTTATTCCTTATGAATCATGAAATCTTGTTACAATATATGGAAAAGAGCTCTCTTAAATGTCATTGTTTTATCAGGAGCAGTATGAATATAACTATTTAGTACTGGATTTTACTGCCTAGGAAAAAATAAAGTATACTGTATTTATCATTTGTCTAAACCCAGTAAAGCGCCCCTTATAGCACCTGTCCAAAATCACTCAAGAACTAGGATGCTGAAGTTTGTCAAGGTTTCTTGAATGGTCATCCTCTTTAACCTAAACTGGGCCATGCTGCTTTGCTGCTTCTTGTGATTTAAACCTGCTTCCAATGTGTTCCTCTTTCTTATTTTAGCAATTTGTCAAAATGAAGAAAACACCAGTCAAGAAATAAGAGGACTAGAAGAACTCAAGGATACCTCTGATTCACAGGTAAATGTGTAAGATTAATGATGTCTTGGGAATGTTTTCAGATCTACAAGCTGAAGAACTCTCCTGCGCAGGGAGCATGTAGGAGGGAGAAAATCTGCTGGATCTCATTTTATGTGGCTATTTAGAATAAGATTGATGATTTCTCTGGGAATTAATCCCATGATGTTGCAATTGGACAACATTCTTCAGCTATCTTTCTGCTCCTTTTAGATAATACACATAGCATATACCAGATGTGAAAGTAAAATGAGATGTGTTTTAGGAGGCAAGGGCATATGACATTTTGATTGAATTTTAATCACTGTAAGTAGACATGCAATGAAATGAGGATACTTATTAATCATTCAAGTGCAAGCAACAACGTTCTTCTTTCCTTGCCTAACTGCCCTCATTTACAACCAAAACACACTTCTAGATATTGCTCAGAAGAAACTTAACTGCCTTTTAGATCGTTTTATTGTGGGATTGCCTACCCTTTTTAATTCTGTGAATCTTCTTTGATTAATCTGTGGTTCATTCAGTCATTTAGTTCATGCATTCAAATTGTGCAAGTGTAACTGTATTGCTCATTGTACTGGTACTGATTATTGCTTTTAATTTAAAGCTGATTTTTCCCACTCTTGGCTGTTTTTTACTTTTTTCTATTCCTCTTGCAAATATTGTGTTCCCTACCAGTTACCACCTTTTCTCCTTCCTCTATATGTAGTGTACAGTTTCTGTCATTGATTTATCTGCCTAACATCTTGCCAAACTGCAAAGTTGCGTGCAAGGAAGACAGAAGTTACGCTGATCAAGTCTGTGATCAAGCTTAGCTGAAGGGGTACAAGCCATGTAGCCAAGTGCTAAGAACAACACCTATCTCTTTCTAAAGGCAGGGACTGGCTCAACCCTGGTGAGCCCAGGAAGGGCTGCAGGCAGCTCTGGTGGCAGACCTGGGCCATGGCAGACACCTGGAGAGTGCAGGCAGAAGAGCTTGGGACCATGTGGATATACCAGCGGCACCACTGTGTACCTGGGCTTTTCTAGCGTGCTCCCAGAGTCATGTTCAAACACGATGCATGGAAATGGCCAGCTCTTTTCTTAATTGCACACCCTTTCAAATCTACTGAAAAAAAAAAAAAAGGGTAGTAGGAGCCCTAATGTGTGAAATATTTGTTACTCAACTTTGATTCCTAAGAGAGAATTGAGGGTTGAGAATCATTTTTCTAGAGGTCAGGTGTGCATTACAGAGATACAGAAAAGATATGGGGGAAATACTGACCTTGCTGCTTAAAAAAATCTGGCTTTCTCTTTTGGTTTTCTTTGGGGGGTGGGATCTTTTCATGTACACTCAGTTCTACCTGATTGTTGTAGTTATTATGGTTTTTTGAAAATATTTGTTCCCATTTATGACATATGACATGCTCAAAGCTCCTAAGTAGCCAGCTAATAACTATACATGGACTGATTATAAAAGCCCATAAGAATTTAATATTTGGATATTGATTCACCCAGATTTTATTTGACTGGAAACCAGCTTCTAAAATTTGAAAGAATATGAAATTCATTTAAGATTTAACAATTACTACATGAGCAGTTAACAAAAGCATTCATGTGCTCTACTGGGAGGAGAGCAGGAGTGTCAGCATAGCAGCAGTTGCTCAGATTTGTTTGTTAGTGCCATAAAAATGATATCCAGTGACGAACAAATAGTTTGTTTTAAGAGAGTGAATATTTTTTTTTTTTCACTTTAGTGAGACTGTGTATGAGACTAGAGCAAAGCAAGGGATCCTATCTTTTGAGGTGGTGGCCTATGGTTTTAAGTTTTCAGGTTGATCAAAGGTGAAGCTGGTAGTGATTATGTTGTTTTCACCAGCCAGAAAAGGAGATAGAGGTACAGAGGAAAAAAAACAAATCACCAAAAACCTTTAACAGAGTTAAAGAGTGTGGTGCCCACTCTAAACACTGCTCTGTGCAACAGAGGCTTGATTTACATTGAAGTTAGTTGACAAAGCTGGTAGAAGTGTGGAAAAAAAATTGTATGGAGATTTTTAAAAGGGAGCATGCTGTAAACAATGTAAATGATGCAAATAAAAGATCCTATCCTGTCTGCCTATGGATGTCTTAATTCACCTCTGTGTCATTGCTAGTATGTTCTTTTATGATGTTTGCAGAGGGAATATTTTCCAGTGGATGTGCTGAAACAGAAAGTGTTGTCAGCATCTTTGCTTTTCCAACCTCAGTGGTGACTGATTTCATTCCCATTACAATTTTTTATTTCATTTCAAATATTGCATAAACACATTTAATTATAGTAATTTTGAGCCATGAATGGTAGAGCCTTACTATAAAGCTCCTACATTCATTTATCATTAAGTTAAAGCCAGTTAAACTATGCAACTTTGCGATTTTCACCTTCACATAAGTTAGTACTCGTATCTCTGTTGGTCTACATGAAATAGAGGAGTAAGTGCAGACATCTGGGCACGCAGAGTGTGCCTGCACAAAATACAATCAAAATTGCAAGTAGGGTGATTTGCCTAACAGCTTCAAAAGTATTACTTGAAAATTAAATTTATATTGGCAAGTGAAAATGACCAGTAATCAGAGAGTATGAACATCTTCTCAATCAGTTTTTACAAGCTGCCATCAATGAATTATTTAATTGACCTGGATGTTTTTGTGTAAGTATTTAGCAGAAAGATTAATAGTGGAAAGTCAGCATAAGTGAGGAGATCAGAATTAAAACTGAAGGATTTGTGGTTTTCTCCTTCATGATGAAAAACTATGTTTAGCCTTTTGTATTTCAAATATTCTTTACTCCTAGACCCAAGCATGTACAATTAATTTAATAATATCTTAACTCTTCCAGAAATTTTTTATCCTCTGGAAACCAAATGAAATAAATGTAGGGTTTTATTCATGTTCTCTGCAATTCTTTAAATGAATGAACTGTTAGGGGAGACATGTTAAAATACTGTATTTTTACTTGGTTGTTATTTGAAACAGAACAATATGATTCTTCAATGAAACTGCCAGTTTGAATACACACCATATTTGTGGCAGGGTTAATGGACTTGTATTTAGAGTTGCTTCTCTGGGATGCTCATCCATGTGGAAGCCAGTAATATGCTCTGTGTGAACACAGGCAGAGGACAAGTGGTGAAAGAGATCAAGACCCATGAATTCAAAATGTTTACAGAATCACAAAATATGCTGAGTTGGAAGGGACCCACAAGGATCATCAAGTCCAACTCCTGGCCCTGCACAAGTGGCATGTTGGTTTAGAGAGTCACAATGGGAGCACTAAATTGGGGTGTACTATTCCTAAACCATGACAGCACAGCACAAAGGTGTAAAAAGTGCCTCCACAGTATGAAGGTCCCGGATCCAGAGAGACTCTAAACCTTTATAGTTCCAAAGCCCTAACAGGCCATAACAGTTTGAGTAGTGCTTAGCCTACAAGCCTGTGGGGTTACAGCACACAGATGTAATACTCTCTGCTAGAAGCATCCTGCAGCATGAAATAAGCAGGTTTGGCTCTAGTTGGCATCCCTGAGCCATCAAAGTGTTGCGAAGCAGGAGTTTCCTAAGGCCAAAGGACTGGAGCCTGCATGGAGCTATTGGTCAGCAGTCAGGGCATCCCTAACTTTTGGGCCTGACTCACAAGATGTGTTGCGAATTTTGGGGTAGATAGCTATTAATTCAAACTCAACATGAATAGTAGAAAGAAAATGGTGGAGGAAGTGGCGAAAAAGTGTTTGTTTGCAGACTGCCTTTGAAGCCATATACCATAGCTATGCCACATGATGGGCCCTCTCAAAGCATATGCTGTTCCCACAGGAAACACCTGGGCTAATAAAAGCTGTGTGGTGTCATTGTGCCAGGTCTTAGTTTGGCAGAGACTATATCCATGACCAAATCGTGGACAGTGGTATTAGCCACTAACTTTGCAGGGAGCAATTTAGCCTGTATCAGCTAACTTTGCAATGGGTCTCTGTTATGCCTGTATGCAAACATAAATCCATCTTTTTATATATATGACATTCTGAGAAAACAACCAGTGCTGAATGTTTTTACAAAACACTATCAGCATAGCTTGAATAACTGTCAGAATATTAGCCAAAAAATAGCTCTAACATAGCTTTTAAAGCAAATATAATTTTATTCTCTAAACAAAATCAAGAGATACAGATTTGTTATTTACGAAATAAATAAATGTGGCACAACTGTCTTTTAACTCTTGAGTGTTGAATACGTGAAAAATGGTTGGGGTGGGAGCAGAGGGAGTTGTAGCGTGTTATTTTTAGGACTGCCTTTTGTTGCACTTCATTCTTTTTCCAGGGCTGTTCCTGGCTAACTTTCCCATGAGTTTTTAACCTCTTGCTCTTTTTCTCTTATGTAACAGGAAACAGGCTGACAGGAACAAATAAAACACAGCATATCTGATAGTTGCACTCAGAGGAGAGGTTGATTTAGTTAGCCCTGCCTTCTTTCCTCCAAAGTAGATACATTTGGAGATTCAGATGTGCCTCCGCTCCTCTCCAGTTGTTTCTCAGGAATCAGTGACTTATTTGTGTTCTGCAAGCAGCACTGAAGTACCGCAAATATGAGAAAACAGATGTGTTTCTTTTAAGGTTGAAATTTGTGGCGGTGTCATGTCCTGGGATTGTGGATTTAAGTATCTGTTTGCTCTTTCTCCCACCCTTAAGGCAGGAGTTTTATGCAAGCTTCAGGGAAGAGATGACATCGGACGGATTGAGCTGGTCCAGAAGCTGGCGAGAGAGAACTGCCAGTTTTTGCAGGCGGATAGAAAACCACTGGAGAAGGCAGAACAAGTAAGACATTTCTTTCTTTTTGTTTTGGTGGGAGAGGGAGATTTAGGTCACAAAACCGAAATAGCAAAGCTGATGGTCAGAATCCAGGGCACACATTAGTCATGGAGCTGTAACTGCTCTCCTCTGGCATTTACATTTCTCTGAAATGTGTTCAGGTCAATAATTGTCAACACATTTAAATTATTATGTTGTCATTAGCTGTCAGTTGCTGTTATTAATATCGTATACACATAGGATATAGCAGATGATTTCAGGATGCTTTTTACCAAATTGTTGCAGTTTAGGGCATATTCAGACAACATATAAGGTATAAGAGTGCTTGAAGTACTTATTTAAATTGTCTTAAAATTACTCTATTGCCGGTATATTTGGATGCAAGTATTGGCTATAACTTTTCAGTATTAATTAAAAAGAATGGTCTGGATAGGAAATTCAGTAGGGTTTTTTTTCTTTTAAATTGTGTTTTCAATCAAAGTTACACTGAAGAAAGCAGCATTCAGTTTAATGCTTCTGAAAGCATTTATTCAGATGTTAATAACTGGAGTGAAAAGGCACTGAAACTTGACTGCTCTGCTTATAGCACAATGTTTCCTAATTTTTTTCTCCTTATAAAGATTTCTATTCTGATTGCATATTCATCTAAAGTTCCAGAGGAAAATAACTACAAGAAACAAAAAAAATTCTACCTAGTCCTCATATCTCTTGCCATTTTGTGTATGTAATTTATTCCATTTTCTGTTCACTGGACAGTAGAAAAAAGGCAGGTACTTTAGAAAAGAAATACTTTTCAGCTCATCTGCATGCTCATTCCTACTGAAAAAAGCCTTCACAAAGGAAAAGAGAATGATGAATTCTTGTTTCAGAGCTTCATGCTGTTCTGTTCAGCAGTGTATAAGGTCTGCTCTGGTGTAGTTAAATATGTAATTGTATCAGGAGGTGTGCAGAAGGGAGGAGAGCAATTAGCCAGGCTAAATCCTCGAGATTGAATTGTTCCTCAAGTGACCCACTAGCCACGGACATCTGGCAGGATTTCGATTTATCTTTAAACTCTATCCACAAAGCACAATTAAAAGTTTAGTTGCTTAAGTAAAGAAGATTTTAAGCCAGGGAAGGTTTCTACTGTTGGATTGGGAAGCAAGATTACAGATATACCGGCACAGAAGAGAGGGGAGTGTTGGGACTGATACTCCAAAAATTCACTGGATATTTTTGCTGCTTACTCCAGTCATTACAAAGCGTGCTGCAGTGTCAGCTGCAGCTCTGTAGCTGCACAGATTACAGTACAGTTCCAAAAATGGAAAGGGAAGAAGCACTCAGCTTTTCTTCTCCTTTTGAAAAGTGTGGTACTTAGCAATTGCTGCTATTTAGGAGATGAGTGATTTCAGTTTAGCAGGAGCTAGAGCAATCTGCTCTTTTCCATCCTGAGCAGTATAACACAGCAGTTACTGCTCTCAGGCAAGGATATGCCTTTAGACTTTTAGGATATGATTTTAGAGATGACAGCAAAGAGAAATGTCTGCAGAAGCCCAGGTCGTTCCTCATGTGCCCTTTATTTCTGGGTGGGGAATGTCTTACAGCTAGTGCAGGCAATAATAAATCATGGTGTGCTTCCTTGCCCTGTTCTGCACTTTACCAATTGTTGTAGGGTGGACGTTGATGTGTCTCTTCCCTTCAGTCCAGGCAGCCCATGCCCAGGTGTAAGAGAGACCTACAGTCCGCAGTGTGGCTGTATTTGCTAAGCCCCCCAACTAGACTATTGATTTCATTAGGAATAGTCACCAAGAAGGCATTACTGAACCTGGTTAAGGTTTGTTGTAGCCTCTCAGTTTAGCTGATTCAGGTAACTAACTTCCCTGAAAAAAAATGACCCATTGCAGTGGCAGGGTGGTGGGTTGCATACGTTCAGGAAGCTGTGAGCTTCCATCTGTTCCTCTCCCTCCCTTCCTCCCATGTGGTCTGAGAGCTGATCCAGCACAGATGCAGGTGTCAGGATTTGACTGGCTAGGCAGAGTTCACTGCTCCAGGCAGCCATTCCCCCTCCTTTCAAAGGAGAAAAGCAGCAGGCTGAATTGTAGTGGGTACTGCTTGGATCCAGGCTCCCAGACCTTCCCATCTCATCCTGCTGTTACAAACGTGATGGCAGATTCATTGGCATTGGCTTATTACCCAGTCACTTGGGCTCACTACAAATGTTAGAAGAACAACATGTTCAGGGTGTGGTGTCCTTATTATGTGTAACATGCCCATCTTTTTTTTTTTTTTAATTTTTAAAAGCATAGCTTACTTTTATATAGCTTTCTTAGAAACACAGAATGATGGGCATTCAATGGAGGAGTAAAGTGGAGATACTCTGCATGTTTTCCACAGGACCCTCATTTCTCAGCAAGTATCCTTGCACTAAAGATTTTACCAGCTTTCCCTCCTGGGTAGCTCAAACTGCGCTTTCTTGGATCATCTGCCTTCCTCAAAGGGATGGTATGCAGACTGTAAATCAGATGCCTGAACACCCTGCCAGGCCGCTCTCCCTGCACTCGGAGTGCTTGCTAGCTGGGCTGGCCTCCTGGCAGCCCATCTTGAAGCAGAAATGCTGCTGGTTTACAAGGCTGTGTGTTTCTGTCACCCTGGGCCAGTGCCACTGTTCAAAGCTGGGGGCTTTACAGCCTGCCTGTAAGAAAAGCTCTTTCCACAATATCCAATGGGGAATTTTGCCTGAAGCAGAGTTCTAGTTTGTTCTCCTCTAGTATTATGAAAAAAAACCACCCCAAACCTCCAACCTGAATATGGGGTTAGAATTGTGCATATGGACATGTACTGAGTATGTGTACTCTCTACATGTACCGTGTCCCAGGCATGTGATCAGAAATGGAATTGAGGCTCCTCTGGTGCTACCCACTGTATTTCTAAAGCAGGTATCTTCAGATTATTACAACCTCACATGGATTTCCAGCATTAATAGCAAAAAAAAAAAAAATGTAGTATAATTGAGTTTTGATGAATCTTGTACTTTCCTGTGAAGAAGGAAGGGTTCTCAACCTAATTGCAGAATTTGGTATCAACTCCCCAATAACTCTTTTTCCTGTGCAGTGAATGAGATGTGGAGTGCTATGGGGAGCTAGATTGATGACTAAGAGGACTGGTGAGCTCTTCTTTCATTCAAATAAATAGTCACCATCTTCACCTGAGTTTGAGGACAGACGTTAGTGACTCACTCAGGGAGGGTAGATGACATGTGGATGCACAAGAGGTTTTTGGGCAGATAAAGTACCTAAAGGTGTTTTTAAGGTGTGCTGTTGGAAGTCTGTGGTCCACAAGAGGCAGATGAAACATAGATTGGTTTGGGTTTATAGTTCAGAAGGAGAAGAAGTATAATTATTTTTTCTCAGAAAAAGCAGATGGTCTGGAAGAGAGAAAATATGTGACAGCTGGGTGATTCACTGAGGAAAGCTTGGTTTGGAACTATAGTGGGTGAGAGAAGGGATTCCTTTAGTTTGGCTGTGTTCTGGAAGGCATAAAATTGGTGTGTGTATATATATACATGATGTACATGCATATATTTTTACTTCATACTTTAAGTATCCTTATCAGAAAGTTTATACTGCTTTTGTTTCAGTTTTCTGGTATGCTCTAATTTCTTTTCAGATTTATGGTCTGAATGAAAAAAAGAGCTTTGAAAAAGTCATATAATTTTAAAAGTTCTGTTCTCAAACTCTGTTATATGTGAGCTGCTTAATTGTATTTGGCACTGGAAGCTGACAGTAACCAGATTAGACTGGTATATTGGAACTGGTGTTCCGTAGTAGTACACAGTGCCAACTTCTCTGGTGAATATACTGTTTGCAAAGTGCTCTAACCATAGTGGTACTGACAGACTTGTAAAAAAACCCAAAAACTAAAGTGCTGTGATTTTTTCCCATTCCCACTTGCTAATATGTTAGAATAAGATGCTTAATTAAGGCACCGAACCTACCATATGTGTTAGGTTTCCTAAAACTTCAGCTTTGCTAGTGAGTAGAAAGTAAGTAATGTTAAATAAGCTTCTAAATAGGAGGACAAGCTTCTTCTCTGTGCTGTTTAATTCCTACAATGACTTACAATGTATTGATAAATAAATAAAATGAAATGTTTATCTAAAATACACAGAAATTATTTTGGTATCAAATGTGGGCTAGAGTGAAAATAACTATGCAGTTCTAATTTTATCATTACATGCAAATCACACTCATCACCTAGGGAAAAGTAGAACTTAATATTTGTATTTTTATGTAATTTAAGTAATTAATTTCCTTAAAAAAGTAGCTTTGACAGAAAATAGATGAAAAATTTCTATTGAAATATTCAACTATAAAATTAGCCTGCTTTTTTTGGAGGTTTGCTTATTATTAGCATTAATTATAATATAGAAAGCAAGCTCTGTTTGTAAAGGCATTTGAAATAATTTATCATAGCTTTTTTCTTCCAGCATACATTTGAGATGCATTTGAGGCATATTTGCACTAAAACATATTTTTGAAACTCCTTTTGAGCAACTACAACTCAATTAAATAATGGCTTTATAATAGGTGTGAAAACATTTGTACAGTGTTCCAGTTGCTATTTCAATAAAGTGTTCCATTCATTAAGAAAATCACATCTGTATATGGTGGCATTGTCTTAGTACTTTTCACCCCAGCAACATGGGGAGAATATTCTTTAGATTATAGTGTCATTTTCATGGTCAGATTGACAGAATAACCTGTTTATAAATTGAAGGTAATCTTCAAGGGAAATTTAAGATTCTCTGATATGCTCATTAGGGGACTAAAGAATATGAATTTCTTTATTCAACTATATAAATTATATTCTAGGCTAAGGCTCTTCCAGTACTTCCCTGCATCAGTGGGGAGGGCAACATTTCCTAAATCCATCCTGTAATCCCTTTACATATTAATATATATATTAATTAGCATTACATACTGTTTAAAAGTATGTAAGTACATACATCTTGAGCATATTGATTCTGTGACTTAGCTCAAGATGAAAGAGATGTATTATAGGAGGCAGGTGTATTTTCAGAAGGACAACAGATACTGAAGAACAGTTTTGTTAATTTACTGGGTACTAACGTTTGTAATCAGTGGTCTCATTGAGAAGACAGATGATTTGCTCATTGAAGCAGGTTAGTGGTTGAGCTGAAGCTGTTTAAAAGTGTTACAACAACAGAAGATTAATGATTTAGAGCCTTGGGTTGTATAGATTACTAACAACTGAGGAATTTCATAAGGAAATTCCATCCATGACACACCAAGGTTATTTTAGGGTGCACCTACGTGTCCAGCTGAACGCCTGCAAGAAGACAAGAATGAGTGCCAGGACATGTCCAGAGCTGCTGTTTTCATTAGCTTGACAAAGCTGTGGCACTCTACTGTTGTCCTGTTGGATTGATGACCAGTAATCAGGGCTCTGATGGGAAAATATTCTTTAAAATATTGATATCAAATGAAATCTGAATTTAGTCAGTGACTGAAATCTGCTTTACTTTCTAAAAAAATCATCACTTTTTTGTATCTGCTCTGTGTAGGACAGATCTATTGGGTATCTTGAGTGCAGATTTACTGCTTTTGACTCTTGGCAGCTGTTATGCATCTCTTGCAGAACTTGTGGATCAAATGGACACAACTAAACACAGTTTAGCACATCAACACACAACAACTATAGCACAGTTTTGCATAAACCTTCATGGCTTGAGTAGTATAGATGTCTAAAGCCATTTAAACAGAACAGGCTTAGCATGTTAGCACAAGAGTTTGCTATTTCTCTTTACACCTCTTAGATACGTCAGCATTAACAGAGAGAGCTGCACCAGGGTAAGATGATAGTTTGCAATTTTGTTTCAGTCTTCATCTACAAGCCAAGAAAAAACCGAATCTATCAATGAGGTTGTCAGTTTATATTCCATGTTGAGTAAGAGCAATTAAGAGGTAAGTACATGCTTGCTGTGGAGGTAAGCTGAAGTTCAAGTCTCTGGCCTGAGTCAGGGAACAGGGACTTGAATCTAGTCCTGTCTTGTTCTGGAGAGTGTCCTGTTCCAGATGGTCGATCTTTCATCTGCTGGAATGAATGCATAGCCCCAGGTAATCACCTGTTCTTAGTAAGCCAACCTCTTTATTTTCTGAGAAGAAAAGACTTCTGCAGGTCGTAGGCTTTTTTTCTTTCTCAGTTCACAACAGACACGGGCATCTTTTTGAAAGGGAAAAAGTTTGCCAGAGTTAAAGATCCTGCTCAGATGTAGGACTGGGATCATTTGCATGCTAGAAAAGCTTTGTTTCAGTCTTTTTGTTGAGAAATGTGTTTTTATTTGCTATATGCTTTTAAGAGGACTTACTATTCCTTTTGTTGGGACTACTTAATGTGGCTAAAGTTTTGGAGGAGAATGCCCTCTTGCCAGGAATGCAAAATAGTGGTGAAATTATATGGTCCTTCTCCCTGCAAAATGAAAGCTCTGCAGTCATGCTTGTGCTCCCATGACATGTTGTGATCATAGTATAGGAACACATTGACTGGAAACCTCCCTGTTTCCCTTTGAGATAAGTTACATATTCCCACAATACTTTCTTTCCTCCAGGTGCTTGGACTAGTGTTTAAAAGAAAAGAAAGCCTAATTTGCTCCTCTTTGATTTATTCTGTCACATTAAACTACTTTGTATAGAAGGAAATTCCATGTACACATTTTGCATGCTGGGCTTTCTTTGGTGTGGAATGGTGACTCATTCTTGTGTGGGACAATGCCTTGGCTCCTGCATTGACAGGGAAAAAAGGGCACATGGTATTTAGCAGGCTAAAATCTGAGAGCTAGAACTTTGAATTTTTATTTTTGACTCCATTGGCTATTTAATAAATAACCTTCAAATCTCGCTGCTTCTCAGTGCCTTTGTTTACCAGGTATAAAATAGGGTCTTAAACATGTGGGGCCTTGAAGGGTGCCATAAACCCTGCAGTGGTTAATGAATGTTGATGTATTGCCTTGGGATCCTTGAGAGGTGGTTTGGGGATCTCAAGCAAGCTAGAAGTGGGTTGGACTTTGAACTGGTGAGGGCCAGGGGGATAATTTTTTTTAATTCTCAGCATAGCTGAGGCAAGACCAAGCAGTTGAAGTCACTCTGCAGCCTCTGAGTCTTCAGCCATCGCTTCAGTGGCTGTACTGCCCCAAACGCTTCTCCCCAGCCCTGGGCTGTCCCATGCAGTGCTGCATTATGAAGAGAAAGAGTGAATAATGAAGCTAAAAAATAAAATAAATATACCTTTCTTGTGGTTTTATTTTCCAAATGGATCAGTTTCTCTCACATTATGGGGACATGGATATGAGGTAAAAATGAGATATGGCATCAGGGATAACCCATGTTGGTGAGAGCTACCCTGCTGCTCCTGATGAAATATGGCCATCCTCATTCATTCCTGATATCCAGAAACTGAACTGGGTCAAATGAAACATCCTTGCATTTTTTTGGCTGGCAGTATTTTAATTTAGGTCCTGTACATCTCCATGTGGCTTCATGAAGGCATACATGCACAAAGAAGGGGCTGAATGATGAGTGGGGATCATCATCTAGGAGCAGCGAGAGGACAGGGGTGCTGTTTTTCATGAACAGTGGGACTACACAGTTCTAGTGTGGTGGTATTCCAGTCCTGGGAACTCTGAATAATAAAGGTGCCTAAATCTTGCTGTCAAGTTAGGGAATTTGTTACCTAAATTTGTGAAGATGAAAAGAAAATTTGATTATTCTTTGAATATATACCATGCAATCTTAAGTCAGAAATTCCAAGCAGTTTCTGAAATTCAGAAGTAATTTTGTCCTTCACCTTTCAGTGGTGCAGATCTTTTAAGTAATTCATTGTTTTACTAGACTCTTCTCTTGGAAATGAAACCAATCAAGGACATCTGGATCTGGCTCATAGTGTGGATCTGGCTGAGAAGAAATACCCAATATAACTGGAAAATTTTTTGATAAGCCAGAAGCTGATGGCTGTCCATTACATCATCCTCTTTGGAAGTTGTGTGAGATTTGGTAGCCTGCCCAGAGATCAGAGTCATGTAAAAAGGATTCAGTGCAAAATGAAGATTTGGGCCAGTAATGCCCAAATATACATGGCAGAAGATACATGGTTAGTGTCATTAAATAGGTGAACATATTTCTGCATGTCAACCTTTGCTCTTGTTTGGAGAAACTGCACTGGAGCAAATTCTTGTAGCAAGATCTGCTTTCTATGCTAAGGTCAGTGTGGTTCCAGGTGCAGGATGCTCTGGAGTCAATGAGGCTTGTGTCAGGACCTCACTGGAATAAATGCTGCCAGCATTTGTTGGGATTTGTTCCTGCAGGCATGCTCTGGAGTCCCCTGAAGCATGTTGGTGTGGAGACAGCCTTTTTCTTATGTTCAGCTGCATCTTCTGTATCAGAGTCAGGCTAGCTACACTGAGGGCTTTTTTGAAAATGAGCAGATGTAAAGTGCCTATCTCTGCCTCCATTGCTGACCATCCACAGCAGGAATGTAAGGACATTTTGACCTTGTATTTTTTGCAGGCTTTCCCCCCGGCCTGGGATTTATTTATTTTAATCATGAGACAGCTCTAAAATCTCAAAAGATTGTCCTTTTGCTATGGTCATTCTGTCACTCACTGTGCCTGCATTTTAAAGTTTAATTCAGCTCCTGCTGATGTTAATAGATATTTTTTGGTAAGAGCAGGGTATAGCCCTTAGGGTCTAATGCTTTTGTCACACTGGAGCTGTGGAAGGTGGTGGCATTTTGCAAGATGTGCTTGACACACAGTCACCTGTGGAGAACGCTGATTTGGTAGCAGTTAATACACTACTTGCATTCATTTTTCTTGGTTGTATGTGGCAGCTCAAAGAGCAAAGGAATGAAAACCCAGGCGATTAGTGGTATTTTTGCTGACTGTCTTCCTGTAAATCAAAGCAGGTATTCCCCTCTCCTTCCTTGATTAGTGTTCCTACCGCTGTGTGCAGCACCTCCTATATTCTAATTCACAGCACATGAAAATGAGGTCTCAAGTGCATATGCATGGATTTCATTTTAACTACCCAGTGAAAAGTTTTAATTAGATGTTTCATGTGGAAACATGAAACAGGATTTGAAATTAGCAATGACCTTGTGGCCTTCCTCGAATATATTTTCTGATATCATGTGGCAGGCAGTTCCCAGCTCTTTTTGTCACTGGCTGGAACGTGAGTATCTGAATGGGGAAAGGCTCTGACGTGTTTTTTTTGCAGGAAAAAGTACTTTAGCCTCATTTGGTGACTGGGACAATAATAGGATGATCTAACTCAGGAAGAGCATGAATAGTAGCTGGTATTTCCTTTAACAGCCTGCTGAAAATCAGATCTTAGATGGATTTCCAAGCTCTGAACCAGGGTAAGCCCTGAACAGGGGGTGATCCTGAACTACACTGCCCTGTTTGATCAAGGGAAGGGCCTACAGCTCACATCCCTTTGTTGGCTGCTGTGTGTCAGCTCTGTCCCCTGCCAGCCTAGCTGATGCTGCTGTCTCTCCTGGAGTGGCCGGACTGAGACCACCATCCCTTATTTCATCTCCATTTTCCCTGGAAAGGGAAGTGAGGAAAGTAGATCTGTGTGTGCTGTATCAGGAGCAGAATTTCTACTTAGCCTGGTGCTGGGAGGAACAAAGGAGAACCTGCACTTTTTAGTAGAGTAGGAGACAAGCACAGACGCAAACGTGCATCACCTTCTTGGTTTGGTTGCAATATCACAGTGTTTCTTCTGTTTTTAGAGGCACTAATGAATACAACATCAGTTTAAGCCTTTTTACAAAATACTTTTGATATTGCAAGTAGGGGATTATTCACCATAGGAAACTTTAAAACATAAATGTGGATACAAATACAACTGTTAAATTGATTTACTGTTTGTAATACATGCTGTTTGGCCATACCTAGCAAGTTCTCATATACAAAACTTGGTTCTTCAGGCTTTGAGCTAAAAACCAGACATATTCAGGATTGGGCTTCCTTGTGTGGATGGCAAACAGCTGGAAAGTGTACCAACACTCTGTCTCCTCATGTGAGAAACCTGAGTCTTTTCGGTGAAATTCACACATTAATTCAGTCTGTCTAAATAATCTGTCAGTCTGTATGCAGTACCTATATCCAGCTAATCATTGGACTATATTGATTTCTTTTGGGTTTCTTAGATTTGATTAACTTCTGTAAAAGAAGCATGTGGCTTCTAAACAGAACTCTATTTGCAGTGAGTTCTTTACTCCTATTTCACACAGAGGCGGAAGAAGTAAATTAAGCCCAGGTAGAATTTCCTACCTGCTTTATCATTGGCATCACAAGATCCTTCAAGTGGAGTTTGAGTAGTGCCCAGTCTTCCACTGGGACTCTATTGAATCCTGCTCAGTGCAGGTGATGGCCTCCTGCATCTGGGGCCTTTCTCAGGATTTCACCAAGGATGTGGCAGAATCCTTCTCCACCCAGAAATTTGCAGTACTAATGGTCCCCAGTTCCCCTTCTGTACATATACCTGCCTATTAAACAGTCTGCAAACCTTGCTGAAAGCAAAGCCGATCACTTACAAGGACTACTTATGGAACCTTTTTTCCCATTGTAGAAAGAACCAGTCATTTACACACAGTCTCAGTTGTTAACACAAAGAATCTGCTTTCTCCTGGTGACCCATCTGTTCTGACACTTCTTTCTTCCTTCTCCTCCTCTTTTCAGATTGCATTAGGTTTTCATCTAGCAGATTCTGAAAAGTTTCTTCAGGTTAAAGCCTGAGTCTTGGTCATCACATTTAAGACCTGTACAAACTTCTGTGCCCCTGCCTTGGGGATGTCAGACTGTGACTGTCACCATTCCCCATCTCCATCCAGTGCCTGCTAATAGAAAAAGCAAGAGGTATAGGCTGTCTGCTCGCTGGTTCATCTTGCAGGTAACTCTCTGTCGTTACACATTACCTGCCTTCCTGAAGACGAAGGGTGAATGGTGAAATTGAGGCATCAGATGATGACTCAGGGGCTCCCCATCCTGCACGGGCTTCCTCCAAGACCTTGGGCTAATGACTAAACATCTGTGTCTCAGACCCTTGTTTGTACATGGAAGTGCAGCTTCCCTGCTTTCAGGAGTACTGTGAGCATTGACTCTCAGGATGCTTTTCCACATTGATGTGATGTTTGAGTAGTTAGGGTACACTGGCTAGCTGGGTGATACTATAGATAGGTTGAAGCAGCTTAACTTTTTAAATCTGAACACCTGAAAAGTTGCTTCAGGTGGCAGATTTTCATGTGGGACACCCAAATCAGGTACTTTCTTAAAAATGGCCCCTACCAATTTTTTTTTTTATTTTTTTTTCCAGAGTGTCAGCTATAGCTTTCATTTTAGGAGACCCCTAAAAATCTGCCTCTCTTATATCATTTTAGACATTTCCTTGTAGGAATGTATGCAGGAACTTAAGGAAGGTGTTCCAATTTTACAGCTGAGCTGTGGGTATGTGTGCTAACTTGTGTGAGATCCACAGCCATCCATAGAACAGAGTTGCTCTGCTCTTGCACTGGGTGGCCGTATGCTCCCTGTAGTTCATCTGTTCTCACTCTCCCACCCTCAGCTGTCACACAGACACACATATGTATATGTACAGATATGACTGTCTCTTCCCTGGTGCAAAAGTTAGTTTTGCACTACATAGAGAAAAAACCTACAGTTTCATTACACAATTTTTCTTTTTAGCTACTGTAGCAATGTCCTGAAATCCTGTCTAATATTTACTGGTTAATCAGTTGATACATACTGTTTTCATTGCAGTGATACGTGAATAGTAAATATTTGCATTAGACAAAAACCATACAGTAAATCATGCTTATAACTGTTGTTTTAAAATACTGTTAGTTTTTAATCTGTGTGATGTTCAATAGGTATTAAGGACCCTATAACAATAGAAACCATAAAACCCAAATAATTTACTCATTTAATTATGGTAGAAATTCTTACCTGCTGTAAGAAGAAATAAAGGTTTAGCATTCCAGCAAAAGTATCGAAAAGCTGTAAAAGTTGCTTGACTATTATCATGTGAAAATTAACTATAAAGTCATAGGCATTTGCAATTTTCCTTGCAATTCATTAATGCTGCAGTTTCCAGTATTCCAGTGCACCCGTGCATGGAAAAGATCAGCATCAAATGTTTGGATGCCCAGCCTGTTTGAAAAAAATCCTATTAAGATCTGGTAATACTTCCCATTCTGGACATTCGCCATTTGGGCAATTCTGCCAGTGCAGCAGAACCTGCAATATGTCTGTATCACTTCTGCGTTTTTAAAAATAATTTGCTCCAATCCTTTTACTACTTTTTTTTCTTCCCATGCACAGGTAAAGTGCTTGCTACAGCAAAACTTCTTCACTTTCCTACCTTAGACAATATATTTAATGAACTTTATCTGCATTGCATTGTTAAGGGCAAGTAGCTAGGAGCTAGTTCTAAATAGACTAGGGCTTTTACGAAGATGAAATCCTCAAAGAGTTGCTTCATCATGGGAAATCACTGCCAAATGTCGTGTGAGCTCTGGCATACACAACGTACAGAAACATTTTCATTTCTAGCATCTTGACATTCAACTTTTGACTTCTAATGTTCTACCACTTTTTAGTATATGACTTTTTAAATTTCCCATTAAAATGCATTGTTATGAATTTGCTCATATTGAAATAGCAATTGAGATAATATAGAGATATTGGTAATTAGAGGCTTAGATTGTGTTGTACAGAAGCATCTTAATAAGATCAAATAAAAGGCTGCATTTTATTTTTAGCATAGTCGTGTTTAATAAGCTAAAGCTTAAAATCTGATGAATTGGCAATGATTTTGTGATTTGATATTCAGAAAGAATGCATCCTGAATACCAAATGAATGAAACGTACTGTGAACTATCATTGCTGCATTTTTTATTTTGACCTTGAAAACTGTGTTGGTTTAGTGTTTTTACACTGCTAACTTTGAAACACAGTAATTGGAAAAACAGTACTGAAGGTTAGAAATGCTTTTACTTGAGTTATCATAGGGGAACAGTTTGAAGTTTATGGGAGTGGAGAGAAATTGTCTTCAAGATCTTCAAACAGCTTGAAAGTTTTGGTGATGACAGCACTTTAAATTATCATTATCCTAAAAATGTCCTTCTGTGCCAGTGAAACCTCACATAGCTCAAAGGAAAAGTGACTGCAGAAAGGAGTGTAATATCAAGAGGATGGGGATGCCCAAGAAACTGTTAATCAATCCCTTCTGATGCTGTGCAAACATATCCTCCTGCACCTTGAATGTGTGTCCTCACAAAATATCCTTGGCGCAGCATGGTTTTGGTAGGTCAGGTGAGTAGCTGTGTGTAAACATCCTACTTCTTATGTCCAGTAAATGATTGTGAGCCCAAGTTTCTTCCCCCCTTTGCTGGTTGTTAGCAGGCAGCCAGTGCACCAGTACAGAGTAAGGGTAGATGAAGAAACATGTATTGCACAGGAAGATTTTCTTCTGGAATAGACAGAGGTATAACACAGAGACAACAGGCTTGCGTTTTCATTGTTTGTTTTTACTGAGTGGGTAGTTACACTCTAGACTGCACGTTCATTGCTTACGATGGAAAAAAATTTCCGAATGGGTTTCAGGAACATTAGATTCTGATCGCTTGCATTTTAAGCAAGCAGAAGAATACATAAGCAACTTCTGCTTAGGATGATCTGAAAATATAATGATTTTTATTAAAAATCTAACAAAAGAAAAATGTTTTAGATAGGATTTTAAAGACTTTTTCTTCACCCTCCCCTTCAAATCATTGTCGTTTCTGTTTCTGATTGCCTCCAGGGCCTGTGTTAAAATTCAAGGCATCCATAAGGCACATGTCCTCCTGACCTAGTGCTGTAGTTATGATGATGCATAAAATAAATCATTGCAATTACTGAGGCAGTCTCAAGCACTTAGTAACTCAGGCAATTGCTTCTTGAAACCTGACTGAACTGAAGAAAGGATCATTAGTTATTTCCCTGGAGTACTTGGATATTGTAACCCTCTCCACAGGGTTCTATTAGGGAGTTAAGACCTGGTCATTTGTTCACACATCTCATTTTATCTTTCCATTACTCAAATGCTAGGTGACAGCTGGTGAATTCCAGAGCATCTCTCTTCTTCACCCACGAGGTCTTCTTACCTGTCAAAGTTCAGGTCAAATAGCAAATGGCCCACCATGTGGGAAGGAAGAGCCCTGCAATTACAAAGTAAACAGATTTAAGAGTAATTTTTGGAAGGAGTTACGAGATAGGGTGAATTTATGAGACACATGATATAGAAATAATTTCATGAGTGAGAAGGAAGAAGTTGGTTAGATGAGATCTCAAGGTTATACATGAAAAAAGTACAAACCTGTGAAAAGCTATATAAATTGTTTAAAGCTGTGAAGGTCAAGAAGGAATCAAAGACAGAAATGGGGGAAGGGAGGCCAGGATCAGAGATACATGGGTTTCCATATTTCTTGGGTGGCATAATAGGTGCTGGCAGTGTCTAAGTAGTGTGTACTATGCAATCTGAAAGTAATGGGATGTGATGAGAGGAAGAGAATTGGATCAGAAGATATTGCATTCCCCAATGAAGCCTTTGTTGGCTAAAGAAAACACTGTGCATACAGTATGATATCAGAAGATGGCAAATGGCATCAGTGTGGCTCTCTCTCTCTCCCTGTGGGTAACACCAGGTTGCTCAAGAGGTCAAGAAGAAGGAGATACTTTGAGGCAGGAGAAGGGGACCCAAGGGAGATTATTTGGGAATCTGGTGTCAATGCTGCGCCTTGCGGTGAATTAAAAGAACAGTGAAGGAGTTTTATGTGGGCATGATAGTGGGTGAAGAAGAGTTAGAAAAGGGCAGCAGAGAAGTACAGTAAAAGCCCAGGGACTGATGGATGGGCTGTGACTTTATGGATGGGACTGGCAGTAGAGCAATGCAGTTTGAGGGGGTTGTTCTGGAGATAGTTGTCCCATCTCCTGGGAAGGAAGGGAGGCCCTTGCAGGGAGAGGTGGTGTGTTAGATGATGATAATATCAGAGACCAGCAAGACATGCAGCAGCCTGGTTCAGGGTTGATTCAAGGGTAGATCAGATGTCCTTGCTTCGGAGGCGGCAACATCCCTCAGAAGGGTGGGGCAGAGGGCTGGAGGCAGTAACAACTCCAGCAGCCCCAGCATGATGTGCTTCTGCATGTCTGGCAGTCTTCATGCTGCCAGGAAGGCTTTTTTTTTAGTGCTGTTGTGAATGGTCTTCTGATGCAAGGGAACAAAGTGAGTTTGAGAGGTGCACTGACATTTGTAAGGTTTCATGATATTGACTGAGGCAAATCCTAGCAAAACATTCAACATTTGATCTTTTTTTCCCAGTATTTCTTCCTATTCTAATGATAGATCTGATTAAATCTCCCCAAGAAAAAATAACCTTTTGGGTTACTTCCATTAACTTTTTGCAGAAGAAACAGTGAAATCTGGACTATGCCACAATTTTGCAGATGTTCCTCCCCAAAGGAACTGTTCCTTGTAGAGGAGTCCACACAAGCACACAGATGAGTATTTACTCAAGATGTCCTGCATCTCATTGCAGATACCATGTGATTTAACAGTTGCCATGGTAACAATGCATTTTTTTTCACTCCATAACTTGAATAAATGTTGAGATTGCCCTTGGTATAACTAACTTATCTCTCTTCTAAAGTTGGCCATGATTGTATTATCTAAAGAAAGCAGAGAGGAGACTACCAACATTCATATTGAAATAAATTTTTAGAGCATGTAGGCAGTTAGGAAGTAGGCACATGATTCCATCTGGAACAAAATAAAAGTAATGCCATATGTGATTATTTAAAATCATAAAATGTGAGAAATATAAAATTGTACTTCATAATGTGGTGTCACTGTATTTTTTTTGTAAGTTTTATTTTTTGTGACACTTTTCTTCAATACATGAAAACTTAACTAAATTTCTTATTTTATAGTATTATTCTTTATGCAGACATGCAACAAAGCACTTCTCTTCTTTTTCCTTGTTGTAATCTTGCATTAAAATGTTTTTATTTCTTGTGTGCTATAACCACCACTTTTGAATTCATTGTTGCTGACAACAAGTGGTTGTTAACCCCTCTTTTTCATCTCCCTTATTCTTTTATGTTTTACTTTTGCTAAATGTGAACAACAAACCTTGTACCAAAACAAACAAAAGAATGAATCCTTTAATTTCCTCCCATGCTTGTAACACCAGAAATAAGCATGCTGTATAGAAATAGCCTGATTTTTCTCACTTCTGTAGTTGATTATTTGTTGACATCAGTGAGTAGTTTGTCCTGCATGATAAATGCAGAATCAAATCTCCTGCTATCAGGTGGAAGATGTGAGTTTCATTTTTCCTTCTAAGTCTTTTTTCCTTTCTTTTTTTTTTTTTGGCAGCTTTATTGCATGCTTTACACATTGCTGTCTACTTAGGATCCGTTATCAAGTCTGCGAGTGATTAGTGGCTTATCTATTTTTGAATGATTTAGATTCATGAATTAATTACCAAGAAAAGAACCATTAGAAAGCATTAATAAAAAAGGCTGGTGATTTCAGACTATTTTGGAGCAAGTTAAAACTGTCATCTAAATCCAAGAAAATTGTAGTCATAGTGATTCATGCTTTTCTCAAAAGAAATCACTGCATTATATCTAACTTAGTTGAAAACAACTACCAAACCACAGGATATAAATTCTACTTTGTGATGACTACTGCTGGTCTATAAGTTAAATAAATTGTTTTGATTTTAAACATTAGCTTTAGATTTTTTTTACTCCTATACACAGTGCTTTTTCACACTTGCTGTTTGAAAACCATGTTAAATGTCAGTGCATTTGAGAGAGTTTGAGTTCTTGAGAATGAGCTTGAGCCTTATATAGTATTCTGAGTTTTAGAGTTTATCTTAACCCTTTTGCAAAATCAGAGCCAGCCCAGCCACTGATCTTTGCTGAGTACCTTTTTGTGAAAAATTAGCTGCATCTGTCTGTGAACATAACACTTCCACAAAAAGATATATGCCTTACAGTGATAAATGTAATGAGCAGCACCTCAGTTTAATAGGCAAGTTTTAATCTTCCCAGTTTAGAATTGTGGCTTGTAATGTGAATAGTATACATATTTTAATTTTATATTATTTTTATTACAGTGATGGCAATGGCAGCATTGAGAGGTACTATGGACATAAGTCAAGAGACAAAGGTTTCTCTAATAGACAGGAAGTGGATAAATCAGTTTTTTTTTTTTTTAAATAATGCTTTGCTACATACCTAGTATAAATTGGAGTGAAAGGTAAAGAAAGGGATCAACAATCTTGTCTGTTTGACTTAGAAGTTGTATGTGTCCAGAACTGGTAATTAGAGCAATATTAGGCTGACAGTGTCGTGTATTTACTGCCATCTCTCTTCCATTCCTTATTTATTGCTGCTTCCATCCTAAAGGTTGTAAGGCCTTTGTACATGTATCCTTCCCAAGGTGAATATTAATCTACATTAATAAATTAAATCCACTAATGTTAGTTTGCTGTGTTCTGCAGTTTTCATTCTTGAGTGAAAGCTGTATGGAGGCTGCTAGAGAAGTCAAGTTCCAGCTCTGTTAGATGCTAATCAAGTTGTTATCTACTTAGTCTCATATTCCAGTAATTTCTAGAATTTCACCCCTTTGATGTTAAGATTATTCTTCTTATTATAATTTCAGTCTATCTACAGAATCATCTTCCCTTTTGCTTTCCCTGACCCATATGGTAGTAGTAGTATGTGTTATCAGTCTCTGGTATCTGGGTTAAGTCTGCAGTCCTTTTTGAATCCTTGGCACTCCTCCCCCTTTCGTGGCCAAAACATAAGTCCTGCAGTATTTATATCATTTCCCTCATGCTTTTCACTGCAGCTAAGGCCTGATCCGCTGCCACTGACATCACTGGAAGACACTGGAACAATCCCCCTGGTAATGGAGGACTGAACCCCTGTTTCATTTACACCTATTCTATTCTATTCTATTCTATTCTATTCTATTCTATTCTATTCTATTCTATTCTATTCTATTCTATTCTATTCTGTTCCATTCCATTCCGTATGCAAAGTTGATTCTTGCATCTGGTGTTTGAATTTTTGTCCTGTAGGAAATTTTACATTCTTCAGAGGAAAAAAGCTGCAATTCAGGTTCTGGTGAAAATAATACAGTTGCAGAACTCTCTTAGGGCATAAATACAGATTGAATCTTCCTGACACTTACCTTGGGAGCTGGACCTCCAGGCCTGTTGAGCTCCTGGGTGGCAGAGGATGCAGAAGCCCCACCAGCCTGGGATGGGCAGTATGTGCAGGCAGTGGGGGGATCCCAGCAGCCTGCTTTCTGTTCAAACTGTTCTGGCATGGTTTCAGTTGTACTGAATCCATATTTTTTCTGTAAAAAAACCCTAACTTGCATTGGAAAATTTCTAATCAGCTCCACATCCCACCACATTAATTGCAAAGCCACTGGAAGGGATGGTTGGCATCTGCCCCTTTTGTTCTACAGTCATGTTAATTTGCCCTGGTGAGGTGCAGGTTTTTCTACAAATACAGATGCTCTAAGCCTCCATTTCTCCATACACTGGTATTTTTCAAGTAAGTGCTGTCCTCCCAGCTGTGAGAGAATGATAACAATATTAATACCATCCTCACGTCTTTTCTCTCTCTCTCTCCACTCCCTCCCCCTTTTTCCCCCTCTGCTTTTGTACTGTTACAGAGAAAAGGCCTCTTCAGTCGTCCTTGCCAAGGTGGTAGCTCTCTGTCAGGCTGTCAAACTTACCCGCTAATAGCTACGCTCCAAGAAGGGGAAAACCAAAATGCATAGCCTTCAATTGTTTTAAGAAGACATTTTTCGTTATCTGACAGAGCTGTGGAGTGTTAAGGTTAAGATAAGAGTATTTTGGTGGCTGTGACACCAGTAATGGCTTTTTTCATACTATTTTAGAAAGTGTGCCCTTTTCCCTGTGTTAGAGGCGTTGCCTCCTTTCATTAAAACTCTATCCTTTCAGTGTTCTCACCTTAACCACATTTGGAGGAAATTGGGGGCCAATGAGGGGTGCAGACAATTTGGTCTCCACGTAAGGCATTTCTTGCAGCTAACCTGCCATGACATGGCCAACACTGTGCCTTCAGCTGTACTGCAGCATGGCACCATCAAAGTGTGCCACAGGGAAGTGTAAACCAGGATTCCCATTTCAGTTGTGGATTTATGCTTCTATTATTTTCCAAAGAAGATTAAAGGTTTTTCTCTTTATAGCTGTAAACCTGCTGCTGGTTGGACTCAAGGTCTTTTCCAACCTAAATGACTCTATGATTCTTTGAAAAGCTGCATGTGGTTCCTCTTCTCTCATTTCCTTTGTCTTTCTTTAACTACACAAACTTTTTTTGTGTTTTAAGTGGCCTGTGCAATGAACCCCCAACCTCGCTTGCAGAGGGACCCCTGCTTGGGAATATCATGCAACTGAGATTTTTTTTTTTTTTTTTTTTTTTTTTCCCTAGGACGTAACTACAGCCTTTCTGCTCACATAAGGACTCACATTTAGCAGTGCCCTATTCACATAAGCAGTTTCTTTCTTCTTAGTAACAGGGAAAGCAGGAATAATCCTACTCTCAGCAGTTTTGGGATTACAAGCAAAAATTGAGTTCCTTGATGTATGACTGTGTAGGGATATTAATCTTTTCCCTGATGCCTGTTGTCTGTCATCTCTGTCTTACCAGCACTGTCCTTTTGACCCCTCTACAAGGATAACTTGTTATTAACGTTGCCTTTGCTGCGGATACTCAGTATGCAGATGACAGCACCAACAGTTTTTCTAAAAGGGCTTGTTCTGTGCATTATCAGATGCAATATTCAAAACTGGCTCCAGCAACAAAGGATTTTGATTTGTTTTTTTCATGTTATGGTTCATGCTCATTTTACCACTATTTGTGAAGCTGATAAATTCAGAGGAGGTTGTGTTGAGCTGAGTGTCGGGTTTTTGTTGTGCATCTCTGAGACTGGTAGCTAGTGTGAGACCTCCAGGAAGTTTTGGTACAATCCCTGGGTGCTTTTTGCTGAAGGAGGTGGTGGTTAAAAAATTTGCAGTGTTTTATGATTTTACAGCCTGGTCAGAAGTCACTGAGAAACCACTGTGTCAGGCATTAGTCAATTTTTGTTTCTATCAGTATACTGTGAATTAGCCCATGTTTATGAAAGAGGATTTAACAAGTGCAGAGGAAAACAAAATATTAGAGTACAAAGAAGAACTGCATAAAAGATGACATGAGAAATGTCATATGTATGGCCCATGACCTGTATTTTATAATGGAGTAAAATAACACAGCCTTCTGTAAGTTTTTTTTTTAATTCTTAAGAATTTCCATATGAAAAGCTGCTGTTGATGGTCCTACAGTCCCATAAGGTCATTTTTCCCTTGAAATTTGGAAAAAGTGGTGACCATGCAACTACAAAATAGGCAATCCCATTGAAAACATTTTGTGATGTGGTATTTTAAATAGAGGTAGAGTAGTAACTATTTTTTTATTTTCATCTTTCTAAAATAAAGACAGAGTAACCACTGCAGAAAAAATACCGGTCTCCTCCTTATATAGTTGGGTTAAGCCATGCTGGTGAGTTTGAATTGCTTTTCTCCTCTTGTGGCTGAATCAAACATCTTAATACTGATTTTAGTTTCTCTTGAAACACTGTGAAATGCAGTAACATATTCTGAGATGGATTGTCCACAGAGATCAGAGACATTGTTGTCCATCTCCACTTTAATTGTGATCTGTTCATTTCCATTTTCTTGTCAAAAGAAGAGGAAGGATCCCAACAGACAAGGGATGCTGCTGTACCTTTTGTCCTAGATTGAACCCAGTTTCAGGGTGAAGTGTCAACATATGCTGAACAAGGCAGAGGTGTAGGGATAGAGGAGGACATAGTAAAAAAAAAGGAAAAAAAAAAGATGGGTTTTTTTTCAAAGGAACTACATAAAGAATACCAGCCAGTGTTTTCCCATTTTTGGGCTTTACCTTTCTATCTTATTCATGTTCCAGTAATTCTTCTTTTGCATGGGTAATATGCACCAGAGATTGATTATAACATCCAAGAAGACACCTGTGCAACAAAACGATCAGTCTTTGGAAATGAGGATCTAGTTGTTTTGTGGCTTCTGTCCAGCTCTGTCACCTATTTCAGCACTTTCCCTGCACAGCAGTGGAAACTTCTCTACACTTGTGCTTCTGAGCCCCATTCCTGACACTGCTCTTGTATTTTACACTGCTTACATGGACGTATTCCCATATGCACAGGGCAGCTCCATGGATTCATTGAAGGGAGCAGTCTCCTCTTCAGAACACAAACAACTCTGGGAATCCTCCATGTATGCCTTTTCCCATACATTTCAAGGGCATGACCTGGCACCAGCATGAAAAGACATAGAGGCAAAAGTGATCAGCATTATATGATTGTGTTGAGTCAGTTTTACCAAATTATGCTATGAAAACAAAATGTTCCTGCTCTCCACAGCTCCTACAGGAGGCAATTTCTTTGTTATTTGCTGTGATTTGGAAAAAGTTAGCATGTGTAAAGTTTGCTTTGTTGCATGTTGCTCAGAGAGGATTCTCTTTGCCTTTGCTTGGTTGTTTGGCAGCAGGAAAATCTGTCTGCAGACTGGATTTTCCATGCACTATTAGGTTTATAGGTGCCTTATCTCTTAGTTGCTGTATTATTTCTTTTCCCATTGAAACCAGCAATATAGGAGTCTCTCTGGATGTGGGGTTTGCTGGGGTAGCTCTGTGTCAGGTCCTCTTTTGAAAAAAAGCAGGTGAAGAGATATTGGACAAAAGTTCTGTCATTGGGAAGTGCATAGTTTGCACTGCTGGTTAGGGATGCTCCAATCTAACAGGCACTTCAGTAACGGGTAAGACAGATAAAGAAATAAATCCTTGCATAGGTGTCCTCTCCTGTGGAGAAATTATGTGAAAATATGTTTTCTTTTCAGTGCAGCAGGTTTCTGAATATACTGTCTGTTGCAGAACATACTGAGGTTTTTTTTCTGTTAGAAAGCTGTTGGAAAACGCAGCATCTTTTCAATACTGCTTCAAGCAGTGGACGTTTCTCACAGCAAGAGGGGAGGCAGGGCATTCTGGGTGTCCGTTCCTCCTTAATTAATTAAAAGCCCAAACTCAGGAATTCAAGGAAAACAGTAATATCCCTGACTGGTACCTGTCAGCTACTGGTTGCTTTGTCCAGAGATTGGATTCTTCCCTTCCAATTACAAATAACCCAGAAAGCTAATGTCTTCCTTAAGGAAGAGAGCATGCTGTGGCTGTTTTCACAAGGCCCATATGTACCTCTGCTTTCTTCCGCCCTTGTGGTAATTCAGAGGGTCATATTCCTGCTCATGCAAGGCATAACTTGCACAAGTTGAGGCCCGCTAAGCAAGGACTTCCAGCTGTTTCATTCCTATAAGCATATAAATATTTATACCACCCCAGGGTTCCTTTCATGCTGAAAATAAAGGTAGCACTTGTCTGCTGTTAAAATATATTACCCAGGAGATAAATGGCTTACCTTAGCATTGGGAAGATGGATGAGAGGAGTGGAAAACTGGCCACAGTATTGGTTGGAAGATCCACTGAGTCCAGAGGGCCTTGCTGTTTACTTGAAACTCCTGCTGAGAACTGTTGTAGAGGTTGATAGTGCTGTGTTTAGCTATCAAGAAATGATTAATTAAAAGCTGTAATAAATGTGAAATATAATAGTTGACAGATGCAGAGCTAGTTAAATTTCCTAGTGATGGGTAATGTGCACCAGGGATTGATTACAACATCCAAGCAGGATGTGAATGGTGGTTTTGGAGGGACAGCTGAGACAGGGAGAGTCTGTACAAGCCCACATGCAAAGTGAGACAGCAATTCACCTCTGTGGCAGCTTTGTTCCTCTACCTCTTCCTGTCTCACCTTTGTGAAAGCACAAGTCCAAATGTATTCTGATCCAGCTGTTGAGAGTCATTTCTTATCCTCTGCACTGGAGTGAAATAAACGCCAGATAGGCAGTGGAGGGGTGCGCTCAGAGCTGAGGTGCTGGTGTAGTGTCACCCGAGTGAAATGTGATTCTGCTCTTGATCTGGAGCACGACCAGGGGTAGCCTCTCTGCCTCAGTTCATCTGGCCAGTCATAAAATGAGAGATGGCAGCACTGAGCCACTGTGACCCTGTGTGGTCGGCACAGGTTGCAAGGGCTGTGTAAAGGTCTGAAAAAGTGCTGGGAGGCTACATTATTAATTGAAAGTGTGACAAGAATGTCTGTTGAATCAGTCTGCTGACTTTTAGGGATTTAGCTAGGGTGCTGCCTTGCTCTTCAGTACACAGTACTGTCACTTGGGGGCTCCTTGCATCCTCCTCATCAGCCACTGGATTTAGAGGAAGCATGCTGAGAGCAGCCTGGTTTTCTTCCAACAATTCATTATTTCACAGACCATTCCAGATTCTGATAAATGAAGCGTGCCTTGATGTCATTTTAGAGTAATATCTGTATTGAAATCAGAACTTGTGAAAATGCATAGGACTTGTCTTTGTGCTTTGCTTTGTTCAGCTTTGTTAGTTGTTGTGGGTTATGGTATGATTAAAAGGCCAGACTGAACACAAAAAATACGTCATGCATAAGTAGGGGTTTAATGAAAAAATAATTCTTCCCTTAAAGTGAAATTATTATTAATATAAGATGGCAAAATACAGAAATTCTCTATCCCTCTCCTTTTTTTGGGAAGTACTTATTACTTATTATAGACAATGAAAATCCAAATTGAACCCAATTGGCCTTAGTTTTGCCGAATTTTTGTCTTTCCTGATAAAATAGATTGATTCTTCTCTTCTTTGAAACTGCTAAAACAGGGAAGGATGAGAGGAAGAGCCTTATGACAATCTCACTATTGCGGCACTTTATGCTGTTAATTCACAAACAAGTACCCAAAAGGTTTTTTGAAAATGTTTCTGCTTAGTGAAATGCTGAAGGGGAAACACCATCATCCAGAACAACCATTGTTAATGTCCTTTCAACGTGAGAGAGCTCTTGCCCTCCCAGTGCTCCCTGTTGACTTGCTGCCAGCTGCTCATGTATGTAATGTATATGGGTGTGCTTAAAATACATTCCCATCTATGTGGAAATAGATGGTTTGTACAAATACAGCACCATACATCACATATATGCTCCACATGTGCTGCAGTTTGGAATGTCAGTGAGCAAAGGGAAATGAGAATCAGGGCTATTTTAGAGGGTACTAGAGAAAAGACAGAGAAATTGAGTGATTTTTTTTTGTTTAGATAAACCTCCCTAGTTACTGAATTGCTTTAATACTGTACCCGTGTCTTGTTCCTTCTCTCCCTCTCTGTTGCTGCCTCTTTCATTGCAGTTTTTCAAATATGTAGGCAACAAAAAGCCTTGGCCAGTAAAATGGAAGATTACAATTATGCATCAGTATTCCTGTAACGCGGCTGCTCAGTAATGTCTCCTGGGAGTGTTACAGTGAATATCTGACATTAATTGGCTCAGTACCTGTATGTCTGACCTTGCAGAAATTTAATAGATCAATTCTACATGTTGTTTACTGATAAAGGAAACTTCTTCAGGGCAGAGACTGCATCTTTGGACATGCCTGTACCACAGTGACAACCAGAAGTAGCAGTCAGATTCACTGGATCCTAGAACAAGAAATAAAATAATACAAAGAGGAGTTATAAAGTGATTTCTCTCCCTTGCTTTGCCAAGATAGATCTGTTCATCTGCAATTTTTAGCCCACTTGCTGGGTACTGTACTCATGATGCACAAATGCTGTTTCTCTCTGAGTAGTACACGGTGTAGTTCATAGGTGTGTTCGACATACTGAACGATATAACTAAGCGAGGTCAGAATTAGAAGAACAGCACCTGGATTTACTTGCACTGAAACAGCTGCCTCTTTTGTTTCGCTCACCCTCCGGTGACTTAATCTACCAAAGGATCCAGCCGGGGCTGCGAGCGGCTCTTTGGCAGCCGCCGTATTTCAATGCGCCCTGCTCAGTCAGCAGCAAACCCTCATCTCCTGCACTGCTCAGTCAGCTGCCTTTGGCTGCGCTGGGGATGTGGGTTGTGTGTGCACAAATGGATGATGGTTTAGCTCCATGCTAAGCAGGGAATGGAGGGAGAAAGCTGGGAGGGAGAAAATCAGTGTCCAAAACGCAGCTTAGGCAAGATTCACACACAGGGCTGTAACTAGGCTGACCTTTCTCTGGGGATGTTTGTTTCCCAAGTTAAAAAGTTGTTGAAAAGAAGAGAGGTCCGTACAGGGAGTATTTCAGGAGATGCTCAGAGGAACACATTGCACGCCAGCCCCACTGGTTTTATCGCCTTTATTGAAGTACAGAAGGTGTATTCTGCTTCTCTATCACTGGCATGTTCGAGAGCACTGACCACTTTCAGACTATTGTTACCTGTCCCCTTATTGTTACCTTTATTTGATCGGCTGGGAATTAAACAAGCCATCACTTTGGGGACACGGAAACCCGCAGAAGTCAAAGCCTCTCTCCCACCCCCACTGGCTTCTGTGAATTAAAACCCAACACACGGAGCCCAGTGCCGTTCACAAAGGGCAGCGCGTTCCCCCTCCCTGCCCCGCGGTGCAAAGAGCCCCCTCCCCAGTTCAGGCCTCCGGCAGCGGATCCCCCCGGGCAGCGCCCGCGGCGGGGCAGCAGCCGCAGCCCCGGCCCCGGCGGGCACTGACCGCGCTCTCTCTGTCGCTCTCCCCCTGCGCACCAAGGCGGACGATGGAGGCGGCGGCGAGCGGGCGCGGGCGGCGGCG
>JAWWMO010000083.1:31042099-31132427 GCA_035047845.1 Dendrocincla fuliginosa | reverse complement strand
GCCCCGGGCGGGAACGGGAGGGAGGTGGCGGTCCCGGTGCGGGCAGAGCGGGGAGATGCGGGGGTCGCTCCCGGGCGTCCCTATCCCATCAGCTGGCAGCCCGAGAGCGCGGCAGAGGAGGTGGCGGAGCGGGCGCCGGGGCTGCTTGGCAGGCGCGGGCACAGCAGCAACCCGGGCTTTGTACGGCACCCCTGTCTTCTGCAGGCAGGGCTGCCATCCCTCCTCGCCCGTCGCTGCTGAGCGGGGTGCTTGCAGTACTCCTCACCTACTCGCACTGACACCACCCCAGTACTTCGGGACATCTTCTGTTTCATAAAAACGGCTTAACAATATCCTCGTAGCCCAGGGCATAGCATATCGCCCGATGCTCTTGCGTGTCTTCAGAGACTGTAGTTTATTCCAGCCTCGAGCTATTATTATATGGATTGGGCTACTTGACATACAGTTTAATTTTCAACTGGATTTCTTGGCTATATGCACAGCTTGCTGTCACCAAGAGCTCATGGATTTTTTTCAGAAGTGCATGTAACCTGCAATTTGTAGATAGTTTTAATGAAAGCAGTCAGGCTGGTGAGACTTTTGGAGGTCCCAAATACCAGCGAGAAGGGCAGGTGGTTGTCAGTGGAGCTGTGCATTTGGTCGTCCCCAGCAGGGGTAAAATGCATACTCCTGCTGCCTGTATACATCTTTCTCTACAAATGAGATTACTGAGAATAAACACACTTTAATCCTTTTAAGTGTCTGAAATTATAAATAACATCTGCGATTCCCAGAGGAATGTCTCAGAACAAGTCATTAGTTTAATGTGGGACAATAGGCATATTCCTAGTGCTGATGTGTCAATGCCCTGAAGAAACGTATAGAGTGTCTGCCGGTGATATTATTACGGTGTTCCTAGTGCTGCTTTTGTCTGCCTAGACATTAATATTTAGTGCTGAGAGAGGCTGTGGTCGTTTTCCTTCCACAGATGCACTCAGACTAGTTCTGGATATAATTTACTTGAACCAGCTCATAGACAGTGTACTGAGGATCTGGTCTTTTAAGGTCAAATATTGAATCTAGAATAAGTTTACCTATTAATGTTTATCACACACAAACTGGGGGACATCAGCTGCCAGTCTTTATAGTCTGCTTCTTCTTATTTTATAAGCTCACAATCTTGCCAGAAAACAGTGAGAATTTCACTAGTGATATGCATTATATTTTAGTGTTTGTAAATGCAAAGCACTCCTTACATAAAGAATCCCGATGCTGCATACGTCCTCCCGTGTACTGCCTATTCTTTCTTTCTCTTTGGTCTGTCTCCTTCCCATGACAGAAAGGCTGTTCATAAGCCTGGTCTTATTGTTATTGAGAGGGACTGGTAAACTGTCCTCAAAACAAACGCTAAACCACTACTTGCCTGGTTGTCAGCAGATGGTAAAGTATTTAAAGGTTGATGAGCTTCTGCTCACCTCTTCTGCCTTATCCTAACTCCTTTTAGAAAGAAACAATTAGACTCTGCCCTGTAGCCAGGGTTAACTGGATCCCAGGGGCAGAACAAAGTAGCTGTGTCTTCAGTTTTTTGCCTCACAAAGATGTGTGCTAAACCTTGCCCAGCGGCCCTCCACTCCCTCAAGGCTAGCTTCTCATGCCATTTTCTTCTGACTTTATTAATCTGGTAATATAGAACTTCATCAAAATAAAAGACCTTGGGAGTTATGTTTCCCAGTAGTTTATGAGAAGGATGCTTCTGTAATGGTTTTTATCAGTTTGTTTTGCAAACTCAGTGGCATTTGGTGTGAGGAAGTATGGGATGTCAACTGTACAGATGTACATCTTTGTATGTGAACCTGAAGGCAACCTTCTTCCAATATGCTTGGATTTGGTGGGTTTTGTATTTTTAACTAGTTCCAATCTGGCCCATCTCATATTGCATTGCAGAGTCCCACAGGCTTGTATTTTAGCAAACATAGCTTTGTGGAATATAAAAGGACAATGTTGTTGTACCCAGCTGTGGCTCCTGCTGTTTGCCAGTTCCAGGATGACTTCTGTGGCCTCTTGCTTCCCTGCAGCCCTCAATGCAGTTTGTTTTTTTGTGTCTGTAAAGAACATGAGAAAGGGCTGTTCTTACATAGGCTGATGCACAGGGGACTGTTGTTCTGTTTGACCCTTTGTACTGCTTCCCAAGGAGGGATGCTCTGTGTGTTTTCATTCCCACCCTTTGTATACCAAATCGTAACTGCAGTGCTCTATGGTTGTTTACAAAAAGCTCCGTTATCCTGGGGCTGGCACTTTTTATAAACACTGACATGGCTGAGTGATGTGCCATGGATTGCTCCCAGCTATTCTCCCTTTTCTAGCCCAATTCAGCAGATACCTCTTGCACCTGGAAGAGTAAAGGAAGTTTTGGGGCTGGTCTGGAATAAATTTAACTGGGGACCAGCCCAGGCCTTAAGACTTCCCACAGCTGCTTCTAAACCTGTGCCAAGATACCTTAAGCATTCATCTTAATAGACTACTATAATAAACAGGTAGGGACCTGACCTGAAGAGTTGTTGCATTGCTTGTGACGTGACAGAGCACTGTTTATCACCTAAGGACACTTGAAGAAGACACTGCAATCTGCTAGGCTAACCTAGCCTATTGCTCAGGTGACTTCTGTAGGCAGGATGTCGTGGAAGTCTGAGATTTGCTTAAGTACTTAATGACTGCTTAATGACTGAGTTTTTTTGTGATAACTGTGTCAGGGAGTGTGTGTGAGTTCTTGAGACATCAGCTTAAATTTGGGCTTGCCACTAATAAAGACTTGCTAGCTTCCATCTTGAAGGAAGGAAGTTTTCATCTCTCTGAGTTATATATAATTTGTAATGTACCAACTCCAAAGAACACTGTTCTGGTTGTCTACCATGAGATGGATGGAAATTTTAAATTTCTATAACAAACAACTTTTCTGAGTCATCTCTGAGGTTGTTGGAAGCACTGTGGAATGTCTGCTGAGTGTGTATTTTAGAGTGTAGTTTGAAGTGTTAAGAATTGAACAGAGTGAGACACTTCAGATATGTCAATGTCCAGGCAGAAAATGCATGGCATACCTCCTGGGCTAATCCTTATCAAGGATGGGGATTTGAACAAGTAATCTCCAAGAGGGCAAATCTTAGTGTCTTAGGATCTCTAATTCTTTTCCAGCGACTACAACATTTCTTTCAGAATTGTTGTCCTTTTCTGCAAAATCTTTTATTTCTTAGGTGTTAGCAGCATTTTGTTCTCTGGATATTACTCTGATGTAGTCTTCCGAGTATCCTCTGAATGGTCTCTATTCAAACATACTGTCTTGGCATGTGGTAGTTGTGTGGAATGATTGGCAGCCTCTGGAATGGATGATCACATTCACTGCTACTTCGCCAGGCCTGTCTGGATCCCTCAGACCATTTCCTTCTATCCGTGTGGCCACCTCTCTCAGGAAGTTTAAGCAGAACATTACTGAAGTAGAACATAATCTCCCTCCTCACATCTGCTGACACCAGCTGTCTTTTACATCTCTACTGTGGGGTTCATTTTAGGGAAGGAGTAGAGAGGAGAAGATGTTGATCTGTGAAGGTCTTTGAGAGCAAGAAACAGTGGGAAACGGAGACCTGGAGAAAGGAAATGAATGAGCAATGATATGACCGGAGCAACGTGTCAGTCTTAACTGATGTGTCTTTGTAGTGGGCTGGGTGAATGGGATTGCAGCACGGGGAAGGCATGATATTTTTGTTAGTCTGTCCTGAAAGTTAGGATGAGATTAGTTCATCATCATCATTTAGGATGAGAAAGTTAGAAGAGATGCAGAAAGGTGTGAGTATGGTCTGTATTTCTTTGGAATAGGAAAAGAAAGGAGTAATGACCTTTGTGCCATGCTGTGTCACCTTATCTGGGACAGTGCATGACCCCTGGATTAGTGGGAACTCTCCTCTGTCACACAGAAACCGTGTGACAGCTTATTTTCCTTGATTGAGGGTCATAACGCAGCACCTTGGAGGAGGAGCCTTCAGACCATGTTTGTCCTAGAAGTGCTGTGTAGTAGGGTTACTTTTGTTTAGTACAGTCTGGTTCTATGCTTGCATCAGTGACAGTGCTGTGATGTTGGGCAGTGACACTTCTGTGGAACTGTACATAACCTTGTAGGAGAATGGTACTATTTTGCATGAACTGATGGTAATCAGCTGCTAAATGATGTTGCAAAAAAAAACCTAAAACAAAACAACCCCCCCAAAAAAACGGATACAGCTCTGCTTGTTCCAAGTTGTTGTCTTTTGTTTAATAATCCAAGAAAAAAAAATCTGGTTGTTCTTTGATATTTTTTGTTTCTTAGCTATGAAGGATGTTGTTAGGTCTTTTGTTCACTGTGCTATTTACTGATGATTAAAAGGTGTTAAAAAACATACTCTTGTGATTGCCACACAGTCAACTTAAGTGTATCTGATGCATGTGGACTGATGACTAAGGGAATGAATTTGTCCAACACTTTGTAATCCTACCTTCCAGCTTTTAGGATGGAGAGAATAAATGTCTGCTAACCCTTTGTCTTACCAGACCTTTATAATGAAATGTTGTTGGTCATAATTTTGAGGGCTTCTGTAAACCTTTCCTCAAAATTTTGTGAAAATTCGGTTAACTAAATAGGCTAAATGCATATTAGTGCTATGTCCATAGGAGGAGATCAAGAGTTTAGTAGAGCGCATGAACATAAGCATTGTGGAAAAGCTAAAATAATAATACATCTCTGTGCTCTGTGTGAGAGAATCTGGGGGGGTTCTTGCAGAAGACCATTGCTTTGTGCAGCGTGAATCTAAGCTATCACACACTGGAGTGTCAGTAGAAGTAGGTTTAGAATAAATCAATAAAATGAATAGTAACATATCACCAGGATCAGATGCTATTCCCCAAAGACTTCTAAAGGAACTCTGATATGAAATTGCTGAACTACTAACAGTGGTGTGTAATCTATCATATAAATCAGCTTGAGTAGCAGGGGAAGTTGGAAAATGTGATGCCAATTAAAAGAAATGGTTCTGTTTGGGGAGTATCTAAGTAATAAGGTTGTCATTTTACCAATACATTATTCCAGCATAAACTGTCGCTGTAGTCAAACGAAGCAACTCAGCCTTTTGCCAGCCGCACACTCTTGCCACTGCACTGGTGTCTCTGCAGCCTGTTGTGTGATTCTGTAGCAGACCCAAGTAGCGAGATAGTCCTAGTTGATACTAATGTAGGAAATATTAAGTTATTAGTTTTAAGATGGATCTGTCTCCTGATCCACTTAATCTGTCAGTGACACAAAGTTTTCCCCTGACACAGAGGGTTGGCAGGGAGTGGGAGATTGGCAGGTGAGGACAGCAGGAGAGAAGGACTGGTGTCTTTGGCAGCTGGACTTGCTTGCATGAGTTTGATTAGTTGCAAAATTCCAGCATGAAGTTATGACTTTGTGCTGGGTAATTGGGTGGTAGTACAGTAAATGCAGAAGGAATGCATGTAGAAATATCATACTGATATATGGGATATATGGGAAGAGAGAAATGTGGAGATCTTTTCTTTTGCAAACAGCTCAGATCTTTTGTGTCCTGTAGAGCTGTTAAAGATTAGAAGGAGTATGAGGATATATATGGTATGGTCTGCCTGGGTCCTACATTCATATTTCCAAAAGGCTTTTGATAAAGTCCCTTGCCAAAAATCTTTAAAGAAATTTAAGTATCATTTTGATAAGGAAGAAGATGCTTTTCAGGACTGATGATTACTTAAAAGAGTGAAAATTAAAGGTAGAAGTAAATTATCGGTGTTTAAAATGGAGGGAATTCACCATTGGAGACTGGGTACTGCTGGGTGTGGAATGAGAAATCTGAGTTAAAATCATCTGCAGATGTTACTAAATGGTTGAGGGTCTCATGGTAAATAAAGCCCTGGTTTCGCCTTTGGTGGCCATGCAAGGTTATGGTCTTGTACACCCTGTTACCCACTCCCCTGACTGCCTGTTTGAGCTATTGTGCTAGATCAGGAAGCTGATCTAACTCAAAAATAGCCTCATGAAAATAGTAAGAATAGGGCAGTGTAGAACTGGGAAAATAAGTTGGGAGCAGGCCCCCTCAAACCACCCCTGTGGCTGAAGAAAGATGAAAGGAATAAAAATCTGTGTGACTGCAGGATAAAATTACAGATGGAATCCAAGTTTGGAAAATGCAAAGTAATGCATTTTCTACTATGGAGAAGAGAAAAACTTTATTATACATATTCAACAGTGGTGCTGAATTGGCTATTATCATGCAGAAAATAGGTCTTTGGAGGTAGTGTGGGTAGTTAGAAATTTTTTGTTCGGCATTGGTCAAAAAAGCAAATGGTATTTAGGCTAATTAGGAAAGAAGAAAAGCAAAAACCATAGTTATACCATTGTATAAATGTGCAGTATGGTATGTATAATATGGTTCCTTCTTCTTCCCCAGCTCAGAAAGGTTGAAAATGAAGTAAAGGGCAGCAAGGGTGATTAGAATTATAGATTAAATAGGTCTGGTGTTCATAGGAAGGCAGCTTTGGTAAAGGAGGTATAAGATCTATAAGACTATGAATGGTGTGGGGAAGGTGAGATGGAAAGGTTGCTCATTGTTTCTTATAGTGTAGCCAGTGTTCTGTAACACAGTGAAATTATTTGGTTTGCAACTCATAAAGAGAAGTTGTTTTCTGATATAATGCACAACTAAACTGAAATTCATGTTTTTGAGGATTTGGGGGAAGCCAAAGATTGGAAGGGTTTAAAAGCAAATTAGGCAAAATCCTGGCAAAAACTCAATCACTGCAGTGATGTCAATACAACTTTCCATTTGGAAAGGCTACACTGCCAGTTGCTGGAAGCTAGGAGGGTGCGTATGAGAAAGATAACTCTGTATTTGTCCCCGTATTTCTTCCCCTGGGGATCTTTTGTTGGCCGCTGTCAAAGACTTGGTTCTTTTTTATGGGGATCTTTGATCTGACCTAGGCTATCACATGCAGCACGTTGCAGTTTGGAAGGAATTAATCAGAATCCATGATTATAATAACATACTAGTTCTTGCAGGTAGGACAGCTGAGTGAGTTACCAGTTCAGCTGGCAGCAGCGTGAAGAGTTTTCTGCTGAGTGGCTTTGCAAATAACATGGTGGGAGCTGAAGCTGGGACAAGAGAAGCAGGAGCTCTGGGGATGGCATGAAGTTGGAACCAAGGCTGCCAGCAGTTACACTGGCTTCTGCTCAGATGGGAAGATGTGACAGTGTCTGGTTTTGCTCCTCTATGTTGCCATGTAACCCCTTCTCTACTATACTTGGTTTGACCTTGGGCCAAGCAGATTTAGTTATCTTAGTAGGAACCTATTTTTTTCCCCTTTGATAGGATTATTTTCTGTCACAGTAGTGAGCTGAATCAGCTTGCAGAAGGAGCACCATGTCTGGGATTTGGTAGAGACAGTTGTCACACAACTGTGCTGCCTAAGCTAATGGGAAATGCCAGTGAAGGGAATATGTCTTAAGATGCAGTCTTGTGTCAGGAGCTCAGACAGTTTTTCTGAGAAATGAGGATGTGAAGCCTGAAAAGGTTTATTTGCACTTGAGCACTAAAACTTCTTTGGACAAAGTTTTGGAAAGGCAAAGTCTGGGAATGCTGCTCCTGAATTGTCTCACCGTTATATCCAATGACTGGGAAACCAGAGTCAGTATGGGAAATGCTGAACATCCTTACTGATCAGGACTTTGTCTTCATAAGCAGGACTCTCTCTGTAGATGCTGGTATAGATACTGGATAGATGGTATTTTTTCAGTTCATCACTGCAAATACTTTTATGCTGTAGGCACACCTAGCAAATTAGATCCTTTCAGGGAGAGAAGGGAGCTGAGGTAACCCTCAGACAAACACGTGGTTTCAGTGTGCCCAGGAGCACCTAGGCACCTTTGTGCACCTTGGGCACCTTAGTAAACTTTTTTTACTCTGTGCAAAAATAGCTGGTAGGTCCCCAGCTGTTTAGTGTTCTGTGTTTGAGTAAAATTTGCAGAAGAAGCAGCTACCCATTTAATGACAGTCAATTAGATCATAGTATTCTTAGTTTCTCGGTCTTTTCTCTGTAACTCTGTGACACATTATAGCTAGTTTTCACCTTTTGCTGTGTGAGAAAGTGATAAGAAGCTATCATGAAAGCCTAGTGTGAAACCATTTATTATGAAGATGTGCATTATAGACAATATCAGGGATTTTGATGATCTTAGTTGTTTAAGCAGAAAAGAATTGGAAAGTGTAGGTCTGTCAGGAAAACATTTTTAGGGGTAAGAATAATTTTTTTTTTACAGTGAAAAAGGCTTTTTTTTTTTTAAGTTGAAAAAGGCAGAATGTGTTAATTTGTTTTACTGCAAAATAGGCTTGGGTGATATGTGCATTTTGATGAGGTACCTGGAAGATAAGATGTTACGATGCTGGGAATTTGGTAAGGTTTCTGGAAATGTGACCCTAAAGAAGTTTAATCCATTATTTGTAACATCCCTTTTACCCTAATGACATTGGAAGTCAGGTGGTATGAACTATCAAATCAATGGAGTAAGCATTTCAAATATATGGAATTATATATGGTCATATATATATATAAATCAACAGATGAATTAAGTAACTGAGATTATAAAGAGACATGTTTGTGTATTTGAAAAGCATTGCTATAGAATTTTTTTCAGAATGGTGCTTTTGATTATTCCGAATTGTCTGGTGCTGCTAAGCCAAGAAGTGTATAGAAAGGGTAAAAAATACTTTCAACAGGTTATAAAAATGCATTTATTTTAGTGATAAAAGGAATAGCAGAGTTGCCTTTTAGTTTTTGCCTTAGACTGAATCCTTTTCTAGTCACTCAAGTGTGGCTGGTCACTGTCAAATGTAGCAGAAATAATGTGTTCCCAGGTCAGAAGGTTGGGGCTGAGGGCTGTAAAGTCAAAGGGGAAAACTGAGTCACTGCGCAGTGGTCATGCCAAAGAGATCTCTCTCATCAAGGGAGGTGTCTGTCATCTTAGAAATACACCAGCCACTTGGGCTTATTCCCTGTCTGGCTCAAATGCTACGCTGGAGGTTGGGTCAGCTCAACAGCTGCATGCCTGGAGATGAAGCAGACCAGGTCCCTTCTGTTGCAACTAATGTCATACTGGCTGTAGTGAGCTGTAAAAACATCAAAGACAAAGCAAGTCAGCATCATCTTAACAAAAACTCAGAGCCAAATTATGAAGTGAATATAGACTGTGGTAACTCTTGCTGATTTCTGTCTACTAGAGATCCATTCCCTTGCAGCAGTTTGGTCAAACCAGCAAGTGCAAAATGGATGAAGGGAGAGGACAACCCCTACTGTGAAGGTGACACAACTTTGTAGGTCCTCTCAGCCCCCAGACATAGCTCTGTCTTCATGTTTTCCCACAATGTGGCTCATTGAAGCTGACTAATTATAAAACATACACAGCTATCTCAAAAGTGCTGTTTCTAGTAGATGAAAAGTGAGACCTGATTTGTAGGAGAGTAGCATAGAAGGAATTAGCAACAGATTGGTGTGTGGGCTGGCAGGTCATTTAGATGTGAGAGTGGGAAGTGGAAATACAAAACTGAACTATCAGTGCTGCTGCTTTTAAAGTGTCCACGTGTTCTGTTACTTCAGTGGGAGCCACAGACTACACTGTCCTTCAGAAACCCCAACCATGGAGCTCTTCACCACAGGTCCCCCATCTTTCCTGGCCATTTCTCATTCTCACTGTTCAGTGTTGTGCTCCTTTCCTTCCTTAAGGCTTTTTACTATCAAACCGTGGCCTGCAAACTGTTGGAAAACTGGACATTGTATTCAGTACTCCCTTTTTGTGTTCCTCTTCTATCACACAGAGATTCCCCAACTATGTAGATGTGTTTGTACATTAATGACACCTGTGTTGCTATTAGCACTTAGTGCAATGGCTGTTAAGTTGGAAACTTGTTCTCAGGACGCAGCAAAGAACTCTTTCGTAAAAGCAGAATCTGTAATGTTATAAAACCAGGAGATGGTGATCTGAAATTCAGATTATTTTTCTTTTGGAAGAAAGCTTTTATGGAGTGGGAAAATTTTTATGTGAGAATGCTGAAAACATAAAACTGTATCTTGGCATACTTGCTGCATCTCTGAGTCCAAGAATACAGTTCATGCACTGTCTTTGGGGTTTTAATTCCAGTGCTTCCAGTGCTCCAAGTTGCAATAATACAATGATTTTCTTGTGAGATTAACATTTTCTGAGGAATATAAAGAGTGCCTTCATTCCCCGCCCACAGGGTGGAAGGATGGATTCACTGCAGACCTGTGCTTTGAGGTTGTGTGTTAAGAGTCTGAAAGAAATCTGTTCTTCAAAGCAGCTTTTTTCCCTCTTGTGAACTAAATTTACTCTCATGCTCTTAATTCCTCCTTCCCCCACAATCCTTCTTAACATGCCCTGAGTTCAAACAGTTTTACAGTACTATGAAAGTAGCAGCCTCGGTCTTTTTGTGCACTAGAGTAGGACTGGTTTTGGCTATAGCCAAACTACAATTACTGTTACTTTACCAAGCTTCCTGTCAGGCTGCCTGTTACTACCATTAGGTGATACTGGGTTGTACAGTGTACTGATGCAGTTCTTTCCATTTTACTATTTTCTGTAAATCCCATGGCTCAGAGGTCATCCGGGGAGATTAAAAACAAAAAGCCACAATCCAAGACCTATTTGTGAACCACTAATTGGTATAGATTTCTGCCTATTTCCCAATGGGTAGTGCCTGGTGAGGGTTTTTGTGGGCTCTTAAGACCTCCCTTAATAGCTGCAAACCCCAAGCTGCATTACAGCACCAAATGCCTCTGCTTGCTCTGTAGCTGAATTGCTTGAGAAAGCCTGTCTGGGGCATTGGCAAACTGGTGCCAACACACTCCCAATTATCAGGTGCAGCAGACCTCGGCTCCACCTTGCCCTAAATGCTGACTGCTGCTTTCTCTGGCATGCCCAAGGAAAAAAAGAGGAGAAAGAGCAGATGTGACAGCAGCTACTGAAGGCCAAATTTGATGTGTATGCTGGAAGAGGTTAGTGGGGCGTTCTGTTGTGGTTTGTGTTACCTTGCTAGGTTTTGATTTTAGTAGGCAAGTCAGAAGATCAGCTCTTGGATGTAGGAATAGATGCTTGTAGTAAGAATACTTTGTGAGAGCAGAGGGGCCTGTCTGTAAAGGAGGTGATGAAGCAGAATGAGCTGAGCATAAATTCAGAAGTCTTGTGCATGAACTGCAATTGGTAAACTCATAATGCAGGCTTTAAATTGCTGTTGATTTTTTGGAGGGAGAGGTTTGATCCAGTTTGGTGTCATTTTGGGGTATGTAGCATCTTTTAGGAGAGTCTGTGTGGTTGGCATTGGAGACAGTCCTGCTTGGTTTTCTAAAGTAAATTTTGATCATTTCAGAGATTGAAATGGGAGTAGAATTACAGCACTTTGACAGCCAAAGGTTTTTCATGAGATGTCAGTTACCCTTGTGGAGTATACATGGCTCTGGCAGAAAGAGCTTTTCAGAATAGCATCAGTTACTGCAATAAAGTACATTACTTGTCCCATCTTTTAGACAAGGTGAAAAATACCAGTGTGAGCCGTAGCTGTGGCAGCAGCTCACATCACTGGCTCGCAACCCAGGCTGAGATCATGAGATGACCTTGTCTCAGTTCAGAAATGCTTGGCAGATCCTTCCAAAACCAAACCATTATTCTCTCTGAAGTGTAAATGAGATGTTTTCAAGGACACCGAGTGCAAAAACATTCTGGGGTGAGAGTTTGGAGAAAATAGATGAATCTAAATTAAGTGGTAGCATTGATGGATCTAATTTTGATGGAAGTTAATAATAAAAAACTTTGACTTTCTTGTGGCAGCATTTGGGATGAATTGTGATTTTATTCCTTTGCTTGAACTTGAGGTTTGGATGGAGATACAAATTGCCAGAATCATGGATGTAATCATGGAGAAATCATGCTGTCTGACTTGGGACTGGTAGAGGCTTTTGTATCTCATGTTTTATTACTTTTCAGTTTCTTCCTTTTTTTTTTTTTTTTTTTTCTCCTTTCTACACCATGCATCCCAGTCAGATCATTATCCCCTCCTCTTCCCACTGCCCACAAGGCTCTGGCAATTCCATAAGCAGCCTTTCTTTTAACTCTTTCCACCCCCATTTCTTAGGGCTGGTTGACCTCTCTCTAGGAACAACTGCAGTTAAAACCAGAAAGCCAGATCCTGCTTTTGTTATTTTGCAGCTATGAATTCAGAGCCCTGGCATCAATACAATAATGAAGCCCTTGTTGGGTTTCATTCCCTTTCCCATAGGAGCCTTGTCCATGGGATTTTGTTTGTTGTTACTGTTAGTACATCATGGGAGATGCACAGCCACAAGCTGGAATCTAGCAAACAACAGTGAAAAGCAACCACAAACAAATAGCATTTGTCAGATCCTTGTTGTCAAAAGGTTTTCATTCAAAATCTTAAAGCAGCAGTGACCATGCAGCATTGCTCCAAAGCATGAAAACCACCAATAATGGGCAAATGCAAACATTTTACCTTTTAAGGTGACTACAGCTTCTCCTCTTACTGTCTGTAGAGGTTATCTGCATTGTTTTCTGTAGAACTGAACTCTGTAACAGGCAGGTGGGAAATTTCCATCCTGATATGTGCCAGTGAGCAGTGGCAGGGAGGCAACAGTTGAATGACTTAGCACTTGTGCCCACATACGTGCACCCCACTTCCCAGCAGGTGAATCACCTCCTCACCTCCACCTTCAACTACACAGGCTTTGAACAAAGAGGCTGTATAGGGGTGGCCAAGCAATTCTTAGAATGGGCAAACAGGTGGACAAACCTCTGACGTGGCAGAGCTATGCCTGGTTGCGAGTAGGCAGCCCTAGCCATGCTGCAGCCTCCTGGCTGCCCTCTTCCCCCTTCCCTGACCCAGAGAAGGGATGTCATCCAGAGCAGGGCCATGGAAGCAAAGCGACACTGTATGTTCCCTGCTTGCTCTCCTTGTGACTACACTGTAGGGCTCCTGGGCCACACACAGCCTGCAAACACCTCAAAGACACCATCTGTGCTGGGGCTGCATGCTCTGCACAGCAGGGCTGTTTAGTGGGCAGGGAGTTCTTCCCCAGAGCAGCATGACACCCTGGGAAGCCCTTACCATTGTGGGGCCCACTGGAACCCTGAGGTTTGCTGTGAGCAGAAGCCTCAAAGCACATGTAAGAAGATTTTGGGTTGTGGTCCTTAGAGAAACCTAGGCATGTTGGGCAAGCTGAGTCTAAACTTAGGCAAGGGAAGATCTCTTCCTGCTGAAACTGGGCTTTGCCTTTTGCAAAGCAGCAAGGAGGCATTTACCTGAGGTCTATCCTGTTGTGGTATCACTGGGTTGAAGGAAATTATTTTACAGCCTCCAGCATCTCTCCAGGCAAACATCTCATGGGCTGCAAATGCAGCTTATGTAAATATTTAGGACAGGTTTTTTAATTTGATGTGTGAATACAGATCATGTTAGTATTAATGAGAATCTAATCTCCCTTCTGGGGTGAGGGTTTTGACATGCAGATGGGCCATAGGGCATTTGATTTAGCATCATAGTTTAAAGGATTGAAATTTGTTCAGGGAATCAAGGTTAGTAAGATGTAATTTGGGAAGTTATGACTATGTTCTTGATTACAAAGAATGATAAATATTTGATAACAATTTTCTAAAAGCATCTGAAAAACATGAAAATGGCATCAACATTGTAAGAAGCTGCTGTACTGGGTTTTCTTGACAAATGGAGAGCATTCAGATCCTCCTGAAGGATATGGTCATGCGGGTCTGGGATGAGGGAGTTTTACGGCAAAGTGCAGGAGCAGTTGACCAAGGTGCTGCTATTCATAGAGTTAGAGGAAAGCCAGCTCCTCTTCTGAACCCCTGTGACTTAAGGGTTCATACCCCCTGGGTATGAACCAGGGCAGAGAGACTAGGAAAGTCTGTCATTAGACCATACACAAGCTCTGTTGAGGTGAATGTTTGCCAGGATTTTGTGTTCTCTAATGCAGAAAATGTCAGCTCTGTACCATCAAGCTTGAAACTGAACAAAAAATTTCGAATGAGAAGTGAATGCACCACTTCCCTGCTAATCTGTGAATCCAGAGATTCACAGCATTTGGCTTGACTATTCATGATCTATTTACTTTTTAAAATTCAGACATGAGCATGTGTGTGATGATTTATTCCTCCTTGTAATTGGATACAGTGATTAAATGAGCTTGCATATTATACTTCATTGTCCTTCTGGGATGTGGGCTACTGTGTCTTCAGAACAGCAGCTCCTAATGGAATTGATGCTAGCTTTTATATATTTACTGTAATTGGTGGTGTGTTTCTAAAAACTGAGTTGGAAAATTGCTTTTAAATATATGTTCTTATATATGAAGCATTCAGCTAGCTGTAGGGTGGTATGTAATCCTCAGTCTTCCTTTAAGATGCTTTGTTACCCTCTCTGATAGGCACTCTTTAAGAAAAATAAATGTATGCTCACTATTTTGTAACCTGAAAGCTATAGCAAGTGTTACGCTTAGCAGAAGTGTTTACTAGCCTGCAGCCATGGACAAGTGATTGCAGTCTGAGACTGATGATTTTCCATGGGCTAAACAGTGGTGATATAGAAAGGATACTCCTTCTTCAGAAGGAAAAGCCCCCCCCCTTTTTTTAATAATTGCCTTTAATTGAATAAGCAAAGCAGTTTAATGAAAAAAGCCCCCAACTAAAACACCAAAACCTTTTTTTAACAGAAATAAATGCAGAAAGGTAATGAATTATCATTTTATATATATGTGTGTGACTGGTGTTATACACAGAGACAGTGCTCTGCCCTGGGAATTTATGGAGTCCACTAAGAGAAGACTGGTGCATCAGAGAGATGGCAACAGCAGTTATAGGAAGCCTTGTTAGAGGAACAGAGTATGGACACCGTTTGCAGAATTTTAAATCAGTGGGATATCTCAGTGATGCTAGTAGTCCCAGTGTTTGAGATTATGTCTTTTATTAATAATAAAAAAAAAATTACTGCCAGATGCAGCTTAAGGTACTCTCTTAAAGAGTGCCTGTTGCTGTAGCTCTTTTGGCTGAGTTATTTTATATCTACAAATATAGCTGTGCTTAATGGGAGCCTTTACTTCAGTGAGACAATAATGTCTGTTTTCTACAGGTGCACATACTCCCATTACTTACAGGAACATGATGTCTTTGACAATTTGCTGCGCTGTCTCAAATTTGGCTGAAATTTTTCAACAGATTCCAAGTTTACAGGGCTAAGGGAGAGAAAGATTGACAGGCAGCTGAACAGACAATTCAGTTGCAAAAGTCACTTTCCTTTGGGGAACAAGAAAGGAGTAAAAATGCTGAAGGAAAGGAGAAAGTATGCTGTTAGCCTATTTAATTTGAAGATGGTTTGAAAAATTGATAGGGAAAGGCAATTTGCAGAGGGATCGCCATCTGACTCACATTTAATGGTGTTAGCCAAATGCACTGGTATTGTCTACATGGGACTGTGGAGAGGTGAGCAGAGCAGGAGTGAGGACACTGAGTTTGTGTACCCAGCTTTGACAGGTACCTCCTCCCTCTCCTGAATCCGTGTCTGCCTCCTTTTCTCTGCACACTGGAAAAATAAAGCACATTTTATGAAAACTGTGCAGGCACTTACAACCTTAAAGAGCTATAGAAATGAAAGATGGCAGTGAGCACCAGTCACAGCCAGATGCTGTTATATGTAATGGTGAAACATGGTCATGGAGCAGATGATCCAAGAGGCACAGTTTAATGCAGTGTCCTGTTTGTGATTTTTACCTTTACGTTTAACGTTGCATCAGATTCATATATGCTTGTACAGCAAGGTAGAGTTTACCTGTCAGCCAAGGAGATTCCTCTGTACTCTCTGGAAGTCCAGGAGAGAGCTGGCTGTCTTGATGAAGAGCTAAAAACTGAACAAACAATTTCCACAAGATACAGAATGAATCTCTTGCGTTAAATGCTTTCCAAGCGTGTGCATGAAAAGTACAGTGGTACAGTATCTCATAAGACTTGTAAAAGAGAGATACAAAGGAAGGAGGGCAGAATTTTGGACTGATGTAGTCCAGCAATCTGAGAGTTCGGGGGCGGGGGGGTTTGTGTGTGGTTTTTTTTTTTTTTTTTTGTGTTTTTTTTTTTTTTTTTTTTTTTTTTTTTGTTAAATCAGTAAATAGCACTAAAAATCCAAAATAATGGCAAAAGTGAATATACAGCTTTGGCAAATTATCCCACCAGGTTTTCATCTATAATTGCTTAATATCTCCACTTTATTTAACTGAAATAAACAAGGCCATCAAATAAAAATCCCTTAGTAATTACAGTACAGCTGAATCCATGATCTAATGCTGAGGTCCCCAATGAGTGAAAATAGTTTGAAAATGATCAAAATAAAGGTGTTCTTTCTTAAAAGTGTAGCATTATGCTACTGTGTATTGCAGGCAGCCAAACTGCACACACAGTTCTGCTGCCACAGGGAAATATGCCTAATTAGGTGTTTCACTCACCAGCAGCTGAACACTGGATAGTATCTGTTCCTTGTGTCTAATCCCTGTATGATCTTTAAATAGTGCAAGCAAGAACCTCTGTTACTTCTTTTATTCATCTGTCACAGGGTTGTACAGACAAACACAATAGTTTGAAATTGTTAGATGTTCTTAATATATACACAGACTATCTGCAAGGCATTTTTTATTGCTGTCTTCCATTAAGTTGTAATAATAAAGAGAAAAGCTGGCTTTAATTACATGCTAGCCTGTCACTGGAATAATTTGGATGTCTCAGTATAGCATATACAATTTCAGGTTTCTAATGTAAGGATGTACATCATATAAATAAGTCTGCAGTTAGTGTAACAATGTATTTTAACACCACCATCACGAAACTCGTCAGGTTTTTTTTGGAACCCATTCACCACACAGGGAAGCAAAATGCAGCTGCCTTATGAGTGCTCTGGTGCTCATTCTGGTTTTATGCTGTGAAGCCATGCTACACTGCCCTGGGGAGTAGGGAGGAAGACAGGTGTGCAAATGTAAAAAGCATGTGTGGGCCTGTTTGGTTTTTGGGTTCTTTTTGTGTCCCTTGTGCCATCCCCATCCCAGTACAAGGAGGTCTCTTCTGTGCGTTATAGGTGTTTAGATAATGCAGATGTAATTTCAGAGGTATCTGAGAAGTTTGTGCCCATCAGCCTGAAGTATTGTACAACCTGGGCAAAACACTGAAAGTGAAATCCTTCAATGCTGCAGGGACATTGAAGTATGCTAATGTCTGTCTGGGTCTCCTGTGGGTTTGCAAGATGTATTGCCTCCTCCTCCCTTGCCCGCTGCCCAGCAGAGCCTGTGACACATTACAGCCGTGCATCATCTTTGCTGGGCCCTTTGCCTTCATGTGTCAGAAGATACTGGCAAGTGAGTCTCTGCTTAGGAGGTTACATGGCAGTGGGCCACAGCTGTGTATATGCAAGACCCTAACCTAGTGTGTGTGACCAAATACGCCAAAAATGTCCCACCACTTGACCTTTCATGTGCTGGGAGAAGTGTGTGGTCTGTTCATTAGTCTAGTGCATGCAATTCCCATCTTTTACAGACATTTGGACCAAATCCAACAGTTCTTGCTCAGATGAAAATGCCATCATTCCCTTTAAAGGCAGTTCTGCCAAATCTACGGAAGCTGGGAGTGTTTTGTCAGTGGAGACTTTGTTGTGCTAGGCTTCCCTGAAGAGATGCTGTGATGTTTATTGCACATGCTCTAGTGCCACATGTTGGGGAGCTTGCACTGCTTAGCATATTTATGATAATTTGGCTCCCAGGGGCAAGCAAGATTCTCCTTATATCTCCTTCCCCAGGCTGAAGCACAAAGAAATTTCCCCTTGCTGCTTTGTAGGGGGAAAATAATAGATCAAAGCTTCTTGCTAAACACTTTTAAAAAATACACAGTACGGATCCATACATTTCTGTTCCCCGACGGAACCAGTTTCTCTGGTTGGTATGGAAAGCAGTTAGCAGCAGGTGATGGGGATAACACTGCACACTGAAGTCTAGGCACTGTACCTGTCCTGCAGAACTCTAGATGGGGCATTGCCTTGTGCAGTTTGATCTGTCCTTTCTCCATGTCTTGTCCCAGCATGGAATGTATTCTGGTCACTATACTTAGTTGTCATAATCTGCTGGACTGGATATTGTCCAAATACAGTGGATTTTGAAGCCTGTCATTAGGTAGTTAAGAATGTTGGGGCTAATAGTCTCATATATATATATATATATATTAGTTTTGGGTTGCAAACAGAAAATTTGGGTTCTCAGAAAAGTCTCTGAAAAGTAGGCTGTTTTAAAGCATGTCACGTTTATGATCCAGAAATTAAGAACTCACACTCTTTTTTTAGAAGATGTGTTGACTTTTTTGTTTATATATAACGTTAGATTTGAGGATTACTGTTTCCTATGAGTGGATTTTCCAATTCAGCAATGAGAAAGACATGCTGAACTTGAAACTTGATTATTCTTGAATGCCATATAAGTGTTGGACAGCAAAATAAAAAAGAATGAAGACTAAACGCGTCTTTCTCCACGTTAACTTTCGGAAAGTTGAATGTCTCATTTTAAAGTTCCCTTTTTACTCAAATGTGTGCTGAGCTGGTGGACCTGGCAAAGGCTTGAGACAGAATTGGTGCCTTAGAACACCCACTTGGTAGGGCCAGGCTTGCAGTGGAGAGGGGACAGATGACACAGCCCCGTTCTGTGCACTGCTGTCTGTTGCTGGCTGTGTGCTGTGCCGCCACCAGGCAACAAAAGGTCCTGTCCTGCTGGCACCACGGAGGCAGTGACAGCTCTCGGTGGCACCTGGAACTCAATGAGGGGTCTGGGCTGGAGACACTGCATCTCTTTGCATGCCTGGGGAGGAGCATGATAGCCCAGGTGCAGGAGTGTTCAGGTGCAAGACAGAAGCAGAAAAATAGAAACTTGCCTTGAACTTGCTCATACAACTTGCACTGGGCCAGGCTGCAGCCTGGGGTGCCAGGCAGGCAGCGTGCAAGCTGGAGGTGCAGACCCGTGAGGGCAGATCACAACGTGCTGTACTAAGGCAACTGGACTGCAGGCAGAAGGATGAAAGGGAACCATTAAATCTTTTATCATCTGTCCTGCTGCTCCAGGCAATCCTGTGGTGGCTGGCTTATTTTAAATAATCAATGGAAAGGGAGAATGTTTTTTTTCTCCTGAAGTACTTTGGGAGGTGCCAAATGTGAACAAGGAGTGACTACCTTCTGCAGCAAGGCTTGTGTGAGGACTTCACATTTCACATGTGCATTAAAATACCTCCATTTACAGTCAAGTTTCACTGTGTGGAAAGCTTGAGTGTTTTAGTTGCAGCAGTCAAAGGCAGTTTTTTAACAAAAAGTATCAATATCCTAGGGTGACTCCTATATAAGCAACATTTCTAGTGCTTCAAAATGCATGAGGTGTAGAGGATTTGTTCAATAATTTCAAGTAACCCTGACTATTACAGCTGCGCATTAATCACGAGGGCTCTCTCCTACCTGGGAAAAAAAGGAGCTTCAGATTTCTATGTGGAAAAATTAGTGTCTCATTAAAGCTGGACAAGTTTGACATTTGCTCTCTGCTTGTGGCTTCAGGGCTTTCAGTTCCTCAAACAAAATAAGAAACTGCTCTAATACATATGATAGCAGCAACTGGAATGCAACTTTAGGAGGATCTTTGACCTTACCAGACAGAATGTGTTTGATTCATTCTGCAGATGTTAAAATACTGCCAGAAATTTCTGGGAGATGACCTTAAAAATCATTCCCAGTTCTGACTTTTGTGCTCTAATAAAAAATGTGATTGTACAAGTTAAATATCTTGCCCTTATGTATTTTCGTTTTCTAACCTGATGCCAGAAAGAAATGGCTTGCTCTTTATTCCTTTGTCCATTGATTTCTTGGTGCTTTGGTGGCTAGGTGACAGAACTACCATAACTGTTTTAATACATTAGCAGCAAATTATATATCGATGTTCTTTTTTTTCATTGACCTTTCTTTCTCAGCATCATCTTCATTTTTTGCTTCATGCTGTGTCCATTGGTGGCATAGCACCGTTAGATGATTTGATTTTGAATTAAAGGCTAATCCTGTAAGGTCCTGAGCACCATTGCCATCTGCTGAATGCAAGGGAGGTCTGGGACCACTTAGCACCTGCTCAGATGTGAGCAATATCTTGCTAGATCAGATAGTAATGATAGCAATTTACATTTACTGTTTGTACTTCCAGACATCCTGACATTTTTAGTAAATTGCTGTGAAATTACAGATTATTGAGAAACTCCTGTCTTTGAAAAGAGTTGCCACCAAATCGTTTTTCTGCTTCTGCAGAACAAGCTATTTTCTGATTACAGTTAGAACTCACAGGACCTGTGTTTGCATTTCTGAAAGGTTTCAGAGTGTTGCATAGTATTATGTGAACCAAACCACACAAAAAATCTACATGTAGCATTGTCAGCCTTGAGGTGTGGTTATAATTTTTCTCACTTTGCAGAAAAAGAGTAAGAGGTGTGACAAGAATTTATTGAGCCTACGAGCCTTCAGCGCTGAGAGGCTGAAAAACTTGGAAATGCTTTGCCATAACCCTCATTTTGTTTAATTTGAACTCAGTGACTGAATATTTAAAATAGAAAAAAATGTTTATTCCCTATAGAATACTAAGTAATCAACATCCATTTTACTCATCTGTCTGTTTGCCCAGCTGTAACCCCATCTCATAGGGTGCCTTTCTTGATGATTGTGAGGCATGCAAGTTTTAACTATTTCTGATCAGTATGGTGTTGCTAACCCCATCAGTAATATTTTCTTAAAAAATATTATTTCCAATATGTGTTATGAGGTCAGAGGTGTATTAGTATTATTGACTCCAGCTTTTCAGTGATAGACAGGAAGATAAAAATTCCAAAGGATTCAGTTGGTTTAGCTGTTTGGGGTTTTTTTCCCGCAAGTATATTTTGGAGGATGGTCCTCACAAAATGTTGGAGTGAAGTGGCTGGTCCTTCAAGGTAGGGATGATGCAATGAATGTAAGTACCAGCAAATTTTGAAGTTGTTGGTGATTATTAAATTTGTAATTCTGGCTAATACTGGTAAGTGTATTAACATAAGGGGATGTTAGGAGCTGACCATATGGTCATCTCATCATCTTTACCATAATCACAAATGCGAAATAGCATAGCTAAGTGGTTTTTAGAATTAGTTATACACTGTCTAAAATACATTTATTTCTCTCTTCATCTTTGTCTTGAAAATATTCCCCCCAAACACCAAAGAGACCTCATTATCACACAAAACAAAGCTCAGAGTTTGCACTGATGTTTGAAAAATGTGTGTGTAGCCCCCATTCGTATTTCATGCTGCTGGAGTTCTTACATGCTGTTGACCAATACATTATATTCAGGTTCTAACATATGCTTCAGGATGAAGATCTTATGATCTTCTTTTATTTGTTATATTTCTGAAAGGTAAATTGAGCAGGAAGGGCGCTTAGTTGATTTCTTCGGCTTAGAAAGCAGAGAGTTTAGAGTGTCATATTTTTAATTCAGTGCATGAATTTTCATCCTTTTACTCAATTTAATTCTCTCATACACATAGTGAAAACTACATTTGCTCTGTAGCGTGACTAAGGGTTGCCACTACAATAACAAGAATAGTTTTAACCTACGAGTTAACTGAATTTCAGTGGCTTGTTCATTCAGGCAAATTTTTTCTCCTTTTTTGTTGTTGTTTCGTTTCCCCTTCAATCTCCATACAGGTTTGGCCTCTACTAGCAAATCCTTGGAGAAAGCTGAATCACTACTTTGCATAAAGTGGAAAAAGACTTGCATTCCAGTGCTTTATCTATATTTCCTTATAATCCGATTTAGTGTGGAATACAAGCCTGAAAAACCCTTAAATCTTTCTGTAATTCTTGCATAGCCATTCACAATGGATTTGTACTGTGCAAAGTCGAAGAGATTTGGGTTCAGCATGCTGATAAGTTTAAAAAAAAACCAAAAACCAACAAACCCAAACACACTCAGATTACTTGTTTTTCTTAGCAATTTAACAGATTCACTATCTACTAGTACCCTCTTCCCAAGTAACAGTACATAGCAGACAATCTGCAGATAAGGGAATATAGAGTCTATGTGCAAGGAGTCTGTATGCTTATACTCCCTTGTATAGAGAAGGTTACCTTTTGTAAACATGCAAATATAAGAAAAAAGCTCAATGTGTTGCCTGTTTTAAATCCTTTTGTTGCCTTGTGGTGCAAAGCTTTATATTTTCTTTCTTAACAAGTGTGTAATGGAAAGAGCATGGAAACAAATGCTACAGTGTAAAGAACAGTATCTGAAATGCTGCTCTGTAAAGTCTGATATGAAAAAGAGAACGGTTCTTGTCATTTCAGCAGTCACAGTTTGTCACTGAAAGTGGGAGGACTTGTTTGGCTTATTTTTCAGCAGGTTTAATTTTTAGTTTGTTTTTTTATTTGTTTGGTTTTTGTTGGTAGCCACTGAGAAGCAGAAAACCAAAAACTATTCAGAATGCAATAGTGTGATCAGAAGCCCAAGACAAACTGGAATTTGTCTTCAAGTTATCTCTTCTTGTAGGTATAAAGGGATTAATGACTCAGGCATTAGGAATAATTATGTTAGGCATAGCTGGACAGTGAGTCTAATATTAGCAATAGAGCCATAGGTGTATTCAGAATATAGTCTGTGCTGTTGGATGTGTTCGTACTGTAAGTGTATATGGAGTATTGGTTTAGCTGTGATGGTCGAAAGGTGCTGGTTGGTGCATGTGCTAATGAATAGTATCCGGACATACAAATTGCTCGGGGAGTAGCTGTCTGTAACACTGGAGTATTTCCCCACTTTTCCTTCTTTACTCGTTCTATGTGATAGCTTTTTTTAATATTTGCTTTTTAACCCTGTCCTCAAATATGTTTAATCAAAAGAATTTAACTCTTACTCCATTTCACAAAGGCATTTCCTTTAGATTAAGTCTCTTTTCATGTTTACGTTACAAGTTACTCCTGTGAGGCTGTTCCACTGATGCATTACCATTGTGGTGGTTTAAGAAAATGCTCAAGTTTGAGAAGAGCTTACAGGTGTTGGACATGGTAACATCATGAAGAGTACCACCTGTCCTTATTTGTTAAATGCATATCATGGACTGCTTCTTTCTACAGATCTGTGTATCTGTCCTAAGCCTTAGTGCTTGATACCCTGCCTAGAGAAGCAGGTGAAGAAGGGCCAAAAGAAACTATTGGAAAATCAGATTTTGTGTGTAAATCCATGTAGGAAATCCGTTCTTTCCTCCTAGCATTTACAATTGTACCATCACCTTGAGTTAGTATTTGTAGAGTTGTCTTCTTGGAAGGACAGGGTAGGATCTGGTTAGAGAGGTAAGTGGGCACGTGAAAAGCAGCAGGGAATCCTCTCAATTTTTTTAAGTAGGTGGGAATATATGAGGTGTTGTTCATTCAAATACATCTGAGAACATCCCATACCTATATACTGCTCTTTCCATCCCTCAACCACACTGAATGTGTCTTGCAGAAGAACTTGCACATTGCAGAAAACCAGGATGAGCAGTACTAACTGCTCCTAGTAAAGCTGCTGCCCATGGTGCTTTATTTCACTTGTCGGAAGGGAGGGAACACATAGCCCGGGAGAAACTGTCTCAGCAGAAGCTGGTGTGAATTGATTATTTAATAAACAAGCACAGTGCCTGCTTTTTTATTATTTTTATGCCTATGCAACTTGCACGCAATTGGTGTGGTGAGATTACTGCCTAAGGCTGCCCCCAAAGAGCTGCAAGAAGAGGAGCCCATTGGACACATGCTGGTTCTGTTGCATGTCTTAATGAAGCTTTAAAATGCTTGAAATTGTCTTTGAAATGAAATACTCCGTAGCTGCAAGTTAACTGCATAGTTTGTAATAATTGCTTAGCTAAATAAAGGAAGATTGTGAAGAAGTCAGATTGATGGGTAGAAGAAAAGGATTAAATAAAAAATTCATGAAGAAGAGAAATTAAAAAAAAAAAATAGCATCCCATGCTTTTGCACAAAGACATCCCTTCCCTTTTCTTTTCAATGGAAGTTCTTCTTTTCCAACTATTACTGTGCATTTTATTCTCCCAGTTTGCTACAAATGCTAGAAAAACTTTTTCTATGGGAATAACAGGGGAAATGGTCCCAAATTTAGGCAGAAACTGGAACAGCGAGTAAAATTTAAAAGCAGGGGTATGCATTTCACTGCCATTCTGAGTGGGATTATGGGGGACTGTAAATTATTAATGATTTGACTGGAATTGCCTTTTTTTCTTAACTCTTAAATCAACTGTGACTAAACAGAAAAAAACACACTTTTGTTTGTAATTGTCAGCTCAACTTGTACACTTGGAGCCCCTCCTCATTCGAATTTACTGCTCTTAGTGGCCATTAGTAACAGAATGAATAATATCCTGTGAATAAATCCTCTCTTGGTTACCCTTTCTCTCTGTAGATTAAGACCAGAAATCATCATTTGTGGACTTGTATTAATGTCCAGTATGTGACAAATGTGCAATTGTTTGTTTTGAACAGATTATTTTTGAAGGATCAGTACACGCTCAGGTTTTGTATTCCTGCTATGGCATGGAAAACCATTCTGGAATTATTTTAAATTACAGGGCATTTAGGAAGAAAATACAGATGATAGTTACAGTAAGCAGTAAGACTTTAGGGAAATACCTGCAAGCTAGTGCATGCATTTTAAAATACAAATATTATTATAAAGTCTTTACATGATGTCTGGTAATAGATATTTAATCTAGCAAAAGGACTTTCGTTGCTTACTTGTTAAAGTAATTTAATGGATGAGTGGTGCTATTAATGGACCACATGTATAATCCAGACTTTTTTTGTTCAAAATATTCCTTCAGGGTTTAAATTTCTAAACAAGTTCAGAGGCAATTTGAAGAAATTTAGCCTATATACAAGCTATGGGAAACATAATTTATGAACTTTTCTTCTTGGTATTTCCTCTGCATTTAGAAGATGAAAGAAACAGCTATGTTTACATATCTGAGACTTCAAGTCAGCTGAGCAATATACCTTGCTTTGTTAGACTGTGAATGGAGGGATGTATGATTGAGCATGCAGAGAGACAGGGATGAACAGAGGGCTTAAAAACCATTGTAAGCTATCTGAATAAACATAAAATGTTACACCTCACTATTTTTTTTTTATGAGAGGATTCCATTAGTAATGTCTGTAGCATAGTTCTTGCAAGAAGTTTAAGCAAAAAAAGCAAAATAACTCAGATCACAGCAAAACCAGCCTTTCTTTCCATCACAACACTTTGAGATGTTGGAAGAATTGAAGATAGACATCTGAAAAACAGATAATTAGGTAGTAAAAATAAATCTGGGAGTTGTTTTTTTAACACCAGTTAGCACTGTCAAGTCATTCTGTTTTGAACAATTGCAGAAGTTCACTGGTAAGCATTGCAGTTTTGCTTCAGCTAATTTCTTTTCTGAACACCTGGCTATGTATTGCTGAAACTCAGATATCACTTATGCAGAGTAGCAAGTTAGGGAAATAATCTGTTGTAAATGTCTCCCTGACTTTGTGAGGATCACTGCACAGTCACGTATAGTTCAAGGAAGAACTAAACTGTAGTCGTTAACTCCAAGCTCACCCATTTCCAAATAAATGTTTGTGAAACCTCCAGCTTTAATAGCTGCACTGGATCATCCAAAAGACATGGAAGTGAATGAACAGATGACCTTTCAGATAGAGAAGAAGCTGTTCACCATGTCTTTTCATTTACTGAGATAAAATACTCTTTTTATGCAGAGATAATACTTTGCACCATTTTTAACAATGTTGGTGTAATCTAAAGAATTTAATTGTTTTGTTTCTGAGGGCAAGGGGGTCTTTAGATCAGGACTCTTTCTAGGCCACGCATTGATCTAGATAGATTTATTTCAAATGTTTCTAAAAGAGAAGGGAGGTATTTTGAATCCTGTGCTCACAGAATGGGATGTCATTAGTTATACATCCATGTGATATCCACATGATATCTGTCTTTGAATAGTATACAGACAAATTGTTATTGCCGTCCTGCACCGCAGCTATAAGATCAATAATTTGCTGACAAGGTCCAAGGCAGCTGTAATGGAAATTAGTCTAAATTATTGTGAAGTTGCAACCTTAGCATGAAGAGCTGCTGGGATGCTCTCTGTTGCACACTCGTACACAAGCACAAGCTTGGACTGGAACAGATTGCAAACAAATAGTGAGAAAATCAGGCTATGAAAGTCAGGTTTCAGGCTTGTCTTTCTCATGTGAGGTGTGGTTTAGCCTTTAGTCATTGCAGTTGTAAAGCCACCAGTTAAATCTCAACTGAGTAGAATTGGTGCTGACTATACCAACTCATTATACTGGTAAAGTGTTTTTGCTTTGCAATATAACTGAAATCACTTCTGTTATTGTTCAGCCTCTGTCCATGTACCTGTTCTTGTCTGAAAAAGCAAACCTGTTCTCTTGCTGTATTGTATTTTCTGAAATTAGAAGAAATACACTGAACAGGAACCCCTCAAAACTTGTGGAAAATTTTACTGTTTGGGAAAGAAAAAACACAAAAACCGAAAAAGGAACATTTTTAATTTGCAGGTAGAAAGACCGATATAATTTTCTGATTTCAAAAAAGAAAATATTTTGTTGTGTGAACCAAACACAGATTCACTTCTAGATCATGCATCATATGTGAGTAGTTTACTAAAACTGGAAGCAAATTTGTTACAGAATTTTACAATAATTTCAGCAGGAGGGGATCTCTGAAAGATACTCTTCTTCCTTCTCTCACTCATGTATTGTACCTTGCGATTTTTTGTCTTTCTCTGCAGAAACTCTCCTGGATGACTTCCTTCTCACATACACAGTCTTCATGACGACTGATGACTTGTGCCAGGCACTTCTGAGGCAATATCCTTTCATTGAATGCTGTATTCACGAGGTTCACACACTTACTCTTGGTTTTATCTGTTGTTGAGCCTTATATCGAAATTGCATGCCTGGTTTTGTTCTTTGTATATTGATGTTATTGAAATACAGCCCTGCATGATTATTTTGAGGGTGCATGAAAAATTGGTGAGAAAAGGTCATTGTCTAATATTTACTGTGGGGTGCTTAGAAAATGGATTGCACTTGAGATTTTGGCATAACACCCAAAGACATACGTGAAGAAACTGGAGAAACTTCAGAAGAGAGTAGTGGGAATTACCCGCGTTCTAGGGAAAAAAGATAAAAAAGACCTACAAAGAAAAAGTGAAAGAATTGGGATTGTTTTACTGGAAAAATGGAATCTATAAATGGGATGGTCTTTCAGGTACCTAAAGAGGAACGGAAGAATCTGTTCCCAGATTCCCAGGGACAAAAGGCAGTGAGAAAACATTGCTGTAAGACATTTTCATGTTAGATACTAGGAAATAATTTGGAAATTTTTTTTTTTTTGCCTTAAGAGAATAAACAGTGGGGTGGAAAATGTGTGAGACAGTAGAATCTTTTATACTGGAGAGCATTAAGAAGAAGAAACCAGAAAATGCTATACCTGAGCCTGTCTTAAGGTGAAATAGTTAGGGTGGATTTTGATGGACTAGGTTAGCTGATCTTTCAAGGTCTCTCTTTCTCCAGTCCAGTTTTCATAAGGTTTATGATACTTGGAATTTGACGCAAATCTGTTGCTTCCCAAAATTAAGGTTATAGTGTATTCTTAACTCAAATGGGCCGAGGATGAAGAAATTCAAACTGGAAACATTAAATCCAAATTTGGGTATGAGTTTCCCTAATTGGCAATGCTTGTAAATAGATATACAAACACACACATACATTCACTTATTAGAATATTTAGAATTAACATAACTGAGGAACCAGTAAACAGAAATTTCTAGATCTGGAGTCAAATATACAAAAATAAGGCTTCCTCTGAAACAGCCTGTGTCCAAAACATACTCATTTGTCCATGTGTATACTCACTTAACAAGAAGACTTGAATGATGTATTGAAGCAGGTACTAACTCATAGCAACAAAACAATTTTATATCTGTTTTTGTTTAAAGCTAATAAACCTTTATAACTGTGACAAGGTAACATTGAAAGTGGTGTTAAAACCTCTCCAGATTATGTTAATTCTTAGAATAGCTACATCTGCATAATACATTTCAGAATACACAAAAAGTAAAGAATAAGTATTTTACAATCTCTGCTCTTTTTATCATGTGATACAGGATGTAAATCTTAACTCATTCTGTGATAAAAAAATTGTTTTCATGTATTTCCAATGACTTCCATAAGCTATGGAGCATTGCTTGAATAAACTTCTGGCTATAAAATGAACTTTTTTTATCCCCCCTCTTTACCTTTTGAGGTGAAAACATTATCTTTGTCCTCATAAAAAAAAGAGCAGCAAAGGGACAGGAACAGTGTACCAAGTGGGTATCGTCTGTCATTTGGTGTTTCTTCTTTCTGAATAGGGAGCAGTGGTAGAAATAGTCTTTCACTCCTTTTTTATTTTTATAGTGGTATTTCTGCAGATACTGTAATTTGTGCAGGCAAAAAGAAACTGACTTCCTTTGCCTGGCTTTTTGTTATTATTAATGAAGCATTGTCCTCCTTCCCACAGACATTCACGTTGGCATCAGTGTGCAGGACAAAGGTTCATTCTCAGTTCTGCAGAAAAGATATTACTCAACATTGAATAATTCCTTTTGAGTTGATTTTATTTTTAAAGGATCACCTCTCTAATCTGTAATGGAGAAAAATTCTGTTGGCACAGATGATGAACTGATGTGCCTATTACTGGGAATTTAATTCCCAAAAGTTGATGAAACTCCTAAAGCTCCAGACAGGATAAAACATGTAAAACAGAGCAATGTACTGGAAAAAGTCTTTGCCATCAGTTATTTTTATGTTTCTGTGAGACCTTATTATTCATTCCTTAACCTACTCCACCTATTGTGCTAAGAACCACCAAGGGAAAGAAGACGACTCTGATGTGTCTTGTAGGAAACGAAAAGTCCTGCATTTGGTGTCTCAGTGGACTTCGCTCTACAAAGACTGGTTACATGAAGATGAGCATTTAAAGCAGTTTTTAAAGGTATTGAAACACTTCCTGATGCATTTCAGCACTGTTTGATTACTTACTGTGGCTAATAAGCCCCAGCAGCAAAATCTATAAAACATATTTTTTCATACTTAAAATTTCTTCATGAAATCTCTAATATAAAATGATTTACATGTGTCTTCCTTAAATGCCTTAAAGGTAGTCAGTTTGAACAGAAAACCTGTATTGTCAGTACATTCAACATCAAAAACATTAACATGTGAAACTTACAGAAATCCTGTGACCTCCAGAAAATGGGAGAAGTTAGAAAGATAAGAAATAAAACTACAAAGATACGGAGGTTTATTGGACACACTGATCATGTCCGCCAGAACAGAGTCTGCAGTCAAAGGATCATGGACAAGAGTTTTCAGGTCTCTGTAAGAGATGCTACTTTGAGGAGTGAAATCCTATTCCACAGTGTTCGCTGGGTGCACAAAGAGAGCAGCACAGCTTTATGTCTTTTTAATAAATAAAATTTTGTCTTTACTTGCTAGCAAAGATCTGATATGAGTTTCAAAGCTCTTGTAATTCCCTTGTAAATTTCCAATAGCCTGTTGTTGCGGACCCAAGATCCATCTGGTTGGTTTGGTTTTTTTTTAATATATATTTTTTCCCCTCTGATGGTTAAAGATGAGATTATTTTAATAGACTTTGCAGGATATTCCACTTTTCCTGATAAGACTCCTTGTATGCAGATGGAGATGTTCTTGAGGGCCATGGAGGTGTGACTGTGCATTGTCACGCAATTTCTCTTCTTCGAGCTTCTGTGCAATATTAAACAGCAGTAATAATAATGGTGGTTGCAGTTATATGTGCAAAAACAATAAATAGGATTGTAGGCTAAAATCATTCATGCAGAAATCTGTGAATGTAGGAGTGTTAGTTGGGCTAAAGCAAACCTGATGACTCAGCTCATATGTGTGATCCTCATTTTCTTAGAAGAGAAAGATCTATGTGCAAATTCTGAAAAACTGTCAAGAAAATATTTCCTACAATTTCAGTCATGGCAATGCCTTCCCCCAAAATTAGAAGTAAGGTTTATCTATTAGTTTACAACTAGGGAGAGTTCTGGGAGTTTGTGGAAGACATAACTCATTTTAAAATGCATGCAAATGTGAGGAGAGGTGAAGCAGAACATTTGCCATTTTAAAAGTCTTAATCCAATGAACCTGTTTGTTATCATTTTGGAGTGAAGGTGAAGGTGGTGTGTTGTCATGCTTCAGAATGTCATCTTCTGACCTAACCCAGATTATCAGTCTGGAAATTTAAACAGGAGCGTTCTCTCCTTGTGGGTTTTGCATAAATCTAATGATGAAATTTGTTTTAGTACACTAGTGCCTGAATTGATTTAGACTGCTGATATGATACCTTAGATTTATGTTTGGGTTGTTAGACATTTGCAGATACTGTTTTATTTTGTAGACGATATACAGAAATGTGCTAGATGATGTGTATGAATATCCTATCCTTGAGAAAGACCTGAAGGAATTTCAGAAGATACTTGGGATGCATCGCCGTCAGTAAGTATTGATTATATTTGTGATCAAGTCTCCTTTTATTTAGAGTGTAATTTATTTTTTGTTGCCATGTTGCTGTAATTCAGTAAAGTGATGAGTGATACAAGTGGCATATTCATTTTTGCAAATCATCTCTTTTTTAAACTAAAACTACATTATTCAGTTTTCTCTGGTGTTTGATGGGCTTCACTTCCATCAGTTTTATTTGTGACTACTTGCAAGAGGAGCAATACTTTGTGAAGAAGCTAGCAAAAATTCTCTCAGAAGCTGCAGTTCGTGACTTTGGATGGTACCTTCGTTCTCATTCTCTCTCTGCAGTCGGCAGTACTGAGAAGCAAATACATTGTAATAGTCATCTCAGGGCTATTATTTTGCTAATAATTGTGGTATTTATAAAAGATATTTCCTTGGCATGTTTTTCCAACAAAGGAGTTTGCTTCCATGGTTTGGCTGTTGGGGAGGTGAAAGGAGCTGTATCCTTGAGGGTGACCCTGACTTCTTGTGGGCTGGCAGCGTTGCTTTTCACTACATCAATCGTGCAAGTCAAAGAAAACCTTTCTGACAGAGCCAGATGCCTTTAGTTATTCCTGAAGGAGCTCTGCAGCCTTTTTGCCTTGGCCATTAAGTGTTACAAACTTTCTGATATTGTAAACTTTGTAATAGCTAAAACTTTCTTTTCCTAAGCTTTGACTGGAAAGAATAATTTGGATTTTCCTTTTTGTTTCAGCACTGTAGATGAGTATTCACCTCATCGAAAGGTAATGTCAACCTGATTGTTGCTGGTTGCTAGATAACTTACCATCTCATTTGCTTCCCCTTTGCCCACTTCCCTCTCTTTTCTTGGCTTCTTGACTGAAAGTGACTGGTGACCAAAAAGATGACAGGACATATCAGTGAGGTTGGACCTGCAGTGCTGCTTAAGGACCTTTTTTCCTGTCAGTGCATCCTGGATATCAGCTGTGCGAACTAACCTGCAGTGGCTGTGACAGTGTTAGCATCTTAACAAGATGCTTTGAGATGTCAAAATTCAGGAGAGGTCCTGAGGTGGTGTGTCCCCACCAAGCTAGAGAGATATAGCCACCTGGGTAAACTAGGCTGAGCACAGACATTGTCACACATCCTTTGACATGGATGTCAAGTAAACAGAGCAAAGGGTGGATTTGTTGTGACAGGGAAAAAGAGAGGAACGTGAATCTGTCTATTTCACTGGAGGAACACGATGCAGCCAGAAAAAGTTGGCATACAGACTGCTCAGAGGTGAATTGCTGTGCTCATCAATTTTGCCAGGCTGAGGCTGAAGTGTGTAATAAGATTAAAATGTTACTATGAAAATGTGGTAGGCAGAACATGAGATTGTAGTGAAATTGCTAAGTAGGCTGGTTGGTACATGAGAAACATATGTAAGTGTATAAAAACAGGCTCCGAACGTGACTACAAAAAATCTTGAATCATGCAGGCTGCTTAGCCTTGGCATGTCCTGCTTCCCCCAAAATCTTCACCTTGGTTATTATTTAATAAGGCAACTCCCAATTTACTGGTCCAGGAAAGTGTAGGTGGATTTCCTATACAGAAACCTTTAGGCCAGATATATGAGTCGAATGCTGTATTCTGTGAATTACTGCTTTGTAAAGGGCAGCAATGCATAAAATCACTGTTGTGGTTTATCTTTCTTTCTTTCCCACTCCCTCACAGAATAAAACCTTTTTCCACCAGTTCAGTGTGAAGGAGAACTGGCTGCAGCACAGAGGAACCATGAATGAAACAGAAGAGAGTGAGTATAAATGAAGAAGTGAAGAACAAACTCAAAAGCTATGAAACTGTTTCTCAAGGGCCTCAATGTAAATATTTTTTAACTGACATACAGCTTTTGACCTGGACCTTAGGGACACAACAGAAGAAATATTTGTCTGTGTAAGTTTACCTTCCCACCTCCTGCTTTGCAGTGGTTCAACAGTGGCATGGTATCTCAAGGAGCTTTTGCTCTGTCCGGTTCCTCCAGCACCCCTGTCACAGAGCTGTGTGCCTCCCAGGCATGCTGGCAGCCCATCCAGGCATTCTTTCTGCTCCATTTCATGGTCTCAGTTTCTTGACCTATATCTTGGTTGTGGAAGGTGAACGTGTAAGCCTGTCGCATGAAATGGGCCAGGATCTGCTAACTCTGGGAACGTGCCTTAGTTCCTTCTCTCCTCAAAAACATCTCTACTTGGAGTGCAAGGTGCCACTTCACTTTAATGTCAGCCACTTCCCTTCCTCACTACTAATGTTATAATGCAATGAGGCTGTCAGCCTCCTGTAATGCCCATATGAAGAAGGAGGCAGAGAGGAGAACACTGCATACACGAGCTGGGAACAGGCAGAAGGACCTCCTACCTGGCAGTCTCATCCTTTGACAGTATATCTTTGTTTCTTACTGGGAACAAAACTCCAGAAATTCACTTGAAATCAGTATATTTTTAGTGGTCATTTGTGACAGAATAAAAACTGAGTCCTTTAATGCCAAGTCTTTCTGCACAGTACGTGCTGCTGATAGATAATCCTCTTTTTGTGCTAAAAATATAGGGGGTTTTGAGGTTTATGTTATCAAGGCTGCTTCTAAAAATGTTATTGCTGGATCAGAACCCCCACAGTCATTCTTCTTAAAAAGTTGGACACAGCTTGTATGTGATTGGGAAGGAAAGTGTACTGGCACACCAGAGAGGGGACAGACTGTGATTGTGGGGACAAGAAAGGCAGGACCCAACAAGACCAGTTATGACTGGGTTAAATTGCTTTTGTCTCAGTCCTTGAGAACGTGAGCAATGGGCTATGATGGGATTGAAGAAATTAAATTGCCAACACGAAGTTGGGGGAAGGAGAGAGTGATGCTGAGGGTGGACATCTGACCCGTGTGGTGGAGTGCTTTCTGACCGATGGTGCTTATGGAGGATGGGTCAGTCTAAGCTGTAGCCGCACCATGCCACTTGACCAGAAACGTTTTATCCCCTAATAAAATCATTGCCAGGGAGACTTGCAGCCCATGGCCACTTCTGCCACTCACATTCCCTCCTTCTTGAAGAGGAGCAGCACAAGATCCTGAAAAAGGTGGTGTGGTTCATCCCAATAGATTCCACAGAGAGGACTTTAGAAAGGTGTAAGGGGGAGAATCATTATGGTGGTTGTGCTTGAAGACCTGACCTGTGGGTTGATTTAGTTCAATTTTACAGAATAGATCAATAGCCCTTTTTATAAACTAGCATTGCCGTCATCTTCCCTTTGCAAAAGACAGAGAGGACATTTCAAATAAATTCACTGTAAGCAAGTTGTGTCTCACTCTACATATGAAGTCCAAATATTCCTGTCAGATTTTTTTCAAATTTATTTTTCTACCTAGTAATTTAAAGTGCAGTTGGATGTCTCTGTCTTCATGAGTTGTATCCATTCTGAAGAGAGATTCTGCCATAGGATGAGCATCTGATTTACTGTCTGTCAGCGGAAACAGGCTGAAAGAGAATTATAAAATCAAATGACTTTTCTTCCCCAAGGCTCAGTGTTAAGTTCCTCCTTCATTCTCGTCTTCATTTTTGTTTTACTACAACAGAAAAAAATTATATTCTTGAGGATAGAGTTCTTAGCTACTTCTGGCATGGTCTCTGTTAACAAAAGTACCCTGAAGCCATGAAGATTTGTAGAACAAGCAAAGAGTTATTGCTACCTACCTCTGTCAATAAAAATATTTTCAAAAAATACAGCATTTCTGGACAAGAAAAATTTTGTCTATCATGGCGTGGTAGTAGGCTGTCTATAAGAAGAAGTGCTAGGGTAGAAGGAAATGGAAAGTTTAATTAAGCACTGAAGTGAGTATGAAACCAAGAGCTGTGACGATTCTGATTAGGAGATGTAATTTTTGAAATATATAAGCAAGTCTGCAGCTCTGTTTCTTCCCCTCTAAGTATGGCAGCTGTATTTCAAAGAACTAGCTATGGCAAATTTAGCAACATACAATTCTGGCAAGCAAAGAGAATGTACATCCCTTTATGTGGCAGAAAAAAATACTAGCTGAGCTGACGACTATGATACTGCTGGGAATCTCCCTCCCAGAGCTGAATCAACTCATGGACCTCAGTGGAAGTGAGGAGCCCAGGGAATTGCTCAAAACCAGTCCCTTTTATATGTGCTGCAAATGAAAAAGAATTGTCAGAATTAATTGCATTGCCATTTGGGCAGCCTCTGCTGCTGCTAAAATACTCTGGCAATTCAAGTAGTTTAGATGTCTAGACAGATAAGCTATCATGAGTGGTTGAATACCTAGGAGCACTGTTCTTGCTAAGCCTCCTGTTCCAGGTGGAAGAGGAGGTCAAAAATAATTTCTGCAGTGGATATGAAATATACTGAAAGGACGGCGATTTATCTGAACCTGAAAGGAAGGGAGAAAAGATGGTGGCAGCTGAGTTTACAAAGAAGATAGGCAGTGATGGAGGTTGTCTATGACAAATCCTCATGGTAGGAGGTCTTAAATAGGTATTGCTGTGGTAGTCCGTGTTTCCATTTGCTTGCCTCTCTCATTTCCTAGGAAGAGGAGATGGGAAGGGCAAAGATGTTTATGCTTAGTTTCATGTCCCTGTGTGTCAGGGTGCAGCAGCTGCCCTTCTCACAGCTGCAGCAGTCAGGCAGTTGGGGCATAGCTATGGTCAGGTCTGCAAGATTCTTCCCTGCTTTGTTGAGGTGTCTCTGCCTCATGCTGAGCATGTTTTTCTTCCTTTGTGCAGTTTTCTGCCGTGTGTATATAACGGAGCACTCCTATGTCAGTGTGAAAGCTCAAGTATCCACTTCAGCTCAGGAGATACTGAAGATCGTGGCAGAAAAGATCCAGTACCCAGAGGAGGAGTTGGCGCTGGTGACTGTCGCGTTCTCTGGCGGTAAATAACTTCCCTTCATCTGATTACTTACCTTTAGTACATCACGTAAAGGAGGGCTGACATTTTCTATTGCAAGGATGTAGCTGTTCCTGTATGGGCCCACAGCTGGATGACCATGAGGAACAATGAGGAGCTCCTTCCCAGAGAGTCGTTTCCATGGCAACAGCTCATTCTTGGGTACCGTGGGATACACATCTCCTATCTAGGAAGGGAGTGTAAAGAACTCTGTCTCCAGCAGTATTACAAGGTTTTATTTTTTCTCCACAGATGAATCTCCTACTTTGGAATTTAAATTAATTTTGAAGGCAGTGAGGCATAGTTTGCTTTAAAAATATAGAAGGGAATAGCAAATACTGTATGCATGGCTGTTTCCTCATTTGCGGCATGGATAACAAATATTATCCAGCAGAAAGGAGGAAGGCGTGTATTTGCATAGTTGAGATGCTCAGAGTAATCTCAGCAATATTTTGTAAGCAGTCTTGCTTACAACTGACATCTTTTGCCTATTTTAATGTTAGTTGAATAGAGGGGCTTAGTGTCTGTTTTAAGGAAGACTGGACTGATCATGAGCTGAATCTAGGGACCAGACAACCCCCCAAGATTTTCTTTGGTGTTTGGCAGGTCTCAGTCTCATTGGTTATTTTGTTTTAGTCATCGTGGTGTCTTTCAGAAGCAATTTAACTAGGTGCATAGAAATGTGAAGCTTTATCTACAAAAAATATCTTGGCCATGTTCTCAGCTAACATTTGCTGGTGTTGATCCCCTGAGACAACGGATGCACATTTAGAATTACAGCACTCATTGCTCCTTCTTTGTCAGTCTAGTTAAATGAAATACACACAAATGCTGACTTGTCCTGTTTATTTATTCAACTCAGAAGTGGAAGGTCACATTTTTCTCTCCCATGCTGAGCTCAATTAAATAACCATCTTTTTGAGGGCACTGGTGTGGGTGCCAGGGAGACAGTCCCCTGCTCTGGCTCTTGAGAGCCTGGGCATGGAGCAGCCATATGGGAGCATTACACGTACGTGTCCTGGCCAGGCAGGCTACATCATTTCCATGTATATCTTTTTACCCTCATGTGTACCCAAACTCCCCTCTGGTGCATTTCGCAGCACTGCAAAGTCACTGTTCTACTGTTGTTTTTCAAGTCTTGCTCTCCTGTTGAAGAGCAGGGCAAGTTTTGTTCTGATAGCAATAAATCTGGTGCTAACTGCTTGCTAGAGAAAACCATTTATAAATAATGAAATGCACTATTATCTTTAGACCACATTGGTTCCCAAAAAAGCCACGGAATAGAAGTGGTTACCACTTGACTGTTCAATAAGAAACAATAATTAAAATACAAACACAGTTGGACAGTCATTTGTACATGACCACTGTAACCCTAAAATGTTATTTAGTTGTGTTGCCTGAAATAATTTGAAATACCACAATTTCATTATCTTTCTTCTTATGCATTGTGACTCCTGTGCTGTGAGTCATTAATTAACTCTGGGTGTAGAAGAATTTCTGTAAATGCTAAGTTACAAAGGACTCTTCAGCTCTGTTCCGTGGAGTGAATTTCATGATGTTGGGATCCTTTAAACTTCTTTTCCTGTTGCAGAGCTGTGGCTGCTGCTGACATACCCACCACTGGTTTTGTCTGCCAGTGACATACAACAGCTTTGGAGGCTGACACACCAAAATCACTGCATTTACAGTAGATACACTGGGTTGCAATGGAATGTTCTGTAAGGCACAGGAGGTTAAATTAGTTGATTTAAGGGTTTCTGTTCCAGCCTATGTGAACTGCAGGTTGAAATCAGAAGCAGGGTTTTTGTGCCCTAGTCTGTGAAAGACCTCTTGCCTTTATTGTGTTTGAACAGGGTGGAGATGGTGGATCCCCACTAGGACTGAATTTGATGATGCTTCCTTCTAAGAAGTTGACTTTACAAATATAATTGTACCTTTTTTTTCACATACAGCTTTTACTTCTCTTCTGAAACTTCCGTGTGTTGTTTTCTGTTTTTGCAGAAAAACATGAACTACAACCAAATGACTTGGCTATCTCAAAATCGTTGGAGTCATCCAGTCGTATGTTTGTCTACCGAAAAGATCTAAGTGATTCTTTGGTAAGGATCAGTATTGTATACTTCCCATTTTTTATTTTTCTGACTCCAAATGATGAACTTAATATTCCTATCAGAGAGCTTTTTCAATACAGAATTTATTTCTTGCTTCCTTAGTAAAGCTTACTGAGCTGCCCTATACCTAAAAAAAAAATCTGTCATTAACAGCAGTTATTTGACTGAACCATAATGAAATTTGTTCATCAGTTTCAAATAGACCAAAGCTTCTATACAGCTTAAATCTTTCAATCTACATCAGTCTGGAAAAGCTGACCTGTATTTGTACAGAAATGGATGGGATGAGGATTATTCAGGGCTCTTGTAACTTTTACCCTCCACCCTGCTTTTTGCCTCTGTAACACTCAAAGTGGCTGGTACATAATCATGCAAAGTGGTGGGCAAAGTCTGTGAAATAACATGCAGAAATAGATGACACATGAGTTCCACCAAAATTACTGGACACCAGTGCAGCCCAGTGTTATGGCAGCCACGTGATCAGTCTCTGGCTGGCATATATTGCTGCCGGCATGTCCTCTTCTCTTCCGTCTCTCCATCATCTTACTGGGGCTGGGGAGGGGAGCAGGTAGAGAGGAAGCAGGTCCCTCTCATCTTTCCCTTTGTCTTCAGAAACTGGATTGCAAAATCTCTCCGTCTGTGATTTCCCAAAACCCCAGTGAGGCAGACACAGTCAGGCACTCAGAGAATTGCTTTCAGTAGTTTTCTGCTAATTATGCAGATGTTTCAAGGAAAGAGCAGGAACTGTATCGCAGCTGACTTTTGCGTGTTGTCAGTACGTTTAGGATCTGTGCCCTCATCCTCAGGATGAGAAATGTCTATTTACATTTTGTTGGATCAGTGTGCCCCGAAGAGCTGACATGCCGCTGTCATTGTAATCTGTCATCCCCATTATCACCAGCATTCAAGCCACTTCTGAAAATGTGAATATTAAGGGAAGGTTTCCAGTGCAGACAGGTGACAGCCAACCTAGTTTCATTAGTTACGTAATAAAAATTGCAGAACTTGCTGTAACTGTCAGAGATGTAGCACCAAAAGTAATGGCTTAACCGATAGGAATAATCTTTCATTTTGGCAGATGGTTCATGTTCCAGGTTTCAGCCTGATGAGGTTAAAAACCCCAAGAGAAATGCAAAATTTTGAAAATCAAAGCTAATAATGGAAGTTTCAAATGACCCTGAACACCAGTAGTACCACTGCACTCCACAGTAATATACTAAGTAACTTTTATGAATCAGGACACACAGTGTTTTTGGTTTTTGTTGATTATATTTGGGGTGGATCAATCATAAAATGTATGGATTTATGTTATTTGTAAAGGTGGATTGTGGGCAAGCTGTGTGTTTTTAGTCTAAATCCGATGTGTTTGCTGAATGATTCTTTTATCTTATAATTCAAAAATTTCCTGGTGTCTCAATTCAGATTTTATTTTCTGATGGTTTCAGGGATTTTATTTTCATTATGCTGTCTGCTTGGTCAGTGTTTTATATTCAAGGTTTAGAGAAAGAGAGAGAAGAGAGGAAGAGGGCTTTCCAATAGCAAATCATTGATCCTATTGACCCATTGCCCGTTTCAATCTCTTTATTAAATAGGTTATAGCTCCTTGATTTTGATTAGTAGAAAAAAAATCCCTTAGAGTGCACTTAGAGAAGATGACTTATTCAGCTCTGTTTGGTACCATAGTCCAATAGCAATTTCATTGTAAAATATTGTCATTTCCTGAGGTTTTTTTTGCTCTTGGCTACTCATTTAGAATCCATTTGCTGAAAATGAGGAATTGCAGCAAAGATCTGTGAGGATTTTGGGAATCAACACCTGGGATCTTGCCTTAGAACTAACCAATTTTGACTGGAGCCTCTTCAATGCAATTCATGAGGTAAGAAGCACCTCATCCACTTCCAGGTATATTACTATCATGACCACATGATTTGGCAGCTCTCAGTGGTGATGGTAGGTCCAAGAGATGTGTTGCAATCTTTGATACTGAAAAACATTGTCAAGGGTTTTTAGCTTTCCTGTGCTGGGACATCTGATATGTTCGCTGGTATACTTGGTGGATTTTATTGAGATTTACCTCAAGAGAGTAAAAGATCATGATTATTTTCTAAAAAACTAACTGTCTGAATATGTTGTATATGCAAAATGTCTTATGCACTTCATAGTGTTTCAGTACATAGAGTACTCCACAAATAATTGTCTTTGATATCACTTTATCCACAAAAGAATTCACAGTTTCAACAATTTAGATGGTCACATGACTGTTCTTGTTAAGCTTCAGTGAGATGAAAAATACTGGGCAGAGTTTACTAAATGGGATAGGATAATGGCCCACTTCAGGGCCCATTTGTTTCAATGACTTTGATAGGTTCTGGTGTGAGCTGCTGAATAAAATACACAGTTAACAGCAGAAAATGTCACTTGAAAATATTATTCACTGAAAAGCGTGCAGGCTTTCTGAGAAAATTAATGGGAAATTCCCTTCCTTCTCATCAGGTCCTTGTCTTGATCTTTCATTTTAGATTCTTTTATTCAGGTTAGACAGTTTAAAATTGGAATAGGCCAAGTTTCTGGGGTTTTTGCGCAGAAATTAAGATCCCACCTCTGTTGATGGAAAAACTGGCTAACTTTGAAGTTGGAATGGAAATTTTTCAGATTCTGCATTGGTCTGATAGAGTTACTTTTTCATACTGGAACAGAAGTGATAAAATACAGAAAGAGATTGTTTATGTCTTATACCTGGCTGTAGTCAGAAGTGGAAGTGCAGGAAATCTTACAAGAAAAGCATATCTTGCAGGACTTGCAGTCCAGCTGCTGTAATAAGTCTCTAGACTTTGCTAAGCCAAACCGGAATGATTTGTGATTGGCTCATGGATAATGAAAAAATAGTCATTTGCAATCAGATCTTGTTTCAAAACCATACTTTTAAATAATTTATAGTTCATTTACATTTAAATTGTTTTTATATCCCTAATAATGCTGTCAATGTCTTCCAGCAAGAGCTGATATACTTCACATTCAGCAGACAGGGCAGTGCTGAAAACACCGAGAATCTCAGTCTTCTGCTTCAAAGATGCAATGAGGTCCAGCTTTGGGTTGCCACCGAGATACTCCTCTGTAGCCAGCTCTGCAAACGTGTACAGCTAGTCAAAAAGTTCATCAAGATTGCTGCTCAGTAAGTTACTAAAGTTCCAACAAAAATCCTTGAATTCAGGGGCCTTATTTGGGGAGGAGTAGGTGCAAAAGCAATGAAAGAAAACTGATTTGTCATCCTGTGTTTTGACAGCGTAGTAAGCATACCTAGATAAAACAGTCCATAAATAACAAGAACAATCACTGGCCAAAACTAGACATGGTAGAGTATATGCTGCTCAAATCTTCCCCTGCAGTTTAGCTGCTATATCTGCAGTGTAAACTACAACATCCCTGGTGGGGCAGAGAGAGCTCCTCTCTTAACTGAGGTAACCTGAGGACCATTCAATAGAACTGTTTGAGCACCGAAACAGTCATTTACCAAAAACCAGGAACAAAAAACCTGCTACTAATTTGAAAGCTCTGCCTCTGGAGAGGAACTTAACTCCAGTAAGCTGTTGCTTCTTGTCATCTCTGAAGTATGTTTATTTATTGGAGGGGTGGGTTTCTTAATTTGTTAGACTTGACAGTCTGTTCTTCCACTTTTACTAAATAGTACTGGCGTTTATTCTATGCCTTGCAACAGAATACCAATGTATACTATTCACAGGGAGTTCTTTTCTCTGCAATCACTCTATTTTAGTAATCAAGGAAATGGAGCAATTTAAATATGTGCAACCATCCTCCTCACCTCTCTCTCCACTTGTTGATCTTCTGCAATATTTGTATATGCCTGTTCATGGAAAATGTATAATTTGTTCCCTACATCGACTGGTTTGATTTAATTTGCAAAGCACTTACATATAAAGGACTGTTCTCTGCTGAAGCAGTGCCTTTGGAGAAATTAATTCTTCTAATCTAATCTAGTGTAACTCATAAATGTGATCTGATTTAGTTTGCAAGTTGTATGGTATGCAGTAATATGTTATTTTTCTGCCATATTGATGGCCAAGTTTGGTCCAATTACATAAAAAATTGGTTTGTTCTGTGTGCCTTGCTTGCACCACAGTAGCATTAATTTGCATCCCAGGAAAATTTCATGTCTGTCCCACATGAATAAGGATATATTTTCACCAGACTAAGATGTTGCTCTATTTGAATTGAATCCATTCTGTTATGTGAAAAGCCAAAGTTATGGATACTAAATACATTGTTAGTAAATGGTAGACAGGGTCTCCCAGGGTGTTGCAGAAGCACCCATCATTGTAGCATGTAGATGATGAAATGAGTGCAGAGTTTTCTTGGGATTTTTTTTTAATCAGAAAAGCTGCTTTCTAAAAGAACACATTATCATATTTCATCAGTTCTGGAAGAGTTGCTGAAAGAGGAACAATTATGGTGGAAGGAGGGTGTGCTAAACACAGAACTCATTGTGAGGTACAAGCCAAGTAGCCCTGCTGTTTTGTTTATTACTTAAGACAGAGAGGTGTGGGGACCTGTGAACAGCTCTGGCTATTTCATATTCTCTGCTCCAAGATTTAGCCAGGAATTTTTGCCTATGATTTTCCTCCTATCACGAAGGCACCAAGACTAAGATTTCATGTTCAACATCTGTGTGCTCCACCCTTCAGGAATGCCTGAAGGAAACAAGGTTTTTACACAAGTGTGTCAATACATAAAAGGAAGACAAAGGTTTTGAACCACAAATACATATGCTTCTGTTGATGAGTAGTCTAAAGAGAAAACAAGTGATTCAATAAAAATGGGTTTCAATTCAAAGAAAATGAGTTATCATGTTATTAGAAATTAATATCCTGGTGAGTTACAGAAACAAGTAAATGCAGGGTCGGAATAAACAGATTACAACAGCAGCCTTCTTGCTCCCAAGCAGTGGCTCACTGTAAAAGACATACCTTCTCTCTACAGCTTACTGTGAGAAGTGGGCCCACCCAACAGACAGTTTGTGCAGGCTGCATTGGACACGTTCCTTGTTTTGAAATGAATTGCCTTTGGGAGCTGCCTGACTTTAATGATAAAAGGAGTCTAAGCAACAAAGTTAGGATTAATTTTAAGACAGCTGAAGTGAGAAATACACCATCTCAAGATAGTACACAGTGATAACTGCGGGCTTTATAGAACTTGTAACAAGTGCTGGCGATTTTCCAGGCTAAGACCTTGGCATGTACTTTCCCTGATGATAAATCCCAATGAAGACAGTGGATTCATTTGTACTTAAAATTATCTTAAAAGAGGATTCTCACTTGCACATGCAAATGCACAAGTATATTTATAGTGGTCTTGAAAAATCTGCATGAGACAGGGGAATCTTTTTGTTTGAAAAGGTCTCAATATTTCAGGATTTCAAATTTCCTGATGGACTAGAAAATGGACTAGAAATAAGCATGGTCTGATTGTATATAGTGAAATGTCAAAGAAGAGAGGTATCAAGCAAATTCCGTAGGGAACGGTACTGGAACCATTACTAGCCTCAACTAGTTTATAGGGATATGTAAATTGAACATGAATCAGGTTTTCAGACAATAAAAATGATGAGGGATTGCAAATGAATTGAAGGGTAGGAAAAAAAAGAATTATTCGAGAGTCTAGTTGCATGTGCAAACAACAGTAGGATAAGATTTAATTTAGATAGATGCCTAGTAATTCAGCTTCAGAATGCTAATAATGAGCTGAAGAAATAAATGCATGATTGTAAAGAACGGTACTCTGACAGAGGTCCTTGGGTGATAATAGATGACAAATGAAAAGGACAAAGTGTGATACTGTTTCAAATAAATAATTTGCTGTTTATTTTATGCTTGCATAAGAGGAAGGTGTAAAAACTTAGAGCCAAAATGGTAATTATGTTTCTCTTTCCCTCCCCACTATCTCACTCCATGAGAAAATAGTGAAGGAAAGATCTAAGTTAAAGTAAATTACAAATAATTCAATGAAATAACAATATGGAAAGCAGATTGCAGGCCACGACCACAAAGAGCAATTGAAGGAACCAATGATGTACAATTTACAGAAAAAATGAAAAAGGAAATGAAAATATTTATTATACAATGGAATAGAGGTCAAGGAATTATTCTGTATAGTAAAGGACAGCTGGGAGTAACTTGAACATTGAAAAGGGAAAATTACTTTTGACAGGAAAGGGAAAAAAATAACCAGCCAACAACAGGGTTGATGAGACAGTAGAACGTTTTCTAAAAAACTTCTTAGAGACCCCGTCACCTAGACTGCAGGTGGTTATGAGAGGACATTTAATGAGTTCGTTACGTGGGAGATGATTGTATGTTACTGCTGAGGGTTGAAATGAGACTCAGTAACCTAGGATACCTGCACATTCCATTTATCTCTGATTCTGAGTACAAAAAAACTGTATTTTTATTCCTCAGCTGTAAAGCCCAAAGAAATCTGAATTCATTCTTTGCTATTGTTATGGGTCTCAACACTGCATCTGTCAGCCGGCTGTCTCAGACCTGGGAGGTAAGATGCATCTTTATATCTTTTAGACACTGTCAAAACAGTTTCTCACAAAGGTTGCATACTGGTGAATTACCTTTTCTTTCTAATTATTGGTTTTTCATTATGAAATCAAACATGGAATGCATGTTGGTGGAAAGAACTCTCTGGCAACTGAAACCTTACATACACAGCAGTTAAGAAAAAAAACCCCACCCTAAATGTGTCCTTCCAGAGTTTTAAATAAGAACAGAGCATAGAGATCTTATCCTCTTAAAACAAAATAAGTCATATAAATTAACTCAGCATTTTAAGTAGATGTCAAAACAGAAAGCCTTACAAAGGTGGCTCCAAAAAAGCAATACTTTATTATGGTATAATTTAATTTAAAGAAAAAAAATCAAAAAAGTAGAAACAAACGTTTAATTCTCCTTTCTCAGCTCTTTTGGAACTGCTCATCTTGAACAACAAAGTTAGGAAATAGGCCGTGAATGAGAGTACTGAAAACCAGAGATAGTTTGCTAAAGAAGCTGCTCTTACTTGACAGGGCATGGGTGTGTTTAGAGGAGGGTCCCACTGGATCAGTATTTCTATTGTGGATTTTTTGTTTCCATCCAAGTAGTAGCTATATTGAGTCACAGTATCCATACTGAGTCTAGTGTCTGCAAGCTTACTGCATCTGCTGATGAACCAGAATTGGGGAAGGAGTAATTGAGTGTGATGTGGTGAAGCCTTATCTCTCCTTCATGCTCCCAACACCACAAATGGGCAGTATTCAAAAAATACCAATGTGTACTGTCTTCTGCCTTGAAGACACTCAAGCCCCAACAGCTGAAACTTAGAAACCTAACACTGTCCAGAGCAAAGTCTTCCCCCTTAGCTGAAACCATGCACATGGAAACATAACTCGTGTCTCTGGCTTCAACACACAAAGAAACAAGGGCAGTGATTGTTTACAGGGACTCAAATAGGTAAGGAAAAGCTAACTTTAAATAAGAAATAAAATAAAAGTTTTAAAGAAAAATACATACCTGAGGATGATGATACAGAACCCCCTTGTCTCTGATATTTCTAAAATGCCTCTAGGGAACATTTGCCCTGGCCTGCTATTACAGATTGCCAGCATCCCATTTCTTTGGGCTTTGGTAGGAGAGTGGAAGGGATCAAATATTGTATCAAAGGCACCTGGTGGCAACAGTATAGATCCCTCCTGCACAGAGAAATGCAGAACTTTGCTGTGTGCTGAGACCTCTGGAGATCATGCACTGCCGGTGGACTTCTCTCAGGAAGAGCAGAATATGTTGCTTGTCAGAACAAAGAGTGCATCTGCATATGTATCATTGTAAATATGTCAGGATTCTGTGTGTTTAAAATATTTATGAAGTCACATGTGGGGAGTTGTTTTGTTTTGTTTTGTTTTTTATTTCCAAAACTTCATGGCACTAGAAATTTCAAAAGCAGAAGGTTATTTACATTAGTAATGTGACTTCTAGAAAGTAGAGCAATGTTTATAAATTAATTATAATTACTTACACACGTAAATGAAACAAACTAAATTTAAGCAGCCATTAAGACACTAAATTATATTGGCTCTGCACTTGAATTCTTAAACAGGTAGTATGCTCCCAAACATTTTCTTCTGCTTTTATTTTCCTGCAATATCCAGTGTTTTAATAAGCCTAACTTTCCCTGATTGGAGATATAAAACAATGCAATTGCAATTCCATGTTCAGTTATTTTAGCATTTTAGTCATACAGCACATCCACTTAATCTGATTGTTCTATATCTCCTTTCTCTTGGTAGTGTTACTGGGGCTGTCAGAGTCTAAGGACAAAGACAAGACAGGATTTATACTAACAGGGGATATCTTTTACTAGACTAACTAATATGATTGGGAAAAAATAAGGTTTTAAGGTACACTCAAGTAGCTTCAAGTCTGAAATACCAGCAGCAAAATTCAAATTGTAGAACATTCCTTTGAGTATAATAAGGTGAATCCATTAAGGCATTTAGAGAGAAAGGAAGTGGGTGCTTGTGGAGTAGAGCAGGTGTTGACATGCAGGGCAAGATGGTAGTTTGTGTCTGGGCTCTCTTAGAAAGTGTTTTATGCACCTCCCTGTGGGATTAGGATGTGATACCACAGGTAATCAGTTTGTTAAGGAAAATTTTCTCCCTTTGGCACTAGCATGCAGCGGTAACCCTGGTCAGCGCCGGGGTGGTTGGTGTGTCAAACAGCACTGCCTGTTAATTTCCAGAACCCATGTTTTAGGGAAAGATTGATTAAAACAAATCATTTAATCTGGATGTGATCACAACTCATGAATTCTCAGCCTGTGTTACTGCTTCTAACTTGATTTGGATATTCAGGTAAATGTAGCAGGTGTGAAAGCCAGGGAGGAAAATAAAAATAAATGCTAACAAGCGGTTTCTGTAAGGGAAGGATTCAGGGTCCCCAAGGTGAGGCTGCCGGGCCCAGTATCTCACTGGTGTTGCACTGAACGTGCTCTGTCATTAGGGCTCTGGGAGCTGAGGAGCAGAGGGTAACTGCCTCTTAGTACTTTCAGCAGGCACTTCACCCATGGCAATCTCGTGGAAAAAATAATGCCTCAGCATTTTTCTGCCTAAATCAATTTTTTTTTTTTATCCCCTCTATGTTTTTTTCCACTTCAGAAAATTCCTGGGAAGTTCAAGAAACTTTTCACTGAACTTGAAAGTTTGACGGTAAGTGTCGTGTTGACAGCAGAACGCTGCTTGCTTTACTTGCTTTCTTCCTAATCTATTTGGAGTCTGCCTGTTATTGTCTGGAGCTGGAACTTGTTATATCAGAGCCACGATTTGCTGAAGGCCACATGGGTCTCCAGAGCTCAGAGGTAGTCTCCAAACACGAAAAGGAAAGAGGCTCTATTCCTGACAGCTGGGGAAAGGACAGAGAGAGGCAAATGTAGTATCGATTTCCCAGCATCAGTTCGGAAGCACTTCTTTTGCTCTGGTAGTTTTTTAGCCTTTATCTGAAGAAACGTGCTGCAGACCAGGAGGAAAAGAGGACAGCTCAAGTTTTAAAAAACAAACATCAGCATCTGAGGCTGAGGGTCTTTGTCAGAATTATCAAAGCTGAATAAACAAATGTTTCCTCTGGCTGTCATGGAAGTGAGTGAGTGGTGAGATCAGTGCCTGGCGTGGGGAATATGAGATCCAGCCTTTAGCAGCTGTCAAGCTTCTATACTTGGACTTTGCAGTAAATTAATGTGTTTTCAAGAGTCTCTGTGAGTTGGTGTGCAAAAATATTTGTTTATATGGGAAATTGAGATGACTTTTTGAATTGCCTGCAGAATGCTGCTGAAAAACTGAAACTACTTTTTTTTTTTTTTTTTTTTTTTTTTTTTTTTTGGCTGTTGTTGCTGTGAGGTGGTGTTGTTTGAGGGTTTTTGTAAGAAGAAATTAATCAGCAATACATTCTGGGATATATTTTGTGCTAGATAGTAAGAGATTTTGCTAATGGAAATTTATGGGGAAATTACAGAGCAGTCCAAGTGAATCTATTCTGCAGCTTACTCTCATTTTAGCACTGCTTCATCTAGAGGTACATAATTGCTTTTGTTCCTTTCACTGTTTATGTTTCCTGTTCAGTTTAGCGTGTCTCCTAGCTTAGAAAACCTTTAGCTACCTTGTTTCCCAAAGAGACTTTTTATATCTAGATCATAAGCCCGTAATGGATTTAGAATTGCTCTTTTTATAGCCTATTGATTTTTCTCTCTATTACTCAAATGGTTTTGTAGGACCCTTCTCTGAATCACAAAGCTTACAGAGATGCATTCAAGAAAATGAAATCTCCGAAAATTCCCTTCATGCCCTTACTTCTGAAAGGTAATGTTAAAGCTTGACTGCTCTCTGTTGTCATTAATTAAAATAAGTTTAAGGTGATTTTTCCTTCAGGTGGTTTTAAGATAAGTATGCAATAGACATAGTGGTATCTACAAGGTGGCACTTGGTCTGGATAATAAACAACTTCCTTTTAAGATAGGGGGAAGATGGGAATTTTCACACAGGTTTTCAGACTTCGTATTGGCCTGTCAGGTGTGGATACAGCTGTATGCCATTGCTTTGGCCACATCTTCGGTGGAGAGGTGAGACCATGCAAGCCCCTGAGTGGTGCCGCGCTGGGTGCACCTGCACCAGTAGCCTCAGTCATGCTGCTACTCTGAGATGCCTGTTCAGAAGTGCCTCCCTTCTTCTCTTGGGTGAACCTACATGGTGACACCTTGAAGGCAGAACCTGCCCTGTCTATCTGTCCTGAGAGGAGGGGATTTTCATGTCTCTTATAGATCTGAAAGAGATAAAAATCTTGCTATTTAAAATTAAAAAAAAAAATCTATTAAAGTGCAACTACTTGCTAATACAGTGAGCTGGGCAGCTTGTTAAGTGGCAAGTATTTCAAATTTTCCATTGTCTTGGGGTCATTAATTATTAATTGCCTTGTCTTTGAACATGGCAAATTCATTTGTTTATTCCTGTATTCTGAAAGTGTTCTCTTTAGGCTGTTTATCCCAACCTGCTGCTACTGCTGTGAAATGTTTGAAGGCAGTTCTCCAGATCAGTCGGTGACAGTTCAGGAGGCACCAGACACTTCCCCTCTTTGCACACATCAAAGGAGTTTGCATTAATTCAGATAGATACAATTATCAAGGCTTCAAAATCAACACTTTTAAAGTGTTCTGGAGTATGTCTTGCCTGCAAACATAAACAAGTCACTTGTAGCAATGACATCTGTGCAGCACTATACTATGGTGCATAAGAGCATGCACCGAAGCAGCATTTTTACCTTTAACTTGTACTGCAGATAGACAGGAGACTTTGAAATTAATGCCATAATTTCCTTCAATACAGTGGCCCATAAGGAAATGTTGTCAAGGTTGGTAATTCCCAAAGTATTGCACAGTAAAAAGGATTTTATTCCCTATCAAACATATTTGTATTAAGGTCATTTCCAAGACCAGTAAAATAGGTATGGATAGCATAGAAAACATTAGTAACTCAACAAATTACTGTATTACAACACAAGAGGAACAAAAGTAGTTTCAATTAAAAAAAAGAAAATTCTTCAATTATTAAAAATAACTTCAGAGTGTCCTTCTAAAAAAAGTTAATTAAATTTAAATATGGAGCTCTCAGAGCGCACAGACACAGCTTTTGAAAATCAGGCAGATTTTTCAAATGTGTAATAAAATACTGTGATATACCCTTACAACCTAGTTCAGATGCAATTTTCTGCTCCACTGAATTTATCTAGACTCTTAGTTGTTGGCCGCAAAGCAAATTTCTGTTCCTTCTGCCCTCAGAGATATACACATTGCTGTCATTGACTTAAAAAGCTGTGTGGAAATTTCTGCTTCCAGTCTAAGTTTTTCATTAGAAGTGATAGACAATTTTTAACTGCACTGATATAGAGACAAGTAATGCCTGTGTCCTTAAGGTGTATCCTTTCTGTGCCCCTTTCCTTGCAAGCTGCAAATCAGCCAGCAGAGAAGGTGTAGAAGGTCCTGCTCCTTTCTTCCTGCCCTGATTTTTAGAATGCTGCCCAGGTTCAGAGAGGTGCTGAGGGCATCACCAACATATGCTGTGCTTTCTGCACTTGCTCAGGAGGGCCAGCTAGACTCTCCTGGCCAGGCTGGCATCCTGCCTGCCCCAGGCAGACCCCAGTCCAGCTGCCCTGGTGGCACAGGAGCATTCCATCACCCCTCATAAGAGCCCCAGCCCCAGCTTTCCACATGATGCCATTAGCATTTCAATTCCAAGCAATTACAAAATGCCCCTCGGGCACAGAGTGAGTCTGTGAAACCCAAGGAAATAAATCAGGTGGGCTGTTTTGGGAGAGAATGAAGGTGGGGGTGGGTGGGAAATGTGTGTGTGTGGGAAGGAGGGCGGTGTGACAAAGCATCTTCCAGCATCTCTTGGAGGTTTCCAGTCCTAAAATCCTCCTAAACCACAGGGTCCATGTGGGCGTCAGAGGGAGTCCTAAAGATGAGCACAGGAGAAATGCTGAGATGCACAGTTAGACTGGTGGGCTGGAGGTTGACACCTCTGCTGAGAGGGAGATATGTCCTGTTTACTGTGTGCCTTTCTCCTGCTGGCAGACACCGCTGTGACTTTTAAGAAGTGGGGGTATTGCAGTGCCATCTCATTACAATACTGCTGACGCCTCCTGGCACTCCTGGGTACCCACACAAGCATGAGAGAGCTGATAGGGGCCTGGTGGTGCTGCTGCTAGTATTTTCAGTAGTCTGCAGGTGCACTGTTGGAGTCAGAGCTTCTGTCCCCATGGGGAATCTATTCACGGTCTTTGTACTTCATGCCCAAGATAGGTCTCACTTCTGTCCTAATCTGCATTAGAAAAATAGAGAAAATGACTTCAAGCTACTATTTTAATTGTAATCTTACCTTGGCAACATCTATGTTGCCTGACACTCCTCCCTTTCCAGTTCTTTACACTGTGTTCAGTTCTCTTCCTGGAGCCAAATATAGACCTTTTCCTTTTCCTCTGACCTTTTTGTTGCTTTTGCAAATTCTCTCCCAACAACACTGCATGTAAGTGTTTTTCCCTAGCCACAGTGCTTATTTCAAGGCTTTGAACTTCTGTTTGGTGCCTTGTGTTTAACCTCTCTGCCTGGCCATTGCTGTAGCCCATGTCTCTGGGCAGGACTTCTGAGTCAATGTCCACAGAGAGAGATGAAGGGGTGTCAGAACCAACGCCAGTATCTGGTAGCTCTGCCCCCAAGGAACTCAGGGCTCAGGGACTGACCAGCCCCAGCCCAGGCACAGTCATGGGCAGCTTGTCTGGATTGGTGCCACGGTGTGTGGATAGCAGCCATGCTGTGCACCCCAGAAGTACCATAGACCAAATTTAATATGAAATCCTTGCTCCTTTTTGAAAATACTCGTGTTGCAGTGCATACATAGGGTTGTTATCTAATAATCTCTGCATGTCATCATTGGACTAGGCTTTTGTTCCCCTGTTATAAGGTATTGTGTCAATCCTTAATGGAATCCTTTCCTTCCTCCCCCTCCCCCTTTTTGTTGCTGTTTAGTAATTTTATTTCTTTGTATTAAACGACAAAGCCGTGAAAAGTAATTATTTTTCCTTTATTTTATTTTTCAGATGTAACATTCATCCATGAAGGAAATAAAACGTTTTTGGATAACCTTGTTAATTTTGAAAAGCTGGTAAGCTACTTTTGTCCTTCCTGTTTTACAAAAGACTCATGGTCTTTTCTTCCCTTTCCCTTCCTTATCTTGTAAGACTAAAAGGTTTTCTTCTGGGTGAATCAGGAAGAAATAAACAGGTAAAAAAGAGCAAGCATGACAAAACTGCCAACAGTCTATCTCCCCTGCCCTTTTCCGCTGCTTCTCTGTCTTCTCACTCCTTCCTCCTCCACTTCTGTGTAAAATGTCTAAGCCAGCAATGGCCATCACACAGTCCACTCATTCTTGTTTTAACACGGTGAGATCAATTCCTTTGCACTGCCTCGTGGACTACTTCTTATCAGTTAAATTCTCCTGCTTCAGCTTTCTCTGAATTATGTTTCCTTTCTTTTTGTTCTTGAGGCTTCTCTAGTTTGTCACTTAAGAAAAGTTCCCTCTAGTTTATCACCTGCCCCTGGTATGGTAATTCCAGGGATCTTGAATGAAAGTGAAGATTTTTGATCTAGGTTAGATGATGAAGAAAATAGTGCCTGACCGTAAATATCACTATTGTAACACTTACTGACATTGTATCTTTGGCCACATTCACTCTAGACATCGTATGACATCTACTCTGGCAGAGTATTACTGCCAGATTTTCATACTTTGCCTTTTTTTTTTTTGGTAATATTTTCATGGCACTGAAAGCCAAAGTCTATGTATCTGAACTGTGGTGGAGTAGAGAAATTTGGATTTTTTTGTTGTTGTTGTTGGGGTTTTTTTTTTGTTTGTTTGTTTGTTTTTGTTGGCCTGTGGTATGTGCTCCAGAAACCAAATGGGTTTTTCCCAATTGCCCTAGGTGTGCATTGGGACTGTTAGTCCAGATGGCTATTCCTGGTGAATTGTTCCCAGCACTTTTCTCCGTGTGTTTACACTTGCTTGAGAATGAACGTGCAACCAAGGAGTTATTCTTGAACCAGATGCTGAATTTGTTTTCACATCCTATCACAACGTACATTGTCTTTCAACTTGCAAGCAGATGTAGACTTTGACTTTTGAACCTGAACCCCTTTTTTTTGTGTTTTCTATTCGATTTCTGTACCTTTTCTTGTTGCAGAGTTTAGGAGAACGCTGATTTGCATTTAACGAGAGGTTTCCTTGTCCCAAGTCCATTAACTGTTTGACCTTTAGGTGTTTGCATAAAACTCATTAACATGTTCTTCTTCATTGCCTCTTGGAAGTACATCCAATTAACATGTAAATTAAACTAGCCCTTCATGCACAATAATTGTTACTAAAATTCCCCCATTGGCCCATATATTTGTTTAGTGACTATGTAGGATCTAATTCTTGTTTCAGTCTTAGGCAGACCTTGTTTGTTTGTTGTTTAATCATGTATATGTTTAATGTATGCTGGGCTTGTTGGGTAAGAATTCCTGTCCTTCCTGTCACCATTGTGTCTCTAGAGGCTGTGGGAGCTTTGCTAATTGACTTCAGTGAGTCAGGATTTCACCTTTTCCATTCAAATGGATAATGGGCATTTTAAATAGCAGGAGGGGAGAGTCTGAGATGATGGTCGTGGGGTAAGGGTTGTTCACACTGACACTTCCTCCAAATTGTTAGTCAGATCACGCTCTCAGAAACGTGCTGTCTCATGCAGCCCTGTGTACATATGAATGCAGAAATAGTGCAAGCTTAGGAAGTAGAGGCTTAGGAGAGATTTAAATATCATTGTAGTGGAAACTCAGGCAGTACATGGTATTACACTGGCTGATTTGGATGTTAAGGGATTTAGTCAATGAGCATGAACTAACAAGATGCATCACACATGATGACATATACATCAGTCCAGGTTTCTTTTCTAATTATAAGGGCTTTGTCCCAAAGAACAATGTCTTCCTTGGTGTTCTGCATCAAGTCCTGAGCACTTGCTGGCCTTTACTGAGAAAAATTAGGATTGACATTGACTCCTGCTTGGTTTGGATCAAGCCACTGAACCTCACCTGCAAATTTGCTGTTGCAGAAAAAGAAGAAAAGAATTATTCTACCATAGCAGATTACTGCTTTGGGGAAGGAACTTACTGTCATAAATGAGTGGAATTTCTACTTATGAATATCAATGCAAAGATGGTTTCTTGTGTCTCCGTTTGGATCAGTATTTTGATATATTTCATTTTTGCATTAAACATCTCATCTGAAGGAGGACTTCTGAGTTTGAACCATTGTTTTTTCCAACTATGTTAGTTGGTTTAATGAAAAAAGCTTATTTCTCCCTACAATCCCTGCTTCTTTTATATTCTTAGACCTCAACAATCCTACCGTGACTGAATTTGATTTGACATGATGTGATTGCAGTGGAGACACTGCAAAAAAGTTAATTCAAAATATAAAGAAGGAAATTTGCAAAAAGAAGAAAATGAAATGATCTTTTGTCTCAGGAATGTTACCAAGCTTTAGCAAAAGGTGAAGGGATTGCAGTGGTTTATTTAACTGCATTTTGGGAAAGTCTAGTCTAAGATAGTGTTAGATTGACATTTAGTACCATTCTTACTTCCTCAACTTAATCTGAGGGAAAAAATGAAAATATGGTCTTATATTGTTACATTGCAAGGTATTTCCATTTTATTTGCTGAGCTGCTTCACTGAAAGGTGGCTTCTTCAGGTTTTTCTCTCCAGTCAGCCATCAACCGTATCTTAGCAATCTTATCCACACTTCATCAAACTCTAATACAGGTCAATGGCCATTATCATTTTCAGTAGCACCTGCTTACCTAATGCCTTCAGCTGTCAGGACTGTGTACTGCAGCTGAGGGTTCTCAACCCCCACCCCCCAAATACCTATGCAACCCCCAGGTCTGAATTTTTGCTGCCCTCAGTGAAAGGTGTGCTAATGATCAGCATATGAGAAATGTGTGTTACTCATCCCACTAACAGTATGTGCACACCTGTTTAAACAGAAGATAGCATTTGCTTTGCAGATACAGTGGCTGATTTTCTGTATTACTTTTGAATCCCAGGGAGCTGAAAACAGAGAGAAATTCCTAATTAGGCTACTAAAGACAGGAGATTTGGGATTCTGCTCCAAGTGTTACACAAATAGGTTCTTCCCTTACCAGAGCATCACCTCCAGACGCCAGTCTTGGGATGGACCCTCTCACTGACTGAGCACAAAGGAGAAACAGCAAGAAGTTACAGTGTGTGCAATAGTGGGTCTCTCTTGCTTCTAAAATCCAAATGCAAAGGGTATTGGCTGGAAAACATAACAGTAGCAGCACTGGTGGAAGTTGTAGCTCTCCCAGTACTTACACTAATGATCACGAAATCTAGATCATCTCATTAGAACTTCATTATAAACAGTGCAAGAACATCAGCACAAGAGATTGCATGATTTCATGGCAAATGAAGCACAGCGGGTAACAAGAAAAATTATTTTGATTCACTGATGGAAGAAATATGAAGTTTCCATTAAACATACCCTTGTGATAAGCTTTTCTGTGGAGGAGCCTTATAAACCAGTCCTAGGAGGCTGAGAGATGAGCTGTTCTGCATCGTTCTGGTCTTAAACAGAGGTCCTTTCCACCTCTGGTCATTTTTGAGGGAGATGTGAGAAGAGCATTAGCTGTTTGCATGAGCAATCAGATCATTCCTCCTAACTGCAATTTGCTTCAATTAGTCACTAGATTTGGTGAAGAGTTGCCACAGAAGCGGTCAAGCTTCTAGTCAAGCTAGTGAAAATGAGCTCAGTTTGCTGATTTGTAGCTAACACTCCCAGTTTTTGTAAGTTGAAGACTTGAGCCTGAGTGGGAAACCAAACTTAAACTCTTTATTTCCTCTTCGTAATCTAAATGAGCATCCAATATCCCTGTAAGCACCAGCTTTTGTTAAAATAGTGTACCTACAGGATAGTCTTATTTGGTACTTGCCTGCAGAGATGTCAGGGTGCTTGCTCTTCAGCATTTAGACTATGGGCTGCTTTTTTTGTGCTGGTTATACTGCAGGAAACTGCCTAGCTGATACTGGTGCCTGATTGTGCTACAGCTGTATGCTAAGGGATGTAGTCTGTGCCACAAAGAGGCTTGTAGTCTAATTATACAACATGTGGAGACAGAAGGAGCAGGCTATGGAATATCCTGGGTAATGCACTAAACCTGAGGTTGAACTCTGAAGCAGTCACCCAGTTCACAAGACTTTCTTTCTGTGGGCTTTCAGCTTAATAAAAGTCACTGGAACAAAAATGAGCATTTGTGTGTTTATTTTCCATTACCACTTTTCATGGGCTCTTACAGAGTTGTTCTTATTTAATCTGTGTGATATCAGTAAGACATCTAGAGTAGCTCTGTTTCACCAATGGTATCACTGAGATAAAGAGCAAAGTTTCTCCTGCTGTCTTCATTTTCTACCTTACTACAGTTGCTTCTTGCTGTACAGTGTAGGACAAGGAGATTTTTCAGGCTTTTCTAATGACAGAATCTGTCTCAGGTTTTCGCACTGATGTTTTTATCTTGGTTTTGCAGCACATGATTGCCGATACTGTTCGGTCATTGAGACATTGCAGAAATAACCAATTTGGTGAGTAGCCAGAATTTCCTGTGTATTTGCATTTGCACAGCCTTGAGGGTTTTTTGTTTGTTTGTTTGTTTTTGGGGGGTTTGTTTATTTTTCTTTTTGTTTTGGTTTTTTTTTTGTTTTGGTTTTTCCCATTTTGTTTCCAGTTGCTCATGTTTATTACAGCAGCAAAATGTGGTCAACAATTATTTAACCACTTGGCAAGAGAGGGCATAATTGTTGCAAGGTCAGCATAGCAGAAAACACAGTGGATGAAATTTTACATTACAAAACGTGTGTAGAAACAGCTTCCAAACTTTGATAATTTATTTTCCTAGAAAAATTACCACCTCTTCAAAACCCTGTGTGAAATCTGTGCCAGCTGTACTTAATAATGGAGGCCTCTGCTATATGCTGCTGCTTCTCCCTTTCCCAGCTATGACCCAGTGAGCTCTGTCTCCTCCCAGCCTGTGTGTTTTGGTGATGGATTCACAGCTGTCTTGGCTTCCAGTAGCTAAAGATGGCATTAATCACCACAGCTTTTCATTTGGCTTTTCACCAAGAGGAATTGTTTGCTTATTTTGGGTACCTAATGACATTTCACAAAATTTTGAAGTCTTGAACATATGAAGGTTCAGTGGGTTTCATGAAAGTAGTTGAGTAGGAAGAAATAGGGGGGTTGTGTTAGTGCCTCTGCCAGGGGAAGCTGCAAATAAAGATCCGCCGGCTTTAGGCACTGGAGAATCTATGCTGATGGGAATGGTTGTGCCTCAGCTGCACAGAAGACTTCGGTTTTTGCTTTTTTTGTTTTTGGTTTGGTTTAGGTTTTTTTCTGCCTTATTAGCCAGTGGAGAATCCAACCCTAAGGGACCAAGCCAGAAGACCCCAGCTTTCTTTGTTCTGCTGCTCACAGAGGAAATACTTCAGTTTTCTCCTTCTCAGTGTTTCTTATTCTCTGCAGAGAGGTTAAATATAGGAAGAGGACAAAAACAACACTACTTGAGGAAGCAGTTAGTTTTTAAAGCCAAACCCACTAAACATGTCATTTATTGAGGCCACTAAAACCTCTTTTTCAAAGAGAAGTTCAGAACTGTGCTTCAGCCTTGGGGAAGATAAGAGTCTGAATAATTTTTTTTTTCCAGATGAATTTTCAGCAGCTGTCAGCATGGACTTCAACAAAAAGAGTAAAAATAATTTTGTGTATAAATACAGGTACATTGGAGAATTATGGTTCTTGTCTTATTTTGAGATATATATATATATATATAAAAGAGAGGGAGAGCAAAAGCAAGATGTGCCTTGAGCCTTTTCTTTTTATTCAGATAATGAAGAAAATATTGATTAATCCAAACCATGCCTGTGTAAATTAAAGTGTCTCTTATTTGGCACTATAAAATGTAGCACTGATTCCTTTTAATGATATGGAGGGTTTTTCTGCACCTTCTCTGCACATCTTTTATCTCATTTTTATTTTTTCTTCTTCCCGGTGGTTTTCTAAGTCTTGCAACATAAATCCAGGGTTAATACCTGAGATTTGTCATATAATCTCGTAGTTTGAAGTACGTGATTGTTATTTTATTTTACCACAGACTTGATTTATTGTGAAGCTAGCATTTAAAAGGCAGCTTCTACAGACATCCCTGTAGGCACTTTTTTTTTTCTTAAATTCGTTTAGGCATGAAATGAATTCAGTGAATATTTATTGAGGCTTTATGGACAGTTTCCTTTTCTAGTGGGCTTATTTTGCTCTCAGGAACGTGAATCTTTCTACTGCATCAATTCCCAGATTGGCCTAAGAGCAGCAGGCATCTCACTGTAGGAAAGAATTCAAACAAAACTTAGCAAGGAATATTATTATTGTTTATGAACTGTATCGTGTATTAAGCTTGCAGGCCAAAGTGTCTCTGGATTAGAAACTGGTTAAGTTCCAAATGAGACTGAAATGCCTTTTTAGTGGAAATAACATGTTTATGTCCTAAATCCTGAAAAGAAATAATAGCATTTCCAAAATGAGGCAAAGCATCCGAAGAAAACAACATAATTCACATTTTGTCATTTGAGGTGTTAATGAGAAATAAAGATGTTTTTCAGTATGTTCAGCACAGCTGCTGGGATCCTGTTCCCTTAGAACAAAAAGGTAATTTCTGTATTCTGACACAGATTGATCACGTTGTCCTGTTCTCCTTGACTTTGTTCGAGTTAGATGGTTGCTCCAAAACAGCTCTTTAAAATAGCTGCCCAGGAACCCCATTGTCAGCCACATGCAGGACTGCCTGCATTCACATCCCATGTTACCCACACAGCATCATGCAGTGATCTTCAGAAACAAGTGGGATGGTTGATTCCTGGAAACTTCCCTGTATAGCAGGAGAGTGTGGAGAAAAGGATGATAATAAAACAAAGGAGAGGGAGGGAGTGTGTGAGTTAAGCTGATTTGTTCAGGGAATTTTGAGGGATTTTTTTTCCATTTATGGTAATTTTAAAAATTCCTTGAGCACATGAACTAGAAGCCAGCTTTCCAACCTCTGCTCATTTGTCAGCAGTCATCAATATTTCTTTGTTATCCTGATAGATCTTGGCCATGGGCTTAGCTTTTCCTTTTCCACTTCCGTTAGTACCAGCCATGTTGGAGCGTTTCACAGACAATGAGTTCCCACAAGCCCATGACGGGCATAAGGCTTGTAACAGAGAACATCAGGTATTCAAGCCACCCTTCAGTTTGTCTGTTACACAGCTAATTCCTCTTGCTGTGTAAACTCCCATGAAATGACAGCATGACTCTTGTCTCTGTTACTAGATCAGAAATCAAAAGCATAACAGATCAAAACATGGGAGCCTGTCAGAGCAGCTTTGAAGTGCTTTTGTATCCATCTGCTGTGCTGTCACCTTTCACCAGCTTTGAAGAAAATCATTCAGGGCCTGCTGCCTTGTGAACTTGTGTTAAGATTTTTTTAAAAGTTGCAGGCTGGTTTGCCCACCCATGCTCAAGGTCCCGTTGTGCTGTCGGAGCAGCACAAAGGAAACCTTGAACCACCCTTAACGGGGGATGGACTGCCTGTACTGCCAGCAGGAGTAACTCTTCCTCTTGGAAAGAGTCAGTTTCTTGCTGTCCACTTGTCCCTCCTTTGTGCATGCTGGCTGCCCAGTGTTGCCTGTTTCTTTTTTCCTTCTCCCCTTTTCTCTGTTACCTCATGCATTGCCCTTAAACAGCAACTCCTTTGGATTACTGGCTGTCTTTCTTGTGGCTGGCTGGCACCTGACAGGTGGCACACAGTGACTTTGTAACACAGGACAGAGAAGCAGGCAAGGCACAGCTTTCTCATCCATCCCCTTTCTCCTGTCTTGCAGGCAATGAAGTTCCTTCGAAAGAGCATCATGAGCTGAAGCCATATATCCATCACCTGCATGTCATCGACAACCAGCAAGCTCTGTTTGAGCTTTCTCACAGGATAGAGCCGCGAGTGTGAGCGTACACAGCTTTGTATAACCTTGTAACTGCAGCACTTTGAATTAAGTGAATGTTAATGCCAAGCATGTTGCTTCCCTATATAAGAACAGTTTACTGAGTTTTATCAGTAGCTCACACAACATGCACAGGAAAATCAGGCAAGAGCCAGCAAAAGAGCTGCTCACAGAGTTGCAGGGCAAGCTTGGTGCCGTTCCTGCTGGTCACCGGGACGTGAGGGAGCAGAGCAGCGTCCTTTATGCTCAGGAGCTTGGTTTCTGTGAAAATATTGTTTGGTCCAGTGTAGTTTTCAATGCAGATTCTGACAGTATTACAATGAAAGGAATCGTCATGTCACAGCAGCAAAACATTTCAGCAAGCGACATGCCGCAAGGGGATTGATTCCCAGTTCACCACAGTATGTACCTCACTAATTCAAGGCTGCCAAAGTACTGTTGCCAAAAAAAATGTGCAATCTGTGCAGCTCCTCTGAGTCCTCTGGAGCATCGTATTTGAGATAAGTGCAAGCAACCAAGAATGGGAATGTAACAAGGCAGCACAACCAGATGAAACTCAAGAGTGTGTCAGCAGTAAACAGTTCAAACTGCTTTAGTCCCTTTAAAAACCTGTTTTATAAAACACGCTGTAAGAGCCAATCCGCTTTTGTTGCAATTTATGGACGCAATTTTTTGTATACTGAGAACATGTTATTTGCTTCCTTTTGAGTTATCTCAGATTTAGTACTGGGTCCTGCAGTTAAGATATTATAAATGATTATAGCAGGAGCTTTGTTTTCTGTTTGGCTTACAGCCTCCTTGCTGTCTATTCAGAAGCAATGCCCAGATAAACGTACATTCCTAACTCGTCTCCTGGAAATACCTTTTCAGCAGGTAAAACTTCATCGAACTTGCAGATGCTTCTAGTTTTTAAAGAACAGAAAGGCACACCTTATAGGGTACCACTGTAATTACCTGCTCTCAGCATCAGAGTTCCTTTACTACTTTTGTCCTTCTCACACCCATCCCCTAGCCAATTCTCATGTAGCTAAAAGTACTACATCTGGGTATGTACTGAGGCAGCATTTCTAAAGTCTTCTCTATAGTTCACCTACATCTCAAGCACCACCATAACCATAGCTCTGGTTTTCAGTGCTATGAAGTTTCCCTGAAATAATCTAGTGAGTGCTGCAGGTTGCAGGTGTTGTGCAGAGTGCTGCACGGTCTGGCACGTGTTTGTACACTGACTCATGGCAACAGTCCCTTTGCAGAGCAGCGAGGATACATTGCATTGCCTGCCCATCTCTACTGTATGTTTTCCGCATGAGGAAGACTTCTAAGGAAATGCTCATTTACTAAAATATGGGAATACCGAAGTAGCATGCTCTTCATCATTGTATTCTCTCTGGTTTAAAGGGATTAAAAAAAAAAAAAAAAAAAGCAGCTTTAACAAGTAGTCTGTGGGGGAATCTGTAGAATGCATTCAGTTTTCCCGTCTGTGAAATATTGTATAGATCTATTGTAAAGGAAACAGATGTTTCAGAAATGTATTTGCTTGTACTTTGTTATTATCAAATACTATATGATTTTTTTTTTTTTTTAGAAAAAAAAGAGTCTTCTTTTTACCCAGTAAAAAGAAAAAAAAATAAACTCTTGCTGGCCATGGAGTAAAAATTTCCTATGTTATTCTGTAGATGTGACTGCACATATTGTAAATAACTCTTTTGTGCAAACAGACCAAAACTGTTCAGATGAAGATACTAGCCGTGGTGGGCTCCTTTTTGCAGTGTAAGAACAAAAACCACATACAATTTGTTGTCTTGTGTTAGTGCAGTTCTTCCTCGGGATACAGCACTTGGAATTCCCACCCTAGCTGCATTACCTGGATAGTTTCCTGGGTTTTGAGCTCCCCCTTGTGGATTTTTTTTTTTTTTTTACTGTGGCATTATTTTTAGGAGCCTGTATGTAGACCAGCCTGCATGCTTCAGCTCATATGGTGTAACACTTTAGTCTACAAATTGTTCTCTTAAAATCTGTGGGAAAGGGAGCATTAGAAGGTATTCAGGGCAAGACAGTGGCACTGTTTCTCAGTTCACTGCATTTGGCTCTGTGATAGTTCTGGGGAGTTACTGTTAATGAAACAACAGCGATGCCAGAGAAGAAAAAAAGACAAGGAAATCAATGAAGGAAAGAAAAAAGGAAAAGAAAAAAGGAAAAAAAAAAAGATGACTGTGCTGAGGCTTTGATTGAAAGCCTGCTAGACTGGTCTCGAAGGCTCCTTACTCTGTCAATTCTAAACGAAGTAAAGGGATGGGTTAACTTGTACCAATAGGCTTCGAGGCAGCTGAGGTGTTAACTATCTGCACCGATGTAATTTTACACTAAATCAGGCGTTGTCTACCCCTTTCAGCTGGCATAAAATGTTTGAAGGTATATAGCCAGAATTAACCTTCTTATCTGTGTTAGACTACTAATTAGCTAATTAGACTACTGTTTATAACTTTACAAACTAGTTTTTATATTTGCCTGTATAACTTGGATATAAATTTCTGGTCTCAGGATCCAATATAGCTTCATCAATTTCATGTTGAAAATATGGATCTTAAAACTGAAAACCATAAAGGAAAGGCAAATAGCCCAAACCTATAGGTAATATGTCTGATTTTAAAAAAGGCTCCTCAGAGACTTTATTCAACAGGTGAAGTATCGCAGAGCTTTGCTGCAGACTGGCAAGCAGTTTGAAGGTGTGGTGCTTGGAAGAAGAACTAGAAGTAAACCCTGTGAATGGGAAGAGCAACACTACACAGCCTCTGCCAGAATCCAGCACTGGTGTTATTGTGTGATTTTTTTCACATCCTTCAATAGTGCAATTAGGTTACATAGAGTGAAATCTCTAAATGGTGTAAATTCGGTTTATCACTATCACACCTGGGGTTAAATACTCTGCATATTTTTTTAGTAGCTAGGAGGAGTAATTAGATATAACAAAGGAAAGAGCTGTGACGCTTTATACCTCTTCAGTGTGGGATTTTGTTGCAACAAATTTAGATGTTTCTACGACACAGCTTTTTTATTCCGGCACCATCTTGGATAGTAATAAATTTAATTTGCATAACAGTGGCAAAAAAAGGTGTTATCAGACATAATAAGACCTGTACTGCTGTAAAATTACAAAGAAATATGTAAATACTAAACATTTTAGCAGAGTAATATTTATTTGCATAGCCTATTTATTGTCATCTTATACACTGTTAAACACTGGGATGAAGTCAATGAGCTGCGGTAAGAACACCTGCTTGTTCTCTCTGAGTGCCATAATGGTGTCAGCTTGCATTAAAAGTAATAAAATAGAAACCCCCAAATCAAGGTATTTACCTAACTTCTCAGGGACTACAGCTAGTAGTTATCCACCGTTATGAGACCTGGTATATATGAAATAATCTGATTTACCAGAATCAATGTTGCCAATGTTTTCCTTTGCATATTTCATGCTTGTTTGCCTCTGTACATATTATTGTGTCATGTATTTATGAAAGCTAGTAAGCAATAATTTATATGTCAAAATGGCCAAGCAATACAAGGTTAAAACTTGTAGAAGCAACTGTTATGTTTATCTTGCATTTTCCAGTGTTTTTTAATATTGCTTTTCAAAATATAAAAACTACCTTAATGAAGTCTGGGCTCTGTGCCTTCATGCCTACCACACATATTTATTGTTCCTATATGGAATATTTTACTTCCAGTCATTCAATTCCACCCATTTTGTGAGATGGGTGCAGACTCACATGGAGGCTCAGGAGCCTGACCCCATTCAGAGCTGCTCATCTGTCTCTGGTCAGTGGGACTTGCTGGTACTGTTGTTTCGAAGCAGGACTGATGTTAATGGGGTCTCAGCTGTGTTCTGTCATCACAGTGCGGTCAAAGAAGGGCCTCGAGCCACCATGAGAAGTCCCTGTGGGAGAGGGGAGGAGTAAATCTATCTTCATATCCTCTGGAGTCTGCTTATTGGCACTTGATCCTCTTACTGAGGACAGCAAATGCTTTCCCCTGTCATCAGTCATCTGTGACTGTGCTGTTTCCTCTCCTTCCCCTGGGCTGATCTGCAGCAGGGAAGGCAAAGCTCAGGATGCATTGCAAGTGCACTGTAACACAGCTGAGGCTTGCCCTGTCCTTCCGTCCTTTCTCCTTGCAAACCATGAGAACCAGTAAGCCAAAGGTGACTTTCAAACAGAAATAGCACATGGTGCTTACAGCGTGATGTCTGTTCAAAATGCTTTACAAGTTGACAGTACTTAATCCTCTGAGTGCCTGCACCTTACGTGGTCTTAAGCCTGACCTACAAAGTGTTCCTGCCAGTGTTAGTATACAGACAGGGTGGATTTTAACCTTAATACTTACAAGCCTAAATTGTTGGTACTTCTCTGTACTGATGTTTAAAGATACATTGCAGACAGACATCTTTTTCCAGATCCAGCTGCACTAGTTGAGGAATTTACAGTCCCTGTTTATCACTGTCTTTTTTTTGAATATCATTGCTCATTGATTCGAATCATATCATTGATTTGAATATCATTTGAATATGACTGCAGAAGATCAGAGGAGATCAAGGAGAGGAGAATCTCCTAACCTGTTGCCATATGTGGCTATATACAAGCACCTAACTTTGCACTAAAGAGCTTTCTTTTCATCCAGCAGCCATGCTGGAAGATTTTCACAAGAAGCTAGAGTGATGGTAACTTTAAGGTGATTTGCAAATGGGAGGGTGTTGAGCTGAGGACAGCTGCCTTACAGCTCCAGCTGTGCTAGAAGAGCCACAAAAAGAGGCTGCGGCACTGCAGATGTCCTCTCAGATCGTCTTGCTAAACTATTCAACCAAGGGCTCCTCTATCCCTGGCCACCAAAAAGAGCTTAATTGTCAGAGAGCTGCAATTTAATCTGCTCGGTGGACTCTGAATTTTAACTGAAGTAATCAGAGGCATATGATTAGTCATTCTTTCAGGAGCTGTGTGACCCTGAGAGGCAGCAGGTGGCGGTAGTTTGCTTAGGGGCAGCGCTGCCCTCTCTGCAGAGCAGGATTGACCTGCATGGAGGCAACTGCTCTACCCTATGTAGAAGTGATTTCCTCTTCTCAGTAGGAGGAAAGTGCTCAACTGGAAAACCAAATCTGAATATTTGGTGTGTCTCACACGCCAGTGGACTTTCATGCCACTCAGAGCATCTGCCCTGGAGTCCTCCTGTCTTCTGCTGTGTGTGTGGAAGCTGAGTTACACACACAATGAAATCCAAAGAAGGTAAGTCTCCCTGTGGCTCCACACCTACAGTGTTCACCACTTCACACTGGAGGCTTGTGTGATGTCACCCCACGTGCATGGCTACAATAATACTGTGAAATGCTTGTAGTTGTATCAGAGTTAAAAGAATTGAGCAGTGTAGTTAATAAAGTCCTGAGAACTGAGGAGGCCTGCAAAAGTGGGCCAAACAAGCAACTGTTGAAGCAAGGAGAGAAGTGTTCTCATGCATTCCCTTTTGTCTAGAAGAAGGTCTGTGGATTTCATAAGGCCCTTACAAAGATCCAGAAAGCCTAGCAAAAGTGAGCTTGAGCGACAGTCCAGCCTCAGAGCCTTTAAAAGGTCAAAGAATGGCAGTCTGCATAATTTTAATTTTCACTGCCCATTGCAGGGGTAAGCAGCTGCAGCTGGTGGGCTCCTTGGGAGGCTTACGCTACCATTTATTTGCAGAGGCGCAAATCCATGCATTTTGGTAACTGGCTGGACTTCAGTGGTTTTTTCCATCCCTTTCCTGTGCTAGGGAGGGAAAGGGGCATGATCTTGAAAGCCTTGGAAAATGTCCTTTATTCTGAAGGGTGCTTCTGACTCTTTCCAGGCCTGATTTCCCCAGGAAAAAAATCCTTGGTAGAGTCAATTCTCCCCATTAAGAAAAAGACAACAATCCTAGAGAAACCAGACAGCCAAAACCCAGGGTAAAACTCATTTTGGGATCAGGAAAGAGAAGAGCCATTCAGGAGATCACCCAAATGCAGCAAGTGAGAGGGAAGCTCTTCATTAGTGTTTGCATGGGTCTGATTGATTGCACCTAGATATTTGGGTCTTTGTTACGTTGCAGGGAGATGCCGGGTTTGAATGTAAGTAGGACTTTAGAGTCTTGTTTCCTAACAAGAAGTCTTTGTGGGCAGCCTTTAGTGCTCTTGAGAGTCCTAGTGCCCCTAGTTTCTATTTGTAAGGTTTCAGCTCTCATCTCTGTGGTAAGTCAGAGCAGTCCAGGAGGTGCTAAGAAATAATGAATCAACATTGTTTAGAATGAAACTTGATTGGAAACACAAACTTACCCTTTTTAGCTGAAAATGTGATTCAGTAGTATAAGTTTAGAGAAGTACACAAGCAAGACATGAATTTGTCTTTAAGCAGGATCAGATTAACTAAACCACACTGATTGCCTGCCTTGAGTACACGGGTCTTAAATGATGGTTTGTTCAATAGAGATGGGTTACAGATTGCATAGTCTTTCAAAGATATTTTCTCACAGAAAGTTGTTAGGGTTTCTAAAGCTTGTAGCTTTTTGTTTTGTTCTGCTGCTGCTGCTGACACCAATTCAAACCCTTTCCTGTCTGCAGCATAGCAAGAGCTGATTCAGAGCAACTGCTGGTGCTTAGGTAAGGTTATAAAGAAGAAAGGAAAAGACAAGTCATGCTATTGTCCCAGCTGAATGTGGAGCTGTCTTTTCAGGGAAATGGTTTAGATGGGAGTGCTACTTAGCAGGGAAAAATGGCACTGGCAGAACTTGTCCATTTATCCTAAGTGGTGAAGTATCCCTTGAGAGAGGTACTGCCAGCTGTGACAGATGGCTTGAAAGCAAAGAGCTGTCCTTTGCTGGAGGGCAATTTACTAGCAAATGTAAACAGGGATCATTCAGACCTAGTAAAGACAAAGAATGGTGAGGATCAAGCCCCAGATCAAGCGCCCCCTTGATAAGTTAAAGAGGCTTCTGACAAATATTTGTGAGAGCTCTCCATAACACTAGCAAAGGTTTTGTTGCTTCATGAACAGTGAAGCTGTTACTGAGGTCATGTGGGCTCGATTCCTGCATGGGCTTACCCCCAGCCAAAGGTGCCTGTCAGTGGAAATGACTCTGGTACAGGCAAGTGTCTGCTGAGAAAGTTGGTTCAGCAGCTCCAGGTGACAATCCTTCAGCCATAAAGCCCTCAAAAGTTTGAAGTTTTCAGATTAAGTCACGCAGCTGGGAAAAACTTTCATCAAAACAGGGCCAACTGCTATCATAAGTGCACCTCATTCAGAAAGACTGAATGAAATCAATTTGAACTTCTATTGATTTCCATCAGATTTTAAAAACTCTTTGTGCTCAAACATCTGCTGCCAGCCTGAGTCTCTGGCTGTACTACAAAACAGAATATAGTCTCTCTATCCAATTTGAAACACTTTAAAGCAGCAAATAACTGTGAACTGCTTTATCTGCTACTGATGCTGGGCTTCATACAAGGCCAATCCCTCTGGTTATGGTGCAGCATCAGAGGAGGACCAGCAGAGCTGCTGGGTGTTGGGTGTCCTATCACACTCACAGGGACGAAAACTGTTCTGGCTGACACCAGTCGCTGGCATTGACATTGGCTCCTACATTGACAGCTACATGCTCCAGCTTCAGGGCACACTGCTGGTTGGAGGCCACTGTTTGAATCCAAGGTGACGATGTGATAGTAGAAACCAGAAAAGAACCATAAGACGGGATGGGGAATGAATTGAATAAGTCCAACATAGCAGAGTCAGAACAGGGGAGCACTATTATGGGAAAATAACATGCAAATCTAAAGAAAATTCATTTAGACCCGTGTTTACTGCTTATTTAATAGGGTTACTTAATTTTAAGTGAGGTAATTCACTTTGCTTTTAAACAAGAGTTTCTGCTGGAGACTATAATGCAGTTTAGTCTATCAAATTTAATTCTGTGCATTTTGCTAACTTGAGTTCTTCCTCAGAGAAATATGAGTGACTCCAGGGAACTTGGTCTGGCTTTATACAAGTGCAAATGAGGAAAGACTTAGGCTAAATGCTAAGGTTTTCACTGGACATTGAGAGATAGTAGCATGATTGAAGGTAGGTATCATTTCCCAGAAATAAACATACAGAAACTGCTAGAGCCACGTGTTACTACAAGATAGGCAGAGTTCTTATTGGGAGCATTTCTGCGAAGACCACATCACCATCCTGACCAAGCAAAGGGCTTGGTTGACTATGGTGGGTTGCAGCAAAAGGTAGTGTCAGGTAGAACAGATTTTTCCAGCAGCTAACCTGTTTTTAGCAATATCTTCCCTTTCAAAAGCTCAGATATTGACATCTAGTGGTGAAATCCTGTGCCCAGAGAGCCAGTTTATTGCATCAAAATTGCCAGTGTGACCTCGGGGGACTGCAGGATGTAATGCACCAGTGAGAGGCTCCTCTGTCATCTGCCTGGTCCCCTGACCCTAGTTGGTCAGATTTGTTGACTCAGATTCCCATTTAAGTGGACAGATGGGATTATCTGCTCAGCTTTTCTGTGCACATTTCCCCATGGATTTAATTTATAGGCTTTATGATGAGAGTGCATATTCACTTGGGACAGATGCTAATGGGAATAAGGACTACTGCCTTCTCATCTGTCAGTAGCCCCTGGAGTCAGCATCTTATCCAAAGCTGTTGGCTGCAGTGTGAGCATTTGGTCTGGGGCAGCTTCTCCAAACATGCCACAGCACTGTCTGGGTGTGTTTGTAAAAAGCAAGCAAATCTCCTGCCTGCTGGCTTAACAGTGTGAGCGTGAATCCACTGTTTAACCAAAGGAGCGGTTTTGTGAGCCCAAGGACTGGGTTTCCTCTGGAAGGTGCTGTTGTGCAAGTGCTCCTAGCAGTCTGGTGATAGTGTGTGGCTATGTTCTCCACATGAGTGGTACCCCCATGAGGGCAGCTGCCATGTGGTGTCACAGGGAAACTGGGAATAGGTAAGACAGGGGAGCATTTTGGAGTAATTTGTGTTATAAGCTGCTGGTTGATAAGATGATGACAGCTAAAGTAAGCAACATTCAGAAAGTCTGAATGTGCCTGGTGTTGGTCAGGGACATCTGCTCGCTGTAGAGACTCTGGAGAAAGTCAAGACTAATCAGATTTTGTTGTGACTTGGCAAATAGGAGGACTGTAAATTAACCACATATGTATCACAAAAGTAAAATATTTGTTTAAGTTGCAGCTGTTTGATAAATTGTGCCTGCTCAGCAAAAGGCTCCAAACATCTAATACAGAAGTGCTTTGGGAAGTACTTTCATGAAGAACTGACTTGAACTGTGAGTTGGGACTAAGGAGAGCCCCAGTCAGTCATTCCCAACACTGTGTTGATGCAACTGCTCCTGAGCCTGTGCACAAAGCTGAATTATGCGCCTGGAAAATCATATCCAAGGCAAGCCTCCTCTATGTAAAACCCCTCATATTTGAGATATACACACAAGTTGGTAGTTTTGTTTTACCCTACCACTAGGCCTAATGAGTGCAGCTCATTATGGGTTTCCCCGGAGACTAGTTGCTGGGATATTGCAACTATGGTCACAGTGACAGTCTGGGGTCATAACAGGGACTGCTGACACTTGCTCTTTCCTGGACTGGGGAAGAAGAGTGCTCCTGAACAGCAGCTAAAATAAATGTCAGTAGAACTTATTCATTTAGTGTCACTCAGAGGGCTTTGAAGGCAAATAGAAAATGCTCACCGATTAAGGGCACCAGGAAGCAGAGAGCAGTTGCTGTTTCACAGGTGAAGAAACTTCAGAGGGAGTCAGAGAGAATTGGCCAGGGTGACATAGGGCTAGGACAACGTTCAGATTGATCCTCACCCATCCTTAAGCACTTATCTTGCTCACTTAACCAGTTATACACTGAACAAAAGTCAATGAAGGCAGAAGTGGCAAGACCCTGAGGGAGACTGAAGCGCGGCAGGGCACAGCCTCCTCCTGAATGGCTGCACATGGCCTCTGTCCCTGGAGAACTGCCTGATTTTCTGATGGGCAGAGCAGCCGTGGTGTTGCTAGCCCGGACTGCTTATTCTGTGGGCTTTGAGGCTTTTCATACTTTTGAGGAAATCGTTGTGACTTGAAAATCTTCCCCTTCTTAATTAGGGTGTCCATCCCAGACAGTGAACTTTCTAGAGCTCCTGTTTATCTGCTTCCCATCTGTTCCCTGTCCTGGCTGATGGCTGCTGGATAAGCATACTCCAGGGAACTGAAGTGGTTTTCTGGGTAGGGAAGATGACTTGCATGGAAATAGATGACGCAGTCCACAACTGCAAGCATGGAGGGGGCATTTTGGAAGCTGGAGAAAGGTGCAGCACCTTTCCCAGGCTCCTTGGAGCAAACTGCTTCAGCAGACACAGTCTTCTCTTCCTGGGGGCTGTTTCCTCTGTTGGGCCTCCTCACTTGCTACAGGTAGTCACATCTTCAGTCTGACCCTTTGCATCTTCCTCAATGGCTTGCCACTGACATTGGTTTACTGAGTAGGTCTCTTATTCTGCCAAAATACCAACCAGCTTTACAAGCATTTGTCTTATTTGAATTTTTTTTTCTGTGAATCACTTCACTGAATGAAGAGGGGCTACATTTTTACTCCTACTTTGCAGAATGTCAGGCTGAATTCCAACAAGTGCATACTGTGGCCAAAAGACAGGTAGCTTGACCTAGAAAATTATGTCCTTTCTTGTGCACAGAGTTGCACCATCAGTTGATTGACAGATGAGGGAACTATGCCACTAAATTTTGCTTTTAAGCTTTGCTCTCCTTTATGGCAACAGTTCTGGCATCACAGGCAGTACTTGTGGGAGCAAGAACCTGCTGGTGATACAACTGAAGGGAAAGAAGTGTTTTTAACCTAGTTTTGAAAGAAAAAATGTCTGCTCTTTTTGCCCTTTCTTATCCCTTATTAGCTTTCCATGTACTTGAGACATTTTTTACCAAATCTGGAAGAGTCATGAAAGGCTCAGAAAGAATTATATGTCTGTGAGGGAACTCAAAAGGCAACTGGGAGAGATGATGGGAAGTAAAACAGCAGTCTGCAGCACTGCTCCTCATCCTTGTGGTGCTCTGTGGCCAGCAGGTAGCTAACTCTTGCCTGATGCATGTCGGTTCTTGCCCAGAGAAAATTTTGCTTGTCACAAGAATCAACCTCTGGCCACACTTGACTTTTTGTCCACACTGTAAAGAGGATGAATTGTCTCTCAGTGTCTTAGACAGGAGACTATTTGGGAGTTCTGTACATGACATTGATATCCTGTTGTTCCTGCTACCCTGTTCCCAAGTGATTGATACCAGTAAATCAGCAGTATCATTTTTTATATTTAATTATATGTGAGAGCAGGAGTCATTTTTGCTTTCTTCTTTCTTGCTTTTTATGTCTTCAGCTGCAGTATGGAAAAAGGAACAATTCAGGAAACAGAAATTGAATATCAGTCCTATTTCTAGCCTGGATATTTCACGATATAAAGCCTAATGCTTGACTACCTTATAGCATCTTTTCTGTAGCTCACTTAAGGAGTGTAAGCCAAGTGCTTTAGGAAGAAAGGGACCGTGGTGGTCCTAAAGTCTTTTTGACCAAGCAGGACAGTTTCAATATACCATAATGGCACAAGCCTGAGGCAGAACTGCTGTTGCACAAACCAGTACAAGTGTACTTTTTGAGAAAGTCATATTGGCTTGGCTTTTAATCAATAAAGAGATATTTCTAGCTGGAGCAAGGTGGGAAAGAATCAGATCAAATTTTCTGTTGATTTCAAATGCATAACATTCAAGTGAGCTCAAATAATGTGAATTGAAGTTTGTGTAGTGGTTGTACAGGGAGCTTTTTTCAAGAAATGAAACAGAAATGTAAGAAAAATATCATCTCAGCTCAGTGTTCATGAGTGGAAGAGAAGTCATGCCATCTAGGGCTTCCCTTGCTTGAGAGAGGACTACCCAGTGCTGAAGTTCCTACTAGCTGGGAGCTGGCAATGCATTTTAGCTGCTCTCACCTTGGCAAGAGCAGTTCCCAAACAGATGATATATGTCAGCCTCTCTCAGATGGGAGAGAGCAGTACAATAAACGTATGCTGTCAAAAGCTATAGACGCTTATGTCCAAACCATAGGACTTCTCAGGTAAGTCCTGTATTTGAAAACCACGTGGATCAGTATTTACTATTTCCTTAATCTGGCTGCAAACAAGAGAAGAGTAGTCTTAGTTATGGCAGGGAACTGGATCAGACTTTTCTCTTTCTTCATTCAGTGAAGAAGGGTCTTGAAAAGCCCATTTCCCTCAAATAAAAGTGGTGCTCACCTCATTCTACTGTTGTTTCTATGGTCTGGCCTCACATTTTCTTTGCTGAAACCACGTGGAGAGTCAAAAAACATTTGTTTGTAAGGTGACTGTCTATGGCAGAATTTGATTTGGGGAAGTGGCATCATCATAATAATTTGAAGCAAAAGTACTGGAACAAAAGTTCTATAAAATACAGTTACAACAACACTGGTGGCAGGGACCACTGTGGGTTGTGATGGTTAAACCAGAAGTGTGTCACTTCACAGGAAGACATGGATATTTGGAATCCTGGGCCATTCTTCAGCAACCATAGCAGAAGCTATTTTAGGCTGTCTTTATTTTTATACACTAATGATTTTCCTTGCTCTAATTCTGTAAGACGCAAGGCTTTTTTCGGACAGGCATGTTTTTTGGGCTATATGTGATAACCAGTGTGACGCCTCTGAATAGGGGTAACCAGCATGATGGCTGTTAGATACATTCACAGGAGGACATTTGTTCCCAGGAATCTCTGTATTTCCAGCACCTGTGATCAAAGCACATGCATGCTGGACACAGCAAAAGAGCTCAGATACCATTCTATAATGAGTGTCACTCTTTCCAACATGCTTTTTATTGGTACCTTGTTAAAACAGAGATTTTCTTTTCTTATCAGAGATTTAAAGGTTAGATTCTGTGAGATTACACACACACACACACACACAGACTTGATTAATCTTCTTTACAAAGAAATGAAGTGCAGAATAGCCTGCAGTATTTATGTATATGAAAAGTTAAATTCTATGACAGGAAATATTTAACCTTGAGCTTAATATGGGATAGACTGTAGCTGAATGTGAATGAAAGAAGATTAATTTTCTGAAGTGATTTGCAGCTTGCTGAACACTGGAGAGGAATTTGTCAAATGGAACAGCACAACAATGACACCTTCTGTAAAACACTAGAAATGTCATGTCTTACCTTTTTGGCTTCTTCTCTTGGAAATTCCTAGCTTATGTGCTGCCAGAGAGCTGAAGCAAAGATCTCTGCAGAGAAGTGGTTTCCCTACTGGGCTATGTAAATGCATCGTAGGCTGACAGGTCACAAGCTGTAGCTTGTCAGTAATAGAAAATCTTTTGCAAAAGATTAGAAATATGAAAACAGATGCTATTCCACTTCTTCCACACACACACCCTGCACCCTGCCCCCCCTCAAAAACAACAACGCGCTTGCCCAAATGAATGAGAAGCTGAATTCCTTACCTGAATGGCTTCAAGTTCACACCAGTGTGCGTGAGGGCTCCAGACCTAGGTTAGAGGTGCTTTTACACCACATGTTCAAAATATTTCACTGTGTCATATTTCCTAAATTAATTTGTTAAAAGGAGAGAGCACAAGAGGGAGCCAGACTCTGCATCCTGGTAAGGCTCTTGACTATCTGTTGGGAGGGGGATAGGGGAGCCTGGAACTTGGTTTCTGTGTTCCAAGCTCTGTCTGTATTTGTTCAGTGGCTCCAGCATGAGGCTCACAAAGTTTCCTGGACACCAGTTTGAGCCTCTGGGACTTCCCAGCTCCAGATGGGCCTCAGGGACTTGGACTACAAAGTCAAATCTGTGTCTTTCCCACTGACGTCAAGGGAACTGGCAGAGGAGCATCACACTCAGGCAAGCTGCAAGGAGGTCTCATATATGGCTTTGATCTCCTTCCCACTGAGAGGGAAACACAACCCAAATCTCCTATTTCATAACTCTGACCTCTTTATTCTCATGGTGCAGGTGCCAGTTGGAGAGCACTGGCACTACTGGATCAGGTTTTTTAATCTGATAACAGATGTACAGGTGCTGTGGGATATGTGGTGTGGCAATGGCACTCGGTCTTCAGTGGGATGCCTGAGAGCTGCTGGTATGGGGACATGGGAGTCTTGTGTCTGAGCCCTCTGCCTCCTGCTCTGTATGTGGTCAGCACCCACTTTGCTCAGGAGATGCCCTCCCCAATGTCTGGTACTGCATAGGTGGCCTGGCTGACAGCCAGCACTGATTTCAGGGGAAAGCCCCCTACTTTGAAACATATGGGATTTTTACTGGCACTAGTTTTAGCTGATGTGTCTCAAATTGCTCTTGCAGGGTATGACACAGTTGAGAGCTGTATTTCTGCATCCTGAGCCTTAGACCAGGGTCTTTACCACAGTTCAGCCCTCCAGTTGCCACACTGCATCCTGAAATAATTCACCACAGCTTCTGCTTTCTGTAAAGGTGTCATGTATCTGCCACTTTAGTGGGTTACTGAAAATTACATGAAGAGCTCTGTTTAAGAATGAAAAATCATTCAAATTCCTTCACATTTTGTTCAGTGGTTATTGGGTACCATGAGGTTAAACCAAGGTTTTAATACTTTAACAGCTACCCACAGGATGTTACAGGGTGAATACACACCGGGGTACAATACGAGGTGGTTGTAGAATGGAAATATGGGGTATATAATTCAGTGTACACAACTTGTGTCACACATCTCTTCTAGCACACAGGCAACAGAGTGGCAAGGGCAACTCTGCTGTTAACATAATTTCTTCCATTTGAAACTGGTCAAAAGGTATAGATCAGAGTCCCTAAAACTCCCTGCAAGTCAGTCAGTGTTTCCTTCCTTTTAAGAGAACAAAACTAGGAAGCTGGGCTCTGCTCCATATTGTATATCCTCAGGAATTTCTTTTTTTCAGTGGAATTTGTCTAACTACAGTAGTGCTAGTTCAGAATTTTTTTTCTGATAACTTTCAAAATAATACTTGTACAACTGACAGGCTTGACAGTTAAAATGTAGATTACTTAATGATTTTATTCATGTATTAGAGCTCTTGAAGACTGCAGCATAGTGCTCCAGGCAAACAAGAGTCTCCTTGCACATCAAGCAGCATTAGTTGGGTTTTACTTCTGTCTCAGTGGCCTGCACCCTCTTGAGCCTCCCAGGTATGATGAGAAGCTAAAGGAAGTTGAGAATAAAACATTTGAATGGTCTGTCACGTTAATGTATCAGATGCAGTGTCAGGAGAAAGTTACTGCCAGGGCTGCTATCTGAAATTTAATATGGTTTTAGCTTTAACTACCAATCCACATACATTTGTGTAGGTGATTTGTTTGTTCAAGTCTTTGTTGTTATCAGTGACATATTTGCATTTCCGTGCCTTTTGGGTTTTAGGCTTTTACTGCAGAAGTTTAGGTTTTGAAACTTAGACCCTCTCCACACCCTGGCTACACAGCCACACACTGTTAGCCCATTGCCTCTGAGGTTACTGGTTTCCCACAGCCAGTGCTGGATGCCAGGCCAGCCCTAAGGGCAGGCAAGGTCCTGGGCAGCCGTTCCCACACCTCTTTGGCATCTTCTGTTCATTTTGTTTTGATGTGGCAGTGGCCTTGGTTGAGAGACATTGACAGCATTTGCATGCCCACTTGCAGACAAGGATAACATCCCATTTGGGGATAAGTAACATCTATAACATTCTGAATTTTCCTGTAAATGCGCTGTATTTACATCTAGATGTATATATCCTCCCTCTCCTAATCCAGCACACACAGGTGCTCACATCTCTTCTCTTAATAAAGACGGGAGGGGGTGGGGGGTGGGGTGGAGCTATTCATAGGAGACCAGCCCGGTCGGCGCTTTTTGTTGGTGCTCTGCAGGGTGCCTGGTCCCTCAGCAGGGGTAGCATCCACTCAGCCACACAACCGTAGTGCACAGTGTCACCTAAAAAAGAGCATTAATTAAAGGGTGTTAGGAGAGGGGAAAAAAAGACAGGGTATTTTTTGAGGGGAGGGAGAAAGCAAGGACAATATTTGTTTATTTATTTTAAGAGAATAAAGAGACATTTTGCTGGCACCTCTAATTTTTGGAGGAAATTTTCCTCTTAGTATTGCATATCAAACCTTCTGCCCATTCCCATGTAATTTGGCAGGACAATGTTTGCAGACAACACTGGAAATTGAACTGCTTCTTTTGGTTTATTAATACAGCGCAAATCTGGCTATGTGCTTTCAGATCCAAACTGCTGTTCTCTGAAAATGTCACGCACCAGCAGTACAGAGATTCTGCAGTATTGAGCTAAAATTACATCTATTTTCAATAGAGATGATTGATTTTTATTAATTAGAGGCTATGTTGCAAACCCCATATATATGTGCCATACATATATATATATACACACATCTTCAAGGGGAAAAAAAAATGAATTAGAAAAGTGCTTTCTTTTTGTGAAGGACCAGGTACTGGATTATTAGCAAGTTTGCTAAACAATAGTGTCAATTCTATAAATTAGATTATCTACTAGTAAATCAGAAAGTCAAAATTCCTGGGATTAATGCCCCCTTTGAGCAGTGACAAATGGGAGTGCTCTCTGCAGCAAATTACTCACTGGGGCTGTGCTCATCTCATCCAAGCAAGCCGTAAGGGCAGCCCTCTGGATGCCCTTCCCCTGCCTTTGGGGAAGGAGGGCAGCAGTGAGAATGTTTGTTTTCCTCTTACTGTTTTTTCTTTCCCTTCCTCTTCTTTGTGGTGGTGCCTCTCACGCCGCTCTGAAACAGCAGGATTTTGCAAAGTGATTTCAGGATGCTCTGTGAGAGTGCATCACGATCACAACCAGTTCTGCAGTTTTTCCAAAACTTTTCATATTAGTTTCTTGTTCCTGATTCCAAGATTTTAATTTTAACAAAATACCCACAGTACTGACTACTGGGGTTAAACTTAGGCAGCAGTGCTACCTTTTGCCTTCAATTTCTGCATGAGGACATGGTTTCCTTAATAAATGTGGTTGCAAATGTCAATGCTGTCAGTAAGGCTAGATTTCCATTCATAAAATACATTTTTTTAAAGTAAAATTCACTTCTTTCCATTTCTCCTCAGCCCACCACTGTAACACCACTGAGTTACTGAACACTGATTTCTTTATTAAAGGCTTTGTTCTGTGAACAGTGAAATTAATGAAACGTGGTTTTCAGTTAATTAAATTGGAATTTTCTATGTTAATTTCTATACTCTCAATACCTTCATGTCCACTACAGCAGAGCCTACATCTTTTCCCCGTGTCCCATTTTATTCACAGCCTCCCTTCCCTCTGTTCTTGGCCCTGATTCTCCCTGCTGCCAGCCTTCTCCAGGGCTCAGCACCCTCAGCCTTTTGCTGAAGACCATCAGATTATTCTATCCTGACTCATCCCTAGGTGGGCATATGCTGGGCAGGCTCTCTGGTTGGACTCTGGCTAGGACAAGCCCATTGAACAACAGGTGGACCTCACTCAACAAATTTTTAGGGATAGAGGGAAGATGCTAACTTGGGTCTGTCCCTTCTCTCCAGCTGTAACTTTTCAGAAAATGATAAATTTATATATCAAATTTAATTGCAGTTGGCTGAAGAATTCATGAGTTAGAATTGAGGGATTGAGCAGTAAATGAATAATATGATCAGATCAGTTCATTTTCTTCAGGAAACTAGGCTAAAATGGATTGGGAAACCTGAGTCCTGCAGATACCTGAGCATGAGAAGAGCATTTGGAGATCTGAAGAAAATAGATGAGTAACTGGGACACACTGGTAACATGAGGAAAGTTTAAGGGAAACAGGTATCCTGAAAACAAGACTAATAAGAGTAAAAGTAGCATGATAAGGAGTGGGAGAGGAACTCAGTCTTCCTCATCTGTCCAGAAACATACAACTGTTTGCACATGCATTTGAAGTTGTGTTTAAGATTGAAATGACCCCATATATGCTTTAAGTCTCAGTACTTTCCCAAAGGCAGTGCAAACCAGGAGGCCGATTCTAGGAGAGATAATAAACACATACGTGTTTTCAAATTAATTTATATAAATTTCTAAAAGCTTGTTGGAAACTTTCCAATTTCATGTAGTGCTGCACAAGGAAACTGTGAAATGATAAATCTCAAAATAACCTTCATGATAGTTGGAGTTGTTCACTTTGGAGAAGACAATTCTCTGGGGACACCTTGTAGAAGCCTTCCAGTACCTAAAGAAAGCTGGAGAGGGACTTTTTGCAAGGGCATGCAGTGATAGTACATGGGGTAATAAGTTCAAACTGAAAGAAGGAGGTTTTACATATGATTTTAGGAAGAATTTCTTCAGTGTGAGGGTGGTGAGGCACTAGAACAGGTTGCTCAGAGAAGTTATGAATGCCTCATCCCTGGAAGTGTTCAAGACTGGGTTGGATGGGGCTTTGAACAATCTGGTCTAGTGAAAGGTGTCCCTGTCTGTGTCAGGGTGCTTGGAACCATGTGATCTTAAACGTCCCTTCCAGCCCAGACAGTTCTAGTACTCTATTTTGTAAGTGTATTTGTGAAGCCATTTTTTCCCCCCTCCTCAAACAGCAGCCCTAATAAAATATTTCTTTTGGGTATAGCACTGAACTTTTTGTTAGTAGTTTAGAAATGTGACAGTGAGACACCTGGCACAGCAAGAGAGTGGAAAAAAATGTATGAACTGCACATCAAACAGTGACAGAGTCTTCCTGGCATTTGTGTTTGTGATAAAATAATTCTGCTTTTTCCTTTTGTTGCCTCCCCTGTGAGATACCTGGTCTCAAGGGGCACTCCCTGGGTGGGAATTTGGACTCTGACAGCTGGCTGAGCTGTGTTCACACAAACAGTTGGCCCTTTTCAGCACTGATATCTAAAAAAGGCAGAATTTCTGTATTTTTGGGGGATATAGTCCCACATGTATGAGCAGAGCAGAATGCATGGTGCTTTTATGGTGGGAAAAGCAAATGAAGATGGGCTGTGTTGGATAGTGACAGACTTACTGTCTGCAAGTGCTGCTTGCCTTGAAACCAGTTTCATTTGTAGGGACACAGGTTGTCTCCTATGCAACTTGTGATCAAAGTGGGCAACCAGGTAAAAATAAAAATAGCTGTTTTCATCTCTGTTTCCACTGGCAATTTGGGAACGTTTTTGTATAATCCTTTTTATCATTGCTAACAAGTACTGTCTATAAAGATTTTGGGGAAGGCGCCTTTTCATCCATCAATTTTTTGGCTACCTGGAGGAAGCACATGCCCTGTTCAACATTCTGTGTTGAGCAGCCAACTACCATCATTGAATCTCCTGGCACAGACAGACAGCATATATTGAGAGGTGAATCAAATGACCTGTTACTTCCTCTCGTATCAGTTTGCAGGATTAGTGCAGTAGTAAATTCTATGGCAAACTGCACCATAGCAACTCTGCATCCAAACTCTCCTTTAAACCCCCATGGGAACTGAAAGGTTTCATGACAGTTAGGAACATGCAATCTGACATTCCCAGTCCCAGGAGTACAGTCCAATACGTTCCTTTTTCAACGTACTTGCTTATAACCTCAGTTTTGTACAGCACACTCTGGGGATGCTTGTACAAAACCAGGCACAAGTAAAGATAGCTGTATATTTCATTAAAGTACAGGAAAGGTGAAGGTGTAACACCAAATGGACAGGAGCAGTGAGACTGAAAGGTTGAAAGATTTTCTACTAAAGCAGCAATTTATTACTTGTTTACACAACTTGGTGTTGGTAGGGCTTTTGCAGAGAATATTTCTTTAAACCCTAATCCCCACAAGTGTTTCACATTATATGTATTTGTTAATAATAAAAACCCCAACAAAACAAAAAAACAGAACAACCTCTGGTCCCCCAAACCAAGAAAGTGTGACAGACATCTTTATGCATTTAATTATGTAGCTGATGCAAGTTTCCTTAGTTTCCAATTCTCATCTGCATAGATACAAAGATCTTGTTCTTTAATCAAGGGGAAAATAGCAACAAAGGGAGTAATTAAACCACAAAAAGTATTTACAAATAATATAGTATCTGACAGAAAACCATGGGGAGCATCTTCCTTTGTAATTCTTTTTAATGGCCATATTTAAAGAAAAGAGAGAAAGAAACAAAAGTCACTAGGAAATATCCGAGCATTGACTTTTAGTTCAGAATGCTAAGTAGGTTTTAAAACTTATTTTTATCTTGTGTTGTCCCATGTTACCATTCTTTATTATATAAAAGGATTAGAAAGATTCTCCAGAGACGCAAGATGTGGAAAAGGTACATCATAATGTATCCTGTAACTTCCTGGCATACTCGGTGAATCTGTATTAGGTATCAATAAATGTCTGGATAAACATGTGCTCAGATAATTGAATGGCAGGGGCAATATTAATTGCTATTGGTTTATTCATGCCTTTATTTTCTCTGAGGAAAAAGGACCTGAATGAGACATCCTGTGTCAGAAGCTTCTGGGTTATGGCAGAAGGAAAAATTGCAGCAGAAAAAAGCAAAATATATTATTTCTTCCTGTTGCAATGGTGTAAATAATTAACAGCAACCCTAGGAAAAAAAAAAAAAAACACAACAGCAAAAAAACCCAACAAAGCAACAAACTCTTGCAGAAGTGTTTAATTCCTGCAAGGCATCATTACACACTGTAGCACTAGCCAGATACCATGTGCAAATTGTAGAATTAGAGTAACATCAATAAATAGAACCAAGTCAGTATGTCTTTAGCTCATGTGAAGACTACTGAGGTTATAATAATACAGTAAGCCACAATATGATACAAATACAAATGCTCTTAGGGATGAATGATTTATACCACTGAAGACACAATGTTTTAAATTTCTGTAGAGGATTAGTAACAAGGTATCTTACTCCTGTAAAATTAATGGATTAGGAGGTTGCTGGCTGGAATTTGTATTCATTTTTTTTTCTGACATCCACAAGAGTACCTAGTGTACTGGCTGCCTAAACAGCCCTTTGAACTACAGTATATTTTTGCATATATTAGTCAAATTAATCTAAGATTTATTAGTGGTCCACAATCTTCATTATATCCTTGGAATTGTTAGTTATCCCAACAGCAAAATCCATACCCTAAATATGTTGAGCTTCCATTTCTAGATTTTAAATCTTACTATTGTCTTTAATTGCCAGTTTATTGCCATTCTACAGGGCATTGGACACATTCATGAGAAATCCATGGATGTTTGTTACATGTATAGAAACAACATGAGCTCCTGAAAAGTCCCTGAACTAAAAACGTTTTTGAGACAGGAGAGTTTAGAGAGATGGATCATAAATTTGCTCCTTTCTCATACCCTCTAGTCCAAATATTCATGTCCAGTACTGTTAGAGAGATATTTGTCTGAACTGGTGGTTTTTTTGACTTGTAACACGCTTTATCTGCTAAAACAGGGTACTTGTTTGACCATTATAAATGCATCAATATGGGTGTTACTTTGTAAAAGAACTGTAGGTAGTAATGTAACCTCTCTACAGCTATGTGACAGCCCTTTCTTGAAATACACACAGGCCACATTAGCCTTTTGCCAATGGCAGTATGCTGATTAGACATGTACATTTTCGCTGTCCACCAGGATTCCAAGGTTTTACTCAAAAGTTAGTGTTTTGCTGAATCATATCCCCATTCAGTAAAAATATGCTGCATATTTAATTTCCAGATTTTAAATACAAATGTGTATTCTTTCCTTGTGTCTCTTGAAAACCACTCAAAATGCTTTGTCTCCATAAGCACAGCTTTGTACTGTGTTTGCCTCAGAAGGAAGCTGTGGAAGCTGGTCATCCACTATGATATGCGAAAAGTACCACCTGCTCCTCCTTTGTGTTTTTACTGTTAGATGATTGATATGTAAGTATTCATGATCTTCCCCCTCTGAATTGTCAATGGCTCAGAAAACTGCAAAGCTATTTTGACAAAGAAGGTCAAAAGAGGGTACCCTTTGACTGTTTGATCCTCCATAAGAATTGGTTTTGCATTCTAATTATGCAAATATTTCCGTGAAGTTTGAGAAGTGGTTGTGGAGTGACATATTTGCTGGCAAATGAATGAGTAGAGTTCTTTCTTATCTAGGTTCCTGACAATGGTACATGAGCAACTTCAGAAATTCTTCTTGTGTTCTCTCATTAAATATGATTGTGACTTCTCAAAGCCATGATTTGGGTACAATCAATGCATCTATATTCTATCTTTTGCCAGGCTCTTGGAGGTTCTTGATTTATTTGCCTTAGAAAAATAAATTGGTTTGAGTTCTTTTTATTCCTGTAGGTTTTTTCAGCTCTGAGAAGGATGGGAAAAAGGTATTTAGGACCGAGGGCCCTTCGTGTACATGTTGAACAAGTTAATACCATAAACTCAGAATTATTTTTTGTTACCTTCTCAATGAGATGTGGTCAGCATGTAACTCTGAACTAGCATATAACCACAACAAAAATAAAACCATTCATCTAGCCAGTTAGGAAATGCCTTTAGCTACTCAGGGCCTTAATTTACTATTAACAAAGTTTTAATGATAGCAAATGACATTATTTAGTCCATTTGACTTTACTGTTTATACTTTTATATGTTTTTCTAGGTTTTTCTTTTATATTTTATATGTTTTTAACACAGGCATTAAATACTTTTAATTTTAAATATTTTAATGCTAATGTTGCCACAAAAAATAGTTAAAAACAACGAAAGGCATTTTGGGCACGGTGGAAAGAAAAATATAAGCCTTACCTTTGCTTATATATGTATTCCCACTATAACTATGAGAGATAATTTTGCTTAGATCTGCATAAAATACACATCTTTGGGGAACTTTTAGTTAAAGAGCTGTGTATTCTGTCTTGATAAGCACTGTATATATTATGTATGTTTTGGGCTTGGTAATCCAGTAGTCATTTCTGTGAACCATACAAACAAAATACCCAAACCAATGAGGTAACTAAACCTTTAATTACTGTAATGTATGTACCAAGCATTTCTCCTCCTCCCTACTTCCCTTCGCCCAAACCATCCTTAGTTCTTCTGGGCATAGTCTGTTGCTAAAGCATTGAATCCGTCACACCGCACTGAAACGGCTGCGGGAAATTTGTTTTACAAGGCTGGTTTTAACTGAACTACCTGCTGTGCGCCACATTGCTACTGTTTGTGAAATGAACGATGGGAAAAGCAAGTCTGTGATTTCATTTGTTCAGACCGATTAGTCACACGTTGCATATGGTATCATTTGCTTGTCACTTAATGACTGACCAGCCTGCCTGAATCATTAGTGCGGCAGTGCAATGAAAGGGAGACATAAACATAATGATGAGCTCAAGGAAGTGGAGTGCTGTTTTACCTAAAAGAAATGGTGCGCAGAAATCCAGCACAGCTGCAGGTGCTCCGACGACAATGTGGGAAGCAGTTAGCTTCCAATTTAGCAGAAAATTAAGAGCGAAAAAACTGTTATTTGTGAGAGAAGATACTCATGGCAAGCAATCATCCATGCTCTATACCCACAAGATGAGCATTCAGCTGTCTTTGTCGTGACTTAAAACAATTGGTATCTTGGGCAGCATTCAACACCAGATTGGTGCTTATTATCTGCAGTTTATTCTTTCTTGGGATATTTTGTAAAAACCCCCCTTTATTTTATGGTTAATTTGCTTGCTTGAATGTAAAGCCATTTAAGCTGAAAAATCTGGATTGGGGTTCATCATTGTGCCAGTGCTCTGAGCTGTGTGATGCAACATAATTGGCAATTTTCAAATTCATAATCCATTTTGTTTCATGCATACACACACACACACACACCCTGCCATCCCCTCTCTTCAAACTGGTAAAAAAGCAAGATTACAGCATGTGGATTCCTTCAGTCAAATAACAAGAATCAACGAGAGGTGAGTTTTTATATAATTAAATAATGGATTTCCATTAGCTAGGAGAATATAATTACCCAAGAAGAACTATGTAAGCATTAATGGATCTGAAATATTCTCATTCTTACCTAGGCAAGGCTTCTACCAGCTTCAGCAGAGCTTCAGATTGCACAAAAATACTGGAAAATCTGAAATTTTTAATTATGTCATTTTTAGTGGTTTTGGTAGCAGGCTATTGAGAAAAATTGAGGGAGGGACAGGAACTTTGTACTGAAAAGGAAAATGCAATAGTTTCTTAAATACATAGCTGTTTATACCAATGCACATTGCTATTTGTTCAGCAGAATTTGAAATTCACTTTTTCTAATTGATGATAAAATGCAAGGTAGGGAAAATTCAGGAAAAGCATTTTGTTTTTTCCCTCCTGTTTCAGTCTGATCTTTGTTCCTGCAAAAGCTTTCTTTTCTCTGCATTTGCTTACAGGCCTTGGAGGCCAAGTGATTTTCTATGTCTCACCATCTTAGCATAGCGTATGGCTCTGGTGGGGTAGGTTATTTTTTTTAAGGTTTATTGCTTCAAGAGTAACTTGTGTTTCTACATCAAATTCTGGTCTGCTTGAGCTTGTGATTTTAGTACTTCCTTGTGCTCCCTTTCTGTTATCACCAGCTGGCCACAGACAACACTCAGCTCCACTCTATTTCCCCCTGGCCAATGGCCAGCGGCCTCGCCTGCCAACTCTGCCTGTGATCCGCTGGTTCCTCTCCACCCATTTCCAACATTCCTGTCAGCTTGAGTCCTCTACTTCATTAAGCATATCCTCTGGTTTTTCAGAAATGAAGGATTCCTTATTATGCTGGGACAGAAATAGTCTTAGTCCACCAAGCCCAGAGCAGCAGGTACCAGATCTGGAGGGTTTGCCACATTGCACCTGGGTGAAAGGAGGTCATGCTGAACTGTTTTCCTAGTAGAACTCTGTTACTCCAGTGTGAAAACCTTTATACCTGAGAAGGTTAACACCATTATAAACTTGGAGTAAAAATTTTTCAGTGGGTATTGTATATCCCTTGTTTGAAGACTTACAGGATTTCTCTGTTCTACTCAGTTCAAATTCACTAGGCCTACATGCTCTGAATTTCTCTGTTTTCTAGCAGTCCATCAATCTGTTCTTCAATGGGCAGGTGCTGTGTCCTTAAGACAAGTGACCTCATGTGAAAGACAACTCCAGTCACTAGTTCATGTCTTTCAACAGCTGAGCACTTGGAAGGTAAACACAAAGCTGGCAATCACTAGGAAAGGAGCTATAAACAAGACAGAAACCATAATTTTGCTCCTCTGTAAACCGCAGATGTGTTCATACTTTGGACACCATTTACCTACATAATTGGTCCACCATAGGCAGAGCAACAGAAGGTGTATAGAGGAGCAGCAGAAATCCCAGACTTGAGACAGGGAGTTCCACCTGGGGAAAGAGACAGCAGGGTGGAAAACAAGAGACCCACATGATCATGCACAATGTAGTTACACTGAATTTCTCACCATATGGGAACAATGTGAGGCAGCACTTTTGAAACAAATAAAAGGTAGTGGTACATTTTTACCTGGCACATGGAACTCTTCTCCAGTAGTTGCTGTGGAAAGCAAAATAGGAATATTAATTAAAGCAAGAGTCATTTGTTCTTCTACGTTAATTTGGATTTGGAGAACATGAGAGATATGGGTAATCATGGCCTTCTTAGAGAGTTTGATCTTGTTGCTTTAAGAAGTTCTGTATAATCTTTCACATATGCTTGTGACTGGTTGTCTCCAGCTGGCAGTGGAGTGGCATCTAACCAGCACAACACTGAGAAAGGAAAAATTCAGCTATCTGAATTTAATGAAAAAATTACAATGATGCTGAAAGTCTGTCTTTGAGACAGGGTTTTGTAAGTACTGCAAGATGAACTCCATAAAGTCTGGCTAACTGAACACTTGTTTAACCCAAATGTTAAAACTGTGAAAGTTGTAAAATATTTAATAGACACTGGCTTGAGTGGAGTTTGCGAGTTTCATGTATTCAGATGGTGAGGTGCAGTCTCTGCATCCTAATTGACAGCAACAAACCCACCCTGACAGCTGCCTGTGTATAATGGCTCACATTTAAGAGATGTGTTTATAGTTGATTTATTTACTTAGTGAATTGAGAATATCTTTGGTGGCAAAGTTCCTTGTAAAAAACCAGTGGACTATGCAAAAGAAACACTGCACGATTTACAGAGCATCTTCAAAATTCTTGAGAGATCTGTCTGGCTCCTTCCACTACATTTTTTGGTAACCCAAGCTCATGTATGAATCAAACTAAACTATCTACAAATTTCTTGTTCCAAAAAAAAAAAAAAAAAAAAAAAAAAAAAAAAAAAAAAAAAAAATCTTTGATATTTTTGTTTCAAACTTTATTCAGAAATAAATCTGAATTTAATTCAAAATAAGTCAGTGCACCAGCACCATCTTTCAAGTCTAATAGTATAAAACACTCAACAGAATTCCAAATATTTCTGTTTAGCCTTTTTTTACTTTCCTAACCAAGGAACTGTGTTTTCATTTCTTTTCATCTACCAGCAAATAGAAGCAAACTAGCTTCAGATCAACTTTCAATATATTATATATCACTCTATAACCCCTCCTCCTTTTGCATTTACACAAAGAAACAAGTAAAACCAGTGTGTAAATCCAGGACCTTGTTTTCCTTTTATTTACTTGATTTCAGAAAAAAAAGTCATATGGAGATTAACACTGTGAGCCAGCATGGGGACCAAACAAAAACTAGAAAAAACAATTATGCTGCTGTTAGTGCTGGCAGTCCTGTACAATGCTCAAATTGCAAGGCTGTCAGTGCTTCCTGCCACATTTTGATTTTTTATAAGCCGCTTTTGTCTTCAGCTAAAAGCATCAGAGTATTTTGCATCTATTACATATTTCTGTACCCTTATAATTGAAATATTTAGAAAAAAAAATCAGATATTTGAATAACCCTCTTAACCATTGAAAGTAGTATATAATATGAAATGACTACAAACATTTTTTTCTCTATCCAGCCCAGTTCTATAGCTACATGGATATATCCTACTGTGGCTAACTCAGGGAGTCCACCAGACACTGGATAGATGTTCTCATTGCTGAAGCTATTCACTTCACAACTCCATAAGGTTGCCCAGACAAGTTGTGGATGTCCCATCCCTGGCAGTGTCCAAAAACAGGTTAGATGGGGCTTTGAGTGACCTGGTCTAGTGGAAGGTGTTCCTGCCCATGGTAGGGGCGTTGGAACCAGATGATCTTTAAGGTCCTTCTCAACCCAAACCAATCTGTGATTCTGTGATAACATAGGTAAGTCCTTAATAACTGTGCTGTCTGGTCAGTAAGCTGTCCACTAGAGAACCTGTATGGCACCAGCTGTTTATGATCAAGGTGTTGGGAGGCAACAGAGCCATCCTGCTCTTAGAGCCCAGATGCTCATACAGTACCATCCAGGGGACCTAGTTTGCCAACATGGTTGTGGTGGTCATTATTTGTGTCTCTTATTAGTTCAGAAATCTAAATGAGGAATAAGAAAATTCTGGAAGATGAAGAATGACTGTCTAGCAGAGGGTGGATGTCTATCCATATGGCTGGAACCAAAGAAGTAAGAATTGCCAGATTTGTCTGGGACAGCGGAATATTCTCTTAGATATCTGATAAAACACTCATTATCCATGTTCTTCCTTTGACCACAGCAGTGTAAAGGTCAAAGCCCCTCACTCATTTCTCTGGCTTGTCTTTGCTAGTGGGTTACAGCTACAGAGCCCTGTGAGTGGGACTGCCACACTCTCTCCCTCCTATACTGTTGTGCTTTGAATAAACCAGTCACAAAACAACACAGGTGTGTTGTGCTCTGCCCCAGTGTCCTGGGGATGGGATATCCCATCCAGGTGTGGGTTATCTGTGTTTCAGTGCCTGCACTCCAACAAGTAGGTGACAAGAAAGACTGATTACACCTCTTTAGCGAGCCACACTAACATTTCCCTTAATTTTCCTAGTAATAACACAAAGGAAAAGATTTAAAATCACAAAATGTCTGATCTCCATAAGGCTGCAGCCTTAGGCCACAGGTAATGGGGCTTGAAGCCAAATTAACATTTGTCATTGTTTTCTGAAAGAAATTGTTTTGTTTGGCTTTGTTGATTTTTTTTTAAATTAAAAATATAAATGTGTGCTTACAAAGTGGTACAAAATGTAATGAAGTTTGTACATTTTCACAATAATTTACTGCATAGTGGTTAGGACACAAGAATGAGAAAGGAAGGGTAAAATCTCAGAGATGAGAAGGGATTTAAACTCAAGTTTTCTTTATTCTGGGGCTAGTACACCAGTGTCTGAGGTTCTGAGAAAACAGGGTATATTGTTTCATCCTCTTTTGTGGATCCAGCCTTTCTTTCCTTTTAGGAAACACAAGGTATTTCATGAAGAGTTGAAAAGAATGTTTACAGCCAGGTGAATTTTTGGTTTGTTTGTTTTAGTGAGTGGAAAATGAAAAGCTTTGTCCAAGCAAAAGTAATCTATTTTCACAGTCCTAATCCTGCATTTGTTCGGATGACTTAGTTTCCCTTTCTTCCCTCTGCAATGCCTTCAGGAGTCTCCCTATATATCCACTGTGGCGAAAAGGTAGTGGCAGAATAGTAAGTTCAGTCCACATGGTCATCCGTTCTGTGCTGCAGATGATAGCATCCACAGCCTCCTCTGCAGCCAGTCTCTCCATTAACACAGGCAGAGTTTCAGCGAAGGAATTGAGAGGATAAACGTTGCCCCTGCTGTGGAAATGAAAAGTCAAATAAGGCCCCGGGAGAGAATAGTAGTTCCAAGAGGGGATTTTCCCACAGAGTAAATTGTTTGTAGGAATCCCATGGTTTCATTGTAATGGTCCCTGAGGCAGCACTCTTCCTGGTGGATTGCTGTTGTGAGTCAGCCTAGCAGGAAAGCAAGCCTTGCAAGGAGGCAAGCAGTCATTAAACTCCTTAACTCTTGCTTATTAGCCAGAGCTATGCTGATTTAACAAGACCTTCTTCTGTAGCTGTCTAAATTCTCACCTTTAAGAGTCTTTTGAAAGAAAATCTCCTCCCTCCTCTTTCTCCTTAAGGTCATTTTAGAGTCACCAAATATCAGAGAAAAAAGCGCCTTTATTCTGCTCTAATGTAGCTGCCTTGTGCAGTGTCAATACCGATTTTGATAGCAGAATATCTTCATCTGCTGCTTGGGCACTGCAGGAATCAGCAAGACTGTGGTTCTACCTGCATTTGCAGGAGCATAAATTCAAGCTGGCTTTTACACCTGTGAGGCTTCTTCAGATTTAAAGTAGGGCCTTTTAGAGACAACCATAATGTCACATCTTTTATTACTGTTGCAGATCCTAAGGGATGAGCTGCAAGCTATGTGGAGGACAAAGTGTCCCAGTAAGCACAGCTGGGAAATCTTCCTTCTGTGCATAGCTCTGCCACCAGTATTCTAAGGGTCTGGTTAGCGCAGTCTTATGGGTCGCTTCCTGTGGAAATAACCATACTTGTCTCTCCTCTGAGGAATTTTGAGATCTAGAATCAAAAAGTATATTATGCAAGTGTTGTTAAAATATTTGAAATCAGGTGGATGATGTGAGTTTTCATAGTGAAAAATTCAGTGTAAATTTTGATTGTCTGTCTGTTTTTACTTTTTATGTCAGATGCCGAAGTGGAAGAAGAAAAGCAGATTAACTAATATATAACATGAAATAAATTTAGTTAGCCTACTTATTTAGTTTATCTACTTGTTTAGTTACAGTTACATCTCTATCATATAGAGACATACTATTTTATTTATTGGTCAGTCTGTCTGTCTGTCTATCTATCTATCTACCCACCTACCCACTCTTGTAGTAATGTATCTACCACTTCACTACCTCAGTTGCGAAGGCCTTCAGCAGCAACAATATTGTTTCAGGATGCTGTCAACTGGTGCCCTGAACAGCTTTCTGTGGAAAAAATGAATCTGACAACAATTGCATGAAATAATGTGTTTTGTGCAGGGTCCTTACCTGGAGACTTTGGTTACAAAAATAAAATTAGGCAATGTGTCCAGTATACATTATGCAACAATACAAAGAATTAGATATGACTGATGAATCAACTGAAAATTGTGTTGCCTTCCATTTGACTAGATGAAAACATATAAAAATTGCACTGAACTGAAAGAATTAGTGAAGTTGCTAAAACTTCTGAGGACAGCAAATGGTAAGGATGCCTGTGAAAAAATAGTGCAAATGATAATTTGAATTTGATATTGTTACACTAAACACTATTTATGTTGTAATAGATGACATACCAACTGTATTTGATGTGAATATAGGGTTAATCACAGTATTTGAAAAGCATTTGGACTCCCGCCTTTGGCCTTTCAATACAATGGGCATCAAGAGACACCAAGGATGAATATAATAGAGCAAAGCTTGAAGAAATGAGAAAATTGCAAGAAAAAATGATAAACTTCAATATCTCATGCACTGAGCATTCACCGTTTTCAAATACATTGGAAATAATCGATATACTGTATTCTGATTGTTGAATCATAGCAATATATGGTGGTTTAGTTACTGGTGTGCAGCTTGATATGTCATCTATTGTTTGGAGAAAGAGACAGCAGCCTCCAAAGATCAGAATAATCCACAACCGACTCATTGGCAAAGGCTCATGACCTAATGGTTTTGCTTATTTTGATTTGCATTTGAAACACATTCCAAACTTCTTGAGCAAATATAGATTTCTGAGTACAGATACACTTTCTAATACCCAACTGCATTTAAGAAGCATGGAGTGTTTCAGGACAATGTTATTGCTGAAGAAAAAA
>JAWWMO010000083.1:31017681-31041999 GCA_035047845.1 Dendrocincla fuliginosa | reverse complement strand
CAGATACACTTTCTAATACCCAACTGCATTTAAGAAGCATGGAGTGTTTCAGGACAATGTTATTGCTGAAGAAAAAATTCAAAAGATGATAGATTATTTAATTCAGCATCCTACAATATATTAATTACTTTTGAAAGCAAATAATCTAGCTTACTACAAATTTAAGCATAGATTCAAAACATTTCAGAGCTCCTTTCTACTGAACACCTACAAGACACATACCTTCAATTTTAAGTCAAATTCAGTTTGGCAAACAAAATAAGCAAACTAAGTAAACAAAAATGAGTTAACTGAGAACTGGGTTAGGAATTCTTGAACACAAAGAACTGGTAGGTAATAGGGCCAATCTTGAAAATAAAATTCAGGGCCTGAAAATACTTGACTACTTGCTCAAAGACAATAAGGTGTTTATAGTTACATGTCATTATTTGTATAGCAACACATCCTTGAGAAGTTCTTTTCACTTTCGCAGTATATGAAATTTGACACAAGAAACTTCTACAGCTGAAATCCATGTTGTATGTGCTGATCAAAACCAAGTCAAGATAAAACAAACAATTACACTGCTTACCACAGAAATGTGAAATGGAAAAATATTCTCTGCCAGGGAGGGATATTGGTCTCACAACATCTTCGAATGCGTGCACAAACTGCAAGAGCGAAACAGTTGCCATTTGCCAGGAGCAAAACCAGTTGCACCAGTAGCATCTGCAGGTGAACCTGCACTCCTAAGGGACACCCTGAACAGAGATCTGTGGTTTAGGGATGTACAAGTGCCATATATTCTTCCACATGCTCTCCCTGTTGGCCAGGCTGGTTGGTGGTTGATACCAGTCCATTACCCAGCTCTCACCCAGAACAATCATGAGTGAGAAAGATCTCTCAGTTGGAACTAAGTTCAATGAAGTCCCCTGAAACAAATCACCAATCTCTGGAAGGATTTCCAGATCCTACAGCGCAGCAGAGAAAGCTGGGATACTGCAGAGAACAGACTTGGGGAAGGCAACGTCCATTCACCTATACAGCTGAGCACAGTAATTACAGATGTGGTATGCAACATGCTTGTTTATTTGCTGCTTTATATCACACACTGTATAATAGCCTGCAGGAATTAATTCTGCCCCTAATTCAGTCTTAATTAAGATTATGTGTTTATCTGAATAAACAGCCAAAAAAGTCAAGAAGGGTGGGTGGAATAAATAAGTAATGCAGTACGTTAAGCCATTGCCTCAACCGGTATCAGTCAAAATCCTCATGCATCTAAAACTTTTGAATGGCAGCGAGAAAATTGAATTTAGTGGGAGTTTACTCTGGGTATGATGTTGAGTCAGTCTAACTCTCAGCTTAATTAAACTAATGCTTATGACAACAGAGCATAAGTAGGCAAAGGTGTGAGTGCATTGACCTATTAAGACGAAGCCTCAGACCAAGAAATGGGTTGTTTCTTAAAGATGCTGCTACTTATTTTTCATATCATACAGAAAATGGATTTACAGAAAATGGATTTACAGAAAAAAATCAGGTAACAAAGAAGAATTCACAAATGTTGGACACTCCCGCTATTCTTTTCCTGGTAGGTGACAATGAATAAACCAGGTAAGGCAGCCCAGATTCAGACTCAGAAGCTGGAGCAATCTCAAACATCATGCCCATTTATGGCCCTGAAGTCATCCAGGGCTTTGTCTTTGATGTTTAAATGCTGCTCATTAAAAAGGCTCACAGCATACCTACCAAAGGTGAGGGTCTTCTGTGCATTTCCCTTATCACCCTCGTTCTCTGGGGGGAAGATGAAGCCTTTCCAAAGACTGTTCATGGTTTGAGGATGTAGCCCTCAGCCAAGGCATGCTTCATGGTGGATTTTTAAAGATGCCATCCTGCACATAATCCTCTCTGAAAGTTTTTTGCATACAAGCCCTTTCAACAGTGATGAAAAAGAAACAGAAAAACAGATACAAACCAGACAAAAGCATACACCCCATTTACAAAAGATTTGACAGTGGATTCAATAACTACCTTCAGGCTTTTTCATTAGTTTCCATTTGGAAGGCTAAGCATCTTTTAAAAGAAGTAGAACATTTTCTCCCTCCTGATTCCTTCCCAGGTTCCCCATGACCCTTTTACCCATCAAATAGCTTTTGCTGTGTATCACTGTGTTCCCAAGGGAAGGGAACAGGATTCTGTCCCAAACTCTTCTACCTAAAGTAAGCAGATCATTGTCTTCCCTCTGCGATCAATTTTCTAAACCAGGGACAAATGGTCTGTATGTGGGGCAAATGTACTGTCCTTGTATTATTAATATCTCCTCCTGTCCACGTAGCACCAGTGGCCTTCCTCAGGAGCTTTTACTGCTGAGTGGAAAGAGTAGCTGAGGATGGACTTGTGGCTGAGATTGTGGAGTCTATCAAGAAGCTGAGTTCAGTTCCTAGCACAACCACTGCTTTTCTGACTAGTTTTCACAAGTCCCAGCCCAAGTGCTCAGGCTGGCTGAGCAGGACACAAATTGCAGCAAATCCTGGACTGCAGCACAAGGCTCTCCCCAGACCTACCCCACCAGAGATAGAGAGGCATCCTGTCCAGGAATAAGTATGAGCATAACATCTCCTGGCTTCTGAATTTGAAGGTCAAGGAGACCTTTAGCCATGTGAGCAGCAAGGCTCTGGAGCAGCTTCTTGGGGGGCTGTGGGGCTGCACCACCAGGCCTGGGTAAGGGCAAAGCTCACACCCACCAAAAGAAAGAAGGACTGCAGGTTTGCTAGAAGGTGACAGAAATCAATGACCCTCAAAGAACTCTTTTTAGATCCGTGGTGTGACTCCCCCATCCCAAAAAGCTGAAAGGCGGGGGACTCTCCAGCCAGGTTTAGGTGGGTAAATTAAGGACGACTAAACACTCCCCATGCTATTTAACTTGAGAGAGATTAAATTATGTTTCTCACTTTATTTTAATGTTTTTAATGTTTATTTCTATATGTGCATGAACACTTAATTTAGCATAATTATTGAGATGAATTGCAGCTAACATTACAAGAAAATTGTAACTTGTCACAAAACAAGTGGGCCATATTGTAACAGAGCTGCCACCGCACAGAAACTCTCTGCTAGAATAGCTTAATAACACAAATAAATCTGCAGTCCCCAACATGATACCTCTTTGGGGAGTTGATTAATTGTTAGGAAGCAAAATGGCTAACAAAGTAGCATATATAAAAATATCATCTCACATCAATAAAATTGTAAATTTTAACTCTATTGCATGACAGCAAGTGTAAGCAAGAATTACACACAATGCAAAGAGCTGAATGAATTAATATGCTTAGGGCCTTTGTTGCTAGAAATACTTCGCTCCGTATTATAATCAGCCATTGTATCTCTGCTCAGCTGCAATTTAGGTTTCTTGTCACAGTTTATAAGTGACAGATGAGTGTTTGTGGCAAAGAGAGCTTCCAACAATATGCATCTTCACAGCCTTCCCCATATACCCAAGATCTGAGCTCCAGGGTTCAGCATCTTTTCAATACATTAGGCAGCTCTGGATAGAGTTGATGCTTTCATCTTTTTCTCAGTTCTTATCTCTGCCTTCTGTGGCCCAGTCCTTGTTATCCTTAGCCCCTGTGATACTCCTGAGTACAATTTAGTTATCCAGTTACATCTTCTCACGGAGCTGAAGAAACCAGAAGTATTGAGTATGTTGTTGAGATGTAGGGAAGAATTTCCTGCACAGATACCCCTGCAGGGATTTGCTCACCAACAGGCAGAGGGTTTACTTGACTGGCTGCCAAGAGTTACTCTTGGCAATATGATAATTTTCTTTAATAGCAAATGTAGCTCTGAATACAAGTTTTGTCATCAAATATTTAAAGTATTTCTCAGCCACCAAAAATCAAGTACTTGGTTTAAAAGCCATGAATTTAGAAACAAAATATCTTTTGAGCTTTTGCATTTTCTTTCTGCTTGGAAAATGTGGGGTTAATTTATTCAGAGATTCAATCTTTTCTCTCCAGAAAGGAGGGCTGAAAGTTTACTTTTTGATTTAATAAGTGTTTTGCAGTGAAATCACATTAAGCTATTGAGATACTACATGAAGCAGTTTTCTACTATGAAATTCCCACAAAGATGACGTACAAATTAATGAAACAGGCACAAGTCACTCATTATAGCTTCTTTGCTGCCACCACTATGACTATAAATATATTGATACTTTTTTGGGATGATTTTCACCATTAGTGAGATGGGGCACACACAGAAAAACTGTGCTTTTTGCCAGGACACGTGCAAAAGTGTCCCGTGCTTTACCAGAATAATGGTTCCATGATATACAGTAGCCACCCAAATTTGCCACACCAGGTTTTGTCACTGGGTTCAACTCTCTGTGCACTGTGATCATGCCCCTGAACTTTCTGCAGACAGTGCTGTCACAGAGTCATTAGACCTGGACATTTGTCCAAGCCATGGAGGATGCTGGGACTCTGCTTTGGCACTCTATTGAGTGGGCATCTGTCCTAGTATTGCTAAGTGGCTGATTTCACTGAGCCAGTCATGTGTCATGCATTTATTCCAGAAGTGGAAAAGGATAAAAAAAGCATTTTATGACAAAAAAAAAATTACTATTAGGGGAAACACAGTCTCTTCATTCAGATGTTTTTGTGTTAATGTAGGAAATACAGCTACGTAATTAAAAGGATATTTTAAATTAGCTACATTTTATCTCCTACACCTCTGCTGTTACCTTTTTAGTCTCCCTATGTTTAGCCAAATTTGCTGGAAATCATATTTTACAGATGCATTTCCACTTTCATTCCATGAGTACTTGATTTTGCACCCAAGGTGAAAAATACACTGAAATTCATACTTCTTTTCACCTTCATGTTTTGGATGCATATACAAGCTCAGTGTTGTCTGTATTAGTCTACTAACAGGTTTAATGAAATGTCTGCTTCTGCTGACTATTTCTACTGCAGCTGTGCTTTCTGTTCCAGCCTTGGGACACATGAATGCCTAGTACAGCAGTAGTTGCCCTGAAGTGTTTTCAAGCTTAATACACAAGGCAGGGGAGTAGCATGATCCCTGATTTCAATGTCAGGGCCCACGGCTAATTTTCATTAAGCAAAACTGGAACTTAAGCCCACGCATCCTATCTCTTAGGCTAGATCTCTGACTTTGTACTACCATACAAACTAGATCTTGATATTTTTAATCAATTCATTGCTGAGAGGAAGAAAAGTATGTTGTGTCATAAAAGATTGACCCTATCAACCCTAGTGGGTGTTGATGCTTCCAAAGCAAACCAAAAGAGACAAGAAAGAACAACCCAGCAGAGGCAATTGCACATTGACAAGGATTTCATCTCTATTTAGCTTTTTGAATCTGAGATTTACTGCCTTATACATTTTACCCACATGTGATGCGAAAAAAGGGAAACAGAGGTGACATCAGGGTGAATGTGTTTTTTCTGTGGTTTTTTTTTTCTTTGTATTTCTGCATTTTGAAGCCCATTGGATATTTAAGCTACTGGTACTGAAACATAATATGTAGCATATTGAAAGTCTTCTGTTGTGAAACAACGCTTCACTGATGTTTGTTTTTAAAGCAGGGATGACCTTCTTGAGAACAAATAAATAATGATGACTCAGCAAGATTGAAACCAGATGAGCTCATGGAAAAATGCAATGTTTCATGAATTAGGTTAGTTCCTATGGAATATATAGGATTATATTGGCTACTGCAGGAGATCCTAAAATAATGACAACCCTCTACCATAGTGCTACAACATGAGCAAAAGGTTAGGAAAAGGCACTTTAAAAAGAGGTGATCCTCAAGACAGACAACTAAATGATTCTGCCAGCATTGCTGGAGCACTGAACTGGTCCGTATGAAATGCTAACCTAACAAAAAAGACTACCAGCACCTCCTTGTCAACATCTTAAGCACCCCTCCATCCTCCCATTCTGCAGTGCTGTGCCCAAGTTAAATTCAAAATCATGAGATTTCATCTTGAAGGCACTTAATAGCTCAGATATCACCCCAAAGTTCAGGACTGTCTTTGATAACACCTGAGGTCCAAATGACAGCTTTTCTATAAGGGTGAAGTCTGCAGTACAGATGTTGGGACAAATCTTCCTCAGTCTTAGGTGTAAAACCATGTAAGTACCTCCCAAGGAACAACCCAAAATGTTGAACGGCAAAGTTGATGAGTAAGGATAAAAATGAACAAGCAAATGAAACTATAACCTGTCATGTTCAGTTTTAAAACTTCATAAAAATGTGCTTGGATAAGGAGTTAATGGATCATTGTAAGAACCTGTAAAGCACAGACTTTGGGTACTAGCATGGACTGATCACATATATTTCACTGATCACATTTCAGGTAACATGCTCAAAGAAATGGATTATAGTTTTTGGGCCATTTGTGGACTTGCAGAAACTTCAGATGACAATTCAGGCCTGGTGAAATATATGGCATAATCTGCTCTGAACCATCAATCATGAGAAGGAAGGATGCAAGTTAAATCCAGACAAATGCACTGTGAAAGCATCCAAATAAAAATATTTTGGCCACATTCTCTGAGTTAGGACTTCAAATTAACTTCTGCTAAAGCAGCAACTTTGGTTATGATAAAAGACACTTACAAAACTGTCCTAAGTTAAAATAAAATGTGTAGTAATGTGCTATGATTTGAGAAGTTTATGTTACCCCTTGCAGAACATATCATATCTATAAGCTAGGTCCTTTAAAAAAACAATACAATACAATACAATAACAATAACGCAACCTCCCAAGGATTTCAGCATGCTGCTGGAAAGATCCTGCCTCGGTAAAAATCAACAACTCATTTCTAATGCAAGAACATTGACGCATGCACATAAGCATAGCTGGTGAGATGAGGTAACCAAAAGTATCTACAGCTTTGCTGGTGCAAGGAAGTTGAGAAGTTTCACATGCCTGAATTACCAATGAAGCAAACAGTTTCAGCAACACACAAATATGTGCAAGCTAGACTTGAATTAACCTCCTGCTGACAGATTTTGCTGGACAAAGCCAAAACCCAAGCCTTTAGCTGGCCTTTTGCCTCTGGCCTCCTGAGCTACTGTTTTCTCCCTGACACTGAGCTGCTTTTCCTTTGTGCCCCAACACTGGTCTGTATCAAAAAGATGAGCTGGTTACCCTTTACTGAGTTTCCACAGTTCCAGGTGTCTGTCAGACCCTCTCTCACTGCAGCTGAGCTGGGTGAAGAGGTCTGAGCTGTGAGAAAAATAACCAAATGAGTCCTTTGAAGCCCTCTTCTCTTAGAAGCAGTTAAACTGAAACAGGATGTCTGGTCTCAGGGCATGCCAGCAGTAGTGATCACTGCCTGGTTTTCAAAGCTTACCCTAAAACTGTGCTGACATGTGCTGGGCCAAAGGCAGGAGAAGATTCTGTTCCCAGTAATGAAGAGCTGAACAGCAGATGAGCGAGCAAGATGATTTCTATGGTGAGGAGAGAAGGATGAAAGAAAAGTTCTACCCAAATTTTAAAAGCCCTTCTGCCTCCAAATGGTTTTCATTCATGCAAACTAGAGCTTGCCTGACCTACAATTCTAATGCTTTTAGTTGACAACAGTTTACACGTGGTTGCAGAGATGCTTATGGTAACTTTAGGGAAATCCAGCCTAGGCTCAACCAGACCCTTCAGTTTATGTCTGGGATTGCTGTGCAAATGCCACGGTGCTACTGCTGAAGCAAGTAGTCACCTGCAGTTAAGTGGCAACAATCCCAAGGTAAGAAGCTTTGCCAGTGCCTAAGCCTGGCAGGGTGGTTCAGCGCAGCCTCAGCTCTGACTGGGCTGGAGCCATGTGTCTGTCCCCACTCTGCAGTCCTGCTTCTGGGAACAGCCTTTAGCCTGGGATCAGTGCAGAGGGGTATGGAGCTCAGCTAGTCCTGGACCTGTGCTGATGCTGTGCCTCTACCTGAACCAAAAACCATGAGCTTTTGGAAGAGGATGAGGGGCATCACCCAAGCTGCCACATCAGTGGCTCAGTTCTGTTGTATTATCCAGGTCACCTGATTTTTTCTACTCCCTCACTTTCTCAGAGAGGCAGCAGAATCTACATGTGCATAACCTGACATGCTGTTCTCTGGTATGCTCATTTTGATTCCTGATTTGCTCCAATCCTCCTACCCTTCTTTTTCCTCCTTCTCCTCACTTGTTGCTTAGAAAACAGAGGCTTTGCTGAAGCCAGCTTTGAAAAGCTAGTGCTAACTTGTTTTTGCTTTAAGTATAAATGAACAAATGAATAATACAGTTACACAACACTGGATAGGTGCCATCAGTCACACATAGTAGCACAGTTGTCTGGCACCCTGCAGAACTGGCAATGGTGACTGGAAAAAGTAATAAAGACATTTATATTTTTATTAAGATCAGCTGAATAACATCCTGGTGGTATACCACAATGACTTGGCTGTCAGAGAAACTCAGAAAGGTCTAGACTCCAATGAAAAAGAGTTAAGGCACATTAATATTCAGCAACTTGTATGATACTGAAGCAAGGAAACAAAAGCTGTCTAGACCTTTATGATATGATCCTTTTTTCCCTTCTTTTTTCTGATATTAAATTCTTCCTTGTTTCTCCCAGCTGTTACCTGCAGCAATAGTGTATCATCCCTGGTTTTACTTTGATCACTTACAGTGCTGAATTCTTCGTCACATTCCAGTGCCTGACACAGTATACAGCACACAAAACATAAAGGTAAGGATTGTTCTGAGCCATGGATTTTTAACCTCAGATACTGGATACACCTCAGAGCATTCTGGCTCAGGTTTTTAAAAACAAATCTCATTTGAGGTAAAATTAATTCAAAAAGCCCTCAAGGCTCCTTGAAGTGGAACGATGTGTAGTCTCAGATTAGCTTTGATTACCTGCAGCAGGGCCAGGAGTCAGACATATGAATCCCTCATCAAAAAGAGTCCCCAGGGTTTTTCAGGCTGCAGGGTCAGGCCTTCAGCTGCTCTTTTCCCTTAACAGGGCATTGCTATGCACCTAGACCAATGTTAGCTGTCAGCTGCTTCACCTCTCACTTCCTAAGGAAGAGAGGGATGGTGACACTGGTAGGTTCTACTTATGTTTCTGAAGCTTCATCTTTTTCCCAAAGTATGAGCCAGGTTCTGGGGGTGAGAAGCAGCTTCTTGGGCATCTGCCTGAGGAGATGCATCTTGCATTGCACTTTCCTCCTAAAGGCCCCAGTCTTGGTACACGCTTCAGTATTTAGAGATCCGATAGTTTGGGCAGTATGTGGGCTGGGACATCACCTGTCTGAATCCATTATTCCTCTTGATAAGGTGGCTGTAAGGCAACTGGTGAGATATAAGATCAGACTGAGGGAATGAAATAAAGGAGGGAATGACAACCAACAAGCTTTGTATTTTTATTATGTTGCACAGCTGTTGCTCTTTGTTTTCCTAATGCTATTGATCTACCTTTGTCTTTTTAAACTGTAAATTCTTTAATAAACAGGACTTATTTTCATTCTCTCTGTGAAGGAGATATGTATTTTGTCTAAATAGCATGTATGATAGAGAAATACAAAGAGTCTTTAAAAGTATGCAGTCTTCCATGCCTTAAGATTACCCACATTTATGTGAAACAGAACGATATCTATTCCTTATCTTAAGCTGCAGATTTTTCCTACACATTTTGTTCCAGGACTCACTTTAGATATTCCCGCATTTGCACGTACAAACATTTTGCAGATTACAAAATGCCAACTTCCACCTTTTTAAAATTTCTCATGGGAAATAAAAGTTCCCTATGCTACCTGGAAGTGCACAGAATCTTATACCTTGGACTTCAAAAAATAAAATTATTCTTCATATTTAAAGACTGAAAATTGCATGAGAAAAATCTAAACTAGAGCAGATAAGAAGAAAGAGTTAATTAACATGAACACCAGCCTAATCCTGATCATATTGATTGTAGTAAGTTTTCATTAGCAAACAATTAGCAACACCTACACCAAATAAAATGGATTTCTAAACAACAGGTAGTAATAACAAAATACAATCCTTAGCCAAGAGTCATTAGAAGGCAGAGAAGGATTATCCATAAAGAGAGGATTAGGAAAAAGAGAAACCGCTGATGTAGCCAGGGGAGCCTCAGTAGGCCAGCTGGTTAGATTGAGGTAATAATCCTGCATTTCTTAAAAGAAATAATAAAAGTTAAAAGAAAGATCAGAGCCAATAAAAGAATCCCTTTGCATGATACAGTGTGCTATGGATAAATGCATGTGCCTTTTTAACAATAATTTCTAACAGGGAAACAAAGAATAATCAGCAGTAGGGTTCAGTAATATTTAAAGAGACCTAGGAAGTGATAATGCCACATTTATATCTGTGTAACTCTGCTGGCTTCTTGATTTATACCAGTCTAAGTAGGAGGAGAATCTGCATCCACACAGTACAGTACAGTGTGCTATAAGACAAATTGTTGCTCACTGTTGTTTATCTGACTGCAGGGGGGAAACAGAATGAACTAACAGGTCTCTTCAGGTTTTCTTGATTATTTTTTTTCCTTAGGAATGTTTTAGATCCCAGTTATTTTCCTGCCTTAGTATTAATTATTATTCCATCTGCTTAGTTCAGGGAAGAACAGAGTGAAAGTTTGCCTAGTCTGGGCACCTCTGGAAGGCTTCTCATCCCCTCCTGAGCAGCATTGCTATGACAACAGGTAACTCGGAGACGGGGGAGAAGTAGTTCAGGAACCAGAGCCCAGGTACGAGGCATCTCTTCTCTCAGTACCCAAAGCTCTCAGTCCCCTCTGGGATGGCTCAGCCAGATTTTCAGTGTCATGAATTAGGTTCCAGCAATCTGCCCTCCTCTCGGTTTCACACGACCTGTTCCAGCAAAGCCCCTGTCGCTACACAGCACGCAGCAGAGTTCAGAACTGTGTAGTTTTCATCTGAGCATATCGGATCTCAGGCTTCCTCATGGGAGTTCCAGTAAGGTTTCAGGCTGACAATCCCAACCTGCTCTCTCCGAGGATCGGCCTTGGCTAACATTTTCCCTGTGCCCCTCCGGTTCCGCCCTTTCTACTACAGCCGTGCCCTGGGCCAGCCTGTGCCCACTCGCAGACCTGTTCCCGGCACACTGAGTGCTGTGGCGTCGAGGACGCCGCTGTCCCGCTGTCCCCGCTCCCAAACCCGGCGGACCGTGCTCTTCGCGGCGGCTCCATCAGATGGCACCCTTGCCGCGCCCGCCGCCCGCGGGCAGAGACCGGGAGACCCCCGGGAGGAAGGCTTGGCTTGTTCCTCCTCCCTGGGAGGTTTTGTTTAGGTGAGTCTGAGGGCATAAACGGTGAAGCAAAAACCAGCGGCAGGTGCCAGGAAATGGGTGAGGGCGCCTTTACCTGGGTATACCTGAGAGGAAGGATTCGTGGGGAAAAGGAGTTAGGTTTTGTGCCACGTGGGCTTTGACCTAAAAAAGCAGGTTTGCAACTGACAGGTGTGAGGAGAATGAACACCAGCCCCATGACACCTTCCGTATAACCCCATCTCTGTCTGCAGGTGTCCACTTTCCATGGCATCCTCCATCACACAGCAGTGACAGAGGTGGCAGCAGCTGCTGAACTGCACCTGCCTGCTTGTTGCCGCTGGAGGTTGTCATCCCTCAGCCACTGCCACAGAGCCTGTGTGTGCTCCTGCCTGGGTCCAAGGCAGAGCCATCCCATCCATTGCAGTGACTCACAGGAGCTGTCGCGAGCTGTGGTTATTACAACATCTCTGCAGTGGGGAAACAACTTCTGGACCAAAGGTAGGAAGTGAAGAGCTACCACAAAGCACTCACCTTCACACCAGTACCACACTGTGACTTCTGCTTGTAGCATTAACTGCACAAGCACATGCTCAGAATTAGGAAAACATCTACCAGATTCCTTCAGCTTCTACCATACTGCAGAAGATTTTGAGGTTCACCGTCTCTCACGGCTCTAATTTACGATTAGGGACTAAATTAACAAAAGGTGCTAGTGAGAACAAGTCACCTAGGTATACCGAGTTGATCAGTGGCATAGAGAACTGTGAAAATGCACTCTAGAAACAGGCAGGCTACTAACACTAAAGTCAAAACAAGGTCGCTGTCCTACCATGGAGTTTTGGCCATCTCCCAAGAGGATGTGCTACACAACCATCAACCCCGTAACTCCTGGACAGAGAAACAGACATTGCTGTGGCAGTGATGCTGTGCTTCAAGTTTGTCCTTCCTGCACATCCAGTGAACCACAGACATGACAGCCATGCCAGGAAGAGCCCACAAATCCTGTCGGGGCCAGCCTGGTACTCTAGGCAAAATCTACTCCAGGTGAAGTGTCCTTCTATACCCCCACTCAAATGCATGGGAGGAGATGGCAGCGTAGGGAACGAGCAGCTCCACCCTCAAGCAAAAGCTTAGGCACAAGGCAAAACTTCCTGTAGGTTTCCTCCCACTCTGCTGCCTCCTGTGGTTTCTCCTGGAGGAGGGGGCAACCAGGCCCATTATTTATTTAACAACAGATTTCTCAAAAAGAGGTTTGAGCTGACTGTATAAAGAAAAGTAGGTTTCATTACCTATAGTGCTTCACATTTCAGAGGAGCTTGTATTGTTACACAGTTTGAATTGTTTGACAATATAATTATTATTATTAGTCCATAATGTACACTAACAGTTCTGGCGGTGAAAGGCTGTATATTAATGCACAGTAACTATGTTTCTCTGGAGGGGGTTAAACAAAACTGTAACTAGGGTCAGAGCTACGCCTTTACCTCCATCTGCTATAAACCAGATATAGTTGCTTAAATTTTAATTACAAATTAATCAAACAAAAATATGGTACATTTTACACTGGAGGGCTAAATGCTAACCATGAAATATCTAATATTGGAATGCTCTAATGTTAAAGGTTACTGTAATTGGCCTTTGAAAATATACCGATAAGGTCCTTGAATTAGAACTGAACACTAAAAGTCAAAAAAGAATGGCATAGCCCAGTGAACTAATTTTTACACCTTCGCTCTTTCTGTAGGTTCAGATAATTTCCTGGCAAGGTCTGTTAAACCAATATTTTTTTCATAGTCAGGACTGACAAGTTTCTGGAGCTCTTCTATAGTTGCACTAGTTTCTGGGAAGGAGAGATAAGCCCTTTCCTATTTGCCAAACAATGATGGCAAACAAAGCAGTATGCTACAGGAAGCAAAAGGCTTTTCTAAAACTGTAGTTTATTGGTTTGGCTCAAGGTAGTTCCCTGCTAGACTGAACAAGCAAATACATTTTACTCATATTTCTCTATAACCCATGTTTCAGTGCAAAGTACAGGCATTGAAGTGCAGGTACAGAACTGGTTTCAGGATGACTGGTCTGGGGTTTTTCCACAGTAAAAGGCTTGTGTGGTGATAATACTGGAGATACAGCATGTTAATAAGAGCCTTGAAGATATTCCTCCCACCTAGTCTCCAGTCCGGGCAGCAGCTTGCAAAATGGCCAGCTCTTGGGACATGCAACAACTGATGGCTGTGACTGCAGTGTGTCATCCTTTCTTCTGGGTATCAAAAGCACACAAAACATGATGCTTCCTGAAAAGAAGCGGTACCCTTCAACAAACTAGTGAAACTTAGCCAGAAATGGGCAGGAGGAGGAAGATGGTGATTAGAATATTAGTCCTGGAGACACTGAGTCAGATAGACTCTTGAAGGATCTCTGCCAAAATACTAGTAAAATTTGACTTTTAGCAACATGCTTATGTTTAGGCCAGTGTAGATCTTTATTTCTCCTAATCTGTTCTCATCCTGTTAAAAAATCTTTTGTTTCCCTACATTTGGCAGGTGCACACACACAATGCAGTTCTTCTCTTCCAGCAGAGCTGGAAGTCATGCTACTTTGCACTGTGTTGAACATCTTAGGTAGCCATAACATGTTTTGCCATTGGAGACCACCTTGTACCCTTACTGCTGAACAAGCTTTGCCGTAAAAAATGCACCTTAGCTCTGAAAAGACCAGAGGAAATATGTAGGCACTAGTGATAGTTTCCCCATTATCCAGTTATCTTGAAGAAATCTTCTTTTCTGACAGGCTCTCCTGTGAGCACAGACAACTCCAGCAGACAAATCTGAGTTTCCTCAAATCACAGCTTTGCTGATGTCAAGCCATTTTGAGGAGATATAATACTTATGCTATGACTGTCACCACCTTCTCTTTGCTGGGATGTGAGAACTCAGCTTCTTCTCAGTCTGCCAAAGTCCAGCTTTCCCAGTCCAGTTGTTATACTTCTCATGACAGAAGGAGAATTACTGCCAAGAACCCATGAGAGAAGAAGGAGAAGGGGCATTGGACTGATAAGTTACTGCAGGAAAGGAGGTGATCAGTGGAGAGAGGAAGGTAAAGCCAGCCAGCCACCACTTCCTTCAAATCCTAACAAGGGAGCTGTGCAAAGGAAGCCAATCTGGAATTGGAGTTTCTCTCCAAGACTGCGAGGAAAGAAGAATAAGGCAGAGAACTAGTGCTCGTGCAAACCTGCCCTTATGCTTGCATCCTCTATGTAGCTACAGGGAAATAGTCTCTTTGTGTTACGTCCTGTTTCCAAGGGAGGAAGTATTTGAGAATAAATATTTGATGTCAGCCAACTGTTTGGGTTCCACAAAGACGGTAGAAGTGTTTGTTCCTCAGCCATCACCTGGGTTCTCGCTTTCTTTGAGCAGAGTAGGTGCAGAGCCTGTCTTGGAGATCAGCCAAGACAGGCATTACCACCTTTTTCATGGCATGCCTCCCCATGGAAAAAATTTCAGGTTCTCATTGCTGTTTGCTGTAGCATATGAACAAAGGGCTCATCTTCTGCCCTGAGGGATTTAATGGGTTTGGTGACTGATTTGCCACTTTTGTAACAGCTTCCTGAAAGAAATCCAAACACAGTGATCTGTCTCTCCATGTTCTGTCATTGAACCTGAATATATGTTTTTTAACTGTGTTGCCAGATGCCTTGAGGCCTTATTTTGTTAAGCTCTTTAAATATGTAGGAGGTACTGTCACCATCATGATAAGCTTACTAACTAACCTGATATATGTCATGGTAGAACACACTAGCCACTACGGACACATAACTGTTCTCTTTGGATTTTTACATGTGTTTTAATCTCTCTCAAGCTGTTTGTTTGAACTTTCTGCCTGTTCCTCTTTTTACTAGACTCCACCAGCACCTGCCTTATGAATTGCTCAGAAATACATTCAGTATAAACTGTGTGCATACAGGAGAGGGGTCACTGGGGACAACTGAGCATTATGAAAATTGAAAAAAAGGCAGGATCAAAATGCTTCACCTGTTCTGATCCATAATCATTTGTTCTTATGGGGGAAAAATTTAAGAGTATAACATACGCCATGACCCTTCAGGAATCTGCAAATATTACAGACTGTAGCCCTTACTGCACCTCTATGGAGAAAGGGATGTATTCTTTTTGCAAACTGTAGGTGATATCTACTTAGCAGGAGACACAAGGAAGGGAAGATTCTAGAATATGTACAAGGAGACCTGGGACTGAGGTTTTGTCCTTCAAGAATGTGCATAAACTTCTGTGTGTTTGTGGGAAATGCAGCCTTTCCCTTGCCAATTCTTTTGAACTCTACTTTTAGTGAGAGGTGTGTGCAATTCAATTATTAACTACCTTACCCGCCTTGGAAGTGTGGAGAAAGCTTTATTTGCAGTGAGCTCACTTCTGTAACAATAACAACAGAAAAAGTGAGGTCTAACGACATGACAGAATGACCTTAGAAACTGAGTGCTCCTCCTAATTGTATGGTAGGATAAACCTATCCCTCTTTAATTCATACACCCCTAAGTCTTTGGACTAATGGATTACCTTTACTAAAAATAGGGTCTGATCCAGAGATTCTTTGCACTGATACGATTGACAGGATAATTTTAGTTATAAGTCCATAAAAACACAAGGAAAGAAGAGGGACTGTTCCCACAGTAGACTCTGTTTTTACATTTTTGACTTCCTGGAGCCACAATGCAACACTGATTGGCTAGGAAAACATTTTCAAAACCAAATCAATTACAGTGAGCTTGGGTTTGCGCTTTATAAGACCAGGTGGGCCTTGTTGTGGTCAAAGAAAGCACCCACAAATTTTTCCATAGGATGCAGCAGAGTGGGAGGAAAGCTACAGGAAGTTTTGCCTTGTGCCTAAGCTTTTGCTTGAGGGTGCTGCCTTGTTTTGGTCAAAGAAAGCACCCACAAATTTTTCCATAGGATGCTGCCTGCCAGTAAAGCCAGCAATGTGAACAGCAATTGAGCCTCAGGTTAGGTACCTAGTGTTTGAGACTAAAAGAAAGTCAGATGCAATGTAATAGAGGTATCAAAAGATTCCCCTTGTGCCACATATTCCTCTCCTTGCCCCAAAAGGGAAATCATGGTGGTTTGGGAGCACAGATGTAATCAGGACATCTCTGGAATTTGTGACTCTTACCAGGTTTCCCACTTAGTGATTATTGCATCTACCTATTCCTTCTCCTAGACTGTGAGGGACAGAATTACCCCCTAGAATACAGCACCAGGCACAGATTAGGTACCCTGTGGGCTCTTGCAGAGGTTTGAGCTTCTTGCACTCACTGCTGCTAGTGCCTTTTAAACTTACTCTAAAACATTGCTAGAACCATGAAGAACTGCAATGTATTTTATAAAAGCTTTCTGATGTCACTTTAAAATGATTTGAAGTGATCACTGGAAGCAGTTACAGTCCTATGGACTGGATTTGAGCTGGGTTTAAATTAATTTGCATAGTAGAATGACATTTTCCATGTTTTCTGTAGTAGAATGTAAATTCTCTTGATCTGTGCAAATTTTAAATACAAAGGATAACATTCTCTAACATGCTTTTGGAAGGCAGGTAATCCTTCCCATGAAAGCCGTGAGATTTTGAAACTATTCTAGGAAGATGATGTTGAAAATCCTTTTATGGTGGAGTTCAATTCGCAGATTACAAGAGGGAGTATGACACAGTTGACTATAAAATGGGGAACAGAACACCTACTTCTCAAAACTTTCATTTCTAATGAAATACACTATTCTTTGATAATTTTTCCCATACATTGTGGGAAGGCTTATCTTCTCCTTTAGAAGCTGAAGGACAGATAAATCTTAGGAAAAAAAGGTTCATTCAAATAAGCTAACTCCATTGCCACTCCAGGGCAACATCCACCCCTATGTTTGCAATTTATGCTCCAGCCAGTGACAAACCATAGAGAGACCCAACAGAGGCAGTCGTGTCTACCAGACACTGAGCACTGGCACAAGTCTCATTCTCTTCAGCAGTAAGGTATAAGAGATGGTGGCAAACACTTTTTCGGGGCTATGGCCCCAGATAAGTCTTCCTGAGGGAGGGTGTGTGGTTCCTTGCTGAGCTGGAGGCATTGGCAACACCCCTTGTTGATGGGAAAGCCCATCACACTGCAGTCCCAGGCTCCACCTTCAGCCAGACACAGGATGCCTGCCAATCTCCTTAGACATTCTGCGCGGATATGTGGGACTTGTGCAGCTGTGTGAGGAGGTTGTTTTGGTGCATATGGTTCTAACAGATTCAGGTGAAATGGAACAGAAGTAAAAAATGCCTGGTCAGATTGTTACAGGCCCTGGTTATTCAGTTTGGAAGTGTTGAGTCATCCACTAAACTTGTAGTTAAAAATGACTGCTGGAAGGAATTACTGCTTCAGTTCTTTTTCAGGGGCAGTGTTTCTGAAATAATTGTAGGCTTTCAGTGAGCTGCAGTAGGGCCACAGAGGAACCCATTATCTTCTTCCCTCTGGAGTATGCCAGCAGGAAAGGACCTTGCTCACATGCTGTACAGGTACTGGCAGAGGGTTGAGAGAAATCTTTGGACACTTACTCATCAGCAGCTTCCAAGTTCCACCAAATAATACCTGAGACACACGTGTTTTGTGTGCCAGTAGTCTTCTACCATCTAACTCTTTGAGGCATGATGATCAGCTTGAATTGCAGATATCTGGCTGAAGGTTTTATGATGCCCTAAGCAGATGTATGGTACTGGCAGAATATCACTTGATGATCCTGCCCAATCTATGAGAGGAAAAGGGGAAACTGTTACTGGTGCTGTTTTGCTAGACCAGTGCCAGCAGGTTGTGAGTGCACCTTGAGATTTTAGACTACATCCTGAAGAACTGGGAAGACAAGGCTGTTCCCACAAAATCTGGCTCTGAGGAGAATGTGCTATAGCATAAATACCACTTTTGTGCTCTGTGTAAATTAATTTAGAAATTATATGAAAAGCTGGTTTAGGGCCAGAGCTTCTTACTACCAAATATAACCACTTTAGTCCAAGTTGCTAGAATTAAATGTGAGCCAGAAATAAAACCATTTCTCTAAGAGACTGTCTCTCACACACAGAGGCCTTTGTTGAGGCATAGCCTAGCTGCCAGAAAATAAAGCACAGACAAATGGGCACAAGCCACGCATTACCTAAATCATCTGAGACCTGAGACCGTAGAGTGCTGTGGCTGTCAGTATACAGGTCAACCTTCTCTCCCACTGTCAGGGCGAGCTGGGGGTCCTGGGAACCTCTCATCTCATGTCATCCCTCTGAGACAGGACAGTGCAGCCTCTACCAGGGGGTTTTCAGCTGGCTGCCATAACAAGGCAGAAAGGTGGTGGTATGGTCAGGACTAGGATTAAATCCTATTTAGCTATCCCAGGGCATATGTTGCTTTGGGTGCCAGAGAGGAGAAGAGGGAAAAGCTGCAGGAGCCTATTCTGTGTTTCAGTGATATTGTCTATCAGTTCTCTGCTGTTTCTCAATTTTCCTTCTTCTGTTTGCATTTTGTCCAATCCACTCCGATATTTTGTCTTGGCTCCTTCCCCTCTTGTTGCAAAGATTAAGTAAATGCACATTGTTAGCAGGTCCTGGTAATAACTTAATTTTAGTGGCTGTGGAAAGCAGTAAGACACTACATAATTTGGATTTTCTAGAGAACCCAGGTGGCACAACATTCTGTGTCACAGAAAAGCAAAACCTGACACTATTAGCTCATAGTGAATTAAGTTTTGTCTTTGCATCCTCTACCCTTGTGGCTCTGGACATCAACAAAATACCTACTTATTATTTTATTTAATGTGCAGTGCTATTCATAATATTACATTACTGTAGCACAATTTAGATATTTTTCTTGTGCAAACTCCCAAAAGGGGGTTAGGTGAAAGAAAAGGGCAGATTGCAGGATAGAGACACAGTTTCCTTCACCTGAAATCAAAATGACATAGGCAGCAAAAAATTTATTCCTTTCTCCTTTCACTACATTCCCAGCAGCATTGTAGAGATGGGATATTCATAGGCAAACTCACATGGCAAGTGACACCATACGTGATGCTGAAACATACTGTTGGCTGCTAATAAGTGTGTCTAATACGGGTTGAAGCTGATGGGTCCACTAGCCAGATTCTAGGCATGCTATGTAAAAGAAGTGATTAAGCCTTTTATGGATTAAATGAGCTAACACAATAGAGGCCACCTGTCAGAGTGTTTGCCATATGAAACATCAGTGCAAAAATTATCTCAGAGGAAAGAAGGGTAGGCTTTCCCAGGAATGTGAATACAAACACAAGACTGAGATGGTGAGTGGTTTCAGAAGCAGAAAACAGTGAGGACACATGGCCTCAGTGGAAACTAAAAAAAAGTGAACTCTAGTTTTGGATAGACATCTGGATGGGATGGATGGACTGGAACCGTGCAGAATAAGATAGCCTGCTTTTAATTTTTCCTGTTTTATTGCAGAAAAGGGTCTTTAAGTGTGTTGTAAGTAAATCAGAATGCACCAAAGAAATACCTAGCATTTTCTGCTTCTAAATGAGACAAGCTGTGCTTCCTTATACTTTCAACTCATTGCTTAAATCATGCAGGTGATTTCTAACAGAGATCCAGAAGGCCAGGAGAAAAACCCACTGAGTCTGGATGTAATTGAGTTGAAGAAATTCTTATGCAGATGGTAGAAATACATGCAAAACTTAAATACTGACTAATTTGAAATTGAAACTGAACTTTGCAAAAGCAATGAAAATAGCAAGCCTGAAGCACCCCAAGAAGTCATGAACGGTGACATTTCATACAAGAAAAGAGCTCTGATGCAAAGACTTTGTTGGATATGAGAAGTCAGAGCAGGTTTCTCTCCCACCTTGAGACGCTAAAAAGACTGGTAATTGGACAATTTTTGAGGAAATTTATGCTAGGCAAACTTTGGTGAGTCTGAAGTTTGCTAATGACAATCATCTGCAGGATTTGCAGAACTGACAAGTCAGCACCAGAAAGAAAGTAAAGGGATGACATAGGAGAAAGAATTGGGAAGTGAATGACTAGAGAATGTGGATTAAATGGGGCTTTGTTATATCTTCCTAGCCTTTTTTTAAACCATACAAAGCAAGGGGAGAAAGGTCAGATAATCCTAGCTCACAAGATACCAAAAAAACCCCCCACTTCCTCTGAAAGGAAAATCCAAAGCTCATTTCTTTGAAACAATAAGACTCATTTGTCCCAGATAAATGGCTAGGAAGGTAGGAGAGAGAAGGGCATTTCCCATGTTCATCTGAAACGTTCCAGCTCTGTAGATGCTGCAGAATTTACCCAAGGAGTAATCAGCTACAACTAACACAGCACTCTCACAGGCAGTTTGGAAGCAGCATCCGAGTGGGCTGAAATACGGCTAAAAATTAGCAAAAACGCACAACAGACACTTCCAAATATTAACAAGGAATTTTAGGATGAATTAGCAATGGACATGTTTGTTCACTTTAATCTTAGATTTGCAGGATTAGAGTAAGTAAATCATAAAAAAGAACTCATAAATTTGGTGTCTGTTTTTTTTTAGTGCAGCAGTATAGTACTGGAAAGGAAAATGCCTCTTATGAGGAAACCGGAAGCTGCTATTCATCCACCTTGTGAATACAACTTGCTGTCTAAAAAGTGAATGGAAAGGGAGAGGAGACATTAAACCTGGTTCATCTACTTTATGAATGGCTGGAAACAAAATATTGGTTTATAACCATGACAAAAAAATGAAACAAGAAAATTGACTTTTCAGCAATGCAAGCTTTATTGGCAAACTACCCCACCTCTTGCAGCTCCTTTAAGGGAATGATGAGAGAGCATGGCGAAGGCCATGTAGGAAACTACAGCTTAGTTTTCAGTTGGTAGCATAAAATCACCCAAACTTTGCCCTCAGCCTCACCCACAAGCCAATTTGTTGCAGCAACCACCACATGTGAGGAAAGGTTTTGAGATGAGTGGGTGGAAATCAAGGTAGAAGGAATATTTGTGCTTTTGCTATTGTGTTGGATATCCCCCACAACCCACCTTTGGAGTGCAGACCTTCATTACTACCACCACCATCATCTTTGGTGCCAGCTTTTGAAAATACTGCAAATTGATCTTAGTTTGAAAAAACACTGGAGTTTTAATATAAGTTAAGGGTACATTTCTGGGCTTTGTTAACAGAATACATAACATTAAAAACTGGGTTCAAGATCAGGCAATTCTGTATCTACAGCTCTTTGTAGATATCTTTGAGAGAAGTGTTTTGTCCAGAGCACCATTCACAGTAGCAATTGTGTGTATATTCATAAAGCTTTTATAAACTAAACCAGAAAAATATCAAAGCACCAAAAATAGTGAAGAAAGATGCCAATGAGTTAATAGTCAGGGACACAGCTCCTGGACAAGCGTGACCACAAGTAAATCTTGGATTTGTTGTTTTCTTCTATACCTTCTGAGATGGTGATTTGCCCTGCACAGCAGCACAGATCTTAGCCTTTCTTTTTCAGTTACTAGAGGATTTGCAGAGGAGGAAAAGAAGATTACAATTCCTCTCAGCAGAAAGTAATCCTTTTAAGTTAGGTATGTCAGCATTCATTGAGAAGTGTGGGAAAGTGCATGCTACTTAAAATGCTTGACAGGTCTCAGAGAAGTGTGGTGGCAGGAAGATGGGAGCAAAGCCCCCAGTCATGATTACAATGGACCCCAAATTAGCGACTCTTAGAGGGGGCAGTGAAAACAGAGTTCAGGAGCAAGGATTAATTCTAATGTTTATTCAGCTTGGTAAATTCACAGCAGTAAAGTCCAAAATTATAACCTAGAATGGTATTTGTTCATTTGAAACTCATGGCAAACAAATTTTCTGTTTACAAGGTCACTTCAGGGAGATGGTGGCTCTGTCCCGTAATTTTATTGTACATCAGGATGTCAGTGTTGTGTTACTGATGGATCTGCTCTACCTGATACATATTCTGAGCAGCTCATAATTCCTTTAGTACGCATTTGTTCTGTTTGGAAAGTTATAGTCTGATTACAATGGCCATGCTGAGTCCAAGACAGAACTTACTGTTAGGAGTTTCATTGCATAGTTTATGAGTCCAAAGACTTGGACTAAGGCATTATCAGCAATGCTCTCATGAAATGCTGAGCAAGGTCAGACACTACTCCAGACCCAGTCATTGTGAAATAATTCCGGTCTAGCGTATAAGGCTGAAGTTGAAGACTGCTCAGAATTCAGCTGAACCTCATCTGAGCAGCTGATGAGATCCTACGGACAAGGCAATAACACAAAAACTGTTGGGTACTAGAAAAATGAACTTTGAAGTAATATGAAAAGAGGTAAAGAAAATGGGCAGGAATTCAGTGATAGGAAGTCCATGCTCACAAATCTTTGAGGTGAAGCTGCAAAAAAATTAAACTAACAAAATTTTAAAAAAACCCACTCTTCTAATAGAGCAACAGAAAGAGCAATAACTGACAATAAGGGTTTGAAAATGCTGAGAAGAAGAATGATTGCGAAAGTACAAAATGAAGCGTAAAGTTAACAGAAAAAAAGAGAAACAAAGCAACAAATTGCATAAAATAGCTGAAGATATCAGGCAGTTCATAATGTATCTGTAACAGCATAATAGCTGCACATCTCTATTGTGAGAGAATGGAATTTTATTCACTCTAATTTAGCACAGGACAGTCAACGCAGTCATTTCAAATCTGTTGTTCGCAATCCAAGATAGAATCTTGACAGCTTTTAACAAACAAAGTGCTTCAAAATGTAGACTGTTGTGGACAAGTGAAAGAACCAAACTGAAGGTCAGCAATGGAATACATAAAGCACAAGTCTTTCAGGAATGTATTGCACAGGAGATCTTTATTCTTTTGTATTTTAAGAAGTCTGCATTTCAATTTTGCTGATATTATACATAATTCCTGCATTTTGTCTTCTACTGAATTCTTTCCTCCCCACCTCATGTCCAAAGCTGCTTATTTCTGCAGCCTGAGTGACAACTGCAGGTGCCTCTATAGGCAAACCAGTATTTAAATGGCCTGCTTTGGCTAAATGGTTCTTTGTTTGCATGTAACAACTTTCCTCACATTCTCTCTTAAGAAATATTCTCCATATGGTTGGAATATAAAGGCTTGGAAGTACTTAAATGGGTAGTCTGCCATGTGTTACGCTGAGGATCAGATACCATGGTAGTGGAGGTGCTCTTCCACTTTTAAGAGTGGCTGTTCAGAGGAGGGCATTTTCTCATCTGTCCTTCACTTTCCAACAAAAATCATACTTTTTTCTGACTTCTAAGTCAATCATTGCAGCACAGTATTTAAAAGACCTAGTCAGACCTGGGAACTCATTGTGGTGGGCAGACTGCACAGCACATATCGAAGCATCCCCTAAACGAGAACATATACATGACTTTTAATTCTATGTAATTCAGAAGGTATTAAAATAGCCAAAACAGTCTGAATTAATTTTTAGCATGGTAATTCACAATTGGTTTTGAAGGTAAGCTACAGAGTAACACAGTTGGTTCCTTTGATTTGCTTTTATCAATTAAAAAACTACAAAAGTAGTTAGCATGGGCTTATTTCAGCCACATTATGTGGGCAGGTGGATTTCTTGCTGTTCTGCTCCAACTATCCAGACTAGAGGGTTTACAGAAGATTACCCTTATGCTGCTAGACAGAAGCCTGGGTGTGAAACATACCCTTAGACCTTATCCTGAGATCCCCCTGTTCAGACACAGACATCAATTGCTCTCCTATTTCTGGGAGGGTCTGGAGCACAAGTCTGATGAGGAGCAGCTAAGGGAACTGGGGTTATTTAGGTAGGAGAAAAGGAGGTTCAGGGGAGACCTAATTGCTCTCTTTGGCTACCTGAAAGGAGGCTCCTTTCAGCCTGGCAGCCGCTGTCCCGTGTGCGGGAAGGAGCGGACGGTGCTGGGAGCGCGGGGGGAACGCCCGCACCGCGCGGGGCCGGCAGCGCCACGGACGGGCTCCCCGCTCCGCTCCGCTCC
>JAWWMO010000083.1:30847201-31015953 GCA_035047845.1 Dendrocincla fuliginosa | reverse complement strand
CGGTTACCGGGGCCGGGCCCAGACCCGGCGGGGCACCCCCCGCCCCGGGCGCGCCGTCCCGGGCGGGCCCGGCCCCGGCCCCGGCCCCGGCGCCGCCGAGCGCACAGCCCTCCACGTGGCGCGGCCGCCCCGGGGCTGGGAAAGGCCGGGGAGGGGGAGGAAACCGGCCCCGCGGCGCTGCTGCGGTGTGATGGGGAGGAACCCTGCTCGTTAATTAGTCTGTGTGAGCCTGGGAATGCTAATTCGGAAATGGATAATTAATTAATTTATTTTTAATTCTGGTAGCTTTTTGGTGGTGGTTGTTATTGAAACGCCGCGATGCCACCACAAACACATATTTGAGTCTCCTGAATCCATGTCAGTATTGGGGAGGCTGGAGGCTTAAGGACAGACATAGGCGTGCTTCCATTGGCGTGCCCGGCTATGGTCTGCGCCAAGCCTGGCACATGCTTGGGTGCATCGGGCTGGTTGTGCGCTTCACATCTTAGGAGGAGGTATAGCTGTGGAATCATAGAATAGTTTGGGTTGGAAGGGACCTCATCTAGTCACAGCTTCCCCCCCACCCCTGAATGAGGAGTGCCATCTTCAACTAGATCAGTTTGCTCAGAGCTCCATCCAACCTGACCTAGAATGTTTCCAGGGATGGGGCATCCACCAGCTCTCCAGGCAACCTGTTCCAGTGTTTTACTGGTTTCATTAATATGTAATCTAAATTGACTCTCCTTCAGTCATGGTGAGCTTCCCAGGTGGTGGGAAGGAGTGAGGAGAAAGTCAGCATCTCAGCTCTTGCTGATGGAAAGTTAGGGCTTTACATGGATTTTTGTGAACAGGAATATTGTAGAGACATTGGAATGTTAGGACCTCTGTTCTGTCAGAGACTTTGTAAACATTCTACCTGTGTAGGACGTCAGGCCACTCATTATCAGTGTGAAGATAAGGGCACTATAAAGCAGTTTGGAAGAAACCTGGTTTACAACAGAAGCAAACAGCACTTCACTTCTCACCTCTGGTGCTGGGACAAGAGGTTCTTACCATCTGCTAGTCACCTTTCTGGTGTGCAGCTAAAAGACTGCACATGTTTCTTTTAAGGCTCAGCAATGGGGAGAAGGACACAATCTGTTCTTGGTGCTTTCCTGTTTCTCAGGGGAGTTAAATTTTGTCTGAGCGCAGCTTTCTGCTGGCTCTGCCTCCTCTTTGTGATACACTGGTGAGCAGTGAGTTCAGTCCTGCCTGGGCCAGAAGGATGTGGTGGCAAAGGTTTCCTTGCCTCTGAAGTCACAGATTGTCTGCTGACAGGCAAATTAACTTGTATGTGCCCTCTTTGAAAACAATTGCCAAAGAAGTCAGCAGTACAAAATTGTTTTGAATCACTATACCTGCAGTTCCATTTCCTGTCCCAGGGTCTAATTTACCGGGTCCTTGCACAGCAGTTTCAGTGTACAGAGCTCTTTAAAGGAAGAGCTGGCTGACAAAGCACTTGCACCCAAAACGCCTGGACACAATCTAGACACAAAGTGGGGACACATTGTGTGCCTATGATATTGTAGAAAAGTGTTTTCCTTGGAATGCCCTGGCTTGGAAAGTAATTAGGCACTACCACAGATGAAAAGGATGCTCTTGAATTATGCAGAATTGATTCAGAAATAGCTGTTGCAACTGTTTGGATTGGTGAAAAATTAGATAGTACAAAGGAATAGATAGTACCAGTTGACAGAGGAATAGATAATACCAGTTGACAGAGTGTTTGGACTGTGTTCATATGTCAGCGTGCTGATATTCACAGTATTATCAGTGTTTTTGAAAAGTAGGAAATTGTTTCCAGGCAGGTATTGCCTATGGAAGGTGGCATTTTAAATGACTCACCGTATGATTATGATAGCTGGACATTGCTTATTTTAGGATAATGTAGCTTGATGGGCATTAACTTATCAGTTTAAATAAGGCAACATAGAAACCATATTCTGCTGTTCCAAAAATAACAGAATTTACCAATATGTCATGGAGTTCTTGGATTTAGCAGTAGGTTGTCTGAGCTGAGATTGCCAGAACTTTTTCAGGGGGCACCCCAAAAATCCCAAGAGTTGCTGCTGTGACAGATTTACAGGCTCAGGCATAATCCATCTTCACCTTCACTAGAATCAAACTATCCCTGCAAAGATCATAAAAGTGGGTGATGACTACTCATTCTATCACTTGTTCCTTTTTTTTTCTCTGAACACTTGCTTGCCTTTCAGCCTCCTGCCACTTGTGCCAGGAATATACCTCACTGTCCAGAAGGTTTCAGGTTTTTGTGCTCTAATGCTGTTGAAAAATCGTGAAGATCATCTGGGATCCTCCTTGCCTTCCTAGACTTGATTGTTGTTCTTGAATATCAGGCTGGTTATATGGTGTTGACAGTCCTGTTGGCTGTGCATCCAGCTGATTCTTCTGCACTGTAATAAGGGACTTTGCATTTCTTTGCCTTCCATGTCTTTCACACATTCATATGATGCATAAAATTAAGCTTTTACAATGCTGTTCGCCTTTCCAGTGGAAAAATCAGCATCTTGACTTCTACATAGTTTTGGTTTATTGGTTTGGCACCTATTGACATTCTAGCTGGGGCCCTCTGTTCTTGCAGTGCTGCCCACAATTGTCAGCCTTGGAGTGTTTCCCTGTTAGGTTGTTATTTTGGGGTATGAGCCAAATCCAGTACCTGTAACCCTTGGGTGGCATACATTGGGCTTGCTTCTCTGCTGAACCTGGGACAAGTCAAGAGGCTTTCCAGCATATGTTGGAGGTGTGACTTTGCACAGATTTGGTTTGTGTGTCTGTTCGGAGTTAAATTGGGATTATTTCAGTTTGAGTTTGAACATGGGTGAAATTGTCCTCTGCTTTGAATAGGAATGTCGATACATTGTGCAATCTTGAATAAGGCAATACAGCCCCAGCTGGCTTTCTTTTTGTGGTAGGAGCAAAAATAAGAAATTAAATCTAGCCCTGCTTTCTTACACTGTATGTTTCCTGATACATCAGTGTTGGAGAAGAACCTGTTAGTGTCACAATTGGGAGGAAAGTGATACATACAAGTAACTCTTAAAAAAATTAAATATGGTAGTCAGTGGTGTAGAAATAACTGATGTTTCACAGCAAATTCATGGATGTGCATGCAGGCAAGCATTCTCTCCTCGCAGCCTACAGAATGGATAGTTACATCTTTTCTGGCTTTGGTATCAGGAAAGTTGGTTTTTCACTTGAAACATGAGAATTCTTCCTGTTGATGTGGAAAGTAAAACAGCTCACCTCAAGCTTTTCTTTTTTACCTTGCCTAACAAGACAGGTGAAATTCATGGGGACAGTTCTGGGAAAAATGTTCTTGTGACTAATGGGGACCTCAGATGCCTTATTTTTCCCATCACTTGTGACTGAAAACAGATCTGACAATGCTCCTGGCCTCATTTTCTGTCTCTTGTCAGCCTTGGGCCTTTATGACAGCCCTGTCAGCTTCCACAGGCACACACAAGCTACCTGCTCCTTGTTCTGTGGGAATGGTAACTACATGCAGCCCAACACATCCAAGTGTCCTCCTGGATGTACTGGTGGTATTTAGTCAAATTCGGAGAAGGGAAAACTGAGAGGTGTGGTTGTTTTGAGCTTCGGACTTCTGCTGAAAAAAGACGGGATTGGTTATTCGGGCAGTTGTTGGATTGTGTGCTGTTTGTAGCAGGGAAGGTTTGCTGCTGCTTTTGAAAATTACCTTGTGGGGGTTTTAAATAAGTAACTGTGTCTTATGTGCAAAAACAAATGAGTTCAGTTGGTGTAAAATCTCCTATTAGAAATAAACCTGGCTTTTTCAGCAAATGTGATTTATTTTCAGCTTTGCTAGACTTTTGGTATTTATCCTTTTTAAAGGGTATCTTTAAAGATGTTACTTCTCACATCTGCAGCATTGCAGCAGACCATTGGGTCTGAACCTTTGGTCTGTTGAAATATTTTCTCTGACCAAGCTTGGAATTTTCATCACCTCTTTGCTTTCCTGCCTTTTTTAGGTGTTTAGTGGCAGAAATGTTCTGTATTGAATGCCTGTGTCATTAAGGTGTTTGGAATAGGTTAATATTTTGACATTTGTATTTAGGCAAATATGTATTTATTTTGTTCATATATAGTAATTTGTTGACAGAGTTAAAATCCTAGACTCTGATGCTGATTGCAAATCAGTTTCAGAATGTAGTTATTTGTATACTAAAAGTTAAAAGTGAAAGTGTCTGTGGCTTCCAGGACTACACAATAAATGACAGCAAATGAACCTATCAGGGCAGAGATGTTTGGTGCACACTTGTCTTTGATGTGTGTCTACTGATGGCAGTGGACTTCTGCCGGGAATAAACTTGCTTTGTGATTTCAGGTGTAGAAATACAGGATTTCAGCAGTAGAAACAATGTTGATGAGCAAGCTTCATTGTGAGGATGCTCTTTTTAAACTTCTGGAGTATCCCCACCTTGTACGTGTCAGATGTTCTCTGTTATTCTCTTAAGCCCTTTCAGTAAAATAAGGACTCATCAATGATTGAATGAGATTTTTTGTAGTCGGGCTGTGAGGGGGAGCAAGTCACAAACTAAAATGTTGACGTTCTGCAGTAAGTTACTTAAATCGACACCAGTACCTTAGTATTTGGGAATGTATAAAGATTAAAAAATCTTCTACTGGGAAAGAGTTTGGGGTTTTTTTGGTTCAAAATCAGTAATTTCACCCCCATAATGACTCCTGGTGCAGATGCAGAAGCAATAGATGATGAAGAAGAAATTAGGCATATAGTAATCACAGCAGTGGCTAACTCAGCTGTACATTACCACAAGAGCTAATGCAGTGGCTCCTGGAAGCAATTTATTCATAGCAGCGAGGCTTATAGCTCCTTGTATGTTTTTCAATTAAAATGCATAATGCTTCATTTTTAACACTGCTTTGTAGTGAGTGAATTCCATCACAGCAGCAGATTCTGGCTGTTGGCTGTGGGAGGCGGGGGTAAGGGAATATCCAGAGGGGTTCAAGTAGGGACAGCACGACTTCAGCAGAATAAAATTAGGCCCATGTTCACCAGTTACTGTAGCTTATTTCAGCATGATACTTTGGTCAAGTTACTGCTTGCTCTTTTAATGAAAGTGGGAATTTTTCAGTAACATTGTTTTTGGAGAATGAACCTCCCTTGGATCATTCATCCTGGTGCAACTAAATTTAAAAGAAAGGTAAAATAATAATAAAAAATAATCATTGTATGGGGGTCTCTATGAGAAACCTTGGTTGTCTGTGGCAGTGGAAAAAGGCAAACTGCTCTCAGTTCTGAACTTCATCTCAGGAATGTTCTGTTGAACATTCAGAACTGGAGAACAGCTCCTTTAGATGAGGAACTGGCCTGTTACCATGTATTTTTAAGTCTGAGAAGTACTTTCTCATGGAGTTAAACACCCTGCATATCGCATCCCCTTTCTTGCCCCAGGTCTTGAGTCTCCATTTAGTGATTAACACAGTCTCTACAGAATTTTCGTGGAGTTTAGCTAAATTAGGTACAATTTATACATAACATGTTTTATGATACAGATCTGTACTTGCATAGGAGTATAAAAATAAGTTGTTCTGTTGCCAGTTTGAGTTTTTCTATTAAGTTGGCACATCTGACTCTTATCTTCCATCTTGTTTTGAATCAGAAACAGATACCCAAGGATGTGGCCAACATTTTTAATGCCCCTAGTGACAATGAAGATTTTCCAGGCTTCCAAGATGATGCTTCCAGGCAGAACTTTTTGTCAGAGAACAGCTATGCTAGTTTTGATTCCCTGGAGTCTGGAAAAAAGGTAGGAATGGATTGCCATGGTCTGGTTATGCTCTTTGGATGCACTAGTACTGTGAGCCTCTGTCAAAGCTCTGTGAACTCTAACTTGCACAAATTTTGCCGTCCTCATATTAAAAATAAATGTAAACAAACTTGCTATCCTTTTTAGAGTTTAATGATTGCTTTTGAAAACTCCTTCATAATAGAAAATGGGTTTCATTAGAAGGCAAGTTTAAGTGAAATAGGTAAGTTTAACAAATGTGAAAGAGAATTACCATTGTGAGTTGTTGTGGTCTGGATACCTCAGACAGTGGAAATGCATGGTACTGGATGGCCTTCTGTGAGTATGCAGACTTCAAGGTATTTCTTCCAGAAATTTATCTCAGTGTTGTTTCTGTACTAAAATCATGTTTTAATAGTGGTGACCCACAGAAACCATCAGCTCCTGCTGCAATAGTGCAACTTACTGGATCTTTGCTCTCTTGATGTTGAAGTAGCTTGGATCAGCACAATGATTTGATATTTTTCTTTCTCTGATTTGGTACCTGGAGGTAGCAACTGAAGTCACAAGAAAGGAATACAACTGGTGTGCTATCTTGACTGCCAGAAAATTTAGTTTTTAGTATTTTAGAAGCTTATAATTATCTATTTGATAGACATGGGCTAATGTATTGTAAGATACCTCTGTCATTTGTGCTCTCAAAAAGGTCTCTCCAATTAATAAGAAAATTGAAAATGCCTTTTTTTTTTTTTTTTTTTTTTTACTTTTCTTTGTCCATCAGGCCAGTACCTGGTTAAGAGGTGCTGATGACAAGGAAGCTTGTTAGTGTTAGGAAATGAAACAGACAGAACAAGGCTTGTACAAGTATGTCCTGCTTCTGGGCCTTTATAGGCAAATGACCTAAGGAATGTGCAGAAACCTCTTATGGGTAGAGCAGCAGTCTTTGCTTATAGAGAGGGATGATGCCTAAAATGTAATGAAATATCCTGGGTCTACATTGGTTTGTAATCTTGTTGCTAGACTGTACTGAAAACTTCATAAATCCAGGAGGTAGCTTGCTCTTGAATTTTTGACTATGTGTGGAGCATCAAGAAGAGAGAGGAGGTGGTGGTGGAGGTGGAGCCCAAGCTTCTGCCTCTGCTCTCTGCCTGGGGACTGCAGATACCTTTCCTTATTTCTCTTTCCCTTGGTTTCCCAGCTTGTGAAATGGAGATTATGATAAGGGTCTTTGCTGAAAAGCATTTTAAAATCCTCTGATGAAAAATGCTGTGGAAGAGCTAGGTACTGCTAATTTAACATGCGTTACTGAGAATCCCAGTGAGACTTGTTCCAAATTCACAGCTGGCACTGCAACCTTCCTCATCACATCTGTGTTTCCCTGGGGCTGAGAATTATTTTAGATGTTCATTAGTATTAACTCCTTTACCACTAAATGCTACAATAAAAATATCCTAAGTTCCATCCAACTGCAACATAACCCGCAGTCCTTGCGCAGCAGGGCCCTCTATCAGGATGAGCATCATCTGGAGTTTATGATGCCAAACACCACTATTGCTGCGAAAGACCAGAGGTACTTGTGTAGGAAATGAAAAGGTTTTGGTGTGAAGGGCAAAATGATGGGAAGTTGAGAAAAATTCTGCAGTTGTTGGTAGAGGAAGCAAGGTAGCTGCCCTGCCGAGGTGGTGAATGGGGTGCTAGTGCATCTGGTGTTCCCTCAGATGCTGATGCGTAAACGAGTTAACAAGTAGTGGCCTCTGTTTACTTGCTTTTCCTTAGGGCTTTCTGCAGTCCTACTCTCATAATCTTTGCACTTCTGCTGAGCTTCCACCACTTCTTCCATAGATATCCTGATGTGTATTTTACCTCTTGTGGACTGTTCTTCATAGAAATAACAGCATAGCTCTACATGTGTTGAGTTACTTTAGCTAATAAACAGCATATTTCCGCCCCTCCCCCCAAACTTCATTGTGTTTTGGGTTTTTTTTAAACACAGAGTGCATAAAAATGCCAGTTTCCCTTCAAGAAATGCAATTTAACTTTAAAGTAACTTCCCTATTGTGTTTGTTCCTTTCTCAAGCAGCTGCACTGCAGCTATCGGCAACGAAAGAATGGAGTAATTTTGCTCAGAGAAAACTCATTCCAATTACCCATAATAATTTGTAGTTGTTTTAAGTGTAAGAAAAGTGCATATGCAGTAGCTTCCCCCTCCCAGTCCTCTCTTAAGTTTTTCCAGTCATTTATTGTAGCTCTTTTTCATCAGACATTATCTTAATGTAAAGAATTGTGTAATTAAAGTTAGGGAAGGGAGGGAATTGAAAGGAAGAATAAAGATATTTAGCAAATGTATTGTATTAAAATTAATTTTTCTTTCTCATGTGGGAGGAATAAATATCAGAGGAAAACTGGGGAAACACTTGTATGTTGCTGCTTTCAAGTGACAGGTATGGTGTGAACATGTGAACAAGACTTTTGGGAGACTACCAGAGAAGTTGGCAAGATGGTTTTCTACTAGTTCTGATTGGAAGTATGGAAATACATTTCTGATTTAGTAAAAGTATTTAATTTCTTTGGAATGTAATGTGCATATCATGAAGAGTGTTTTAATGAGATCTTTTAACTTCGTGGACTATAGACAGAAATTTAGGATCTGTCTACCCTAGAACTGAGTGAATGATAAACTTCGCCCAAAACCAGAGAGTTGAGCAGTTGAAAGGTGGAGGGATGTTAGGCTGTTCAAAGCTCTGTGGATTTGTGTTGGTATCTGTCAGTTCAGTGATGGTGTGACAGTGTGAGAAGAAGCAGACTCCCATCTCCAGGAGGCTGTACTGCTGCAGTAAGCCCAGAGGAGATAGTTGTTTCTACTGCAATGTCAAATAAAGGAGGGCTTTTTCTTACTGTAATTGTGGTTTGTATTTTCTTTTATTCAAGGCCTGTTTTTTTTACATCCACAAGAAAACTTAAAAAATATGATAATTTACGCATAAGAAAACTGATACTTTATTTTTTTTGGGTAGTAGCGAAGAAGGGGAGGAAGAGGTGAAGAAGAAAGTTTCCCCTCAAGATGCAGCTCAGTTAAAGCCCTGTGCGTAAAATGAGGGGGAAAAAAACCCCTTTCTGGCTTAAAATAACTCAGTGCTGAAACTCTGAATGTCTTCTTTTTATCCTTTGACGGGCTTTGCCTGCAAAGTGCTTTCATAGTATATGCCATTGTAGTTGGTACCATCTTGAACCTCAAAGGAGGTTTATTGTGGCTGTGTGACTACTCTGTATCTGTCTCTCACGGCTACTGGCTGGTATTTTTGCAGGGGGTCCAGTTTCAGTCCAGATACCTCACTGAAGAACTGCGGAGGATTTTCACTGAAGACACAGACTCTGAAACAGAAGCATTTGAAGGCTTTGCTTCAAATGAAGTGCATGTGAACAAGAAGGAAGTTCTGGTAAAGGCATTCATACCTACATGTGAATATATATGTTTGTGATTTTTTTTTTTGAATTTTGAATTTTTTGTGTCTCTTCTGTGTAAACCTCATGTTCTAGTAGAATTTTTTCTGATATACGATGATGTTCTAACTTAATGCTGAATTAAACTATGTGTTACCTTAAAAGAGATTTATTTAATGTAGCAGCACGTATTAGAAATGAGAATGTCTTCCCCTGCTTGCAGGCTGACTATGCTGGGCATGATTGTTCCTCTGGAGACAGCCATGTCTGTATCCCAGACTATATTAATATGTAGATTTTGTATCGATCTCTGCACAGAAGGAAATTATGTACTGTGAACTTCTAAAAATTTGTTGATTTAAGTGAATTTATGATTCTGTTTTTGAGTGGTGAGACTGCTGTCTAGAACTAGTGATTTAAAAATGACCTTTATTGTGTCACAGCCAGTAATGTAACATGGGATTCTTCCTGCCCCTAGACAGTGGACTCAGACTTGAGTGACGAAGAACATGGTAATTTACTACATAATGGGGAAGGAGAGGAGGAAGAAGCAAAGAAAAAAGTTTCCCCCAAGAGAAGAAGCTTTGGCCTTCGTGTTGCTTTGCAGTTTCCCACCAGAAAGTCATCTGAGAAAAAAGTGCCTGAACAGGCTTTGTCTGACTTGCCTCTAAAGGACAGTGAATCCCTCACACCTCTTTCAAGAGAAATAAGCTGCAAGCAGTCAGACAAACTAGAAGGCTCCACTTCAGAGTCTGAAGAAGATATTAAAGAAACACAGGAGGAAAGTTCCAGTGCAATGCTTAAGAGAGCCATAAATATAAAAGAAAATAAAGCCATGGTAAGACTTATGATTGGTGTTTTGTTTTTTGATGTTTGCATGCAAGTGCTTAGTTTCAGCATACTTGAATTTTGGGGTCTCTGCTGCTGCTGTGCTGGGAAAATCTTACGGTGAATTTTTCTACCTGAGAAAACCCCTCAGCACTCAGATGTTTACCTAAAACCAGAGCTGAAACAAGCATTTTTGATGTGGATGTAAACAAAGGTACAGATACCCAAGTTTTGTGGCCTTATATTCAGAACATGTCAGAAAAACAGCTAGTCCTTTCAAGTGGTTTGTGGTGTCATTTGCACAGTAAGAGTTTCTGCTTTTTGTTTGTGCATGACAGATCTGCTGAAGTTACTGATTGGAAAACCAGCTAAAAAGTGCCAGGGGTCATAAATGTAATTTTTCAGTTGTGTGGGATGTGATTTTTACAGTTATGCTTTACTATATAACTGCTGAAAGTGTGTGTGTGTGTAGGTGTGGAAAAGCAAGGCACTGTTCACTAATGCTTTTTCCTTTACTGTCCAACTTGCCACCAGCACTCTTTAATTATGCTGCCATGTCATCTTATTTGTGTTTGGTCCTTAGTAGCTTCTTCAGTTTTACTGTATTTCAGGAAGAGTTGCAGCTTCCAAGCAGTTTTGGGGCTCAAGCACACCTCTTAAGTGTGTGGGCCTGCAGCTCCTGTGTAAAAACTTGCTGGAGTTTTTGTACCTGTGTTTCTAATCTGTCTGCCCACTGCTGTTGTCTTGGTCTTGCTGCTCTTTGACCCTTCTCACCTTCTATTCTTCCTTGCAGTTCAACCATTGCAAAATTCACTGGCACCCTAGGTGCATCCTAGGTGCAGTACTGTAATGACATTAAATAACTCTTAATAAATGCTACAGTGAAGTACTTACTGAGAAATGCTGTATTCAGCTTTTAATCTCGATTGCCATGGCAGTCACAAGAGACCTAGCAGCTTTACTCATCACCACTATCAGTGGCTTTTCAGAAGATAGCCTCGTTGGGGAATTTCAGAACAAGTCAGTGTTTTTCAGACCTATCAGCCACTGCTTCTGTGAAAATGTACCTCCAGGTACAACATCTCTTACATGGTGCATCTGATCATCCTGCTGAAGTGCTTCTGATGATGCGTGTGCTATGGTTTCAGGAACTGCCAGTGGGGCTCAGTAGCTTTATGACTTTGTAAATGAGCATGTACCCATGTCGCTGGGTGTATCTGCACTGCTGAAGACACTGAGTTCTCTAGCAAAAAGCATAGGTGTATCAGCAGTCATTCAGTAAAACAGCCCACAGGGAACATCTTACTGTTTTCTGTCCAAGGGCACTCTGTCTTGCTTCCCTTCTGCCTATCATATGAACTGACTTTCTCGTTATCAGTCACAGATGTCATGGCCATGTTGTAATGTGCTCCTTTAGTGCTGTTTCAGCAAGATTTTATGTAATTCTGTCTAATTCTAGTTCCCAGTAACAGTTAGCGGGAGCTATGAAGTTAGCACCACTAGAGTGCAGAGTTTTGCTCACTGAGGAGTAAATGAACCCCTTTTATGAGCCTCATTTAAGTAAAGTGCCTTCAGACAGGTTTCATGGCACTGAAACTTATGTTTAGATATAATTTGAAGTGCATGTGAAGAGAGAATAATAGGTGTTGCTTGTTTGTAAGTTGCAGTGGGTTTTCATTGTGACATCATTTGATTTCAGCTTGCCCAGCTGTTGGCAGAATTGAATTCTATACCGGACCTCTTCCCAGTGAAAACGCCCACCTCAACTCCTTCGGTAAGTTTTTGGTACTGGCTAGTGGTGACAGTTTTTGTTAGGTTTAAGGTTAAAGCGTGTCATCATTTTCTTTGGGTTTGGATGCATTATTTGTATAATTTGCTATTTTTGACTTCCAGCCTGTCTCCTTGTAACGTGCCTCTCATTTCTTTCAAAGGAAATAGCTAAAGTGTATGGTTGCAAGCAGACTTGCTTTCTGCATCTTGTTTATGCTGTCAGATTTAGTAGCTGCCTTTATGTTAGGTGTCCATGCAGGACTTCTGTTGCATGAATTCAATCATGCAGTAATTGGCAGGTGTGACAGTATCAAAAGGGTATCTTGCACCTCAGAAGAATTTCCAAGTTTTAGGCATCTTGAACTAGGACAAACAGCTTATTAATGCCCTTTCAGTTTAAAAAGTTTAAAAGAAAATAAACTAGAATTTGGATTGTTCCTCAGAGGTGTATTCAGATTGTGGGAAAATCTGAACATTTAGCTACCAAAGAACTACTAGTAAGAACTAGCTTCTAACTTAATATCACACATGTTAAATTTTGGTGTGGTTGCGTGATGTTAATTGGAATAGAATTTGACATGAAGATGTGGTGGTTTAAAATGAGCAGAAAGTTATAGTCTACAGGGATAATACTTAAAAATGCTAGAAATTGGTGAGGTTTGGCTTAACAAATAAGGAGCAGGAGAACAACAGATTAATTCATGATAGTACAAGTGTGGTACAGACATTTTCAGATAATTTCTCATGTTTAACACTACAAACAACTAAAAAGACAGTTATTGGAATCTTCTTCTCTTTCTAGAAACAGAGGAAGACCCCAAGGAGGACATTTTCTGAAGGCCAGATAACACGCCGAATGAACCCAACCAGAAATGCTCGTCCTCCAGAAAAATTTGCCTTGGAAAAATTTACTGTGTCGGCTGTCAAATTTGCAGAACACATCCGTAGCTATAGACAACAAAACCTCTTGAAGAGACTCAGTGTGGTATTTGCCAGACTTTTGATATCTCCAGTACTCAGAAATTAGGAAACATTTAAATTGTTGGCCAGCACTTAGACCAGACATCACATTGTACAGAAAGTTGTTGAGAATCTTTGGTTGGGATTAGCTACAGAAGAAGTTATCTTCAGGCCTTTCTGCCTCATCTTTCATGTGTTAAGCGGGCTCTGTTTGTGACCTGTGTTGTCCATGTGTAAAAAGGCAGTTTACTTACAATCTGTTACTTATTTGTTGTCTGAAAATTACTAGCCTGAGGAAGACTAACTTTGCATCCGCACAGGCTGGATACCAGTTCTGCCTGTAGGAATGAGAATGCTGGGCATAGTTGAAGCGTTGTAGAGGGAACTTGGCTATTAGAAAAAGTGGATTAGCACCAAATGAGAACCTGGGCAGGTGAATGACTGTTTTGGACAGAATAGAGCTGATTTTCGAGTGAAGGATAAATGAGGTCTTAAGAGACAGGTATGGGGAAGACTAAGAATCGGGTGAGATTTATCCATGAATAGGGGTCAAAGAGAAGGATATTTGGAAGGAATAAACCCACAACTACCACTTAATAGTGAGTGGAGAGCTGTCTTCCAAATGACAAAGAGGACAGAAAGAAAGGGAGGGCTGAGTATGGCAGGACTAACCTTCAGTAAAGGTTTTTTCACAGGATATTAAATATTGTCATTGGAGAAAGCAATTAGAGAGTATTTCCAAGGAGATGGAAGGAGGAAAGCAAGAGAAGGCAGATGATCGTAGTTTCATATTTTGAGAGGAAAGAAATGGAGTATGAGGAGTTACAGTGAAGGAGTGCAGGGAATGCAAAGAAAAGAAGATGGCAGAAATCATGTCAGGGATTTGTGGAAACAGCAGTAGTAATGATGGAGAGGAAGAACACTGAAACTGAATAAATAAAAAATGTAATAGAGAAAAGGTTAGGCAGGGGAGAGAAAGAGGCTGTTAATTTGGAAACTATTCCCCGTTCTTTTGGTGGTGCTTGTGCCTATAGCCCACCCACTCTGGACTGCATACACATTAAAAATGAAAGAATTTGTCACCAAGTGTGGTGACAGAGTCTTCATGACATCAGACAAAAGATATTGAGATGAGTTTGTTTAGCAGGAGGATTGTGGAGTGCGCAAAAGAAGGAGATCATCAAAGTACTCGTCTCATCGTCCAGTCGAAGATATTACTGAAGAGGACTTGGACAACATTGCAATCACTGTTAGAGACAAAATCTATGACAAAGTTCTAGTAAGTGGCTGCTGTATTCTTTAGTGTGTCTGTGTGATTGAAATTGAGTCTCTCACTGGTGTTTGCTGAAAGGTGTGCTTTCCTGAGGTTTTAGAGAGTGCAGCTCATCATTATTATGTTACACAAGCATAACTTTGTCAGGCTTCTGTGGACTTGGCTGTGCTGGTTGATACACCCCATCAGCTTTTTGCCTTGGGAAAGAAGTGCTTTCTTGCCACAGAGCTATTAAGTGAAATTTGCTATAGCTATGACACACCACTGATAAGAGTTAGCATCCTTTTTATCTCTCATTCTCAATATAAATATTGTGTTGGTTGTACCATAAAATAATAGTGATCCCTGCTGTTTCTTCTACCCCCTGGAAATTACATTTCTGTACAGGTTGGGTAATTTCCAAAGTTGTTTATGGAACTCCTCTTTCCTTTCTTTCACTGGCTTTGGCTATTGATTGTCATAAAGATCAGCTTACTTTGTATTTCGTGCTTTATTGTATTGTCAGAGATTAGCCACAAGGTCATTTTCTGAATAGTTCTAGGTTTTTCTTAGACAGCAGAATGGATGAGAACTGTGACATGAGGTTCATGTAGTTTGAGACTTCCAATGCAAAGCTGGGCACTGTCTCTGCAAAATTCCTACCATTGCTATATAATTTATCATAATAACAGAACTTTTGGTTCTTACTAAGATTTTCATTGCTGAATTTGACTCTGGTTTGAAATTTGTGCTTATTATTAGGAAAGTTTGTCACTGAGCTTTTAAGATGTACTAGGATGTTTCTTCTCCTTTCCACTTTTAGGGTAGTACTTGCCACCAGTGTCGACAAAAGACAACTGATACAAAGACAATCTGTCGCAACCAGGGCTGTGGAGGAGTAAGGGGGCAGTTTTGTGGACCATGTCTTCGAAATCGATACGGTGAAGATGTGAAATCGGCTCTACTTGATCCAGTAAATATCTTGGGCCTGGAACAGTGCAATGAGTAATAGATGCTCATGGTAACATGGTGTTCAAACTTTTTTGCCATGAGATCTGTAGTACTGTTATGACTGACACTGATTTTGTTTAGAACTCAATTGGAAGGTGCTGGACCTGGGTTTGCATCCACCTATCTTTGTGCTTTGTGACTCCACTTACTTGGCAAATAGTGGTGGGGAAGCGTGAACAATTTTAAGAAAAGGAATCTGTCTACTTTCAGAAAAATGCCAAAACATTTCTTAATGTTCTTAGTAACCTGACATGCAAAGCAGGCTCCTTGTTTTAGATTTTGATGTTAAAATATGAGAAAAAAGGAGAAGCATAGTTAAAAGTCTTAGGGTTCATTCCTGTTGTCTTTGTAGTCCCCTGAGACATTGAGCAAGGAGAAAGCACAGGTGGCTGCTGGAGAATGAGGCACATGGGTATACAAAAGGTCTCTTGGCAGAACAGGGTGCTCTGGGCTTGGGTTGTTCTGGGACCTTCTCTCCTCCAGAGATGAGCTTTTTTGGGCTATTCTGAAGGACAGCAGAAAGCTGTGGCTCTGATGTGCTGGCCCATTGTGGTAGTGGCTGCTATATTAGCACCTGTGCTGCTATGTGCAGTTGCTGAGCAGCTTGGAGATGTCTGACTTCATGTACAAACTGGATAGTTCAATCCCAGGAATTATGCTATACTAGCAGGCAGAGCCAATGAAACTTGCCACAATGGGTTCCCATCTTTTTCAAGGGAGTTGACTACAGTCAGCTATTATCATTAGATGTTAGACTTTAGCCTATCTGAAAATCAATACTGAGCACATCAGAGAACCTGAGGCTTCAGAGTAAGTATTCAAGCATTTAATAATTTCTTTAATTCTGCAGAATTTGGAAAGTGTTTACAAGGTTGACTGCCTGGCTGATAGGGGCACTTAAAACCTTGCCCCGAACAATCACATGGTAGGGAAGCCATAATCATGTTTGTCTGAGCAATGAGAAGGCCAATATAACTTTGCTCATAACTTGCTTTTGCCCCCCTCCCACATTCATGCCCTTGCAGGCCTGGATCTGTCCTCCTTGTCGTGGGGTGTGCAACTGCAGCTACTGCCGCCGGCGGGATGGGCGCTGTGCCACCGGCATGCTCATCCACTTGGCCAAGTTCTACGGCTATAACAATGTCAAGGAGTACCTGGAAAGGTGAGGGTCATTCCTTTTTAAATTGTTACAGCCCTTTAATTAACACTTGTGGCTTGGGGTAGATCCTTTACTTGTGAAATGAAATCTCTTGGACTTCAGATTTGTTCCTAGGCTGAAATCAGCTTCTTTACAGTGAGTCATATTGTCTCTATAAAGAACTAATTTGTTTGAGAAATTGAAATGCTTTTACCTATTTTGAAATCCCTAGTTGTTGCTTGAAACATATAGAAGTGCTATTTTGGAAGTTGTTACCTTCACTAATGGAAACTGTTGTTTATGGGGAACCTGAGTTTCCTAAAAAGCACTAACAGTTCTCTCATGTTTTCTAGTTTACAGAAGCAACTGGTGAAGGACAATTGACAACACTGAACACAAGCTGTACCTGCAACTGGTTAATATGTTGAAAAATTCTGACTTAAAAAGTTTATTACTCCATTTTATATAAGATAGATATGTAGTATATAGTACATTCATTTCCGTGTTGGGAACTTTTTGATTGAAGTGGTCTTATGCAAAAGGTCTCTCAGGAAAATGTTTTGGTAGAGAAATCTACATGCACAGACCTATAGGTTAAGTGGAATGGCACTCTTGAACCTTGAGTGGTTAATTTTTAATAGAGCTACCCAAGCACATGATAGAGAACTTGTTCAATTTGAGCAATATTTTTATTTATATAATTGTGCAAGTTTGCAGAAAGGGTGTTTAACAACTACCTTCAAAGCCTCCGTATCTTTAAAGAGACAAAACACCCTTGTCTACCAACTTGACCATAAAGATTCAGTTTTCCGACCCTTGCTTTCTGAATCTATTCCCCCACCTGTAGTTTATGGAATTTGTCACTGCAAAGAAGGAAAGGATACTTCCATTTGAATGCCATTGTAGTCCAACCAAAGCTGATGCAATCGACCAGTGGGAGGTGATTTTTTTTATTTTATTACAAAGTGCAATTATTCACTGAAACATTAAAGTAGAAGATTTTAAACATCATCCAAATAAAGAAAAATAACTGCTCACCAGCTATTTTGTGTAGTGCACCTGCTGCCTGAACCATCTACCCAGTGATCATAACTGGTCTAAATCAGGATTAATTTTTTTTATTTACAGTTCATACTTAGTTTTTTTTTCATTAGTACAACCAGGCTTTCAAACAACTTTCTTGAAATGCAACGTTTGTATCGCGTGTTTAAATATGTTAAAATTCTTGTAAGATACACATTTCATTTTATGTAGAGACAATAAAGACTAATCTAAAGAGGGTATTTTGTGAGTCAAACTATACCCAGATGCTGATGTTTCCCATTTCCTTTTCCATAGCTGGTGTAATGGTGGTTGCAGATGAATAATCATTATGTGGAGAAACACATGGACACATCACTGATAGAAAAGATATAACAACATAGAGCACATAAGTGTTACACTAAGGATGGTGAAGCAAATCTCCTGTTCCAGCTGTGAAAAATGTTTATCTCCTTTAACTACAGGGCAGGCTGAGAAAGCAGCACATATTATTGAAAGCTTAGTACTAACCTGCCAAGGGTAAAGCTATTCCTGCCAGAACCCATTTACCTGAGTCCTTGCTTTTCAGATTGGAAATCCAAATATAAGTTGCCATGAAGTATCAGAGGAGTTTCCAAAAACACTGCCTGTTTTATCCATGTCTAGCAACCTGCAACTGGATATTGCTAGTGGCAAGCTAGGGGAAAAGGAATCCTGCAAGGTGTGGAACACCCTAGTACTTGGGACACAGGGAGCTGATAGAGCCTTCGCTTCAGCAAAGTGCTTGGCATTTCCACAAAACACATTTCAAAGAAAAACTAACTTGCATTAGGACAAATTTTGGAAAAAAATAAATGGAACAAAGCTGCTGGGCTGAAATCACTGTAAGAGCTCTGTGCTTAGTAGCTAAAACCCTGTCACTGCAGGGTACTTACCAGTGGGTGAAGCTGTATGTGGACAAATATGCTAGTTTAGTCCATGTCTGGCACGACATCATAGAAGAGTTGTGGATTGCAGCACTTCCTTGGAGGAGATAACATCAGCTCCCCCTTTGGAAAAAATAAAAAGCATAGTGGCACCATAAAGAATAGTTATTTTTTCATTTCCCAAAAAGTAACAAAAAGCTGCAAAATACATAAAAGAGCAACAGCACTGCTAATAAATAAGTCGTTCACCTTCAGATCGAGGTTCAGCTATTTAAAAGACCTACGGATCTGAAAGGAGGAGGCTCATCCTCCTACGCTCTTGAAGGCAAACAAGGGCATAGGGGCTCCAGGAAATAATCTGCATGATTTCTGCTATGGTAAACTTCTCAGAAAGCATCTCCAGAATATCATCCAGGACATTCTTAACCTGTGCAGGACAACACAACAGAGCCATTAGAAATCCTGGCAATCAGCTCTTTTTGACTCTTCTACTTTCACATCTGATTTCTTCTCCAGGAGAGGACAAACATCTCATTTTCTTAGATAAAAACCCAGCTCCCTCACCTTTGCTGTCTTTTTGGCAACAGTACTGAGAGAAATGACTGCAAAGCAATTAACTCGAAGCAGCTTATACTTCGCTTTACATTTTTGAGCAACACTGACCCCAGAAGCCCACTTACATTGTCCCTGTACTTGGGATGACTGCTGTTAGTAGGATGTACCCTGAAATTGTCTTGATTTTCAGTCAAGTGTGATTAGTGGTTTGTACTTCTCTAGTACCTATTAGCTTCCATCACCCCCCTCCACCACCCACAGTCCTTGCTGTCTCAGGCATTAGGCAAAATACAGTACAGGCACACACGTCTCACTGCCCAAAAGAGCCTCTCTTCCTCCCTGCAGGCCTGCTATGTAACTGAGACAGAACATAAAGGAGGAACAATTCATAACAGTACTAATGAGCAGGAATTGAAATCATAGCATTAATGCAGCTCAGCCTCCATTTCAGTCCTAGCTTTGGCAGAATTAATGAATGCCATATATAATAGTGCAGACTCCCTAGAGTGGATGGGAACCAAATGTGAAAAGCACAAACTCCCTCCAGGAGATGAAACAGTATTCAGCTACTTGCAAGCAGAGCTGTCACATTCCCTCCTACAAAACCTCCAAGATCTGATATTGATAAGAGGGAAAAAAAAAAAATAAAGAAAAAAGTGCCCAGAGGAAAAGAAGGGAGTAAAGAAAAGGATAGAGAAATGCAGAACAAGAGTGGGAGTCACAGGAGTCACAGGGAGTGGGAGTTCATTAACTCATAAGGATGAGAAGCTGAAGGCTCAGTCTCATCATATGCCAGGTTTTGGGGCTTCTGGACATAGTTTCTCAGACCTACACTGAGAAAGGAAGGTGTGGAAGATAGCAAGGTCTGAAACAGAACTCGCTGAGATTTCTAATTTACATTCTTCTTTCCTGCTCATCCTTTATTCATTTAATCTCTTAAATACAGCACCCGTGATGTTCCATGAACAGAACTACTGTGCCCCATTTAACTCCATATTAAGTGATGAAGCTTATCCTCCTGTTTGGGTTGGTCCCTTTAACCTGGCATCTGAGAGCTTATAGGTGTTAATGATATTGTTCTGCTAAACTCCAGGTTCTGTGCAAGAGAGGTGCTGAGGCTAAGAGATGGTCAGGCAGCCTCCTTGGTCAGATTTCACCTCTTCAGACTACCAGAAAACTAAAACTCCCTGAAAACCTCCTCGACTACTGGTTATGAAGGAAGTCTCTTGGAGCAGCCACATGACTTCTGCTCAGATCAAGGGCCAGGAAGTAAAGTGATGGGAGAGCACTGTGCTTGACCTGTTCTTCCTGACATGGAGACCATGCATGCCACTCCTAGGGTGTGCTGTGAATGTGGCAGAAAAAAGCTAGGACTGCAGGCTGGAGGAACTTCCTATGTTTGGCACAAGTGAGAAGGAGCAAGAAAACTACCCAAGGGGGATTTATCATGCAGGAGATGGGAAAATAAAAAGACAGAGGTGAAGATTAGACCCACAAATTCAACCAACTATGCCTTGTTTTAGTACGTTTTTGTTGCTGTACTTGTTTATAAAAATATTAAAAAGAAAAAAAAAAAAAAGAAAAATATCCATAAAAAGAACCCCAAACATTACCTTAGAGTGAAAAAGAAATGATCTGACAGGTTAGATGTTCCTCTGGTCCAAATCTCTTTTGTCCAAATTCCTTCCTAGTGCAGTACCCTGGCTAGGCTGGCACATTATCATCAGTATTATTAACATGCATTTGATCTTTTCTAATTTGATGCATTTTCTTCCCCCTCCAGAAACTAAATCTCTTGCTGAAATAACACAGTCAGTTGTGTGCAGCATATGTCATTAAAGCACAGACAACACACCAGATGAACTGCACTCCTTTCTCTGCAGACTGGCCTGATCCCTTTACTACAAATGTATTCATGGGTTGATTTTCAAAAGAGTGTTGAAGAGATTATCTGATATTGTCAAGAACTGCATCTCAGCATTGGGGTGCAGTCCATATAGCACAGGACTTTCGGATGGAAACACTTAATCTATGTATTTATGGTATCCACATCATAATCCCAATTTGATGAGGCCAAGAAACCTAGTGCCAGTTCCCCTTCAAGCTGCAGAAAAGAATCAATAATGTTATTGATAACGCTGACACCAGTTCTTGAAACATTCTTCTGCATCTTCAAAGTTTCAGAGATTTGTTTGGAGTCTGTGGGCATGACACCTGTATGTTCTGATACAATGGAACAGGGTTACAAAAGTATTTTTAGCACAGTTACTATTTGCATAATTTCCCAACATTGTTATTTTCTGCAATACTAAAATACTGTTGCTTCTTCCCTCATGAGGATGCTCTGAATTTATTTTTAAGGACTGTCGCTACTGACGTGAGTGTATTTTAAATACTGAATGTCTGCATCCCCTCAGCATACAAGCAAGGATTATTATGCCATTTTACAGACGAGAGTCTAAGACAGGAGAAAGTCACTTAGGACACTTGTGGGAAAGGCAGAACTGGAGCCTCAACTCACCTCAACTCTGTTGTGCATTAACATGAGCCACAACATTAGTCCTATTTAGCCTGGCATTCATTAAGGGCTTTGCACAAACACTCTGCACTTACAATAACCTTAAAGAGGTCACAGGGAGAGATAGGTAGATAAGACAGGTAAGTGGAGCGTGGAACTACGATAGTAAATGTCAGTATACAAAACATCTTGTCAGAAACAGCGATCCCATTCCACTTTCCATAGAATTGGTTGTCAGTCAGGACATTTCTTTATGTGTTGATGTCCCTTCCATTCTCTTCTGCCTGGCTGTTAGCAGCCAAGAGCTGGAACAGAAGAGAAAATCAAGCTACTCCACCACCATCTCTCCAAATGTAGGAGTGTTGCTTGGGGCTTTGTACTGCTGCTTTGGCCTCAGGGAGATAAACAGCAGTGATTTTTGCAGGGGAAAAAACTAAGATCTCAATCAGCTCAATATTGTACCAAAAATTATTAACTGCACTGTTCCTAAAGAGCACATAGGCCCTAACTCTCTCAGGATATTTAAGATAAGACTTGGAACTTTGGATCAGATCAAAGTTTAAGTAGGTAGACAAGGCTTTGGTGAGATGCACTCTTGATGTACAGAAGTGCTCACAGAATAAAAGCTATAGCAATCACATTTCTTTTCCAGACTCCCACAGGTCCTGTGCTGTAAGAATTTCACTGGATTTAAAGCATTTATCTGAACTTATTGTCATAAGGCTGTCTGGGATTTAAGCTAGACGAAGTTGTTTTTTGTATTTCTAGCTCTAAGTGGTACTTTTCACAAGAGCTATTTCATCCTAATGCAGGGTCCACGCCACAAAATCACAATAACATTTAACGGCTTTTGGCATTTAGAATAGTCAACAACAAGATGCTGCTCAAAATAACACCAGTAAGCACTTATTTCTGAAGTCATTTTGGTTCTGCAACCAACCATTTACCTGTGCCTGAACTTGCACCACTAACCTCATCCACAATAAACTGTATCTTAAGATGCCACTTTGAAGCAGTGCTGAGGTTTTGAAAAAAGCCCTGTTATTTACCTCGAGTGGAAGATCAATTCTGTCAGACAGTTTGTACTTACCAGTCTCTCTGCTGGCACTTAAATCAGGTTTTACTGTATCCATGAGAGTCTTGTGCACAGAGGGAGGCTGTGGGTTGCTGAGGTTCATGGCAGGAACTCGCCATCCTTCTGTCCTTACCACACATCCCAGGTGAGGTATATCAAAGCTCATGCATAGTGGCTTATTCTACCACACCTCGTGGAATGAATTTATAGCTGAAAGCACCTTTCAGAAAGGCAAATAGGCAAAAAGACAGGGTGATTTCCCCAATGAATACAAAGCCCCACTTCTGATGAAAGGCCATTCTGTTTACGTTCTTTTGGCTGCCAGTCAATAAATGACTTTCTGTTTTTGCTGGTAATTCTGGGCTATACCATTTTCCAATTAAAGCAAAAAGCTTGGAAATATATCTCACTTTAAAATACCAGTGGATCCACGTGCAAGGTTGGGTCCCTAAACTTTTCAAAGGCCATACAAATAGCAGTGATTCTGTTCAGGTTTCACCACCTATACTTATTTTGCAATTATTTGAATGAAAGTTCAGGCTTGTGAAGGTTAATGGACTACCTAAACTGGAAGCAGTAATTCTTTACTTATCCATAGGCTAGAGGCAGAGCTGGAGCCTGCAGGATGAGCTTCCCACCATGCCCCCACGACCTCAGCTGTCATGTGGAGAAATCAGCCTCCTTCGAGGTCAGGACTACAGTGGTGTTTAGCCTTTCCATCTCCATGGCAACTTACTCTTGGGCATCTTCTTCTACGCAGTTACTTCCAATTGCCTTCATTTGAGTGTGGCTCTTTGACATATGAAAACCCCCTTGTTAGAGACCGAGGAGACATCAGCCTGCTCATCTGGTTCGCAACCTCAAGGCAGCTTCAGCCCATCACCAGCGGGGAAAGGTGCACTTTCCCCAAGTTTGCCAGGCTCCACAAATGGCTTGCTCATATATGGTATGCTAATTTCCATATTTTTTCTTTCCAAATGAGCTTTTACCTTTGGACAATGAAAAATAACAAGTTTGGAAAGGACATTTGTAAAATCTCTTGGCTGTTTTTAGCATATTGTGTACAATCTGTTCCTCAAAAAGACTACTTCAGCAGCTAAGGAGAAACTGCCAGGGTTTTTTTTAATATTCATATATATATACACATATATATATCTTATACACCCCCCTCCCTCTGTATATATGTCCACATTTGATATTAATATATGTGCATGACAACAGATTGAAGTAATTTCCATGCAAGACCTCTTGGAACTACAGTTAAAGCAACATTTTCTTTTTGTAGCCTTAAAAATTCTAATACTTGTTACTGATTAGAAGCAACTTTGGCTATCTGGCACCTTGGACTCATGGATGCTCCACCTACACTGCTGTCCAGGACAAAAACTCAACAGTGAAACGTGAATAATTTAGTATATGTCAGCAGGTGATAACCTGACAAAGTTACAGAAATAGATGTGCAAGAGGGTAATGGAAGATTAAAAACAGTCTTACACACTATTTTCCCTGGTTTGGAAACAGGAAAGTGCAAGGAAAGGTATATAATTTCCATTCTATTATTTTCCTGTGGAAGAAAATATGCAAACAGTAAGTGTAAGTTTTGAGGACAGTGCCACTCCAGACTGCTGAAACTAGTGAATCTGTAAGTTACATTGGTTAAAGTGCAGTTCTATAAAAGATACTTTCCCATGCCAACCCAGAACTTTCTAAATTGAAGCACCTTAAATTAGTATTAGTAGAAAAATGAAAACCTAAGCATACCCAATGACATTAAGGTCACTATACAAGCAGTGTTACAGAATACTGAATTCAAGCTACCAAGTAAGGGTACTTGAAAAAGTTAGCAAGCAGTATGCCAAGTCACAAACACTTTCAGATAAAATCTGCTCATAATTAACCAGTTATTCCTCCACAGCCAGATGAGACCTTGCTACAGAAGGAGCTGCATAGATGAGAAAGTTTGTGGTCTTCTCTTTCCCTTAAGTTGAAAATACCATATATATGTTCAAGAGCTTTAGGCCTATATGAAAGTTCTTACCACAACTGGGCTGATGAATTCTTGCAGATATATACAGCACAGCCTGTGGTCTCAGGCACCGGTAATGTAGTCACTATATATGATCTCACTGAAGAGGTAATGCAAGTCTTCCCATGGAACCTATCCGGGAAATAGAATGCATTGGTGAATAAGATAAGCCAGCTTTCTAAAGGACAAACCAAACCTGTTCAGAATTAATGCTATTAAGAGAAATAAATTAAGTTCAAGTGCTTCCTTTCAGAAAACTTCATGATTAAATATTCACATTGCTGGGTTTGGTTTGTACAGCAGACAACACTGAAAACCAGTTTTCTTTTATTTCAATCCAGTAAGGGGTATCTGAGTAAAAATAGCAAGTTTGTGACTAAAATCAGTAATGGTGTAAATCCATTATCTGAGCATTATGCCATATGTTCTACCTTATCCCTTACAGAAAAAAACTTTGATGAGAAAAGCACATTTTCAAAACACCGCATGACATAAGAGAACATAGCTTCATGAACAAGTGCACATATTTTTCTATACAGATCTTTAAAAACATAATCCTCATGAGTGACAGAAAGGCAACCTACTGTGCCTTTCTTAAAGGAGAAATAAAAACCTCGTATCTGATTGCAGTCTTTTATATCTCCTCACTAGGAAACACTAGGTAACTGAAATTCTACATTATTTGAATTCAGAAAGTATTCAAGAACTTCAGTAAAAATTGAACTAATATTAATCCCATGACTGCCATATCACATAAGCATTAAGTTTATTGTAGAGTTCTAGTCATAATGCCACTGTTTTAGCCTGTGATTAAGAGTGGTAAAACATTTTGTTCAAGAAACTACTGCCTTTCTCTTTTATTTGGCTTCACAGCATTTGAAGCTTCTTTTTGCTCCCCCCTTTGGTTTGCAAAATATGCCAGTTTGTGAGGAAACCTTTGCAGACAGGAACCTTTATGCCCTTGGGGGCAGTATTTGCCTCCCAACAGCTCAAGTAAAAACTTAATTATAGGCTTTGAATATTGCATGATGTAACAGAACAAGTAAAATAGCTGCAGCTATTCCAGCATGCTTGCTACATAAACTTGCCTGTAACAATTTAATTACATGAAACTCTAATCCATCTTTATTTTAAACTGGTTTAAAGAGCATGAAAAAAATAAATAAAAAGGCACTGGAATATAACATGTAATGCTGCATGCATGTGATGAGAAGACTGAACAGAGAATCCCTGTGAAAAATGCAAACAACTTGAATTCAGAACAAAGTGTTCTTCAAGTTAGAATAAACCTGCTTTTCTCTTTGTTAGCAACAAAAACTCATCTAATGTTTTTTGTTTTTTGTTTTGTTTTTTTTGGTTTTGTTTTGTTTTGTTTTTTGTTGTTGTTTTTTTTTTTTAAATTTCATTTATATTTATCTCAAGAAATTGCTTCTTCCTTTGTCTTTCAGAAGAGTATATCAATATTCTAACTCAGTACAAGCTCATTCAGCTGCACATTTCTGTGGCACCGATTATACTGGGATAATCAAAGCTGGTGATAATAAAAGGGCATTTTTGGTAGTGTAAGAAAATCGAGGAGTTTTCATTAGAAATATTTTGGGTTGTCAGATTCACGTTGCCATTGTACTCCTAGAAAACTAGTCTGTTGTACCCCCAAAACCACAGAGCTGTTAGTCAGTGGATGGATAACAGGAGGGCAGAATCCACATCCCCCTAACAACACTGAATGGCAATTCCACACACATGTGTGGGAATCAGAAGGTGGAGGGCAAGAGTGGGACATGAGGCAGGATCAAGCATTCTGTACTTCACATGAGGAGACCTTAACTATCAGAGGTTAGTGTGCTGGAATTTGTCTTAGCAGCAATAAAATTGATTAAATCAAACTGAAATATGAGATTAGATATTCAAAGAAAAACCATACTATAAACTGGTACTAGTAATGATGGAGTTAAGGCAATTTCCACTAGCTGATGGGCTAGCTCAAGTTGCCCATTTTAAGCTTTCTGGTCAATCTCTAATTGTCTTAAAGTTGTCCCTAAAGGATAATAACTTGGGATATTTTACATATATATATATACACACACATACATGTATACAAAGTCATAAATATGGATATATACATACAAAGTCACATTTAAAAAAATCCTTATTGTCCTATTTCTCCAAAACCTATGTTAAAAAACTCCTTTTAAATCCATAGGGTAGTGAATCACTAACCAATACAATGAAAAGGGCCAATAAACAATATTACCAAGAGGAGAGAAGAAATAATTCTTGCTAGTACTCACTGCCATCAGTATCCTCCCTCTCATTAATTAGCAAAATTAATTATCCAGCTTAAGAATTGTGGTTTGAAAAGAACAGAGCTTAAAGCATCAAGATTTATTAACAAAGAAAACTAAGGGTTGGCATAAGCTGATTTTATAGACTTGTTTTCTAAATGGGAAACATTATTAAATCATCACTATAAAATTAAGCATCTATTTCACTATTATGACACTAAATATCACAAAAAGGAGAAACACTTTGATGTTCTATTAACTAAATAAAGGCCAGAAGTGGTATGAAGACAAAAAGACAATTAATTTCTAAGAGTAAATAGAAGTAGGAAGATATGGAGAAAACCGTATAATCAAGGGGTGACACTTTCCTCTCTTTATTCTTTATAAATATCTCTGAAATTGCTTTAAATTACTAAAATTGGAGGATGTATTTAGTAATATCCTAATATAATTCAGTAATAAATAATTACTGCTTTTATTTAGACATTTCACTTTTTCACATACAGAACTTTGACAAGTGACCTCAACTCAGTATTTAAACTATACAAGTGTGAAATACGCTGTAGCTCAGAAATAAAATCACTCATCTACCCTTAACTTTGACTCAAGGGGAACATTACTGAGAAAGTCACAACAAGGTGGCATCCTTAATACATAATAATGACACATTCAGGAAATGCACCATTATTTATACATGTGACGTGCTGTAAATTGCTTCCATCATCAAAACTAATTGTAGTGATTATTAATGCAGTGTTATGAACTGTCAGAATTGCTGTTTGTAATTACATTTGTGCAAATGCTTCATTACCTGCCTAATGAATTTGGCATATATGCACATGTAAACCCCTGTTTTTGTTAACATAATGAAGGGCATTTTTTTCCCCCTTAGCTACTGATGTGGAACTGGTCTGACCTATATGACAAAGTTCAAGCATCCACTGCCAGAAAAAAAACTCACAAAGCCCCACCTTCTTTGATCTGGTTTATTTTCATACTGAACAACAGCATCATATAATACCAGCTACTTAAATAACAGCTCCAGAGAAAGGATTGTGCCCCCCTTTTTCACTATAAACAGCTGAGTTGAAATGACCTTGGTGTGTGGTTACCTGACCACTACTTCTTACCTTCATGTGGGCCTCCAAATAGTTGCAGAGGACAGTGAGAGAAGGCCAGATCTCTGGTGCTGAACAGGTACCTTCCACTCCAGCCCTGAGGGCCAAACCTCAGTCTCCCAGCAACGCAAGTGTGAAAATTGCAGAGAAGACATAGGATGCTTTTAAACTCCTGTTCTCTGGTACAGACTTCAAGGGTATCCTGTCAAAGAAAAAGAAGAATAACATGCACTAACAATCGGCAGTGTTGCTGATAGCTGTGCCTGTCTCAGCTACTGAAAGGGAGTAGTCACAAGCCTGGAGTTGGAAGGGAGGTAAGAAATAGGTTTCTTCATGATATGAGATTATTGGGCAGTATTTTATTGTAATAATTCCCAGATGCACAAGTGTTGATAGTGACATTTTTATTTCCAGATCTCCCTTAGGAAAGAACTGTGCTATTGAAACCAACAAAAATAGTCTTTAACTATATATATAGTTTATAGAACTCTATAAATATTACTTAGATAACCACCATAGTTTCTTAGCATAAATCATCCATAGACTTTATTCCAAGCAGAAAATTAAACAGTTTAATGTTAATTAAAAATCCTGCAAACAACTTTAGATTTTACACTACTTCCCAAAGAGTCATGTTTGAAATTGAAGTTTAATTTTTTTTTCTTTCCCTCCATTGCTCATAGTGTTAGTAGAAAATCTTGGCAAGATAAGATTCAGCACAGGGCTTCAGCTGGCTTTCCAGATATTTGGTATTTGCCTATAAAATCTGCATAAATGAATCCTTAATTCTCTGATATTTTTCCATATTCTGTCTTTTAGTTTAAGAAGTAATGGACATAAAATTACTTTTGATAGCCATGAAAACATAGATGTGTGGAAGAAACTTCAGAGGGATAAACTCTTGGCTTTCAAAAGGAAATAGAACATCCTGAACTAAACAACAGGTAATAGAATCTAGATAAAGGATTTTATGTCTGACAAAAAAAACACCTTAAGTCAGATTGCTGAGTTCAACTGTGAAAAATACAACACATGTTTCTACCCCTAATAAAACCACAAACCCATGAAATTTATTCCACCTTGACTAGGCATAGTTTGATTTTCTTATTATAATTAAAAAAAAAAAATAAAATACCTTAACCCGAAACATATTAAAGACAGTGTCTGCAGAGGAATTTGTGGTAAGACACAAACACCTATGCTCAGAATAATGGGTTAAAAAAGAGAGTTTTCTAAAGTACAAAGCTTAGAAATTGGTTAATTCAAATACGTATATATATATATTCTTGCACTAAACACAGACTAAAGGGACAACAATGTATAGAAACCACCTATATTAAAAACTCTGTCTAGCCTTTTCAGCTTTCAATTAAAAACATTATTAGAGTAAGTTATTAAAAATAATAAAAAAATGCTGTATTAACAGTCAGCTGTTCAGCTACAGCTGTTTTTCCTCTCTCACAAGTATCTTTCTGATCTTATACCATCAAAATCAATCCATTTGTAGCCAAGGTATCTCTGACACAGCTTTTTGCATCGGTTAGCAGAGTTCCTTTTAAAAGAAACTCACCATTTTCACATCCCAGCTCTGTCCTCATGTGTCCTGTGCTCAAATAAACAGATGTGAATACCTTGCTGGAAGGTGAAAGTTTACAGTTATGGTTGCCTTTATTATGGCCTGCTTGGTGGATTCGAACAAGCTGGTCGCTCCAGCACTTCCTCTGCTGCAGGAAAGCTGACTCACACTGGGAATGAAGATCTTTGTACAAGTTCCTTGGGGTAAAAGACAGCAATAACCAGGGACATGGAGGGAAGGAGGCTACGCACATCCTGTGATGTACCTGTTCTCCACATTCTCACATCTTCTTTCTCCTCCTTCTTTCCACCCACCAAGCAGAATGTCACACAGGACAAGAGTGAAAGACAAAACAACAAATGGCACATAACCCATGCTCATTCCTTTCTTTATGCTTCACTACAGGAATTTATACACATGGTACTGAGCCTTTGCCTGAACACTCTGTGGGAGAACAGACCTAGTCAACCTAAATTTGGACCAGAGCAAAATTTGCGAGTACCACTGGATAAAAGAGCTCTGACTTTAGAGCATGGACAGGTTTGTTCATCAGACTGCACCACTGGCTGAAGCTGGGAAACACAGAAGCAGTGCAGGGCATAGAGGGCTGGCACCCTGCAGCTGTCAGATTAGTTTGGAATCACAATAATCCCAAAATTCTGGTCTCCCACAAAGTGGTCATCACTGCTACCACTGCTCCCCACAGGCGAAGGAATAATTAAAACAAACAAATGAGAAAAAGATTGTATCTTGCTTTTACCTGGTCAAGACTGTAGAGAGCAGCATGCTAATTAGCCAGCATTCCTGTAGGAGGTTCACTGGTAATTTTAACTGAGTTTTCTTCTATTCCTTGGGGAATGATGTGCTCTTCTGGGGTTGGAGTTGGTTCAGCACTAATAAGGACACTAAAATAAGATGATTTTCTTCACTTTATTGCTCAAGGAGTTTCACCACAATTTCTAGACACTTGGATGAATATTCTGTTGAGAAACAGACAAAAGGGTTATTGTGAGAAGACACATAATTTGTTATACTTACGAAATTGTCATTGTGGATTTATAATGGAAAGCAACTAAGTCACTTTCATTTCTTGGTACTTGTTGAGATCTCACTGTAAGCCTCTAAAATTTTAGGCCTTGATTCTGAAGCTAATGAAAACAAAAACCCAGGGCTAAGTGGTCTGTGGTTGTGGGCATTATCCCATGCAAAGACAAGAATAACTCATCAGACACCTGAACTCTACCTAAGTTTCCCATGGAAATGGAACCTAAGAAAAAACATGTTCAATACACATCAGGAGCAAGACAGAAGAAGTGTTAGACAGCTATCCTATACAGCTGTCCTGCTACTTAAAAAAAATGTTTCAGACTACTTCAGAGTCTAATAGTTTTTAAGGTCCTAAATATATGCTGACAATGGAAAGATATTGATAGATCAGAAAATGGAGTTATAATGGAAAAGTATCTACCTCCAAAGCACCTACTGGTGGAAAATGGGAATATCAACAGAAAGGTTTAAAAATGTGGCTGGGCTAAAGGTGTTTTAACCACACCATTAGCCCACACTCCACCTTTCTTTTTTTACAGTACTAGCATTTCAACTCAGATTGCAGCTCAGCCGTGCAGCTTTTTTTTGACTCTTCACTGGTGTGCCAGAACCCACTGATTGCACTGGCAATCTCCCTGCAGTAGAAGAGCAATTACAGACCAATACACTAGCCAAGGAATATGACATGTCAGTCATGCCCTGGTTGCTGCATCACTTTATCATGAGACCTGCTGAGGGGATATTCCCAAACTGTCCACTGAAGTGTGGAAAAAGGAATAAGGGAATGGAAAGAGAGGGAGGCTTTCATATCACATTACATGATAGCAGCCTGGCAGCACCTGCATTTTCAAATAAGCTATATCCATCCAATGCAAAGTGGAAGTGATTGGAGCCTTAATATAATAACAAAATAAACACTCAGTGTATCAGATGTCTGAATTTGTGAAATTAATTAAGACTGACTGAAATGTTAAACTTGATACCAAAAAATTTTAAGTCACTCTTTCTTCTGCCAGTTCACCAACCACTGTGCCAGCTGCTTTTGCTACTAGATCTGAAGTGAAAGTAATTTTGAAAGTATTTCTCAGGTCAGTCAGAATAGCAGGTGTAGTTTGGATTTCTTTTGTTTTGTTTGGGGTTTTGTTGTTGTTGTTCGTTTTTGTTTTGTTTCTTTTGGGATGGTTTTGTTTGTTTGTTTTTAATATTTAATTATACACCTTCTAACCTCCAAAAAACCCACAGCAAAATACTTCATCTTTTTGCTCCAGGATTTTTTTTTAAACATAAACTTACAGGGATGTTGGACCAAACCCAGAAAACTAAAGCTTGAGAAGCACTGAGTACTTCCAAATCTCACTAGTTCTAGCTAAACTAGCACCATTTGAGATTTGATCCAACATCTTTATGGAGTCTCCTTTTGGACTTTTCCCAACCCTTCACTAACAAAAATCTTCACAGCAAAATTAGTGCCCCTGTCCTCCCTCAGCAACTAGGCATAACAGGTTGGAAAACAGAGCAGATCTGTAACACTAGAAGCTCCTCAGATGTTCCCCATTCATCCCTGTGGCTTCAAACACACAACACTGCCTCTACCATCTTCCATTTTCTCATCCCATCTCCAGAGCAGTTGAGAATTCTGAAATTCCCCTGAAAACCATTTCAGCTCTTCTCTTTGCAACATTTCTATGCTCACTAGCAGTACAGTCGGGCTCTTTTCAGGCTACCACAATTAGCTTACTCACGTGAAATCTGGTTAAAGGGTTCTTCTGGTTTCACTGCTGATAAAGGGTGCAGCTTGTGTGTGCTCCCGCAGTGCCTAGCACACAAGGGCTCCTCACTAAGCTGATGGTGATTTCATCTGGCAGGCAACACTGAGTCTAGCCCATCTCTTCATTTGTTGCAGGCAACCTGGTTGACAGACAAACCAGGCTGTTGAGGTTAAAACCAAAAGAGGAAGGGATCATCCCATTCTCACCACCAGCTTAATATCAAGCCCTGGAACATGCATTTCTTGTTTGGCTTCAGGACAGAGGGGTTGTCACGTATACACATTGGCTATTTAGCATAAAAAGGTGGGAAGTGAGCGCCTGTTTTTCAGCAGCACGTACAGCTGCAGTGCTTCTGCTCACATCGTTAATGTGCTGGGAAACCATAGCTCACCAAGGGATTGCACGGATCTCTTTGCCCACTGCAGAGTGGCTTCTTGGCCCATACGATGCTGGCCAAAGCCATGGCTGCTATCTCTGAAAAGCAGCACTGCAGGGCTAATTATACAGCTTCCCCAGGGGCAGACCCATTACATTAAAGTCTCCATTATGGCCTGCTGAATGGAACAGAAGCTCTTAATTAGGCAGGGGAAGTGTGTGCCTGAGGGCAATCCTACCTACCCACTAGGGGCTTTCTGCTTTCTCTCTCCCATTTCTCCTGGGAGGGTGACACTGTTTAGCAAAACATGACATACACCCCATTAATATGATGTTTACCCTGTTACAACCAAAAGCAAAAACAAATGGAACAAGTTTCTTAGCTGTTTAAAACTTTTGTTGTAATCCATTATGTATTTTGTATTCTGGGAACATCCCTTCAGCTGAGGAGGCATTCCCTATCAGAGAAAGTGTTCGACGCTCACTAGGAAAAAGAACCCCATGGCCATGTTGGGCAGCCTTCTTGAGTGCCTCCTTTGAAACCATCTTCTGCCTTTGTCCAAGGGAGATACTGTGAAATCTTCTAGAGTCTACACTGAGCCCAAGGTTTTTGACTGCAATAGAAATAATTGAGGAAGGGTGAGTGACAGAGGGGGAGGAGATAGGAAAATCAGCTGAGCAGAAAGGAAAAAGAATGATAATGCCCCCACATTAATTTCACTATCACTTGTACCATGCATATTACTTCCTCTGAAGCACTTCACTAAACTCTTGCAATTTCAACAAGCAAAATTGCAAGCTCTCAACAGTGGCCTTATTGCTGGTATTAGAAAAAGCCTGCAGAAATCTGTTCCCTTGGTTTTAAGATAATGAACCTCTTGACATTTTGATAGATGCTCGGCATTGTTACTGAGCTTTAGAAACTCTTACAGGGGGTACAGAGCAATTCCCTTATGAAAAAGGGAGCAACATGTGGTAGATATCACATCAGTTTTTTAACAGATTGGTTCAGTGGGTAAATGCACAAGCCTCTCACCTTGTGAGGCCTGAGCTTAAATTGAGCACAGTGAGGTCACAGATGTATTAACCTGGTATTCTGACTATTGTCTGTGGGGAATAGTAATCCTAAGTATAGAGCCACAGAGCCCTACACAATTGAATATAGTTTGTATAATGACCATTATTTAGTCACAGGGGGCACAAGATTACATGAGCATGGAGAAAATTGCCCTCTGGCCCTCATCTAGTCAAAGGTAGAAAACAGTACAAAGGAAACCTGCATTATGCCAAGCAGAAGAATGCTCAGTCTAGAAATTTCTTCATACTATAGAGGTTATGGCCTTATACTTTTCATCTACCACATTGCCATGAATATGGTGGGGGTGGAAGAAACTTTAGAACTTGAATCTTCTGCTGAAAATAAACTGTGCCAAACGTTTCCATTGGAATGCATACTCCACTGCAGTGACAGATGACTCCAGAAGGCTTTTTTCTGCTTAGTAAAAAAAAAAAAATACATCCATACATGCATGTATGACCACATACACACAAGCACATAACCATATAGTGATTTATCTACTATTTCTAGTCCCGCATGCTCCATTTCCCTTTTGAGCTCAATTTTTCTTTCTTTGATGAGAGGACAGTTGCAAGTTGCTTCAGTCACAAGTGTCCTTGCACTAGAAGCAAATAAGAGGCTCATCTAGTGTGTCAGTATCTTCAAGTGAAGCCAGAATGAGAAACACAGGAGTGACTGAACTGCTCTCTTAGCATTTTGCTAAATCCATCCCTGTGCTTTCCAAATACCTTGAGCCAACCTTTTCCTCCACCAAGTTCCTATATATATGCCAAAACACCCACTAAACATAAAAAACGTTCCTTGAAAAATGCTTTGAGTCTGCACCATTCTCAGACATGAGCATCTGACAGTGATGGTCATTTCATAAAAGAAATCATCAGCAGAGTAAACTGAAGACAGGAAGGGAAGCAAGTAGTGAAGCAAGTGAGAAGACAATCATTCCCATTTCTCTGTGGGATAGGGGCCACGTGACAGAAACCAGCCACCTTTGAATGAAAAGGACCTCTTCAACAACTGAATCCAAGAAGTTATTATATACAAGCACTACTGGTCCATAAAGCCAGGGCAGCTGGGCAAAATAAACACTCAGGACAAAACTTACATTCTCAGAAATTATGAGTAAAATTATGGATAAAAACTGTGATGGTGGGGTGTGGAAAAACAGGTCTATAAGACCATCACTTGGGATCAAAAATTAAAACAGTACAATTGGAAAACAAATGGGCAGAGATTGGTCAGTATCCACAACTGCATCTTTCTCAGAATCACAGAATTTTCAGAAGGGAGACCTGAAAATAGTCATCCTATGGGGTTACCTACCAACCCTAACACCATAATAAGAACTAGCACTGAGAAACACACTTCTAGATATTAGTAGGATACTTACTGTATGTCCATTTATGAATGACTACTCTCATCAGGTACCTATATGCAAGCTAAAAGAAATCACCATCACAGCTCTCCAAATGTGCTGTGACTCAGGTCTCACCACACTACCTCTTCATAAACCTTTCACCAGCAGAATGGGCTAGGAAGAACCACAGCCATTGATCTCAAATTCTGGTTGACCACCTAAGTTTTAGAAGCTATTTTCTTTCCTCTTAAGATCTGAGTTTTATCAGACAAGCTGACACACTCACACACACCTGTCCAGATTTCATACCTCAGAGTGTATGTCATGCTGTACTGATGGACAGTATTAGAAGCTTCTGAAAAGAGGTGGTTTTTTGCTTGTTTGTTGTTTGTGTTTTTGTTTGGTTTTTTGTTTGTTTGTTTTTTTTTTTCCTGCTCCTGGGGGAATTTTCCTGAACATTCTGAGTCCTCCCACTTCTTCCATTTCTTGGTGGATCTTTCAATATCTTTGTCTACCCAACCAAACCCATCCATCACTGCCATAACCTGGAAGCATGCCAAAGACATAGATACAGATGATGTACTTTCTGCATGATGACTGAAACAGGACGACACTGATACTTTTGGAGGTATGTAAAACACTCTGGTTTAACCAATTATAGGGCACTCAGGATTTGCCTTAAAATACTAAATCACATATATATATATATACACACACACAAGAACACATACATAAAAATAATATTATTGATAAAAGTTTACTCTATTGACATAGAGTCTGCTTACTGATAAACATCCAACAAACTGGAAACCTTGCATAGGACATTTACTGTAGGAAATGAGTAAATGAGTGGCATGAAGATAAAACTGTATTTTCAGGGGACTGAAAAAATCATGGTAAAATAGAATTGTTTCACAAAGTACAGTATGTGATGTCTAAGGAATAATACACCCAAATAGGAAAGAAAGTTCCTCTTTGAAAGCTTCACTAGTTTTACTAAAAAATAGAGTAGAATGCATGATTTTATTTGAAATTGTCTAGCTGAGGTATGTGTCCAGAAATAACATGAAAAAAAGATTTAGAACTGATAAGCAAATTTCCCAAACTACTCTAATGGCACTCAGTGACTGAGTAGTTAGGAAGTCAACAGGACCCTTTAGTGTTCAACTCTGAACTGAAGAAGGAAATCCAATTGAGGAGTTCTGTCTCTATTTCTTAGAAGAATCTTGACAGCATACAAAATTGAAAAAGGTTATCAAGACTTGCTTCAGAGCCACTTCTGCCTCCCAGTACAACCAAGCCCTGATTTTTCCCAGGGCATACAGATACTAAAATTAAAAGGAAAAATAATTGTCTCAATATGATATGGATATGTATGATTTATTTCTTATTTTACATACCAAATCAACCCTAATTATCCAAACAGAAACAGCAAAGTCATGCTATTTATCCTCAGTGTAGCTTCATGAACTCATTACAGCATTCTAAATGAAAATAATTACATGAAAGCATCTTTGGAATTTTTGCAATTATTGATACCAAAGCAGCAGTCACCCTGTGCTGGAAACAGCATAGCCACTGGGTTTGGGCACAGATGTCACCTTCTAGTGAAGAAGTAACAAACCCAGTAAATGTCAGCATCACCAATCTGAGATTTTTCCTCACCTGAAAAGCCAATTGGGCCAGAAAAATGAGCTTGTCTTTTTCATAAAATCCTTGGCTTGTGGAAAGAAAGTTTGAATAAGTGACAACTTCTCTCAGGTTAGAGATACAACACTGAATATCCCCTGATTTTTGAGTCTATTTAATTCCTCTGTGGAAGATACATTGAAGGCCTGAAAGTTAGTACAATTATTTTTACTTGTTTGAATTTTGCTTTTTTTGCTTTCCTACTCATAAGATAATTGGTTTCTTACTGCAGGTTTCTAAGAAGAGCTGACCTAAGCAGTCTAAAATGTAAGGCACTTCTGCTAAGAAGCTTTTGAGGAAACTTTCAACAAACCAGCGGTGAGGGATGCAAACAGCAATACTCTTCTGCTTCCTTATTTAACTCAGCAAAACAGAACCTCTCAGTTAAGCAAGCTGGTAATTTTGCAGTGGGTAATCTCCTTTACTCACAGCATTAGATCATTTGGTACATTTACTGCAGTGAATTGTTTAGACAGAATTCTTCCAAACTCTTCCTTCTTGAGCCCATGGGATGGCTTAACACAAGGAAGGCAAACTTTTCAAGTGCATTCAGGAAACACTGTCAGAATTGACACAGCCAACAGAGACCTGTGGGAATGCACCATGTTATGGACGAGTGGGAGATCACTTTATGTTCTCTTTACTCAAACTCTGAACCCTGAAAATGTAAACATCTGGCACAAGCAGTAACTAATATATCAGGCATTACTGCTGGAGGCAGAATTCTTTGCACTTTGAAACCAATTATGCAAGAGACAATTTTACCTTCCGTGAAAACGGGTAGATGGGGTTGATGCTGCCCAGGCTGACACTGACAGGGTAAGGAACGGATGCAGGGTAAGGAACCAAGGCTGTTGGTCTGTAATGCTCCCTTCTCATGTTAATCTGAGCTTCATTTTCTTTGGCTTCTGCTAGTTATAGGATGACTGTTCTCTCATTTATTTTTTAGTGTGCCATAACTATCCCATACAATTACCAAAACATTCCTATCCACACAAAAAAAGAATATGGATATACTCTAAAAAACTGACTTTATTTCAGGCAGTAGCAAATACTTAAGGTAACCAATCTTCTTATCTTAGACAAATATTAGGGAATAACTGTTCTCTGCATTAATAAACGTGTTCACCCATGAAAATATGGAAATCATCTATTAACACATTTGTTCAAATTTCATCCTGAAATCTATTAATTTTACAATTAATTTAGTAATTCAAGTACCTGAAACCCCCAAATATGTGACAACTACATACATAGATATTAACCTGTGATTATGTAGAAGGATAGTCCTTTCTGGACAAACAGGAATTTGACTATTCCTATTCTAGCTCATAGCAACATTACACTAAAAATCATTAATAATACACATTTTACAGGTGACCTTAAACTGTTAAAAATAATTCAATTGTTATTACCTTGTGTTGTATTGCGGCAGTTGACTTTGTTGACTTGATTTTCTTTACAAGCTCATTGTTGTCTAAGAGATGCCCATGGCAGCTGACAGTTGGAGCAGCAAGTCATCCTCCAGCTCTGGCCTGAGACCATTCGTGAAACCCTTCTGCTGCTTGGCCAGGACTAAGAAGTGGAGGGAATGAAAACACTGCATTTGAACAACCACACCAAGAAACAGTGTTTTATAGCATTTGAGGGCTATATTTTCAGTTTAATTACATCAGTTGATTTAATTTAGTTTCTGAAAGAGATAGTTTATCTTCTGTCCCAGTATATCGCATCTAAGGTTCTGGACACCTAAAGAGAGAAGGTCAAGGTCTCTAAGGACCAGAACTTTATCTCTCTGCTACTGTCCTTCCTCCTAAGAGTTCACAAAAGGATTAGGATCTTGCCAGAGAGGGCAAGTGGTAATCTATATGGCAGCTGAGGAAGCTATAGAATAGCACAAGGCTGGAGAACCTCACTTTGGCAGCAAACGTAGTGGGAAAACTACTTTGCTGGACTGACCTTCTGACAGTGAAAGAGCTTGACTAGTCTTATGGGGAGCTCTCAGACTCTGACCCTCACATTAAAACCCACAAGTGATACATACAGTCCCAGATGGAACAATGTGCAGATGCAGAGGAAAATGGACAACTGTTTTCAGATCATGTTCCCAAGAATGACTTTCATTCTTCAAGGGGTAATTAAACTCTCTGACCCAGTTTTCCCATGTATGAAGTGGCAATACCCCAAGAAGGTGTAACAAATCTTTGCAGATGAAGTTGGCAAATGGCACGAGATAAATGGAAAGACACACAAGAGAAACAGGAAGTATTTTTGTTATTCATTTCACACACCTAAGGTTTTTTTGTTTGTTTTGGTTTGTTTTCTTTCTATCTCCTAGATGACAAAGTCCACCTATAAAAGCATTTCTCCTCATAGGTTACTATACCTGACTCCATCAGCCACAGAACTGCAGCCTTGCAGGGGTAAATTATGATTTGTTAACCAAACATCCCAGCTTCTAACAGTGCCATTGTATCCTCTTATGGACTGGCATGAAATTTTATTTACACTTATTGGCTTAAGATTGCTGAAGCAAAAAGCACTGCAGAGGGCTTTAATCTGGCATTGCAAATTAAATGCAATGCACAGAGCAAAACAAGCAGTAGAGAGATGTGTGGGAATAGTATCACAATAAATTTTAATTTCTAGGAGAGCTTTAGGTAAAGAAAAGCCTTCTGGGAGCACAGATTTGAGGAAACCAGTAGAGGTACTTTCTACACTTTGCAGAATCAGACCCTTAAATCTTTCTGATATATGGGCTACTAACAATTCCTCTACAGCAAATTCATACAGGCATATTAACACCAGCCTTAAAATCTTCCAACAGGCAACAGACAAATAAAAAGACAGTCTTTACCTTATGTTTTTCTAAGTCTTGCCTTTCAGCACAAATAACCCCAGCCAACAGCTGGTCTTCCAGCCTGTCCCTGCTGACAGAGAAATAAATGAGGGTGGTCTGAGCCTGCAGTTCTGGCTTGTAGTGAGAGTTAGCCATTTTAGTGTGAAGGATGAGATGGAAATTCTTGTTGAATTCACATTTTTTGATTTCAATCTTGATATATCTGGGAAGGAATAAAATGAACAAGACTGAGGATCTCACCAAATTAAAAAGCCATAAATATCTCAGATTGACAGAGATAGGTACTGTATGATCTTGGCAGAATAGGAAATGAATACAAACCAAAGTCTAGGTGCCTGGAACTTAAACAAAATGAGGATGATTGAACACACCAAAAGAATATGAAGAATACACAGAGTATTTCTTAATTGGCATAGTTTCATTTGCATATACAGCAGACATGGGGAGATTATTCACTGCTGTCCTGAAGAACCTGTGGTTTAGGGATGCCTATCATTATTTACCACAAACTTAGCAAAGTTTTTAAACAAACCCAAAATAGATAGTTGTTAGTTTTTACTATAATTTCCTCAAAGAAAGCTCACTTCTCTATCTTCTGAAATAACCCAGCAGCAAACCCTAAAGAACTAAACAGAGACATGTATTTATAGCAAACTGACAATAACTAGAAGACAGAGAATTTCTGGTGACTGAAATATAAAAAATAATTTTTTACAGTAATCTACTAGATGTTTTGTTCCAAATAAATTATTTCCTGGGTGAAAGAATGAGTTATACTAGGCTCATCTTTTATTCTCCTAATAAAATCCCTTACCCAAGAGATGCCATGCCACTTCCTGGTCCCTCACCTTCAGTGAAAGGTGCCAGCCTGTGCTGTACAGAAACACTACTACTGCTGAAGCATCATTTTGGAGCCCAGCAGTCAGACAACATAAAGTTCACCTTCCTACTTCTCTGGCACAGCACCAAAAAAAAAAAAAAATCCCTGAATGACTGCTTATAGATGACAGTGTGTGCTGGGTGTCTGGTCTGGTGTGGGCCAGTGATGCAACTTTTTGTTATCTACTTGCACAGTGAGCACTACGTCAATTTTCAGGATTCACCTGCCACACGAGCACAAACCCAGTATTTCTGTACAGCAATGGCTTTGAATGTTCTCTGCCAAGAAAGGAGATTCAAATACTAGCAATAAAACTGTTACCAAAAAAAAAAAAAGTCAATAGAGCTTTTATACCATGGAACACAGGTAGACACAAACTCTTTTCACAAAATTCAAACTGGCATTTGTTAACTCAATTTGCAAAGTGATTACAATAGTATAGATATTAAACACAACACAATTCATGAAAGCCATATCAGAACATGAATAAAACAAGTACTTTCTGTAAAAATTTTAACACTGCTTTCTTTCTAGGTTCTCACAGGGCATTGCTGGAGTCAGAGAAAACATGGAGAACAGGTCAGCTCTTAACATCCTTGGCTACTTCTGACATGCCCTTAGCCAGAAGACACCCTAAATTAAATGGTGTGCTGAGACCCTTCTGCATTTCATCAGGGATGAGGAAGAAAAGACAGTCACTTATGATATACTGCAAGTGAATTCCTAATAAAAATCCTAATATGACTAGTGTTAGGAAACCCATGATTCTACAATACTCAATTTCAGACGTGTGTATGGTATAATACTGCCATGCCAACTAGTGGAGATGGGTTTTCCAGGCTTATGTGTGTGCAATAGTGAAATAATTTAGCCATACAGTCATGTCCTTCAGATTATACAGTCTTTATCAAGTGGACATGAATTCACTGCCCAGTTCTGCAACATGGCCTCTACACAGCCTTCAAAATTGGCTACTGCTGGAGGGAACAAAACAGTAGAGCTTTACATGGAGAAAGCAATTTTACTTTGCTTTCAGTACACACACACAGGGATGAGACAATGCTTTGTCGGGAGAAAAACCTTTGCTAAGGGAGTCACACTATTTCAGAAAGTCTATGTGGCAATATAGTAAAGCTTTGGAGTTCTGGATTCAAATACTGCCTTTATGGGTTCTCAATTCACAGAAGAAATAAATTGCTAATTTCTGTGATTATCACCTATGAAAGGCAAAAACTACATCATGACTCAGTGAGCTTTATTACTGCAGCTGTTCTAGGTTTTCTGTTAATTACAGATTTGGGAAAAAGAAATGTTTTGTTATTGCTCTTGCACGGTTCAAGGAGTATAAGCAACAATGATAAACACAGAGAGGTAGGGTAACCCAGTAGAATGACTTCATTTTTTTTCAATGAAATGTTTCTGCTTAGAGGTTAATTCTGAATTATGAGGAAACATAGTAATGAGGAAATATATAATGAGGAAATATAGTAATATAGGCACTAATACTGAAAGTCCATAATAGAAGGAATATCAAAAAATGGTCACCAAAGAAATTTCTAAAGACAATATCTACTTTTGGCAATTTTTTTCTTGATAATCTTCTATTCCATCAGCAGAGGCAGATAGAACAGATGGAATTAATGTCCCACTCTACCCAGGAATAGACTAGGAATCTTTCACGGGAGTTTGATCTCACTCTTATTTAAGAACATACAGAGTAAATTAAAGAGAGATTGCTCTCCATTAGTTTTTTCCTGTTGAAATTTTTTCAGATTTTGAAATAAAGTAGATTAAGGGATTCAAAAAGGATTCACAAAGCACTTTAAAAATCCTGTACACACCTTGAGGAATGAATTACTTTTAGTAAAAGCAAATTTAAAACCAACAAATTCCAGAATGTAACATGAGCACTAAACTCTTAGTTATAAGACTAGGGATAGTGCAACAGCTGGTCTGTTCTGTCAGAATTTAACTTACTGATACAAAGACCTGCTATTCCCTTCTGTATGTCCTGCCTAAGGTAACAATGCCTGGGTCTGTCAAAGACAGGCTCTCAGGAAGGCGAAAAAAATTGGGTATAAGAATCTGATTTCATATCATGAAGCAGCTCAAGAGTTTATGCAAAATCTTTTCTTAGCAGACACTTTCACGCAGCTCAAAATTAAAAAGAGTACCTTTCAGAGCAGATGTTCTCCAAAACATGCCATGACTGCAAATGGCAGAATGGTTGGACAGCTTCCTTTAGTGGGATGTTTTGTATCAGCTCGGCAAGAATGAAAAGAAGTGTTAAATTCTTGGACAGCGAAGGAAAAGGAAACAATATTTTTCAGTGGGAAGAAAGAGGGATAAACACATTTTCCAAAGGAGCCTTCTTTCAGTTCCTGCTGTTTAAAATGAAAAGCTTCTGGAACCAACTTTCAAACTCTAACAAGTAATGTAGAAATTGAAGTTGAATAAATCAGGTGAACACAAGTGCAGAATGGAGCTGTTACTAGGCAATCTCAGTAGGCAAGCTGTGCAAGTTGGTCAAACTAGTTCAGTGGGAAAAGCACTGCCTTGAGGTTGCACAGCTGGCAAGACGTTCAAGGCAAGGAAAGCTTTTCACCATGGAGAAAACAAGTGAATTCTCTTGCTCTTTCATGAATAATAGTCATGCCACATAAGAAGGGAAACTTGTTCATACAAGCTACATTTGCACATAAATCAAATTTCAAGACATCTTAAGGAATCTTATAATAACCTAATCTTGCAACTGAAAAGACATGACTAACTCTTTGTGACTGTGCAAAGGATTCGAGCAGATGTAACAGCTCATGTGAATGCAAAAAGGAGCCTTATGTACAGTAAATTTCTTCTCTCCTATGAGTCAAAATGACATTGATCTATTATAGTTAACACTCATATCCAGTGATCTCCGAAACAGCGGCGCTGTGGACACAGGATAGGAAACACACAGGTAAAATTCAAGTATTAAAGGCCACCCATACCAAACCTATTCAATAGCATAATTCCTCTTATAGCAGCTGAAGGCCAAAACTCTACACCACTGCAGAACTGGTACCTGATTATTTTTATGCCTTGACTTTTCTGCTCTAAAAGATCTCCATATTTACATTTAGAATAATTTCTGCATACATTGCTAATATGTTGGTCCCCAATTTACCTACTTTTTCCTTGTTCCTTTCATGCTTATATAAAGCTATGTACTACAACTGATTTATTTTGAAATTATTCTCTTTCTCCTGCTGTTTAAAGCATGTATCCTGAAATATTTTAACAAAAATCTTATCATTTTAAAGCCATTTTGAACATAAGGCCACAGTCTAAAGTGCATTAAGTTTTGCAGCTCCAAAATTAAAATTAAAAATACATCCAACTTTGAATACCTTTACCTTGTTAGGCTTTTAAATATATACTAAGGCACTTAAGCATGAAGTCTGTTTTTCAGAGATAACATGTACATGTAGTTCACCCTGCAGTCATCGGGTTTTGAGGAAAATATAAATTATATCCATTTGAAGTTCTTCAAGGCTGAGAATTTCTTTTGCAGGATTCATTCAGAAACCATACCAGGAACTGATGTTACAGAGCACCCAAGAGTCCAACATAAGAACCACCTTGGTAAACAAGGGAGAGGGAAAATACTTTCATGAAGCTGCCTCAGAGATCAGCAAGTTCTCTAATAAGCACGCTAGTAAATTTGCTTTGGAAGGAGTACAAGTTGATAAATCTCCCTTGCTATACTTTCTGTCGATTAATATGATAAGATATATTTTACTTAAAATTAGGATTGTCTGAAGCTCAGTGGATTTAATTATTTGTAATTATCCAGTTGTTGTCAGTATGTGGCCATTTTATGACAGTGGTATCTACTGTGTGGGTCAGGTTCAACTGTACATCTTTTCAAACACAGAATTAATGTACTATTGATGAAACCATTACTAGAACCAAATTAAAGTCTGGCTGATATATTGGTCCACGGGGTGCTGTCAGACATGAAAGGAGTAATTAGGATTCATTACTTCATACTCTGCAACATTCCAATTATTAATGAACTTCAACTGCTGGACTGCACCATATCTATCACAAATACCTTCCTAGTCTTTCTTTATTAGGAAAAAAAATTCAAGTGCCTGACACAACTACTAAAACAAACAAATGACAGAAATTAATCCAGAATGATGAAAACTCTGCTTATTTGGTGATAAAGGGGTATATATATTACCAGTGTCCCACAAAGGAGATCTGTGAATCTTTAGTGAGGCACAGAATGTTAAGTCATGTAATGCGTCCTAAAATATTCATCAGAAGAACCTATTTCAAATAGTTCCATATATTTACATTTGTGTCCATGTGCACAGCTCTACTGTGCTACATGTAAGCCTTTGCTATGTAAAAGTAAAACTCTATTGCCACGACCCTTGTCCTTTTCAATCCAACTTCTTTCTATCATTTTACATCCCCCTACCTCATGCCTTAAAGATCTGTTAGCCTGTGAAATTTCTGATCTCTCTTTTAGACCAGTATAATTCTAATTTTTGGTAGAGTTTCTTCTCTATAGATTGTAAAAAGCAAGCTGTATGCTCTTACTCTGAAGTACTTCAAATACCACTATGGAAAACTGTAACAAAAAGGGATCATTTCAAGGTCTTACAGTGCAGGGCAAGAGCGCATCTTCCAGGAGCTTCATGTACACAAGGAGGTTTGAGCTGTTTTGTACTGCCTTGATTTTCTGTGCAGTCACCAGTGCCTGCACAGTGAAAGGGAACGGAGGGAAAAAAGATTTGGTTAATTTGTCCAAAACTAGATATAATTTTTATTTACTCTTTTTTATTTTTTTTATGTTCTCTTTTGACAATCTGAAACTGTGCAAGCACTCTAAACACTGAGTAGCATTTGAGACCATTCAGATATGCTTCAGGAGTATCTCTGACTTTATGTTAGAATAAACATCACATTTTCAACATGAAAAATCTAGTTTGTTGATGTGTTGTTTGCAGACAATACTAGAAGAGATGAACACTTTCAGACTTAAAAATAAATTCATATTTGAACATTAATGGTAACATGGCATTTTGGTTCATCAGATGAAACATTTGATGACGTTTACCAAGTGTGCTCTCATGCAACCACAAAACAACATTATCATTTAGATTGACAGATGCATTGAAGACTCAAATGTCACGTTGGAAATTTTTGTGAAAAGTGATGGAAGACATTACATACTGAAACTCTCTTGCACTGAGTACAAGCTCCTTTATTTCTCCTATTAACATCCTGAAAATGTGCATCTAAAAATATTTAAATTAGATCTTAGGAAATATTTTTGATAATATTTTCTAAGTTTGACAATGATTTTTCAAAATCTAGGGGGGGAAAGGGCAATGGGAATGAAAAATGAGATTATAGACATCACCCCAAAAGGGTCAGAACATAACGTTACCTCCCCTTGTGCCATCTACCACTCCTGCCACTCTTGTGTCAGAACAGAGAAAACACTAACTCAGCTTTGTGTTACCCACTTTGAATTTGAATCTCTCACTTGAATGCCCAGCTACCGACCTCTGGGATGGAACTCAGAGGGCTGGTGGAGCTGTAACCCTTTCACTGGGAGAGGGAAGATCAGAACAGTCCATGAACTCAGGTATCTGGAGCACTCACATGAGAAATGGGGCATGAGAGCTTTGTTACTAGCAGACTAGGTTTCTAGGTAAAACTGAGGAGGCACTAGCACCACCATCTGCCTCAATGGATTTGTGAACACCATCAACTCGACTGGTTTGATGCATGGGAGGCTGGCAGAGGGTCCACATCTATGGCTTACTAATTTCTGCCCTTCTGCCCTGTGTCCTACCATATTAGTTTTTCCTCAGTATCTTTTTTTTTTTTTTTTTAATTTCTTTTTCTTCTGTTTAAACCAGGTAATTTATTTATTTCATGGTGTGGTCCAAAAAAACAGTTACAGCAATTCAATGCAAAGTGGAGGTACAATTTTCTTAAGTGGATTTTGCAGCTGGAAAGCTCTATATTGTTAAATCCAAAACTAGCCTTTAATTTCCAATACTTTTCCTTTTGCTATACATGCCTAACGTGGAAATGAAATACTTTCTTTTCTTTTGAGTCAAGTTACAGTATATGCTCCTCCTTCTTTTATTCCTTTTTTGAAGTAAAAAAGTAAAGATTTCCACTTTGTTCTGAGAAACACGTCTATATTGTATTTTGAGTCCAACTTGCAAACTTAGAATTTTGCTATCTAATCAGATGCAGATACTAACATTTTAATATCCACTCATTGACAGTCATGGTATTTTAAAAAGAAATAATTTACTTTATGAAGTGTCATGAAGCAGTAAGCAAAATGTGGCAATCAAAGTAATATTGATCCAGTTGCCATGGAAAAATTATGATTACTCAAGCATCCATACCTTCCCTTTTTAACTGCATGTCTTCCAAGCAGGGGATCAAGTATGGGATCAATAGATTCACCCATATTTTCAATTAGTACAGTCTCATCAAAAGCCAAAGCTCTTTCAGTGGTCTTCAGAAACCTTAAGCTGAAAAATAATAAAAAAATAACACCCTCAAATATTAGATGAATGGTGGTTGTAGAAAGATTTCTTTGTTATAAACGTAGAAGTTTTTCTAAAAGAACACGATTAAACCATGCAAGCTTTTTCATAAAGAATTTCCCAGTGGCTGAGAGTTTTGAGTTCAACGTTTTCCTACCTGTGCTCTTGCTAGTCCCCATATTAAACAAAAAGTATATTACTGGGGCTTTTCTTATAAACAAATATGAGGGTACTGCCCTACATTGAAGACACTGAAATTGACATAGAGAAGTTGGGGGAGCACATACGTAATTTCATCTCTTGTTATTTTTTTTAATTTCATGCTCTTGTGTTACAGCTTTTAGTATATCCTCATCTAAAAAATGAACACTTTCTTGAAGGGTTAGAATCTGCATGACTTGGGAGAACTCCTTTCACAGGCATGGAAAAAGAAGTAGATAATAATGTGAAGATGAGTAAGCAGACAATATAGCTTCACACGGCAGAGCACCACAGCGTGTGAATGAAAAATCATAATTATTTGTATGGATTGGAAAAAGTATGAAAAACAAATGAGGGTAGGTGAGGGAGAAGAGCTCATTCAAAGGAGATGGGATAGATGATTAAGACATATTTAAAAAAATCAGACATTACGGTGACTATTCACTGTGTTGTGCAATTGTATTTTATATCTGGAATTTAGTAAAATAAACTTTGAAATAGAGCATTATCTCCCTAAATCTAAGTAAAGATAAGAAAATATATGGACAGATCTATTACATGTTAGTACTGTCAACCTACATATCCTTCAGTAATATTTTGCCTTGGATGCTGCACGCTAGATTGAATCTTTCCCTCTGTGAGGTGCATGTGTTGTGTTCTGATTACTAAACTGTACAGTACAAATTAGGTCACATCATCAGGCTTTGCACCTTACCTACTGAGAAAGCAATTTACCCATTACAAGAAGCGCACCTCAACCTCCGGTTTCTTCCCAACCTCTACTTTTTTTTCCCTTCTCAACACTTAAAACCAGCATTTCCTTTCAAGCACCTTTTTAAGTGGAAAATGATGCTATGGATAAATAAGCAGCAGTGTTGTAATATTTCAAGTGTTTAAGTAAGTGCATTCCAACAAACACCAATCCCTTACAAAAATTAGGGGAGCTCGAGGGTAAACGTGAAAGCCAATTCTTCAGAGTGCACATACCCTTTCTGTTCTAGACATACGACTTTAAGGTCAGCTCCATATGTATTCTTTATCCATTTAACTCCCTGTTGCTGGGGATCTATCATCAGAGGTCAGCACTCGCAGTTTCTTAGAATAGTGGCATTTTCTGTTGACATCCCATCGCCAGGCAGTCCCTCATTACTCCATGCCGCAATCGCAGCATCATCTGTCAATGTGGCAATTGCGTCCAGGCCCTTCATCACAGGAAAAGGAACTTTTTTGAATCAGAGTAGAATATAATCATCCAGCAAGGTGATAATAGCAAATAGCAAGACATGACTCAGTGCGATGCACAAGATAACTGGGACTGATATAAATTAAAGTAAGGCAGAAAAATAAGGAGGATCTCTGCAGAGTTTCAAATGCAAAAGAATATACTAGGAAATGTGATGACAAGCATTGTATCATATTTTTAACAGATTTTTTTAAAAAAGTGTTTTCTCTTAAGACATTTACTTCATAAAAATATATATAGTTCAATAATTTTTTAAAAACTCTATATTATAAATTTCAGTGTATTCTCATGGCACAAATTCAATGATTATGTATGCTCTTGATCAGCTATTTCTGGAACATAAATCAGTATTTATCCACACAAAAATTATAAATCGGGATTTCCATGGCATCTTATTCATATAGTTCAGCTACGCTCAAAGGCCAGAGAATGGGACCATCTCTGAGGGCAGAGGCAGCCCCCTGTGGGGCAGCAGCTGCACAAAGCTCTCCTGTGTGTGCCTGTTCACCAAGAAGGAAGCTGTGATAGAGCAGCCATCATACAGACACGCTCACTGGATGCTAACCTGTCACGAGCATTTACAAGGAGATGAAATCAAAAAGCAATGGAACATCTGAAATCAGTGCTTACTGAACAGGTAGGGGTGGGAAGGGAAATGTTTAATGCAGTACGACAGAGTGAGTGAATAACTAAGTTGGAAAAAACCAAAAGTGGCTGGTGGAATCATAACAGAAGATCTATATCAGATGTCTGGAATTGATGTTTTACTTACTGAAGCAAAGGGCAAACCCCCACCAAATTCTTCATGATGTTATCCCAGGCTTCCTCATTTGTAGTGTTCGGAGTGAATTCAAAACATATAAATAGAAGAAAGCATCATCAGTATTAGGGCCAAACAATCTAACCCATTCAAAAGTATCTTAAAAACTCTTCCATCAGAATTTTCCTCCTCCCTAGACATGTCTAGTCCTCAGTGCTGGCTTGTAGACTGCAGTGTCTTTTCAAAGTGCACTGAAACAAAAAGTGCATTGAAACAAAACCCCCATGTATACCTGGTGGTTATGTATAATGAAAAGCATTCTATATATTTGAGTTTATATTTATATATTTTATATATATATATGTATATATAAGTTGAGCCAAATTTGCACAATTACTAGTAAAAAGAATGGCACCATACCTTTAGTGCAGTTTCTGTGGCACAATGCTATAGTTACCGTATTTTAACAAAACTTATACCACCTTCAATTGTCTAACCCTTGATTCTAACCTCCGAGTCCAAAATAAACCTAACTTTTGTTGAACTTGCTGAAAATATAGGTACAAAAATCCCAACAGGCACACACTGCCTTCTGCAAGCATGCAACATATGCAGCCTCCCATGTGTAACACATTCATCTAAGTATATCAAAACACTGAAAACATGATTTGTTTTACCCCTGGACTGTAAGACAAGCAATACAATAACTTCCACGGGCTGAAATACTTCCTTGAGAAAAACACTAGCACAGAGGTATTATCAGGGTTTCTTATACTAATTTTCACAAAATACAAGGGAAATATTTTAACATATAGATACATGATTGTTACTGTATCTGCACAAAGCTGATATTCATGGCATAGAAATACTTGATGTTCCTCTATAAATTAATAAATTAATAACAGCACTGAAACATAGGAAACATAGCAAACGCAGGAAATAAGTAGGAAGAGGTGAGGAGCATTTGCTGCAGTAAGGAAAAAAGGAAAGGTCCAAAGCTTCACAAGTAAGGAAGGAGAAAGTTTCACAAAAACAACTCTAAGGATTAGAATCTCTATGCATTTACTAAATATTATCAGTTTCCCCTGTGTACAGAGAAATGGGGATTGTCATAACTACAAGCTCTTCCTGGAGCTGAAAAACTGAGCAGAATAGGTCTCTATGCACTCTATCACTTTTTAAAACATTTGTTGTTACAGAGGTGTCACAAATGACAGACTTTAGCATTGAGAATTAGAAAGGGAAAGGATTTTCTTTTACCAAAGAGAACCCTTCTCTCATTGCCCTCAAATTTGTAATCCAAAGAAAGTACGTGTCTGCATGCATACAGATATATATATGTATATTAGTGCACATATATACACATACTGGAAAATAAATACTGGATCTGTACTTCACAGCAACTAACTAAGCAGACTCTTGAGAAGCCCATTTTGTACAGTAAATTTTACTTTTTTGTGCCTTTAGAAAAGGAATCCAGAAATGTCTCATCAGTTCCTGGCGTTACACTTTCGTGAAGGGTCCAAAGTAAAACACAAACACTGCTGTTAAATAAAGTGTCACCACAAAGTTTTCTTTTGTGCTTTGAGGTTTTCGGTGAAGTGCCTCAACTGTATGTTTTCAGACTTCAAAGCAAAGTTAGAAAATGTTATCGGCTGAGCAATGTGGAAGTGACAGAATGTTTAATCTCCACATTAAAAAGCAGAAACACACGAAAGTACAGCAGTACTCTGTCAGCAAGAGATATACTTCCGAAGACTGCAAAGGCTGGAAGTAATCCATATTTTCTGGTGATGATTTGAAACCTTTGAAGCTAAAAACTATACGATAGAACTCTTTGTCAGACGTTCTATCTACTGATTTTTTTTCAGTAATCAGTTCTTTTGTCTAGATCAGATACAGCATGGTGGACACACTGCAATATTGGCAGCATCTGGTATACTACTGCCAGCACAAGCATTTCCAGCAACATTCAGAAAAGGCAAGGAAACAAGAATATTGTATGGAAAAAATTAAAAAGAAAAAGCTATTTTGACCTTAATAACTTCTACTTTTTTTCTTACACTTTTTTCCCAAGGGGAGGAGCAAGGCAGCAGAGTTGGTGTCTTTGCCCATGGCAGGAGGGTTGGTACTTAGATGATCTTTAAGGTCCCTTCAAACCCAAACCTTTCTATGAAACTATGAAATCTTGCAGGGTTTTTTACTCTCAATTATCTGTCTTCTTTTTTCTAGTAGCTCCAGACTTTTTACTCAGTTAAGGCTGCCATGATTTGGAATTATGACAGGAGGAAAGATGAGGATAGACAAACACACAGGTTGTCCAGAGTGGTTGTGGAATTTCCACTGCCCTAGACAATCTGGTCTAACAAATCCAGCTGGGGCAGTGGAGGTGGATTAGATTATCTCAGAAGGTTCCTTTCAGTTGCAATGATTCTGTCAAAGTTTAACTTTAGAAATTGCTTTCTTAGCATAATTTTTTTCCCTACAGAGAACCCTAGTTTTCTTGCACAATCTGTAGAGTTCATCTTAACCATGCTTACCCTGGAATATTTTGGATGAATAGTCAGGAATGGTCTCAGATATTGATGATTTCTTATAAGTAGCGATATGGACAGATATTATTTTATTCCAGTTACGTTGTAAAGACAGTCCACCACCTATTTAAAATGTTGAAATGGTGACTAAACTCTTTCAGAAAAATGAAAGTATCTTCTTTAAAGACAGTTAAATATTTAAGATATGAATCATCTCTTTTTCAATTGGGATTTGTGATAAGACAAAAAACCCCAAGCTAGCAGTATTTTGCACATTATACTTTGATTATTCTGTGTATACAATTACCAGCAAGGGAATGAACATATGCATGAATGCATGCTCAAACAGCTTCAGCATGAGAAGAAAGTTAAAAATTGATCATCCATTAGAGTCAGCTTCAAATTGATGAAATTCTAGATGTAAAATTGCAATAATATTACTTTTTTGTTGTCCTCTTTGAAATACTCCAGATAAAGTAGTTTCACAGTTAAACAGTTTCACAGTTTATTCCCTTGCATCAGGGAAACCTCCAGAAATCATTTTCCACTGAGTAGAGAGACTGAAGCAAAGAAAGGGCCAGGATGAAAGAAGGAAAGCACTTCAGAACTACTTATAAGGACTGTCCATACAGACATTTGTTTTTCAGAGCAATGACAGTAATCAAATAATACTTTTCCAGTCCTTTACATGAAGCAATCAAAAATCAGTGAAAATCTCTGAAGAGGAAGTATCCTTCATACTTTGTATAATTTTGTGTTAAATACTTTCTTTTTTGCTGGTGTCAGCTACTTAAGAGCTTAAAAGAAAACTCTTAGATACGCTCATTCTTGAAAGCTGTACAAATTATGGAATCAACTCACTCATATTTAAAAATAATTTTCTATTGGCACAAAACAAAAGTAACAAAATATTTGGTAAACATGAGGTATTTTCCATTGATATTTTTCAGAAAAATCAGAAATACTTACTGAAATGGTTAAACACCCTATCTTGTGATGACAGACACAGAACTCTTCCGTTTTAATAAAAGAGTTTTGTAATGTTTTAGACATCCATTTTTGTCTACCAAAGTCACTGAATTTTTCTTTAAATCATTAACTGAAGGCAACAAGACAATAAATCCATTAATTTACAAGAGGGCTTTTTGATTTATCCAGTCTCTCTTCTTGTTGTCACTAACCGGTAAGTCATAAACAATAAAGAGCACCCACCTCATTCTCCAAAATAGCTTTGAAATTTGAAGATTTACTAAACATAGAATGATTGTCTATTTAAATCTTCAGTAATGTTACCATACCAGCCAAGCACCATAAATCACTAGTGACATTGGCTAACAAGGGTTTAAGAGTTGGAACATGCAGTGTAATAAATTTCCAGACAGTTAAAAATCACTATAATTTTATTCTAATGCATTATAGATTGCCTGTAATGTCATCCTGGCCAGGGTGACCCATTTCTAATTTTGAACAGCTGTTCAGCTCGGGAGTTAGTTAATGATTAAATATAAATTGCCTGATTTATTAGTCTGAATGGCTGAGCTTCCAGGTCAATGCTATATAGACAAAATCATCAGTCTTGATGCTTTTCAGAAGTTAACTGTCTCCTGTTCTAGTCAAAAAGAATTTACTCTCAGAGGAAAAGGCTTGACATTCTCAATTAATCCTTTTAAATATTTTCCCCCTTAATTTACACAATAAGATCACTAATAAGCCCTCAAATTTTCAAGATAAACTTCTTTTAACTCTGCAGAAATCTTCAAATCCAAAACTTGGAGACTAGCTATGGGCAAAGGCTGTTGACTTCCACAGAGCTTCCAAAGAATTTGGAAGTCTGCAAGGTGAGTCCAATAAGGACCATCTCAGGTGTACTGGGGCAAACAAAAGTTTTCATATGCAGATCGTACATCACTTTCACTGTTTATCTACATATTTTACATTTCTAACATACTAATTTCAAAACCAGGTAAAAAAAAAAAAAAAGATCTGTTTTAATTGCGCTGGGTTTTTTTACTAGTTTTATACTCTTATAATACTTTTTTCAAACTGATTTAACCTTGATTGCTAGCCTCTGTGGGAGATTTGCAGAAACAAAAGTATTCACTCACTGATCTTAGAAAATAAGGTCACAGGGACTTTAAGAAATCCAGCTTTGTACTTTTTATTTCCTGTCATATACACTTATTATTCAAAACAGAGTTGTTAAAATTCTAGATATGAATTGAAACAGCACAATTTCTATAAAGACCTAAGAGAGACTGCTCAGCAATGCTGTGCCTGACTTGAATGGTTACTGGCCGTAAACAGGCATGTGTTAGCTTTAATAATGTTTGTCTGCAAATAAAGCTAATAGCCACACTGAAATATATATAATTTTAACATAACTACATTTCATTCTTATTTAAAAATTAATAGTTTCTGTAAAAAGGAAAAAAAAAACACACCAAAAGCAATCAGCAAATATCTGAGTGGTGCCTTCTACTTATTTGCAATCTAAAGTGCAATAGGGGCAGATGCAGGGTGACTCCATTCTGACCTAGAGGATAATTCAGTCTTTTTGCTCATTAACCAGGGGCTGCCCACGCTGTCACAATGTGTTCACCATTGTGTTTAAACGTGGTGACTTAGTTATCAAGATTTGTCTCTAACAATCATGGAAGTATTTGATTTTTAGGAAATAAAACACATTCTACTTCTCAGAATTTTGTTGTGAGTTTATTTGTCTTTGGGGGCTGTTTGGTTGTTTGTTTTTTTTTTTTTTTTTAAATTTAAAGGATTTCTAATAAGGGTCATCTTGTCATCTTTGTCATCCCCCTCCTCTCCTGCACTCCTCCAGCCTTTTTTCCCCACACGGTCTTCAAAAATGTAAGTTTAACCTCATGCCCAACAAAACATTTCAACTATTTAAAAACTCACACTAAGATGAATATTCAGGCAAATCTTCTTACCTCAGGTCAGTTGACCAACCTGTTGGCTAGCACAGTTATCTTTTTTGTTTGGCTCACATCATCTTGACAACAGATTTCATCTTCACCTGCTTTCCCGAGTGAAGATGTGTTTATGCAGAAAAGAGACAAATAAATAGTACAGCTTAAGGCTTGTTTTGGGGTTTTGTTTAGTTTTTAATTATTCTTATTTTAAATAATATATTTTAATGATAATAGTTGTAGACAGTACCTTTAAGTTTGAAGGATGCAATCTTTAGAGGAAAAGTTTTGCTTTATTCTGTGTTCTTTCTGCTGCTCCTGTAAGCCTTCTAACAACAATTTAGGTCAAAACAATGCGAGAACGAGGTCATTATTTTAATTCTGCATATAAGCATGGTGACATAAGGATATTCAACAATTTGTTCACAGGCAGAAAGAATGGCTAGTGGCAGAAAACAGGTAGATCTCCTGCACGCTGATCTGCACCAAAGACCTTTAACAACATTTGTATGCACATTGCTCAGAAGGCAGCAACATGCCCCTGCTTTGTTTCAGGAGATTGCAGGGGGTTGTATGTACCTCAATGCAAGTTGCCTCAAACTGCTTTATTTCTGTAGAGTAACTACAGTGAATTTCACTTTAGGACAAAATTTTCCTGTCTCATGTTTAATGAAAGAACTCCTACAGGAGCAAGGAGTGCCTACCTCCATAAAAACTGGGTCGTTTTGCAGGATCAAAGACTTACATATTTTCTGCCAAGTTTAGTGCTTGAATTTGTGGTGTGCAACCAGGAAATTAAAAATAAGAAATGAACTGGCAAAGGGGGAAAGATGCACCTTATAGATTAATGAAAAAGGTTAACTTGATTTCTTTAGGGATAATGAGGCAGTCAATCCACTTTTTAATGGTGATGGATCTTAAACTGAGAGACTAAAGAAGACTTATACTAAGTAAGGGCATCTCACAGAGATGGGCTATAAGTAACATTTCATCAGTCTAGCATTCAAGGAATAAGAAGAATGAACACAGTAACAGCTCTCTACTCTTTTTTAAGAGAGACTTATTTCTAGACATCTCAAGTTTGCCTGAATGATAACATACATCTGACTATAGTTCAAGTACACTCATCCATCAAAGGCTCAGGTAGTAAAGAATGAGAGAGTGAGACAAAGAGTAAATAATGCCCCAGCATCTCTGTGGGATTTTTTTTTTTTTTTGGATACATAATCATCTCCTTTGTCAGAGGACTACTTATCCTATGATTTTTGAATAGGAAAGTTGTCACTACAAAACACACCATTCCCTTTTGTCACTCTTTCATGGCATGTAACATAAATAAAGTCTTGCAAGAGTAGAATTACATATTGTATTTTATACCTCAGCACTCCAAATTCTATGGAATAAATCACGTACTTTAAAAATGCTTGTCATTGAGAAGTTTGTGCCAGGAAACTATGCTCCACAAATCACAGCAGAAAACCATTATTCTCCACAGCAGGTCTGCTGGACTGTGTCCTTGTATAATCCTTTTCAGGCACAGTGTATTTTAAGTTCTCTCATGTATTAATAACAATGCCTGTAATGATAAATAATACAAATTACACATCTGTGAAAAGGATGAACTTGGCCCAACTTTTTAGACATAACACTACTAAAACTAACTTTTTTTTTTTTTTTTTGCATAGTCTAGGCATATTGTAATATATCTGTGAATGTAAAATCATAATTCTCACAAATATTATTAGCAGATAGGTAGTCTCATGAAGAATGAAAATCTGATTTTCACTCAAAATGCTTAAAAAGTAATTTTACTTGGGAAGAAACAATCCTTTTTCCTATTTCCTAACCATCTTTTCATTTAATTTACTGTAAAGATATAGCAGTTGCTGTACTTGATGGTATATTAAAACTTTAACAGGAAAGAAAGCTTTAGTAGGCAACACAATCCACAGAACGTTTTTAATCACCTTTAAAACATTTTAAATGTTTAAAATGACTTACTGTATTAGTAGCAGCTTGTGTATTTGTCATTAAATAGAATCATTGTAACAATGCTTACTATACTGTTTGCCCCTAGAACCATACAATAATTTTGGGCAGAATGACCTTTAAGATCATTAAGTCCAACAATTAACCCAGCACTGCCAAGCTCACCACTAAGCCAGGTTCCTAAGGGCTACATCCACATGTCTTTTAAATACCTTCTGGAATGGTGACTCATCCTGGAATGGTGACCCTATTCCAGACTTTGAGAACCCTTTTGGTGAAGAAGGTTTTCCTAATACGCCATCTAATCATCCTCTGACACAGCATGAGGCCAATTTGCTCATTCTGTTGCTTTTTACTTGGGAGAAGAGACCAACTCCAACCTCACTGCAACTTCCTTTCAGACAGAGAGCAAGAAGGTCCCTCATGGGGTCAGTTTAACTGTGCTGCCTAGACTGAAGATGTATTATTCATTACTAACAGCTGCAGCAATTATTATCACTGAGAATTTGTGGCCACAAAAACTTCCATTTGGAAAATATGTACAACTCTCCTTTTTCCACCGCCCCCCCCCCCCCCCCCCCCAACAGAAAGAAGCTGGATTATGAGTTGGGGAGCACAGAACAACCACAAATGCGGGACCAGAGGTCACTAATATCTGATGCTCTGCCTTCAATTTCATTCTTTAGAAAACTGACAGAGGAAGGTAGGAAAGAGATAAGAAAATAAATGACTGGAAGGAAAAAGGGTAAGAAATTAACTGAAGAAAAAGGGCAACTTCCCACAGACTGGATACAGTCAGCTGACAGCCCAGAATGTCCATACATTCAGAGTGAATTTCCTTTAACATTACAGGAACTTTTGTGTTTATGGACTGTATGCAAACAGCTCAAATAAGGAGTAAGAGCTTTCTACTGGCTGATGGCATACACAGGGTTATTGGCAGCTAAGGTAAATAAAATCTAGGTAGTTGTTGCCAAGATGTGCCTGCATGGCTCATTTTTTTCCACTCGTTAAAAACCACAAGTTTGCCTTCCCTTTATATTAATTTCACTGGCTTCCTTACACAGTGAATCTTACATTTAAAAGGCTTGACCTGAGCCAGCTGGAACAGGTTGCATAGGGCAGGGGTCCATATTACAAAATACTGAATGAAGGAGTAAATGAAGCAGATCAAGAAGTACCATGGCTGGAAAAATGAAGCTGTCTAAATCTAAGAAAATGGGTGGATATGTAATACAGCATTTCATTCTAATTCTAAAACCGGATGACAGCAAAATGTCAATTTTTCATGCTGAATTTGCATCTTTGTGTCAGCTAATCCTGGTTAATGGTACTGCTGTACATAACAGTCCTCCCCATGGAACGTTGTGTTGTACATTATGTTCTTTAGCATATGGATTAATACAAGTTTTCAGTTGAGGAAGTTGAGCTGATTTTAAATGTAAGGTTGAACAGTGCATTTCAGGATAACTGAATAAGGATGAAAATCTATAAACAAATTTATCCACTGTCGACCATGTTGTTCATGTTTAGATGGAGAAAAAGGCCGAGCTCAGAAAGCAAAGTGAAGACTCTGTGAAATGCCAGTTGTAACTGTTTAAAACAAAACCAAGACATGTGTTTTCTTTCATGGAATTAATGAGTGTCAACTCTGTTAAAAAGCAAAAATGCAAAGACAGGAAAGGATCCTGTTCTGTACTCACCAGTCACAGAATATCCCATAATGGAAGGGACCCACAAGGATCATCAAGTCCAACTCCTAAGTGAATGGCCTATAGAGGGATTGGACCTGTGACATTGGCGTCATTAGCACCGTGCTGTATCCAACAGTGTTAACATTTAGGACCATCACTAACTTTTAGAACCATCAGACTGCAGAAAATATTCCATCGACTGAACTTTACTAATGAACTCAGTCTCTCATCTTCTAACATTTCCCAGGCAGGAAACTGGACCCTAACCATCAAAGGAAATGCATCTCAGCCACTGAATATTCTGTAGACGAAGTGAGTGTCACATTCCAAATTTGTTATAATTCTTCTACAATAAACTTTCTTCTAAGATTCATAGATTCTTTGAAGCTCTGGTGCATGCTAACTTGCAATATATTTTTTTTCCTTCTAGCTGCCAGACCTGGGGAAACTATCAACAGCTTTTATGCACATGTGTCTTCACATTATTCACTACTTATGGATGCTTTGATCATTTCCAGTCTGCCACACGGCTATTAGATAAAATTAAAAATGTAATTAAAACTATTTTACTTCAATAACTTTCAACTATTTTCTTTAAATAGCATTTTAAATCCTCTCAATTAACATGGTTTCAGGTCCATGAGTACAATAAATAAATAATCATTTTTAGTCCAGTTGTATGTAAGCTTACTCACAGCATACCCTACTTGGATATAGCATTTGTATAGTAAACAGTTTTTGGAAATTAGTAACTTCAATCCCTTCACAAATGGAAAAAAGTATGACACACTTGATGAGACTCCTACTCCTACCTGGAATTTGCAAGACACTCGAGTGAACAATATTTTGCACTGGCCTATGAAAGAATTTCACCATAACTGAGGCTTTCAAAGTAAAAGACTTGGAGGCTGTGTACTAGAATACCTAAAAATGGTGACTGTTCATTCATCCTGAAAGATAACATGCAACATGTGGACTCCAAGAAACAAAAACAGAAATGGCCAAGAGGAATAATTTGCCTTTAAAAAAAAAATTGCCAATAATCCTCAGTAAGGAGTTGGTGGATTAAGACATGAGTTATCTAAGTGCATAATTTTTTAAGTTTTTCATGTATAAAAACTTCTTGGCATCTTCAAATTCTGGAATAAGTCATGGCTCAGTTATAAGAAACAAATCAAAAGCAAGTTTTCCTGAAGTGACATGTGCAGCAGTTTTTATTATATAACCCTCTCTTGCCACTTACTCTTTTAAGTGTCAACAAATGCACACTAGCATACCTATTATGCATACTACATAGACAAGTATTTACTTTTTATTCGCCCACTGAAGCTCATCTTCTTCTAAAATATTCCATGATAAACTAAATTTATGTTTTATTTTTGGAATCATAAGATGGTATAGGCTAGAAGGCCCTTTGGAGTTAATCTAGTCCAACTCTCAGCTCAATACAGGGCTAACCTCAAAGTTTTCTTTGAATTCTTCCCTATCAGCCCCATGTCTTCTTCCCTAAACTACTAATTAATAAATAGCAATCAAGAAGTATTCATAGAAAGTTCAAATATGTATTATTTTGCATTTATCAACAGTGAATTTGACCAGTTATAGAGTTATCCACTCAGCACCCTCATGGGCTCTGGAGCTTATTATTGTAATGACTACTACCTACTGGAGAACTGAAATTACAGCCATAGTTCCTTTAAAAAGTTCATCAGGTGGATCAGCTAAGGTATGAATCAGTTATAAAAATAATAGTTTTAACAGGCTCCTCCTGCCATGTAAATGGAATTCCAGTTGAGCATGCAGTAGGGATTTTATAAAGTGGTTAGGAAAAATACTCATTAAATGACAGTGTGACAGCTGTTGGCCTAACACAGGGAACAGGTAGCTGCAAAGGAATTCCAGCTTTGTCTGTGGTGCATAATTCTTCCTACTAGGAAAAACCACAGCTCACAACCTTCAGAAAAATTCACAAGGAGAAGAAAGGGGAAGTAAATAAATACAGAATACAGCATGATTCAAAGTTGGAGGCTGACTGAACTGCAAGGTCAACTAAACCAGGAAAAGGTTCTTTGTGGTACTGTCAGTCAAGCAACAGAGAGGTATCAGTACTCTTCTCATAGGAACCCATTAAAACAATAAAGCATTCCATGAGTTTCAGGGGTGACTTCTGTGAACTAAAAATAAGCAGAAAAACAAAATCTCCCCAAAACAACACTAAAAATCTATTTTTGCCTGAAAGTGTTTGTACTTAAAAAGCACACACCAGTAGAGATATGTGAAATAAAAATCATGATTCTTCTGTCTTTTAGTGTAGATACAAGCTTCCTTAGGGCAGATGCATTTTGACATGAATGGGCAACTCCAAAGTCACATGGCTAGAGCTGTTCCATCAGAAAGGCAAATATCTGCTATAGCTGTTGATGGGATTTTTGGGGTGGAGGTCAGAGACATCAGAAGAGGAAATGAGATGGTAAAAGCTATCTTTGTTTACCCATTAAAACTGCATCTTCTTCAGAACAAGAAAAAAAAAATGGATACTACAAAACCAGGAGGAAAAATACAGAATTAAATTCTCTAATACCATAACTCTCAGGTTTCCAAGAGTTTCCAAAGAAGTGAAATCTTGGTCAGTCTTTTAAATGGCTAATTCAAGAGAAAACAGGAAGAAGGTCTTAAATAGTGAGATTTCAGATCTAAATATTACAAAAAAAAAATAATCTTAACCCAAGTCAAATTCTTTAAAAACTAATTAATGTCATAGCTTTTGAACCATTTGAAGTGTTCTTTGTTAAGTAAGCATCATTAGCTTGCATCAGAAACTCCTTCCACCCTCAATCTCCCAAGATACCATGAGATATCTTTGTACGAAGACTGTTTTGTGTTGCGGTTGCTCCATTAAATGAATACTTAAACAACAAATAATCCCTCTCAAAAGTTCAAGAGGTACTTGATGGCAAGCGTGGTCTTCAATTCAATCATTAACTCACAAGGCATTTGTCAGTAAAAGACTAATCAAAGTTTCCAATTCTATGTGCATGTGTGCACTCATGTAGATGCATGTGTGGGCCTTTCAAAAAAATCAAAGAAGATTTGATGTTATTTTTATCATATGACAAATGCTAACACAAATGAGCATGAACTTCTAAAGCTGTTTCTGGAAGTTATTCCCATAGACCAGTAGGCCATTACTCATATAAACACTTGGCATTTAGTCCTTGTAAAAATCACAGCCAATTGCTTGTATCAGCTGTCATTTTGGCTTGCTAATCTACAGATTATAATGTGCAGAGGTGGCTTTGAGGAAATTCAGTCATTTTGGATAAACAGTTCATATACTACCACCCAAACTACAGAATGGTCTTCAGTAAATTTGTGGGGAAAATAGTGATAATCCCTAATGAGATCACATCTTTAATGTTCTAACTAGAAAACAATAAAATTAAAATACATTAACAATAAATAAATAAAACTAATGAAACTAGGTGGGCTCAAGATGTTAGAGAAGGAGGCTTATTAATCCTTACAAGAAGGTTTTTCCTGAGGGCTTCTAGTTTTTCTGTAGCTGTTACTGATTCAGTATTAGCCTGAGCCACTGCACAACATTTGGTTCTAACTCACACAATACACCTTGAAAATGACATACAACATGGGTACATTAGACCATAAATTGGTCTCCATTTATTTTAAAAAATTAATGATTCCTGATGAAAAACTTTCAGATAATAGAATACAGGTGACAATCAGACTGGCATTAAACTTGAGTAGATTTCAACAAAAATTGGTAAGTTTTTTGCTATTTTGTAATTAAATGATAGCATGCTATAATACTAAGATGAATGGAGAAATCCTGCTCCCAGGTGCTCAAAGAAATCTCAAATATCTTACACTCTAGACAGCCAGACTCAGATGGATGTTTCAAGTGAAACATGTACATCTGGAGAATACTTCCCAACTGTTGCATCATAATGACAATTCAAAAATGCTGCACAGCTACACCTTTTTTCCCCACTTGCTATGAAAATACATGCATACATCCTGTTAAGCACTGAATACTTCCCACTTTCTGTGGTTCCTATTACGTGCTCCCCAGAACACTAAGCTGAGTTTACTATTAGTAAAAAATTCCCCTATCAGGGCTGGTTCAAGAAAGCAACTGATATATACATACCACACTGAATTTTACTATATTGATGACCCGGGCACAGAGATCATCTGCTACAAAGGCTTTTGTATGAACATGATTTGGGCTGAAATCTGGATCCTTCAAGTAATGTTTCTTGATGACTTTCAGACAATTCTGAGGAGTATGTTCCTTGTCATAGTTGGTTAAATCTTGAAATGAGTCATCAACCTGCAAGAAGAGAAGTGCCAGTATGTATACCATGTTCCATTTATAGAGGAGCAGAAGCTAAATCCTATTTTCATCACTAATGTAAAACTGAAATCCTGCACTAGCATATTGTTTTAGAAATGTTATGCAGTACAAAACAAAAATATTATTATCCCAAAAACTCTGCGGCATTCACCCCCACAAGCACATTTTGTGATTTTATGATCTGTCTGAGGAATTTGGCAGAGATGAGAAATATAATGAAATGCTCTCCCTTTGATTTTCTCCTGTTTTTGCATTCAATGAATCCCAGTGATGCTCAGGCTGGCTTGAGTTTATCACCAAACATACACAAAAAAGAACAATGCATGGTCATATCTTGTGCCTGTAAATCCAAACTGCAAGAAAATGAAGGCGTGATTTAGTTTCTCTTTCTCTGACTCTCATTTTAAACTATTATTTTCCTCTCTCATTTCAGATATTATCTGATGTCCCACTGATTATTTCCTTTCCTATAAAGACTTTTGAGACTTCCCAGCTTTGGTTCTTAGGCCCTTTCCCTTGATGTGACAGTATGCTGGTTTTGGCTGGGGTAGAGCTGATTTTCTTCAGAGTAGCTGGTATGGGGCTATATTTCGGATTTGTGCTGAACAGAGAATTGATAACAAAGAGGTTTTTGTTACTGCTGAGCAGTTCTTGCACAGACTCAAGGCCATTTCTGCTTTTCACACTATCAGACTGGCAAGGAAGACATGGCTGAGGCAGGTGACCCAAATGGACCAAAGGGATATTCCAGACCATATGGCATCATATTCAGTATACAAAGTGAGGGGAAGGAGGAAGGGATGTTTGAAGAGATGGTGTTTGTTTTCCCAAGTAATCATTACTTGTGATGGGGCCCTGCTCTCCTGGAGATGGATGAATGCCTGCCTGTCCATGGGAAGCAGTGAATTAATTCCTTGTTTTGCTTTGCTTTTGTCACAGCTTTTGATTTTCCTATTCCTGTTAAACTGCCTTTATCCCAACCCATGAGTTTTCTAGCTTTTACCCTGCTGATTCTGGAAGGGTACTCTCCTGGATCCCACTGGTGGGGGAGCGAGTGAGTGACTGAGTGAGGCTTGGTTGCTATAGGGGGTTAAACCACAATTGACAGTAAAACCATTATAGCAGCAATGACACTAATTGAGAGGTTGGTGAAGGCTTTCAGATTAACCTGAAAAATAAAGATCAGAAAAACAGGTACAGAACAGTGCAGAGGACTGAGGATTCGTTCCATAGAAGCTTTTTGATTACCAGCATACAACCCTCAGCTCTCCAAAAACTAATTATTTTGTTATTATTACTAATTATTTTATGTGGTGAAAATACTTACTATCACAGCCCTTCCCTTGCTCTGCAATCCTATACCCAAGTAGGGTGATGGAATCTGCAATGCCAGGTCAGGTACTGCAGTTGCCACCTGTTGCTTTGGAGCATGCTGCCCAGAGAAGGTGGAAATTTGATTGTGCTTGGCAGCTGGAATTGCCATTTAGTAGCCTTGAACTATTTGAAGGTTGAACAGCAGATAGCAAACTGTATGATACTTACCTGATTGAATGTGTCTCAGGCTGGTGTAGCAACACCAAGAGCAGGTTCAGCTTTCAGCAGGTCATCCTTACATTCTTCCTGTCTCAGATATACTTGTGCTTGGATTGCTGTTACCTATTTAAACAATGACTCCTAAGATTTATATTGAAAACTAAGCTGTAAATCAAATCAGATTTGCTTAAGCACTCACACTTGCAGCGTAACATCTATACCTATTATTTTATGTTATGCATAAACCAGACCTCTACATCTCTTCAGTTTTGTGCTCAGCTCTAGACTCCATAAGTTCTTCATAATGAGAATTAACACCTCCTTTATACCACCATAAAGAGTGAGAGGACAGAGTTAACCTCATTTCTGTACCTGGGAAGATCATAAAACAGATCCTTCTAGAAGCTATCCTAAGGCACATGAAGGACAGGGGGGTGATTCAAGACAGCCAGCATGGCTTCACCAAGGGCACGTCTTGCCTGACCGACCTAGTCGCCTTCTGTGAAGGAGCGACTACATTAGGGGAAAGGGGAGAGCTATGGATGTTGCTTGCCTGGACTTTTGTAAGGCCTTGGACTGAGTCACCCACATTCTTCTCTCTAAAATGGAGAGATATGCATTTGATGAGTGAACTGTTCAGACTGGTTAAGGAATTGGCTGGGTGGTCACATCCAGGGAGCTTGGTCATTGGGCTCAATCTCTCGACAAGTGGTGTCCTTCAGGGTTCTGTAGTGGGACCAGTACTTTTTCATATCTTCCTCAGTGACAGTCGGTGGGAATGAGTACATCCTCAACAGATTTGCAGATGACACCAAGATGAATGGTGTTACTAACATGATACCTGAGGAATGGGATGTTATTTAGCAACACAGGATAGGAGACCACGTAAATTATCTGTACAAAAAAGCTGGGGAATATTAGGAGAGCCTGTTACTCCTGAGGAGTTATTGTCCACAGGGGAGAACTCAGTAGCCTATGCCATTGCAGAAGGTAAGCTGTAAGCATTTCTTTATGTTCAAATGAAAAAGCTAGAGCTAAACAAGAAACATATGGCAGAAAGAGAGTGAAGACTTGTACTAAGATTTTGGGAGCAATGAATTTTTTTCCCCTCACTTCCCCATTTTTCCCCTTTAAAGGGGATTTTCATTTAGAAAACCAAAGGAAATAGCCAGGAGCCAAGGGTCAGCTTAATGATGCACTGAAGCTTTCCCTAAACAGAAAATAAAAACTCCAGTTTTTGGGTACAGGCAAATACATCAAATTTGTCAAAACATCCTCCATCTTTTGCCAAATTCACCTTTTTCTTTTCATTCCTCAGTTCCAAGTCTCAAACCACAGGCTTCAACAAAGAAGAGAATGGGAGAAAATATCCTATATGAAAACACTGTACTTCCTTAATTTCAGGTTTGGAAATTAAACAAACCCCAGTTCAAGCAGCTTTGTCAAAACACTTATTTTATCTTAACAGTGCTTTAAATCAGTGACTTTATATCAGCTAGCATCAGTTTTAAGGGAAATCCAAGTGCCAACTTTTTGCAATGATTTAATTATATGTTTAAAAGTGGATTATGATTTCATTGGTACAAATTTGTCTCAGAGAGTAACTGTGAAGGGTGTTCTGTATCATTGGCAAATATATATTTGGAAGATTATCATAAACATTTTTAAACATACATTGCCTGGGGCTGAAGTTCATCTTTATCCTTGTATCTCATGCTCACCTCACAGGCTCATTTCCTGTCAGGTCTTGCTTAAACAAAGTCTAATCACAGAGAAAGGGGATATTAGAGTGATCAAGATGTTAATACTTGGATCGAGCACAACACATTGGCAGTAACAACCCTCTGTAAGAATTTAATAACCTTACAAAACGTGTTTCTACAGTTGTTGGGGGCATTTTCCAAGTACACATTTATTAGATAGGACACACAGAGACACTGTCTGTGGAAATAAAAAAGATTAAAAATCAATATGTATTACATTATACATGACAAGTTACTAATCAAGTTAAATACTTCCCCCATCTCTTGTGATGTAGTTTTTAGGATGTAATTCCCAAAGTTTACTGATTTGCATCTTAGCCACAACATATTTTTGAAATTAAATCCTCCATATTCAGTTGCAGTTTTGATATGGTACATATTTTCTCTAACATGATTTGAGACTCATATTACCTAAATTAACTTTAAGCAAAAAGTTTAGAACAGCCAGATGCTCCTACTGTTTAAGTTTTTAGGGATATAATCTAGTGAACAACTATTATATTGACATTACACAGTGCTTCTAATATGCTACTTTTTTTTTCAATTAAAATAAACATGTAAGTCACAGAAGTTGATTATGTTTCCATCTCTCTTTTTTCCTAATCTTTAGTCATTCTTTGTTTACTGATGGCCAAAGAAAATACATGACAAGATAATTGTTTTTATATGAAGCATAATTAAAGAGAACAGGTTGCAGATAAGCTTTAGATGGCATTTCTCAAATCTACCACAACTCACAAAGGGAGGAAGGAATTTTTCGTACCTCTTTCCAGAAGTTTAGCCCCCTTCAATAACTTCTACAGTGCAGAGCTCTTGAATGATGGTTAAATTGTTAGAAAAGCTGGAAGCAGCATACCTTTTGCAACCAGACCATGAGTAGAATAGCTCAAATATACTGAGAAAATAAAGAATGCATTTCACCTGAGGGAGGTAAATGAAAAAAAAGCTGGTCAATCAGGTTCCATCTTTTTTCCTAATCCTCAGCTAATGTCATTATCACAAATACACCCTACGCCATGCTCTGCATGGTTTTGCATGCTTTTTTTTCCTTTAAAGGGGTAGGCCCTGTTTTAAAAGGCAATGGCATATGCACCTTTATCTGCAAACCACTCTGCCTGGCAACATTCAGAGCACACAAATGGCCAGTAAAAGGATAGCAGTGTTACTACCCACTATTTTAAAACCTTACCAGTGCCACATTCACGGTAAGATCCTTGTTTGTTACAATACAGGTAAGTAGCTCTGCCACGTTTATATGGAAACCAGACTGATCTTGCTTTTCCTGATGAGTCTGATCTAAAGTGACTTCCATTCTTCACCTATTCTTGAGTAATACTTCACTCCAAGTCAATACGTCCAAGGTATATATTTGATACTGTTGTAAAACTCAAAAAGCTCTTGTAAACTCCAGTTTGAAATCTACAGAACAGGAAAACAAAATTTTTTAAAGGGTGTCATATTTTAATCAATTATGAAGAGTCTTAACAAATCACTTAGCTGGAAGATGTATTCTCATTTAGTGGACTTTTTAAACAAAATATTATAGAAGATTAGCATTTATAAAGTAATATAATATATTATAAACAAAATAACCCTTTCATTTCCACCAAAAACATTTCAGAAGTGCAATAAAGCAATGGAGTACAATGATCAATAGCGTCAGGCTCTGAACTTCATCCCTGAAACAAATTGGCCCAAAGATGTGATTATCTCACAATAATCACTCTATGTGTTTCACCTGGCTACTTAATGAAGTAATTAGAGTTGTGTGAAGGGTCTGTTTTGGTCCTCCAAATCTATCAGAAGCACATGGAATCAAAACAGGAAAAACATCACTGAAAAGCAGAAGGTATGACATTGAGCTGTTGAATCCCATTTGCGCAGGTTTAATTGATTGGCCTATTTGGACTTTAAACATCACAGCAATTTTAAAGTCCCATACAAGATATGGATCAGCAAAAGGATGAAGTCCATAGTTAGTATAATCCATAGAAATAAAAAGGTCCTGATCCTATCTTCATTTTGTCAGTATCAAAAATTACTTTTCCCTTGACAAAATTAGGATCAGAGGCAAGATCATTAGAAAGGTATTAAATGTCATCTAATGATGAGTATTTAAGCAACAAAATAGAAGAAAATGAAAGACTATTTTGATTGTTCAGACAGTACAGTCTTCTCTCTTTTTCAGTATCTGGAAACAGTTTACAAAATTTTTGGCAACCTGAAGTTCCCACAGCTCAAAATCAGGCATTAACAACTGGTACGAGTAATTTAAGAATTTTTCTCTGCAGTATTGATAAATGGCATAATGTACATCAGATTTTGTAGCAAAACCCCAGAGCTGAATGAGCCCTTCAGACTTTAAAGGCAGAGGAACTTCAGTTTCCAGCATTGCATACTGCTGGTGCTTTATTTCAAAACAATGCTTGTAACAGTAGATGGAAATTCTAGAGTCCAGATGAAATTGCACATTTCTATTCATTCTGTAGTGAAGACTAACCCATGTAAACCTCCATGTTTCCAACATGGGCGTTGATAACTAATGTTAAGATGCTGAACTGAGAGCAAAAAGGAGATTCAACACTGATGACATGTATTATTAGGAATGCCATTATAATCTGAAGATTCAAGGTTTGCACCTTGCAATACTGCGTGATGCTGGAATGAACTTCTGTATCAATTGAGTTGTTCAATTTACCTACAGCCTCAAAGCCTTTAGAAATCTGAAGTGCTAAGAGATGACTCTCTGACCTTTAATGTATTACAAATAGATCTGATTCTCAAGATCCACATCCATTAAATGCTTGAATGAACTCGGTATTTATTGTTCTTTCGTCTCATTAAAACAGCTAAAAGGTTGGGGAAAGGCATAATGCAAAGAAAGGTCAAGTGGTAATCATGGTGTGAAATGCTGTTACATGTGTAAGTATAATAATTCTTTAAGACTTTATGCTCTCTGGAGAGGAAGTTGTTCAAAACTGTTCCCCTAAAAAGGTTTATTTTGTGCTAAATATAGTTCAACACCAGTAAATAGGGGAATTAGAATGACCTGTAGCTCCTCTGCATCTGCAAAGCCCTTTTCTTGGCTCACTTTCTCAGTCTGAAACCCTATCTTAGCAATCAAAGCTTCAGTATCTTGATTTTTCAGTTGCAGTTATGCCTCTTGAGAACCAAGCTTGGATTTTTGATCTAACTACAGGGAAAAAATAATGTGTTATTCAGGTCATGAGGAATGGTTCTGAGTCCCAAAAGCTGAGCTGAAAACAAAATTTGTGTTTTGTGGGTCTCTATCAAAAATATTGTCTTTTCATTTTTTATTTTGATTCCATTTGTACTTGACAGAATTTTATTGACATAAAGAATTTAATAATGACAGCCTAACTGCTCCCGCCAGGGACCTCACAGCTTCCCTGAGATGCTCAGATGTCTGTCCTGCTGCTGAGGTTGTGGTTGCAACCAGGTGTCTCGGTGATGCAAAAAAGGTGCACCCAGCAAAGGCACCAATGTAAAGGCAGAAGGATATAATGGAAAATGCTCAGTATTCACTCTGAGCAGGTAATTCCAGCAGAGGTTTGCTGAAAGGTTAAGACAGACTCAGAGATTGATGAACAAAGATTACCTTTTAGTCTGCTGAAATAGTAATTAATTGCCTGCCAGTTGAACAAAATAACCAGTGGCAATATCTTTTCACACATAAAAGAATTGTTTCAAGGAACTATGGGTTTGGCTTGATTTTTGCTTTTCTATCATCCTTCCAAGCATTTTATCTGGCAGCTATTCACAATAAAAAGCTGTATTTTAACCAGAGAAGTCTTGTTAACCTGATCTGGATAGGGGTGATAAGTCAAAGTGGAAGACAAATGTTAGAGGGCTTAAACTTTAATCACATGGAAGGTCAGAAGGTTCTTCTGGTGAGCTCCTAAAATCTTACAAAACCTACAAAATTTGCCTTTCCAAAATGTGACCATTTTGCAATGAGAAGACAAAACTGTAATACTGAGTTGTAACAGATGCCTGTAAAGATCTCAACTCTCTCCACTCTCTTTACCTACCAGTTTATTTGAGTTGACTTTGTCTTTTTCATTATGAAAAATACTGAACAGGGCTGCATTTGACATTCTTGTGTAGAGCTCCCAGCTGCAGGGTAAAAACATCTCACTGTTCAAGAGCCCAGCTAGATAGGAGCTCTGGGTCTGATAGCCAGCACAGCATGCAGCTCTTGAAATTGTCACATTGCCATTTGGTCATCATCAAATTAGAAATCAGAGAAAAAGAGCATTTAATAATTTACTATCATGGGATACCTTATTAAAAACAGACTTTAAAAACACAGCTACCCTTTTCTGTTGACCTTTTTTCATAGGTCTTCAGCTGACAGAGTGGGAATAAGCCAACCATCTCCAATTATTAACTTCATAAAGTAGCACCAAGATGCAGTGTTATGCAAAGACTGTAAATAAGAATTTCATTTGCATAAAAACACACAGACTTTTTATTTTTAATAAAGAAATCACTGCATTATGGCTTGCCTTCAGCATTTACAAAAGGCATTATGAACATGTGTGCGGGTGGGATGGGGTAAAGGCTTCCAAGCAGTTTCCATTCCCTTCTGCCTTTGTGGACTGACCAGTCACAAATGAGGTGTAAGCAGAGGCACTGACTGGGGGCTAAGTGGCACAAGCCTTACAAGGACGTGACAACAGCTGATGGAAAGGCTTCGCACTTGTTCCTTCTGCTTTCATTACCCCTCAGTTTGTCGATGGCCATGCACAAAATCCCCACAAATGGAACTGTTTCTTCTCTCTCCATAGGTTTAGCTTTCACTGTGGCACTTGCTTCCCCTCCCACACTTTTACTGTAGCCCCACTACACTCGCCCTCCCTCTAGAATTTGTCCTTGCTTAAATGGATGGTTGCCTCTTTCCAAAGACAGCTGAAGTGCTCAAAGAGCTTATCTGCAAACTAAAAAACACAAAGCCCAGTTTAAAAATTGAGGTAGTTTCGATGAAACACCAAAATGTCACCCTACACCTAATCAGTCTAATGTAAAGGTAGTGTGACAACTTTGCTTTATTTACTATAAACCCAAAATTTTTTTATGAAGAACGAAAGAAAAGGTTGAGACTTTCACAGTTTACCTGGAAAGCTGCAACCTTCTGCACCCTTCTGCCTTCTTCTTTCTGAAAGCTTCTGCATGCCCTTTACCAAGTGCTCCATGTGTCATGACACCTCCTTGCTCTTCTTCTTGAGATATATGTTATCAACCATGATTTGCTCCAGAAAACTATTTGGAATGGTGTAATCGTATTGCCTCTCGTTATGACTGTATTTGTCACTGAGTACTTTCACACTGGTGTGGACATAAGCCATGAAATCACAAATTTGGTTCTGTAAGAGAGGCTGCACATACCCAAGGAACAAGAACAAATGTAAACACAGGAGCAAAGAAATGCTTCCAAAATTAAGTGTATCTATATAAGTTAGGCATATCCATATATGTTTCTAAGGATGGGTCATTCACAAAACTCTTCTTCAGTTTACCCTAAATATGGTTGTCAGCATGTAAAAAATATTATGGCAAAATAGACCTTCTCCAACTGTTTTGCATGCAAATTAATTAATTTTGCACTGGCATTCATTAAGTCCTCACAGAATCACAAAATATGCTGACCTGGGAAACATCAGGATCATTGAGTCCAGCTCTTGTCCCTGTGCAGGACACCCCAACAATCCCACCATGTGCCTGAGGGCATTGTCCAAATGCTTCTTGAACTCTCAGGCTCGGGGCACATGACCACTGCCCTGGGGAGCCTGTTCCAGGGCCTGACCACCCTTTGGGTGAAGAACCTTTCTCGTTACCTCAGAGGCTCAGTGCTTCAATGTACTATGTGTTTTTTGATAAATGCTTCTAAAACCTAAACCCAAAGATTAAACCAGTCATTATACTGCTATATGCAGATATGATACTCTATGGATTTTCTATTTCACCTCTGGAAATCCTGCCTAAGAGAAATTCTATATGGGTTAAATAAATACAACAGAGTGCTTGCTCTAATCACACTGGTCCCCGCATACTTCATGTATCATCAAATTCCTCTTTGGAGCGAACTTCAGATTGAACAGAACTGAACACTGTGATTCAGATTTCTGAAGCTGTACTAGTCTCTGCTTATCTGTGCTTGTCAAAGTCAGTGATAAACTAACAAACTGTTATGAGGGCAGGATTTAGACCACTGTGGAGAGTTTCTGAAAGCTGAGTCTCTACGTACCATAAAATGTCATAAAATCAGCAACATTTCTGTGCTGAAGTGACCTTCTCTCAGTTTCAAGGGATATTTGACCAGAAAAGTAGTTATGACTTAATGGAGTTCATATTCACTCTGAGGTGTGAACTGAGTTGAAAGCCTTCCCTGCATGCCACTCAGGCATCAAAACACCAAGCATAAGTCCAGTTCCAAGCATATCTGAGCACACTGCATAAAGGACCCCAGAGCATTACTGTGGCCCTGGGGCGGGCTGTGCTGGGTGCCACACAGCACCACATGGGGTTTCTCTCTCATCACAGAGATGAAAATGCAGCTGTGAGACTGGATATTTCTTTTCACATACTATGTGAAAATCAAAACAGGCCAGGCACATTTAAAACAGCTCCAGATGGTCATTTAGGCATGTATTTCTGAGCAAAATGCAGAGGTAAAATGCCTGTCTTTATTCACGTCTGACAGCAAGAAGAGAGGTAGTTCCAGGATTAAAGTTCAAAGGTCCTTTTTATAAATTTTTTTGAAAACTGAACTAGCAAATACAAGATACCATTATATTCCTTTGAATTAAAGTATACTTCCCCAGGATAAACATGAACTAGGAAACCCCCAACATTAATTTTTGTTCATTTTAAAGTACACTATTCACATATATTACTAGAATACATTCATATACGTGTCTAAGCAAGAGTATTATATGCAAAATTAACAGGGAAATACTATGAAAACCCATTTAAATCCATCACTGTATCTAACTTTCATTTTGTCCTCTACGACTTCCAGCATACTTCAACTTTATAATCTGTGGAGTCACATCTCCCTCATTTTAATGATTATTTATTGCATTCTGTACAAGATGAACACAGTTCAATTAATCAAGGGAAGCCTAAAAATCAATTAATATGAATTAAATGAGCTACACCAACTCCTAGGAAAGTCACACATAATTTACCAAAGCATTGTCAATAATGCTTAGGGAACTTTGGGAAAATTGTTCACAAGTGGCTGTTGATGCAGTTAAATGTTTTAAGCCTACATCATTAATATTACAATCAGGTTAATGCAGAAAGACTTGCCATTTTTCTCAGTAAGAAAACTCATTATTTTCTTGTGACTTTTAAGAGCTAGTTTCGAAGAATATTTATTTCACCTATGATTACAATAACAGAAATTAAAATAAGAAATAAAGAACAAATTGCATTTAGGGAAAACAGATATAAATTACTTTACAAATAAAAAAAATCAGAGCATCATTAGTTGAAGCAAAGTAGCATAAATTCATCTTTAAAAATGGTTTGTAAAAGCAAGCCTATTCAGCAGGAATAGACATTTTATGCAGATTTGAGTAGCATTTAGCTTCCAACTGAAATGCGTTTCAGCCTTTTTCTCCTTTTTTCATTGTTTGTGACACATATGCACCCTGCAGTACAGCTCTTCCCAGTGAAAGACAACCTCCTTACACATGATCCTTATGAGAGGTCTCTACTCAGCAGCCCTGAAAAGCCCTCTAACAACAGTTTCATTTGTAAATCAGTGAGGGACGAAGTGGGTTCCGGTAGAGCTGGAAGTGGCCCGAGACAACTTGTCTCAATGGGGCAAAATAACTATTGTTATCGAGCTTAACAAAATGGCACAGCATGGGAGACACGCCGAGCCAGAGAGCAGCTGGTTGTAATTCACACTGGTCTTCAGAAAACACTAATCGTTCCCGAACAGACCTCTTTGACGATTGGTCTTCCCTGCATTTTCAATTTGTCACTTTCTCTTATGATAAGGTCAGCGGTGACAGCACTTCCTGACATTAACAGCTGTGGCTTTTAAAAGGGTCATTGTGGAACTACTAATTGCAGTAATTTCATTAGCATAAATTATTTATTCTGCCATTCATTTATCTCCAGGATTTTTTTTTTTAATACTACATTGTACTTTTTAATATATGCCCATCCAGGGCTGTAGGCAAAGGAAATTATTATTGCTAATTTAGCTTTTTTTGGGGGGGGGAAGGCAAACAAAAAAGAGTTGATACAGTAACAAAATCTGATTTAACTGCAATTCTCTAGGAAACATAAGGTAACTTGAAGCAAAAAATGAAGCTTAGACTAGCACAAATCAAAACCATTCATTACTCCAAAAGACAACTGAGCATTAGACCTATATATGCTCTGAAAGAAAATACAAAGGTGAAATATGTTCACTGTATACCATCTCTTTACTCTAGGCCTTGGCTGATTGTCTTTAAGGATGTGAAAAACCCCAAGGCAAGTTATGAGTAGTTTATACAGGAATTTCGCCTGTGTCCTCCCTATATATTTTCTCAGGATGTATAAGAGTCTTTAATATCTAATATATAAATCTGAAGTCTTTGCAGTTTAGTTGGGCTAGCTGAAGCATGCCAAGCAAAGAGACAAAAAGACCAATGCCACTGAAAATTAGCATATTTCACAGGCAGTTATCAAAACTGAGAAAAAATCCAAGCCAGCATTTGCCTCAAGGAAAAGGTAATTGGGAAGTGTGAGTGTGTGGGCAGGGGGTAGTTTAAGAGGCAAGGGAGTAGGTAAAAGTATTATTCCAGGCTGCTTCTTTGCCACACAACATGTTGTAAAATATTTTGGAGTATGATAAAGTAAGAGCATAATTAATTTATCCTTGGTATGCTAAACAGTGTGGACTGTTTGGTGCTAAGCAACAGAGGAGCAGCATAAAAGACAGCAACAGTAAAATACTCAGAGGAGAGGACAGAGATGTGCATGGCTGTTATTTTCATGAGGTGGATTAAACAATCCTGATTCTCTTATTCACTCAGTGCTGATATGTGAAACCAGCTGAAAGTAAGAAAGGGAGGTTGCCTGTCATGTTGAATTTGGACACAGATTATTTTAAAATACTGTAGATCATATTTTATATCAAATGAGGTGTAAAGGCACCTTTGTAAGTTCATATATTCAAAATTGCAACACGCTGTTCTTTTCTTGTGTTCTTTTAAAACTAGGTTTAGCAATTTGAGTACTGAAACAGAAGAGGGCTCTTTTCCTCTCTTCTCTCCCAAGAAAGCAAAGACATCAGAATTGATTAAATTACTGTTACTCTCTATTTCCCTCCAAATACCTCTGAACTCACTGTTTCTTGTCCTTAACGCATGCAGTGACCAATGTCTTTCCAGGTGAAAAGGGTCTCACAATACCTACTTCCAACAGGCACCATAATTAGAGAGGATCGGTTGTTGTTCCTGTTCAGATACTTTCATACAGGACAAAAGGAATGTTCACGACACCCTTCATAGAACATACTGACACTGCAGTTCACCGTCTGCCTACTGAGCTCAATCTGCCCCTCTTCTTTCCCTGGATAAACTGTATCTTCCAGAAAAGTAATTGGTTTGAAGATAAAGAGATAGAGAAAAAAATAAAACTAACAAACTGAAAACTTCCTTCTCAGCTCTGACAATCTATGAGAGTTCTTTTTGGTTTTCCCTCACCCAGAAATTTTCCACATTTTATTAAAGCAATTTAAATATGGTATCATATTTGTATTGAACCTTTAAAAGAAAAAAATCAATAGCTCAACTTCAAGCTACTCTAATTAAAAAGTAATCTGTAATATGGTTATACATCAATAAACAAAAAGTCTCCTATCAATTACTATTGCGTTTTATTTTTTTTAAATGGTGAAAAAGAACAATTAGAGCTAAGTGTCAATTATGCCAAAGTAGTCACTCAGTAATAGACTTCACATTGCTGATCAATCATACAGTATGTTTCAGAACTCCAGGCGAGCCCTTCACAAGCCCTAGCTAACGAGATTTCTCTGCTAAGAACAAACAAAAGGCTTTCCTGAAGTATCTAAAAAGAAGCATGCAAAACGATGTATTAACACACCAGCACTAGAGAGAAGAAGAAACCACCTGCTATAAATCTTTGATGGAGAGGGGATGGCAGATTTCAGCCAAGATTCCCTGATCTTCAGGGTGGTCCTTTTCCACCCAGCCCCTCTCAATCTTTTGCTATTCTAATACATCTCTGACACTGTCTTATTGCCCCTCCCTTTACTGTTTTTCTGTGGTCATTCTCCCTTCATCTTCCTTTTGCTCTTCCTCAGACTCTCTGCTGTACACCTCTTCTACTGTTCTGGTCCAGTTTTCCTTTTTTTTTCTTGGCTGAGTTCCCCTTCTGTCATAGTTTCTCTGTTATTTCAGCAACTCTGTTCTGAGTTCCCTTTTCCCATCACTTTTAAATCTTTCCCTTGCCTCATGCTAATATTTTTTCTTTTTAATTCTGCTGTCTTTTCTATTGGTCTTCTCATAGGCTGCACATGCAGACATGATTCAGGCCCCCAGTACTGCTTTACGCATTTACTCATATTGATGACACCGAGACCTTAACTTGCTCTCAATGAAGTGTCATATTATTTTGTTAGTCGACATTTATTTTACTTGCTGGGAATTGAATAGGAAAGATATTTAAAAGGAGCAATTAGCACCAATGTGAAAAAAGGAACTCATCAACAGTTGCAAAAAACCAGTGAAATAGTTCCTAAATATCTTTAAAAATAAAAAAAAAGATTTACAGAACAGTGTTTATCTTTTTCAAAAAAAGCTTAAAAATAACCCCCTCCAAGTTGATTAATATATTAGATGCAATATATTATGAATTAATAGTTATATATGATATATATTTATATGTATTTATATGTAATTAATATTAATATTAAATATTAAAAGACTGAATTCTGATGGCATTTTCACAGAAGAAAAATATAATTCTTTAAGCAAAAGAAAAAGTAATATATTTAGGTTAAAATAAATTCTACTCTTTTCTCCATGCAATCCTATCCATTTCTTTCAAATAAGAACTTGGCGTCATATAAAAAATCAACGCAATTAGCACCCCCTCCTACCTTCCAGCTCACCAGACAACAAATAACCATCCTGAAGACACTGTAAGTCTACGTTAAAATAAAGCAGGAGCAGCTGATGGAAGGTACAAATGAAAGGTGTGTCTGCAGACATCTCTGTCCCCTCTGCAGTCCTACAGGAGGCATCCTTGTGCCGCCGGAGCGCCGCAGGGCCGGCAGACAGGGAGCCTGGGCAGGGTCCCGCAGCCCCGCTCCCCGCACGGCCACGGGCAGGGGAAACTCCCGGGCTTCCCTGGAAGCACCCTCCGACATCCCTTCACCTTTCCTTCGTCTTGATTTTACAACCACTCCATTTGTTTTGTATGGGTCTGAATGGAGAGTAAATGCTGTAAATGCAGACATTTGCCTGGTGCTACCCTCCACTAAAACCAGATGGCTCTTCCTTCAGCATTCCCAAAATCCTTGGTCTCCCATGTTTAAAGATCCCCTTTACAAACAGTCCCAAATATAACAATGAAACTACTGCAATTACAATCATTGAAGGAAATTAAATCTTTTCTAGATCTATGTGAATAACTCCACCAGTCTCGCTGCCAGCACGACAGGATTGTTCCACACAGGAAGGGACAACAGAGGCAGCTTGTTAAAACTCTTAGAATAAGACAAGTATATTCCTCTGTCCCAAAAAGAAACTCAGTAACACATGTGTTGTTTGTTATTTTTTTCTGAAAACAAACAAGTCAGTAAGAAACAAAGGGAGAATAATTGTCTAGATATTAAAACTCCATATGCATTTGCCATGTGGTGCCATGGATTGCCCTTACAGGGGAATTTTTCACCTGTCTAATGGCTGAATAGCAGGAAAACTCTTCTTTAGTTTGCCTGGACTGTGCATTGCAACATTTCAGCCTTACTTGCTATAGCACTACTGAATATATTTAACTACATTGAAAAGGGTTAAATAAACTCTGCATCTCTAAGATCCTAAAATGCCTAGAACTGAAGGATTCTGCCAAGACAGTGTTATGAATTAAAAGTCTCTCTTTCCCTCACTTCTCTACCTGTGCTAGAAAGATCTCTAAACTCTGCTGAAGGAACCAGGCAGTGACATACCATAAAAATTCAGCTTTTAGCAGGGGAGAGCTTGAACAAAACCAAAAGCAATAAGTATGCAAGAAGGAGTAAAAAGAGCATTTTTTTTTCAGCTTACTCAGTTATTGATCTTTCAATGATCTCTGTTGCACTCTTAGAAAACTGATGAGCTTGAAACTCTGTACCTCAACCTCCTCAGCCTCCTCAATGAACCTCCTGCTGCCAGAGCAAAGGGCCTCCTGTGGCCACTCACGAAACCAGTCAATAGCAGGGCGCTTAACCATGGCTGGGAACTTCCGAGCTCATGCTCACAGGGCAGCACTGGCTGGAGAGAAACACAGAACAATCTGAGGAAAGGAGGGAGGGAAAAGGGAGAGAAAAGAAGCACAGGTCAGCAAAGAGAGGCATATGATTAACCATGGTCCAGCACCAGCCAGTACACAGCTGAGGCTCCGCACCAAGTTTGGAGCTAATAAACTTCATTGGTGACCTTGTGCAAATAAGTTTTTCTCCTTTTCCATTGTAAACATAGCATACATGCAGCTTCCTTCCCCTCTCTCCACATTGCATCAGTTATTCAGTTTGATAGCAATAGATGATAATGCAGGCACGGGAACTGACTGGTATGCAGAGAGCCAGAAGGTACACACTCAGCTGGTCATGGTGACAGAAATCCAGTTCTTGAGTTTCTAAATCTTTTAGAGCCTCTTCCTGACACTTTAGTAGGCAGTGCGACTCCTCTAGAAAAATAGACATGAAAGGAGATCTGGATCTTAGTTTGCATAGGAATTCTTTACAAAAGTGGAAAGAGATGTTCAAAAAGGGCTGGCTAAAATATTCAAAAGAAAATAAAATGCGATTGGCTCTTAATATCACCAGGCTTACCCCAAGCAACTCACATTTTGGAAGGAAGGGTTACTCCAGTCCTCAGATGTATCTGTGGACCTACTTACTACAGTCAGCACGTGCCTTGGCCATTGTATTTGCTCTTTGCTCGTTAGCAAAATGACAAACATCAAGTTGTTAACACAAGGCTGGAGTCCCTCCTCTATGCTTCTTAGCAAATGAGATTTTTTTATTGTACAGGGCTTCTCAAACCATATGGCACTGAGATTGGTAATTCCAGTAGAAAACACCCAAATGGTTTCAGAAGGTTTATAACTTGTCCAACAGCCACAAGAGCCGGACAGAGCCCAGTCAGGCATGCCAGGAAAGTGACAAGTTTATTCTTCTTCTGGACTAATTGGGAACTGACATACCTATTAAGAGAAAACTGAATAAAGAAGGAAGAAGAGCTAAAAGCTGAAAGAAAAGAAGAAAAAAAGGAGTGAAGAAAGGAAGAAATTGACCTGGGACAATACCTCACTGGGTTTTAAAGCAGTCAGAGAGCAGAGATTAAGTGACGAGTAGACAGTAAAAAGGTGCAATGGTACCTGGAAAGAAGGTAACATGGAAAATGGAAAACAATTGCCACTATCTCATTGTTTGTAAAAATACATCTCTGCACTGGAAAACAAAGACAGGAATTTATGCAAATAAGCTAGATAGTAGAACAAAGTAAAACCAAGAAGATCTTTGCCATTATTCAGAAACATCTCTTGAAGAAAACTGTTTCCTAGGACATTTATACATATTGTAAAGTCTGGATTTTATGCTGTCACATCCTTGCTCCTCCATCTCCAAGAACTTAGGAAGAAATGCAGACACATGCTAAAACACAGCAGAGCCCAGGGTGTTCATGGCTGCTACAAAGACAGGCCAATCAGCAAGTTGGTTTAAGGTACAAAAGAAAACATCCACTTTGAATGTGTTCAGCATGAAGAGACGAATGGCAGAGCTGTCTACACAGAATTTCAAGCAAGTGGTGAAAATTGTAATAAACTGTACAAAGACACAGAAAGATCTTGGAATTTACAGCAAAATTTTATCAGGCTGATGAGAAAGAAGGGCAAACACAGAAGAAAGAAAATCAAAAAGATACAAGAATAAATGGTGTCTACCCCAAAGCTCTGAATCGCAGAAGAGAAGAAATATACGGGAAGAATCTGCTAGGTCTGTTTCATGATTCTCAAAGACTTTGAACACTTCTGTGAGTTTTCTGAATTCATTTCTTGGTTACACTTTGTATGCTTCAATTAGACATGGTTACTCCTTCATGTCACCTCATTTTCTGAAGAAAATCTATATTCAGTTGTAATATCAAGATCCACAGTAAACAATTTTGAAGCTTAGGGCACCTCATTTTCTTTTCTTTTATTCCACTAGCAGCCACCTTCTTAGATTTTCAAACCAGCCCTGCTCTGGTGGCAGCAGTAATGGAGAGCTTAGAGATATCTGTCCCTGCTTTGATGTGCTTCCTAAGTGCCCTTGCTATAGCAGTGGTGCCAAACTGAACCTATCACACCTCCAAAGGTGAAATCATACACAGACTTGCTTGAAGTTCCATCTTCTACACTCTCCTATGCTGCTCACATTGCCCATATATGGAAAATTACTTCTTGGAATAGCTAGTCCTAGAGCTCAAACTGAAACACCCTATTTGCAATTCCCATTACTTTTCCCAAACCCACAAAATTACAACTGAGAGATTTTTGCTATACTGTATTGTTAGGCAGGAAATTCCACCGGAGGCCTAGATACAATGTAACACTCTGACTAGATAACTACCTATTTGTTAATTATTTTTTTCTGAACAACAAAAACATAGGTTACAGAATACACTGCAAAAGGTAGTCATACATTCTTATGTAACCAGATCCTCACCACAGCATAATCTTTCTTTCTCCTTTAGCTTTAATGAAGTTTGGTAAATTCACATCAGGCAGAAATTTGATGTGGCATGTTTTGGAGATTCATTTGCATCCCCACCCCAGTGAATTCCCTACTCTTAAAAGGACCTTGTGCGCTGCTTGCTTTGCACACAGAATAATGAAGATTCCATGTGGTCTGATGGCAAGAGAGCTGTGATGAAGATTGAGTAAATATTACCAACTACATTTTGAACAATTTTTGCATAAGCAGGAAGGTTTTCTTTTAGAAAAAAGAACAACCTTCTGATCAGGCCATACATTACTGCTTAATTTGACAGAGGATAAAACAAATGAGTAGGAAATTCTCTTTGTTAGAAATGGAGAGTGTCTTGCAAGACAACAAGGATACCGATATTACAGAGAAGGTATTTCATATAGTAATAGAAAAATGTAGAAAGTTCTCCATGATAGACCCATCCTTGTCTTTGAAATCAATGTGGATTTAGAGGGACTATCTCACTTTCATGTGACATTTTTAAAATTTAAATTTGCGTAACTGAGTAAGAAGACAATCATTGTGGAAAAAAGAACTGTTATCATGTGAAATCAGTATCAACTTCCAGGTAGCATTCACCACTCCTAAGAACACAACCTCCCTATTTTCTCAAGTGTCCCATTTGAGCTTCACACTCACATCACTCTCACTATAGATGTGTCTCCTACACTACTTTTTTTGGCTCAACCTCCTCCTGCTCATTTCAGATATGCAAGGCCTCTAGGTTCACTAGGTGTTTCAAACAGAGCCAGACAGACAACTAACGAGTGCCTTGACACGTGCTTGACCACTGCTCTGATGGGGTCCATCCTTATTTAAGTGTTAGAGCACTTGCTTGATTTTCCCACAGGAAACTAAGCAGTGCTGTAGCAGGAGTGAGGAGCAGTACAGACCAGGAATCAGTCCTGACCAGCTCTACACCACTACCATCATTTTGCGAGTAGAGCACAGGAAAAGCTAAGCCATATGAATGCCAGCCATGTCATGCTGCCAGCCCTCAGAACCACAAAATGCCCTGCATAAATTTACTAATACAGATACATTCTTAAAAGCCAGCTCTCTGAGTACTCCAAAAGAGATGTCTGACATCCAAATCAGAAAAGCCTGGAGCTTTTAATAGAGAAACAGGAACTCTGAGGGCCTGCCAACTACAGAAACAGATGTTTTATGTGCTACAGAACTTAGAAATCCTTGACAGCTAGTCCCCACTGAATCAAAAAAACAACAAAAACCCCAAACCAAAACCCAAAACAAATCTGGGGTAAGTATTAGTTTAACATAGAATCAGAAACCCTAAGAACATAGTTCTTTTTGGCTGGGATTAAAGCAGTCAAGCAGACAGACGTGTATTTATGCCCTCAAAGGAAAAACCACGAGAGCTGGCCAAAAGCTGACCTCTGATGGGCCTTCACAAGTTCCTCTCAGATTCACAGATAAAAATAGATGTTCTGTCAGTGGCGAAACAGACCGCAAGGAAAAGGCTGATGTGTTCTAATGAAAGAGGATTTGGAAATGAAAGACAATAATTTAAAAGAAAAGTAATAATAAAAATATGGACAAGATTGCGTGTGGCAATGCAGGACACCCACTCTGCCTATGTTTGACATTAATTCTGGCTGAAGAATGAAACTACCTTACTGCTAAGTTTCTTATAAAATGGGGAGATAAATCCTGACAGGACTATAGAAAGAAGAGACCATTATAAGAACGTGATGACTTAAGTAGCCATGCCAAGTTGGAAGGAAATTTGAGAATGGCCTTCCCCTAAACCCAGCAAATTTAATTCTTAATGTTGGGACTTCACAACAGCCATTGAGGGACCGTAAACCTTGAAACATGAGGAAAATACACAATGAAGAAGGAGGAGCAAGTATTTGTAACACAGATCAGCAGCTCATGAAGAGAACTGGCTGCACATGGATCTATCAACAGGGATTCAATTAAAACAAAAGCCATTTAACATATCTGCCTTTAGAATATATAGTAATGTTTAAGAGTACTGAGAAAACTGAGATGAGAGCTTTAAAAACATGCAAATAGGAAATGCTGCAAAGAGTACACTTAATGGAAAGAGTACATTTGAGAGCACTTTTATGTAGGGAATAGGGCTGAAAGACATTTAGGCACAGTGTTCACATTTTTGGAGAAAAGTTGAAGGGTTACCATGACCAAAAGAATAAAATAAAATCAGATGGAGCTCAAGAGACAGCAGGACTGATCTCATATCCATGCTTTCAAGAAACAGTTGCTTCTTCTGGCCTTTATTTTTCCAAGAAATGTTGGTAATGTGCAGATTATTTAAGAGTGATTACTGCACAGAGATTTGGGATATTGAAAAAGTTCTAGAGCTCCAGTAAATAACTGAGCCTTAGAAACTTTTTATCTTACCTTTGCCTTAACATTGTCAGCACATTTACAGTGTTTGACCATCAACTTCATTTGCTTGAGCAGCATTCTTTCTTTATAAATTATTTCATTATTCATAGGAAGGTTTTTGAAATCCTCAGGTGCATATATGTCCTCAGATACCCTTCAGTTGTGGACCCATATTTTATAATGGTGAAATCCATTGCCTCCACCTGACATACTTTCAACTTAAATTTGCACCTACTCACATGGCATGTTCTCAGTACGTTAACAGCAGAATTAATTGCAAGGTCCAGATTGAAAACAATCAAAACAAACCCAACACAAAACCAAAGATCTATGGTGATACAAAGAATAGCACTGGATAATTCTGGTTCCTGAGCTACAGGTTCCTCACCATAAACAGAACTGCAGAATGTATGATTATAGGTGGGAAAAGAGAAATGTGACTTAACGTAGAAGGTTGATTTTTCTAAAATGAAATGCAAAAATGAGTCTATGTCACTCCACTGAGCTTTAACTTTATAAAACTGTCTAAATTGTCCCTTCTGTGTTCTTTCACATTATATTAGTCTTTTATTCTTCAAATCTAGGGAAAGGAGGAGGTGATAGGTCACCCAGCACTAACTAAAAGTTTATATAGGTATCAGCCAGTGTGTTAACTCATGAAATTTATGTCTCCTTCAGTACTATAATGTCTCTACTTTGCTTCCTTGCAATATGAATGGATATCTCCTGCTCTTGCCCCCAGAAGTGCTAATTTGCACAGTGGGGGACTACTGAAATGGTTGCAAAGTAAAAGGCATTTGAAAGCCGTTTTTCAAAAAGCTCTTAAAAGGAAAAAAAATTAAGAAATTACTGTGGGAATAAGGAAAACAAAAAGGGGTCAAAAGTGAAAAGAGAAAATGGAGAGGGATATTGGAAATAATATTTTTTCCTCTGTCCTTTCTTAAGAAACACAAACAATAGTCATGAAACAGAGACAAACAACACTGTCAGAAAGACATAAGCAGAAGGTTAGCACTTTGACTATTGACCATATCAATGAAGCCTGTAAAAGTGAAAATAACACAGAATATGTCACACTAGATTCCATTAAGTTACAGAATAAATTTGTGGAGGGACAGAAGTAGTGGCAACAAAGTTAGAGATAGAAGGGAACATCAGCAAAACTAAAACAGGATCAGAAAAAGAATAGATGAGAGGGGAAAAAAGAGAAAGTGACGTCTTGTAAAGTTTAAGAACTCGATAAAAAACTCATCATCAAATCAAAATGGTCTTTATGTCAGTGGTGGTTAAACACTTCAGAAAATGAAAAGAAAAGCCTGCACAGAAGACCATTCTAGAATAATCTGCTGTGGGAAGTCTCTTTCCATCCCCAACCAAACAGATCATTTCAATACAAAAAGTATTGTATACATTGCTTTCAAATAATTCTTTTTTAAGAGAGTTAATTGTTTTCAGATCTCTCATTTTCTTATCAGCTACACAGATGTTTCAGATGATGTGTGAAACTGAAGCCTACATAAACTGAAAGTTCCTAAAGATGCCACTTCAAAACCAGTTTTCCCAGTTTCTGCTTTCCAGCCTTCAAGGAAGAACTACAGTGTACCTCAACAACACTGTTAAACAGAGTTTAGGGGAGGCACTTGTTACAATTGTGGTATCATATTAAAATGTTTTACTAAACAGTTTTAAACCTGGAAACATCTATGGCATGTATAGTTAGGGAACTTATTTACAGTTGCATTCACAGCACCACTAACTCCCCGTCAACACCTCACTTCTCTCTAAGTGCATCAGTATGTTCAAGACATAAGACAGACCATGAAACTAAGATACAAAACAGCTACCTGACTTTCCTATGAACAGGCAGGAAGGCAATAGCCAGATCTAGGTGTAAACTTGGTGCACACAAAGCCTCCACACAGAGAGGCAAATTATAGGGGTAACATGAGAGAGGCAAATTTGGTGCAACATGTCAGCAACTAAGCTTTCAAGAGAAGTATGCCGGCATGTGCTGGGTTATGAGATAACTGAAGTATGTTGGTATTTTGATCAGCTCATCACTGTTTCTTACCCCTGAAATATTCCTTACATTGAACAGCAGCCACTACTCCAGAAGAACCTCCAGCAGTGTCCTCTGGTGTCCATCAGGCCCAGGGCTCAGACTTCTTTTCTAACTCCTGCAACTATGACCTTCACATCTTCATCATGAAACAGATCTGGAACCTCTCCTGTGAAAAGACAAAGGGGTAGGTAAGAGAAGTCTTACACAACACGTGACAAATAATCTTCTGCATGGTATTTAGCCCAATGGGATTTAAACACATAACTAGAGCTAAGTTATGATACAAAGTTGATCCAGTAAAAAGAGTCTCCTCCTGTTGCCTATGCCTTTTTGCTTAAAAAGAACTTTTTTTTTTTTTTTAAGGGAAAGGAAATGACATTGTTGTGAAATGACAAAAATATTTGCCCTGATAGGAAGTTCCCTCATAACGTGTCCCTCAGAGTAGCTGTTCCTTTTTTTTTTTTTACAGGCTGTCAGTATATTATTTATTATTTTGGTTGCAAAAGTGAATAATATTTTTTTTAAAAAAATCTTTCAATATACACTCCAACTGTGCACAATATTACTCTCATTTTTTCTTCCATCCTATCCCCAGACCCCACATGCAGAATCCAGAATCGTTAATCTTCAAAACGTGGGTGAGTCTGCATTGCTGCATGTTACACTTGTGCAGTCATGAAGACAGTGCTTGAAGTTCGTGAAATCATACCAAAGCAAACATAATATTAATGCAAAGAGAGATTTTCCATTTTTCCCCAGATCAATGCACTTATGCATGATTAGTCTTAGCAATTTTGTCTTCTGAGCGGGCAATGCGTTCTTAAGCAAGTTAGACTCAATGCTCAAATTGTATGGGTTGACTTGGCCTCTCTAAAAGCTCTTCCTACAAATACCTGAGAGAGAAATAATCTCTTTAAAGTTCAATGAAAACACAGATCATTTGTCATTGGAAAAGATCTTTCAAGAAATGTGTTGGTTTAATCACCTGATGCCAACAAGTCATTAATCAGCACAAAAAAGCGTTCATCTGGAACTCAGGCATCTGTCAGCAAAAACACTGTGGGCATGTTCTTGGCACCAGTCTTGATGTACAAACTGGCAAGATCTACCTTTAAGGAAAGGAGGCAATCACTCATAATCTGTTAAAATGTTGATACAGAAAAAATGTGAAATGCATATTAGCAGGAGGCAGCACATTGCTGACCTCTCCTTACTTTTTTCCATTTATTTACATATCGCTAATTTGCTGCATAACACCCAAAGGGAAATGCAATTTGCCTTTTTTTTCCCATATCAAACACAGACATTTTGACATGACCTAGTGGTAAAGATCAAAGAAATCCTCCCGTGAATGTACTAGAAAGGGATACTGCAGCCATGAAACTCCCCATGAAGAGGAGCCATGAATAGTCAATAATGTCTAGGAATTGGATTGAAGAGTCAGATTCATTTAAAATTCTGGTGTTGCTGAAAGACACTTTTTTTTTTTTCCTTTAGTGAATTTATTTAGGAAGGCTTTCTCTTGTAGAAAAACCCAAACAACAAAACACAAAAAACCAAACCAAACCAAAACTCCTCAAAACTAAGGTGTGCTCTGGGGCACTGTTACTTTGTCTGTGGCCCAGAGGGAGATACGGTGTGGGACCATTGTGCTAGCTGCAGTACAAATATGGAATGCTTTTTGGCTTAGGTTTCCAGAAAGAAAACAACCCACATCAGTTGCATTTGAGTGTAGTCACATTTGAAATACAGGATAAGGTCAATGCTGGCTGTTATGAACAAGCTGCCACAAAACCTAGCAAAGCAAATCCTCAGGCTCGTTAGCAGGGGCTTAGAAGTTTCCCTGCTTGGAAACAGCATGGGGGAAAAGACCACTTAAGCCCATACTTTACACTGCACCTCATTTGACCAGGGAAGGAGAGCACAAGAAGTTAGACACCATGAAGACACTGAAAAACACACAGCACTTTTGAAAACACAATAGCATGTACTGCCCTTCTGAAACCCAAAGAATTAAAAAGCCTTGATCTACTCACACTGCGGTGGTTTTGGCCATGGCCCAGGGCTAACAGACAGGATTTTTGGGGACAGCCATCCACCAAATCTGGCCATAATCAGATCATTATTTGTCTGTGTCTGAGATTCAGAAGTACTGTTTGTTGTCCACATGGAGTGGAAGAGGAAGGAAATGTTCCTTCCTTCACTTTTTGCTCACAGAGGTAGGGCATAGAGAGACCATAAGCCTGATAAGAGCATTTCACTCAACTTTATTTCTCTTTATTTATGTCTCTGCATATGGTAAGTTTAAGTGACTAAACAACAGCATGCAACAAGGAGAACATTTTCTCTTATGTTCACCCACTTCAGTTTTATACCCCTAAATACATGTTCAATGACATGCAAAAATTTTTAACAAACTGCTAGTGACCAGACCTCCAACTACACCTTTGTAACCTGTGAAGTACTTGTTTTGGGAAAAGTGGAGAAATTACCAAAATTCTGTGAAGCATTTAAACAGATGCTATAATATATTTTGGCCATCCATTTTTCAAAAATAAAGAAAACAAGAGGTCCAGCTGGAAACTACAGGTCTTGTTACTGTTACTGTAAATTCCACTGTTTTGCTTGTGATTTTATCAAGCCTGTGCAACAACAAAACACATTCTTGAAGCAGTGAACTCAACAGACTCAAATAAATATCTGTTAGTTTACCCTGAGGTCCTGCATCCCATAATCTTTCCTCTGTGTGATTTGGAAAACCTCCAGGGAGCAGATGTATGCTGCCAGCCTTGACAAGCTTGGTTTACCACCTACTCCAATCAGAAGTGCATAAACCCTAGGGGCTTCTAGGAAATGACTGATTCGGCATCTGATGACAGAGTGCCACTAAAGTAACAGACACTTCAACAACCTCCTTAATCAACTTTCTCAGTTTCTTATTATTGCATAACACTTGGTTTTGTTTTTTTTTTTTTAAATTGTCTGGTTTTGAGTTAATGTTCTCCTGACACCTAAAGGTATATTATCTTCACATCAGCATTATATTTCTTTCCAATATTTGAGGAAGTGGAAAGAAAAGTTCTTTTCCTTCGCAAAATATTGAAGATCTGCCCTAAACTCTACAGTGACTAGAGCAGTCTGGTTGCTTGTTCTTTATATTGAGTTGCTTCAAAGCATCACTCCAAGATCCTGATAAGCCCTGACTTGGCTCAGAACAGAGATCTAGTTAATTTGAAGTGAGGTTGACTGGGCACTAGAAGCATCTGAGAATTTCACGTCTGGCACTTTGCAGCACAAAGGCTGAAGGATAAGAAATCACTTCATGAAAAATTTACTTTAGTTTACTCTTGGAATATCTAGCCCAGACTACTTAGAACATGCTTGTATTTGCTGATCGTGGAATACTATGAGATGAATGAGGCCAGATGAGAATTTCCTTCCAAATCAGACAAGATTTAATTGCTAAAATTTTGAAATGTGTGTATTAAGGTAATTCTTTCCCAAAAAAAACTATGTTTTATACATTAAAAGAATTTTCTTGCAACTGATACTTTAATAATTTATACAAGCACCTAAATTATTCACAAATTTTTATTTCCTTTAAATCCAATACAGACTCTAAGGGATGAAAGTCTAATTCAGCAGATTAGATTTTAGAGGCAGTGTGTTGGACATTATAATTTTTTTTTCATGTATCAGTAAAGCAAACCAAAAAGCATCCCCTTCATTCTCTTTGTCTCTCATGTCACTAAAAAAAAAAAAAAAATAACCCCTGAAAGAAACATTGATGAGAACCTTCTTAAATAAAGAGATAATATGTCTAATCTGGTTGCACCTAAAAAAGAGGTAGAAATCTATTCAACCAAAACATTATCGGAAGCCAATTCTCTTTGACTTCATTGCAGAACTTTGTCAGCCTTAGTCATGATTTCACAATGGATCCATAAAAAAACCCCTAAAAAAGGTGCAGAAATAATGTACAGTATTTAATTTCACAATCACTTTTCCAGGACTGCTGAACGGTAAGGCTAAGACACCTTGTCACTTTATTTGCCAAGCTGAGATACTAGTCTCGGTCGCTAGACTTCAGAGAGAAGATAATGGCTTACCAACATTTTCAAGCAAAACCAGCGATACTTGAGAAGGCTTCTGTCTGCAGCTCTGATGATTATCACATCAACCTCTAAATCAGCTGAACAAAATCTACAGTCCCTATGAAAGATCCATATGATTATCTTTGTAATTTAAGCATTTCTTTAATCCTTTTGGAGAGAAACTTCTACAATAGACCGCTTTGTAGAGAGCACCTCCTCTTACATAGCTCCTGCCTGATTATGTGCAAAGTGAAAAATGATGACACTGAAATCCTAGTCCAACTCAATGAGAAGAAAAGTTTGTGTGTTAAATAAACCATTTGACACTGCAAATAATAGAAACTGCTTTAACAAAACTAATCTCTGCCAGCATGGGCCTCTGTCTCTTTCTGGAAATCACTGATATTACGCATGACCAGAACAACTGCATGTTTAAGGAAGATTACAAATAATGACAAGGAGCAACAATGAACTCTGCACCTCACTTAATCAGTAAAATCTCCTCTTTATCTTCTGAAAACTGGTGGTTTTTCTTCCATGCAGGAAAACAAAGCAAATGTAGTTAATCAGATTTCAGAAACATAAGATGATATTTTAGGCCATAACAGGTACTAAGATATTTCTTGACATAAGAAAAACAAGTAACGTTAAACTGACATAAAGTAAGCATACATATGAAAAAAAGCTATGGATAAATAAAATAAATCTATGATGACACTTAGAAGTCTTGGCTGGTTTGGATTTTAAATAGTACAAGGCTGCGTAACTTGCACTGGTCAAAGCAGCTTCAAGTCTGCCATGCAGGGACATAATTTATTATATGCTTAGGGTATTACTTGTCCTTGTTTTAAATTAATCTCATTTTAAAAGCATTTTCCTTTTCTTGGAAACAAAAGTTAAATATTGCTTTTCTTATAACAGCCTGTTACATCGCTAACTAATTACATGGTAGATTATCTATAGCATTATAGATCATCTTTCCAACCTCAGAAAACAAAGGTGTCAATTTTTATGGAGTGCAAAAATGGGTGATTCTCTGTTTAAATGGAGGTTGGTTTTAACTGAGAGCCATAATCTACTCTTCTATAAGGTCATCAATAAAGTATGTATTTATCAGCTCTATTGCTACATGGTGCCCCAAATAAGCCTTCAATTAAGAGCACTACGAGTCTGTACTGCAACAACTTCTGAACAGTATAAAGAAACTTCATGCAAACATTGGTAGCAACATGATGAATTACTTGTTCCCTTTTTAGATATTCTGCTTACACATGCGGAATGCACCCTCAAATAAGACTAGTCTCATAGAAGCATGCGGTTCATTCTAGCTTGAGAAGTTCCTAGAAAGCGTATTCCTCAGTGGTTCCAATAGATGAGTGGAGACTGCAGCTACACTTGGTCTTCCACAAACTACCACACAGTGAGAGAGAAAAATAATGGCTAAAAAATGCCCCAAACAGAGCACATGAAATATATTTTCAAGAAAAAAACATTCCATTAATGTAGCGATAGATGTACCCACACACTATGCACTGAAAGACTGTAAGTTCATGCAAGTAAAGGCTCGAAACACTTGCACAGTTCATCCAAATAGGCAAGCTCCAAACAAACTATTAGCAAAGCTGTCTATATTTTTAACTGCTCATGTTTAAACTACTTAAAATTAAAGAACAGTAATTTCTTTGTGATAGAGAGTCACTGTTTAATCCAGATTCAGACTGACCATATTATATCCTTCCCTCATTCTTCTCTTTATTCTGTGCTCTGGTGTCTGGTTACTGGTTTTGGCCACTGCTTCATGGATTGTTCCAAGCACTGGAACAATCTGCCCAGGAATATGGCTGAGTTACCAACCCTGGAGGTATTTAAAAAATGTGTAGATGTGGCACTTAGGGACGTGAGTTAGTGGTGAATGTGGCAGTGATGGGCTAAACGGTTGGACTCATTAATCTTAAAGGTATTTTCCAACCTAAACAATTATGTGATCCTATGATTATTGATTCAGAGCTTCTTCAATCTCTGTTTTGTTCTCCCTAGTCTTCAGAAAGTTGTATTTTCCTCTGAAATGTTGCCCTCAACAAAAAATGAGTAAGCATAGCAAACTTTGCAAACCATTTCTCCTAAATACCTTTTCTTTCACACCTTTCTCCACATCTCATCCACCTGGCCATAGTCACCTTAGGACAGGGTATCTTGTACTTTGTACAAAAGGCATCTGTTCTTCATTAGTGCACAATCCAAGGCAGCTCATTAGATAATAAAGAGCAGCAATAATAGTGTGTTGTTAGGTAGATCAATACATTTTATAGACCTGAAAGCCATTGGAAAGACCACTCATATTAAAGATATAGTGGAACTTCCTAGTTAGTTGAAAGTTTTGAACCACTGCCTGGTGAGGACACTTATCTACTTGTACTATGGGTGGAATATTCTTGATTACTGATGGAGTAAAAGCTTATTGACGGAGGTGGAAACAAACTCTCTTGCTATAGTTGATAATCGGAGGGATTTGATTTACAGAATCACAGAATATTCTGACTTGGAAGGGACCCCATGAAGATCATGAAGTCCAACTCTTAAGTGAATGGCCTATGCAGGGATTGAATCCAAAACTTTGGCAGTATTTGCACCAAGCTCTAACCAACTGAGCTAGTCTTAGGGTCAATAAGAAAACAAATACAGCAAAGTATCTCTGAAAATAAAATGGGAGAAAGAGATAAAGCCTCAGACAGCAGGTAAGAATCAATAAAGTGTTAAATAACAATACAGCCTGATGAACATAAAGCTACTTGTGTGCCACAGAAAAGACTTCATTTCTAGCCCCATACTTGATGCAGTTCCACAGCACTTGCATGTCTGGCTATGAGCCCCAAGGACACATCTGACAGGTAAAGGACCACATGAGACTGCAATTGCTAGAAATTCAGGGAACTCACAATATGATAATAAATATGGTGTGTCTCTTTCTGTTTAGCTGTAGAAACAGGATTTTGAACCTATACTAAATTTCAAACACTGTTTTCTCTTATTCCCTTTCATCTCCTACCTACTGTAGTGAAAAGCTAAATAGTAATTATTTCATGTATTAAATACAGGATTTCTATAACATGACACTTCAAACCATACCTGGAGCCTAGGCTTGAAGCTGCCAGCAGTTGGATTCATATAAGCAACATACTGACAACTATGAATTTAATAGTTACCTTCTGCCTATCATACCTGAGAAAGAAAATGTAGCCTGATTAATATTAGTGACAAAACACTGTACATTTCCAGGCTTGACCTAAGGTAAAGAATCATTTCTGTCCTACAAGAAATCTGAGATACAAATTGCCATGGAAGTCTCAAAATAGGAGTGACATTCTAAAATTAAGAACAATGCCACAATTCTATCACATGATATTCTGCACAAAATTTCTGTTGCAATTAAGATATTACATTCTCACAAAACATTCTGATGATAAAGATTTTGTTTTAATTAAACTGGCTCCAAACACACTTGGATGAGTGTAGCATGGTCAAAGGAAGTACAAATCAGTTCCAGAATGTACACAATCATCATGGATAGGAGCAGACAAAGTTAAGAGATCTCAATAATTAAAAAAGCATCAAAGATTATCATAGAGTATGAGGTGGCATGCTCCTTTATTTGCAGCACTGCCCAATAGATACTGTTTCTGGCTCTTCAGATGAGATAACTCCAGGTAACTTAAAAGGAGGCCACTTTAAAAGTAAAATTAAAAAAAAATAAAGGGGGAGAGGCTTTGAATTGCTGTCAATTTGTGTTACAATAGGCTAAATTCGAAGAGAGTCTTATTTTGTGAGAAACAGCTGAAGGATACTTTCCTTCCAAAACTCTCCATAGCCCCTTTACTTTCTGCTTGTCTTTTCTAAAACTGTTGGCAACCACCATGGAGCATATGCTTTTCTCTTTAATCAATTCATTTTGAAGCTTTCTGTGTCTGTGTGGTCTAGGGATCCTATCATGGACCACAGCACAAAAATTATAACATTAAGTAAGAAGTAAATGCTTACCAGGGTCCATATAGACATATGCTGCTGAATCAGCACATGAAATTGAATTGTTCCATATTTATCTTCAGGGATATTCAAATAATCAAAAAAATAGATAAGTTTCTCATTTCTCTACTGGACCATAGTTATGACCAGATTTCTTTCTCCAGATTTTTTTTCCAACTATCTCTGAAATGTAACACAATATGCATAAAAATTATCAGCATATGAAGCAATACTGAAACTAAACAAAATCATTAATTCAAAATCATGCTGGCTAAAATTTATGAAACATTTCATCACCTACAAGTGAGTTTTCTTAACCATTGAAGTCCCTGGTAATCAGTGAAACTCACAGACTGCCTTTGAGAAAGTATCGCCATGGGGTTCTGAATTCCAGAGAGTCTTGCTGATTTAGTTGATTGACTGCTTCACAACTTTGGAAAATGTCACTGAATATCCATCTGCATCCTTTGAAACTGAAATGCTTTGAATATGAAATCACCTGGTATCCTGACATTCAGAAAGTTCATCAGTGAGCAAATTATTTTCTCCTTCTCTGGCAAGGATTAAACAAGGACTTTGCCAAAATATATAAAGTGCAAAAATATGAATTATAAATCTCATTCAATTGGAACATTTCATCAGGAATCTAGTGTGGCATCTCCCATACTAAGCAAAATTAAGCTGATTGTATTAAATTTCAGCCTATCACCCCAGATGAGGTACTTACACGATGCTGAATGCAGACCATTTGGTAACAAACTTATTACAACAGTGAACAAATAAATTCAAAGACCCTTATGTATTCATCAGAACTGTAAAATCTTGAGACACAAATACTGATTTCATACAGATTTTATGCAACTGCACTGCTTCCCTTAGATGAGTAAGGGAAAGGGTAACTACAGAAAGATGTTAAGTCATCTTGAAAACATGGAAACAAACAATATTTATTAAACATTGGTATACTACTGAACTTTGGTATGATGTGATCCTCAACTTTTGCCACTTAGTGAAGTATTCCACAGATACATATGGAGGGATTCGCCATCTACAAAAGCTGGATTTCTAACTGCACTGTTTCTATTTTGTATATGGAAACAAGAACCTGCAGAAATCACCAGCAATCTATTAAAGCAAGATGGGAAAACTAACACTCTTCCTTCCCAGGTCATATATTTTTGTTGTTTAAAGGACCACAAAAATGTTTTGCACAAAATGATACCAGTGTAATTGGTGGACTCCAAGGAAAACTTTTCAGCATGTCCCAGTGATTGGGGCTCTCATATTCAGTGAGCAGCCTAAATTCAAAAGTTTTGCCTGCCTCATTCAGAGCTGGGTTTTGAATCAAAGGGGATTATGAAATATTTAGGGAATGAAGTGGCTCAAATCCTTACAACACAGATGAGAATTTTATGCAGAATCAATACTGCTTGGCAAGAGGAAAAAGATTTCTCAAAAATTCTGTGCATCTAACCCAGATTTTTTGTTTTGCCTAGTCAATAATATCATGACTTTGGGATACACCTGATATTGATTTTGTGATGATTACGGCCACTTTTTTAAGACTTTAATATTTGTCAACAAGAAAGGAATATAAATTTTTGAGGAAAACACCATGACTGCACTTATGCCGCCTTTCTACCACAAAAGGGAAAAAACTTTCTGCAGAAACTGTCTGCATATGAAAGGTTTAAAGTCTCTTAATTCCCTTAAAATCTTAGATAAAAGATGGTTTGGTTCTTTTAGCTCGGTACATACCTGTACTTTTAAATCCAAAATTAGAAATTCTCCTTCTTGATCCTTAACCTTATCTAAATTTTAAATAGGGTCCTCAATTATAATCTATTAACGTTTGCACATTTCTGTTCTCTATGGCAGTGTTCCAGACTTTAACATTATTGAAGACTCCAGATTTAATGTACCAATATTAGTTTGCATCAGGACGTGCCTCCATCAAGTAACATTTTGAATTTTTTTTGCTGTTCTAGAGGCAGAGCGGGTGAGTCACATGCCTGGGGAAATGCTAAATAAAACCCTACACTACTTGTTAATCTCACCCACTCTAGCGCATTCCTCAAAAAAAGTTATGTGGATACAGATAAGATGGGAACTGACAGAAAAGACTGTAGATTAAAAGTGACATGATCTATAAGAAAAATCTTTTAACCTCTAAACTATGTAAAGAACATGGAAATGTAGTGAATAGCTGTACTTCAAGTTCAGCTCTTAATTTTATTTATGAACTGAGACTTAATTTAAATTGCTCATTTGTGTAATTTGCTGTGAATGATTCTTTCTACTAAAAAAACAATTCATGATTTGACTATTCCAAAGAATTGCTTGGAGTGATAGCCTAAGACACATGAAGGCATTTCAGTGCGTCACTTGAATGCATTTTACAGGAAGAAGTATTGGTACACACAAACACAAAAATAACATAGCATACAGTCATTTTGAGCTGTACATGAGAGTACAAAATCATTCCATCACAATTCACTGAAAAAAGTGCTGTAAACACAACAAAAAGTGAACGCAATATACTTGTTTCTGGATTGTCACACAGTTCTTCACCCACTGTGACTAGTGGAGGGACTTGCTAGCAGAGCATTTAACGAGGGGCTTGGCTGAAGAGCAGTGGACAGAAGGAAGAGCTGCAGCCAACCAGACAAGTCCACATCTTTGTTCATGTCTTAAATTTTCTTAGAAGGAGCAGTGGATATTTCACTTGACTTAAAATATGAAGGAATGCTACTAACATTTCACAGCAAATCCTTCAAGGTTCATAAACTCTCAAATTTTACGCCACAAGACAATTGGTGGGTGTGATACACTTGCAGAGCAAGCCCCCGTGATGCTGACTTCACATCTTTATTTAAGGAGTTTCCTACAAGAAAAATACAAAACCTTTGCTGCCCAGGAACTCCTATCATCAGCTTTTGTTTGCAATGGAAAGTATGCTTTTGTACTCTAGTGCCATAGTCATGGTTGCTACTGGAATGACATCATTAGCTGAAAAATCTCTCTCTGATCAGAGGAATTTCTGAAAGACTTTTTAGGCTGATTCCCCACTAAAGGAGCTATGACAATTTGCAACAGCTCGTAATCTCACTCTGACGCACAGCAGATTTCTTTTCTCCTAATCTCTCCATTCATTTTGAGGGGCAAAAGGGCGAATAAAGTTCTGTTAATGCAGGTTTCTACGTTAATGTAAATTTGGAAACACTTCAAAGAATAAACTAAGGTACAAAGTAGACTGAAAATGGTCTTTGCTTATCTGATCTTAATACAGAAGAAATTAACACAAGACATGAAAGGAAAAACAGGGTAAAAACTTATTCAATTAATTTTTTTGAATTTATACCTATTTTTTTAACCCTGGTGAAAGTTTTCTCCATTAGCAACAATGTAGATTGACTGAAAATTAGACAATTGATTGCACAAGGAGTTAAATTACACATCAAGCAAACATAAATACTTCTAAAGATTTTATCTGAGGAATTCTAAAATTTTGGAAAGGTTATAAAATGAAAAATTATTTTTGATATCTTCTCACAGACATATGAGAGGACAAACCAGTGTATTAACTTATTTCTCTAGTGCTTTTCATACTATGAAAAGCTGTACAGTGAAGAGGGCACATAATTTTTTCTGTATAGTTGTATCAGTTGAAGTTACTGGGAGGATTAAAAAAAAAAAAACAAAAAAAACCAAAAAGAATGAAAAGAAGGCATATCCATTGAAAGATTACCTCCCCCTTGACTGTGTTGTTAGTGAAGAGCAAAATAGACACAGAGCATTTATGAGCCTATTTTGCTCTGACTGACTCCTCTTATCCCAAAATCCGCCACTAGTAAAACATTTTTGGCCAACATACAGCCCTCTTTTTATATTAAGCGTGTTATATTAAGATTTGAGTTGACCTGCATCCATCTCACCTATGTCAACTCCAAAGGTCACCAGTCAGGGTGGTGCATGGTGCTCAGCAAAAGCAAGCCCAACTCCTTGGCACATCTGTACACCTACAGGCACCATGCAGAGACACTCAGGCTAGCCAAAGCTGGCTGAAGGCTTCTTGTGAACACAGATAAACCCAAATTTTCTCTGGTCCACAATGAGAGATCAACTTGGTGGAGCACAGTGTCAGTTCCAGCTTGTACCACACTGTTTCATCCTCCTCCTTTCCTCTTGCCTGCCACAACTTTCCAAGTTTTCCAGTTTGCAAAGCAGTGAACTTGTCAAGGTTCAGACAACAGCAGCAGACAATGGCTGTGATGAGACTGCAATAACTGCGGAATATTTTTATCTTTGCTGTTGGGAGAAGGTAAGTTTCTGGCATCTGTATGAACTTACCCTGCAGCACAGCTGATGTTGTGTGGTAGTTGAGAGGGACGTTGGTCTTCAGAGAAATCACCAAGCCTATTTCCTACAAGCGCCGTTTTTCCTACTCCAGCATTTCCAACAAGCAAGACTGGTTTGCCTTTTGTTGCAAGTAAATCAGTACAGCATTGGAGATGTGCAGTCTCAGATGTGTGAACAAAGATTGCCTAAAATTGAAAAGGAAAAAGCCCCTTCAAACACTTACACGTCACTATTCAGTTTTAAAAGCAAACAGTAATTTCTGTCTCTCTCTGGCTAGGACTAAATTCTAAAAAGCAATGAAATGGGGTACACCATTTTCTCATTCTCAAACAAAATTAGTACAAGAAATTTTTCTACTGAATTACTTTTTACACAGTATTTCTACTTGAAAATCTTTATTTCTTCTAGCAGGAAGCTTTTGAAATCAGTTTGTAGTTGAAATGCATTGGTTCTATCTCAGCCTTTACAGAACACTAGTCTCCTTATAACTGGTAGAGAAGCAAAGGCTGGTGCAAGAGGTAATTGGTTTAATATCTCAAATCATTTTAATTTAATGTTTGGCTTGGCTTTCACCATATGTAGAACTCTTTGGGCAAACAGTTGGCAATAAATAGCTTTACCTACTGTGAGCACCTAAAAACTTCATGGCCTGATATTTCTTTTCCAAGCTCTGCATTTTTTACTAAACATTAACTCTTGAAGAGAACTTGTTACAGAAGAGTCAATAATGGATAATGTCTTTTGATCATCAGCTTCATGTTTCTATGCCCATAGACTTCTAATCCCCTAGGAAAATTCCCACTCATGCAAGCATTAAAAAGACCTGCAACTTAATGCAATCAAAATACCACGAAGCACTTGAGAATATCATATGCAGAACATACTGAAAAAAGAGCAAAAATAACCAAACCTTCAAACTGAGGCAATTGAAACTAATAGCTTATGCTTCCTATTTCTCCACTGACAGGTATATATCATACTACGTCACTTCTACAATTTGTATTCCACAAATGTAACTCTAAATTTGTAAGTTGTTCAAGAGCATAGTGGAAAGGTGATAAAGTGATTTACTTCCCCTAGATCTCTTACACTTCTTAGTGTGAAGCTAATTTAGCTGGCAAAAAAATTACCTGTGCATAAAGTTGAAAACAGAAAAATTTGTGGTATATGCTTGCTGTGGGCATTATTTTCACTGGTTAAATGGACTTAGAGAATGAATTTTTCTGACTATGGAAAAAAGGTATAAACCACTAAGAAGCTTAACATGGTATTTCATCAGGAGGGCTTAAAAAAAAAATCAATAAAAGCATCACTTTGTTGTTAATTTTCAGCACTCAGCTAAAGGCATGTGACACAAATAACAGGGATTTATCCAAACACATCTAATGAGTGTTACTTCAGGACATCTAAGTTGATATCAGAAATGATGACAAGACTCTAAAACACTCCTGCATCTAGCAATGCTCATTGTGTGGTCACCAGCGTGCACTGTACCTGCAGGGGTGCATCTGGATGCACACTGGGACTCGGGACCTTGTGCACCCAGAGCAGGAACTTGCTGGATCATCTCTGGATCAAGGTAATAACTTAACATTGTGCCCTGGGACAGAAACCTTACTGCTTTCATCTCCTTAAGCTACCAGCAGCTGGATTCAGCTGGGCTGTTTGAAAGTATTAATTGTTACATTGCATTTGCTTCTAGACATTCATGTGGAGCACATATGAAAAATAAGACTTACAAAAAAAGTCTGATTTGTAAATATATATACATGTAGATTATGATTAAAAAACCGAGAGCATCAAAGCACAATCATAGTGTTCCTGCTGTTCAAGGGGCTAAAGACAGGTCACGTCCTGATGACATCCCAGATTGGCTTCAGGTGTCAAGGTGTCGGCAGTGGGGGGCTGCAGAGTGGCCTCTGTCAGGGGACGAGGGGTGCTGCTCTGTGCTGGACATGGCTGGTTCCACCCAGCTCCAAGAGATCCGTTGCAGGACACCGCTGATTTCCTCAGACAAGCTGGTGCTGCCTCAGGCAAAACATATTCAAGAAGGCAGAGAGACTGAGAAATGGCAAAACACCCAGGTCAGATGTGGAGGAGGAAGAGGAGAAGGAGGAGGTCTGCACTGCTGGAATGAATACCCACAATGCAGCCCCTGGAGGATCCCATACTGCAGCATGTGAGCATGTCCTGAAGGACTGCAGCCCACAAAGAGCCCATGACAGAACAAGGGTAAATTAAAGTATAAGAAGGAAAGAGTGGCAGATAGAAACCCCAGTGTACAGACCATAATGGCGCATCTGCCTGCACCGCTTAGATTAGGAGGAGTAAAAGAGTCAGGAGTAAAGGAACGAGGCTGAGCTTGAGTTGATAGGTTTTGTTTTAGTGTTTGCCTTTTTTTCTCGCTGCCTGAATGCATTTTATTTGGCAAAAAAATTTTCCCCATTAATTTTCCCCAAATCAAGTCTGTTTTGCTCATGAGTTACTGCTTAGAAATCCCCCTGCCTTTATTTTGACCCACAAGCTTTTTCACCCTATTTCATTCCTACCCTGCTGAGGAGGGAGAGAGAGGGAGTGGCTGAGCTGGTGTCTGGTTGTTCACAAAGGCTAACCTTCCATACATCCAGCCTAAATATTGTATTTCCTAAAACTTCTAAATTCAGTTTAAATGTACATTTATGTACACATGTGAGACCACAGAGATGACTTGCTTCAGACAAGACTTTCCCAAGTACAGCCACAGAACAGTCTCTGAAGACTGGCAGGAAAACAAATATTAATATGACGAAAAGATCCTCCCATTCTCCCAGAATATGTTGCTTCTGATTCATCAGCTTATGGAAGGTGCTCCTTTACCTATGGATGACACGTGCATAAATCTGTTCCTTCACACAGCCTTTACTTTAACCAGCAGTTACATCTACTTTAACCAGAAGTAAAGCCATTTCCATTTTTTTTAATGTTTAACAGGCAAATTTGACTAGATATTTCTCAAGAAATCAAGACAGCAAAACACTGACGAGTAATTTTCAGAGTTTTAGAACTTTTCAAACTTCTGTAGCATCACAACAAAGAAATCTCTCTAAGGGGTATGCACTATAATGCCTTCTTTAGATCTATATTTCTCAGTATAAATCAGCTAAAAGCAGAGAAGGCAAAATCTCTCAGTGTCAATGGAAATAATCAGAAAATTATTCAGATCAGGATCCCAAATTTAGGGTCCAAAATTTATCTTGAAAAACACACGCTCTGTTCTTTGGCTAAAGTTAGGTTATGTGGTTTGCCCCAACAGGCACCCTGCTGAGTAATCAGAGACCATGTCAGTAGGGTTTAAGTTCCTAAGACAAGAAAGCTTAAGAGAATGGTTTAAACTTCCATCACTTTCCTAAGGTTATGTTCAGATTTTATATTCAGATTTCATCACATTATAGCATCTCAGACAGACAGCCCACAAAATTGGTTTAGCTGTATAATTAATAAGAAGGGAATAAAGAGTATAGATGCTACTGTTCTTAAAATGACTTATTTAGATTTCCTAACACTAGCCTTCTGTAGTATAGTGATGTGAGGCCTTCAGTCACGGAATCCTAAATATATTTTACTGAGAGGCTTTCGAAATACCAGTTTCAATAATCTTATGACTGACATCTTGAATTACAACAATTCATGCTCCACGAGGTACTATCCCCCTTACAGTATACATAGGCTAGTTTATGCCTTTTTGGTGTACCAAATAGGCAAGACATAGTGTTAATTAAGTGCTAAAATATTACTTAGTAATAATGAAAGCCAAAGAAATTCTAAGAATGGAAGAAAAAAGGAATGCACTCTATCTCCAGAAAAATAAAGGAAGAAGAAAATGGGAGAACAGGTAGAGGGGAAGCCATGGCAATTGTTTTTCAGTTGCTTACCTTGTTAACATCCATAACAGTGTTGAATGCCTCAGTCCCACAGGATCTGTATTCCTCTTTGGAACTAACCTTTTCAGCCCCTCATGGGTAATATTGGCTTGCTCTCTCAAAAAGACGACAGGAGACCTGCAAACTATAGAATTTTATCACTTTAATATCAAAATAACAACACTACACTATAATTAAAACTTCAGAAGACTTGAAGACATCATTACAAAACTTTTTTCCTTGGCTTGTTTATCAGATGGTTGTTCAACATAACAAAAAAAAAAAAATCAGTAGACACTTGATACAACAAAATCACTGCATTTTATGTAATAATGACCCATTTCTGTTTTGATTACAGAAGATCTGAGTCTTAATGACAAAGGTGAGATACTAGAGGTTTCCTGGGTCTGTGGAGAAAATAACTCACTCTTTAAGGCAGATGTATCAGAATTTTTCAGGCTAATACTTTTCTGCTTACTAGCATCCTGCCCTGCCTTCCAGTCTTTCCAGAACCACCAGTGCTCTTCACCCACATCTCACTAATTCAAAACTCAGAAAAATGCAAGAATTCTGACTCTAACACTTTCTCTGAGTTCTGGTATTGTCTATTTTGGATGAAGAATTATGCCTCCAGGAACTGGTCTAGTAAGAACACACGTGCTACTTGCCATCTTTCCATTTTCAGGTTTCATGGTGTATAAAGCCAAACCATTCATCAGCTGTCAGAACTCTGGGTTAAGATCATTTCAAACAGGTATTTCTTTCATGTTCACATATGTGTGGAGCAGAACTTTCAGCACCTGAAGAAGAGGAACGGGGTACATGTTAGTGACACTATTTTGATACAGTAGGAATTTTTTACTTTTTCCTGAACTGGATCCCTGAGTGCAAATCCCCACACTCAGCCATCTATTTACCTTGATTAATTCTTGACTCTGTGCTAGTTTAGTCCCAAATTTCCATTAAGCCTAAGGATAGGAAAGGATACTCCCATTCTGAAATAGCTGTACTCTCTGCAGTTAATTATAATAGGAAGTGTTAAATGGAGAAGAAAATCTATGCCGCTGCCAACACTTGGTAGCAGAAATAGGCAAGCATTATATATTAGAATTATTTGTCTAGTGTTTTGGCAATAAATCCCATGATGTCTGTCTAGAAGCCTAATTAAAACATCCTGCTTCTTCTTCCAGAACAAAGTATTACTTAGTCTGTCTGTCAAACTGAATGCTCATTACTTCATGCCACTATTAACTGTCCTTTGGGACATGCAAACACATAAAATGTAGAATTTGCTTGTAACATTTGAGCTTTCTATTGCACATCATGTGGCTGACTGAATGGCCTGAACATATTACACTGCAGCCTAATGCACAAGCAACATGCAGAATGTTTTCTGTGAGCACCATGGCAATTTCCTTACAATGTGAGATAGAAAACACGCTGCATAGATAGGCAGGTGCCTTATCTTTCCAGTCCCTGCATTTCCAACAACAGTGAGTGATGCACTGCCAGTAGCTTCTCCTTTAATATGGCAGCTCCTGTTGCTGAACAGCCTACCACACAGAACACACACACAGTGAGCACCTTTCCTCTCCTCTTGTAGTTCTTGTCACAGAGACACAATTATTCAAAAAAATTACCTCCCCCTCTACATTCCTATTCCCTTTAACAGAAAAAAATTAACTTGCACCTTCTTGGCAGATTGGCCTCAGCTGAGCTGATGTTGCACCAAGCAAATGGTTGCACCCAGAAAATGGTAAGAAAATTGGTGCAAGGTAATGAAAGCAATTACCTCAACAAGTGAGAACAAATCCTATCCTGCCAGCCAGCCACAGAGTCCAGTGGAATTGTGCCAACTCAGGGATATAGAACGGTTATTCACAATATTACAATTTTGCCATCACTTTAGCAGAGTGAATTTCACACTCAGAACAGTTGTACATCTATAATTCTGCAAAATACAAGGTCAGACTACTAAAGCAATATATTTCTTGCAAAGAAATAGTTCTATGAGTCATAGAGCTTTGCTGCTTGTGAATTTCTGCTTTAGTGAAGAGCATTTACACTGACTTTCTAAGGTCTAACAGGAACAAGTTCACGTTCCTCAGTGTTTAGCTTCTGATTTGCACAGTTAGTGGGAAACAAAATACTCTACAGAAGGCTGACTGTAAAGTTCACAGTACCCCAAGGTATAGTTTATTGTCTTTTACCCTTTGGTCAGGATAACAGAACAAGATAGAAAAAAGCATAAAATCCTTTATAAATCTTGAGATCAGCCACATTTAACCAGCCTGGTTATTTCTGTTTCCAACATAACCTAATAGAGGTAGGGAGTGTGCTTGTGCATACAGCAGAAGTGGATGTTCCTTGAAGAAAGGTAGGAATACATGCTCTTAGTAGTTCAGATAAGCACACTTTTATTTGGTCTGTATACTAACCAATGTTTACATGTTTAACTTTGCCCCCTTGTCTGTAATTCAAACTAAAATTAATATTTAAATTTAGCTTAAAGGCAACTAATTCTTACAAGTATACTTGCATATATATAGGTAACTGTGTGTTTTTAGTGCATATAGCACAATGTTTATTATATTACACGTAAATACCAGAGTACACAAAGTCACATGTAGCCATGCACATTCCAAGTCCTCACCTTATTTATATATTTTTGCTTCCTTGCTTTTCTTACTTCACTATAAACATTTAACCAACAATGAATTTTCTACTGAATATAAATGCTTGGTACTGTGCACAAACAAATATGTTTGTCACTGTAGATCATCACTATAGACAGCTTTTTTGAATAGAATACACATTTCCTTACGGACATATTTATTACACTGATAAGCATTACTGCCATATTAAAATGCCTTTGAAATACTGAGTCATTGAGGGACATTTTATCAATACTGTAACATACTCAAAAATAACCTTAACTTGCAATTGCAAACCCATTTTCACTTATTTTGATTGAAAATCTTAAGGGGAGTAATTAAAGGCAATGAATTCTTTTACTTTGAGATCAAAGCTTTCTTCAGGCTTCAAGTGAAGCTCCAGGGTTGACTGTTTACCCATCTGTTCAAACTGTAGGTTCCTCTTCCTAGGAACATCCAGAGCTGGAAACAGGTCAGTGATCAGGCCTGTGAAAATTGGGATATTATCTGTCACTCTTTTAGGTAAATTAGTCTCTTTAGTTTCACATTCTTCTGGAAAAGAACAGTAAATAACATACTGGAGGAGCATTAAATCATTCCCTTTTTAAGATTCTGTTTCTATTCAAAGGCAAAGCATCAGAAATATCTCCTACCCTTAGAAGCTTTTAAGTGAAGATTTTAGCTGATCCTCAGGTCTGTTCTTGTCTCCTTGTTTAAGGGACCCAGCAATTACCAACATTGACTTGATAGCCTGAAGTCCTCAGTCATAACAGTGCTGTGAAAATATTTCAACTGGTCATGTTAGTACAGGAAAAAAACTAAGTGGTAGTTTTACAAAGAAAACAACCAATTAACATACAGGGTAAAACTGCATTTTCATTCACTTGTAGTGTTTCAGTGGCTTTAGGCCAGCGTAAGAGTTCTACTAAAGAAAAGAGGGAGAAAAAAAAAAAGGGTGAAATGTATATATATTTAATCTTCAGTATTTCACCACTTGTTTCCTATTCTTAAATGGCATCACCAAGTATTATTGTATTCTTTGCAACTCTGCTTTCATTATGAACAAGGAAAGCAAAAAAGCTGCCAAACTTCTACTGACTCAATCAGATGTTAGCAATGCTTTTTTGTTTCTGAAAGGTGAGACTGGACAAACTATCAACATATTTGCCCCAGCTCCAACACCGAAGTTAAAAGAAAAGGGAATCGAGTACTCAGCTTAGAGGTAAAGCTTAGAAATATTTGGTAAGTGAAGGGCAGAGAACAAGCCTGTATCCTCCCCTAAGCCTCACCACTGGGAAGGCAGATAGACACCTGTGCAGAAGGCACAACTTTTTCCATCACACATATATACTGCAGTCCCTTTTTCTCATTTTTTTTTCAGGGCTGTGTAATACTCTCTCCTTCCCAGGTAACAAAGAAGTAGAAAGACTTTGAACCGTTTTATAAATTTAAACCATTTGAATCGCAACTTGAATGACTGGAGTATCCCAACAGCCAATTTTGGTCTACCATGAAGTTACAGCTCTCTAAATTTAAGGGTATGACAACATCTAAAGGTGTTCTTACAGCTCATGTAGAGATCCCAGATGACTAATTTTGGAACATCCAGCAGTGGGACCAGCTACAATAAGAGCAGCTGGCTAAGTATAGGGATAATCAGCTCCTCTCTGACCTCTGTGCTGCTGCAGCTACAGTCTCTATATATCAGCCTGCAACACGACTCACGTTGGGCCACAGTTGCCTCACTGTGTGCACAATGCCCTTCCCTCAATTTGAAGAATCTGTCTGGGGTTGCCACTATCCTGCTGTCAGCACCCAAATGTGCTACCCGTTGGGTAGGGTTTGAGAACATATGCTGTAAACCACACCCAGAAATTCAATATAAATACAGACTAGTCAATATTATCACACACACAACACACAAAATAAACAAGACAAAAATACCAAACATATCAAAAAACTCAACCAAAATCAAAACCACAAACAAATTCACAACTTAAAAATATACCGTTTTTCAAGTTGACAGATATCTCTATCCTCATCCTCTTGTACAACAGTGGTAACTCTATAAAAGTGAGTCAAATGCACTACGTATATCACAAAGAAAAAAGAAGTAATTTTCAAATTCATGACAGTTCATGATCAGTATGAAAAAAATTTTTTCTGAGGTAATAAAGATGACAATTATCTGTACTGAAAATGGGTCTGCACACTTTAGAAATGGTAGACTTAGGCAAAGAATTTAAACAAAGAGTTGATAAGAGAACTAGGAAATTTAGGAATATCCTGTGCTTAATGAGCTTTTGGTTAGTTTGAGACAATGTTTTTTTATTGGTTTGCTCTCTCATGAGTTCTTAAAGTGTGGGCTATGCATCTTAACAGCAGCCTGGTGTGTGGATTGTCCAGTGTATAAGGACTTTAAGACATCCAGGCTATCTGACACGGCAGGAGCAGAAGTCCCTTCCTTCACTGTATATGCCCTGACAACCCTGTTCTGCAGCAATTTGCATAGGCTAGGATCCTAATGCACTAAAGGTGTATTTAAGGTTCTAAAAGTCCCAACACTGGGCCAATATTCTCAGAACTCTCTGAGCTGCTGTATATTTTTTTCAGCATCCAGAATTTTTGTCAAAGGGATTTGATTTCTGCCATTTCCATTAAAAGTAAAACAAATGAGATTGAAAAAGGAAACAAACAAGAATATACTAGCTTTTGCTTCAAACATTAATGTTAATTTTATTATTAATATATGGTCAATATTGAAATGTCAAATAATGGTAAAAATTACTTTTCTCAATGCAAACAGTGTCTCCAGGACAAAGTAATTATTAGACTTAAGGTAACCTTGTTACAGTCAAGCAAACAATATTAATTATCTTAAGATATGCATGGTTGGATCTCATTATCTCTAGAAAATTGCAAGAATGTGTCAGGAAATCTTCAGGATATTTAGAGATAATTTCAAAATTATGCAGGCATAAAAATAAAGCTGCTTTAGATTTCATAATGGCCCTGCCTGTTATTTGCATTTATGGCTTAATGGTTAAGGGTTCTCCAAGTTCTTATTCCACTGATAAAACTGAATATTAAAAATGTCTTGGAAAAAAATATACAGTTCAAAATGACTATAACAGCATACATACAGGGAAGAAAGCATACAATCTCTAGATTTTAAATTTTAAGATAATATCTCTGAACATAAATTCTTTTCTCTATAATAATTAAAATATTTAGAAATGCTTCTCCTTCACCTCCCTCCCCTCCCCAATTTTTCAAACAGTGCTCTACTATATTTACTGTGGAAAAGTTTAAAGAAGTCTTCAACCAAGCAGAATATGCTGTCTATTTTTCAGAATAATTCCTATTCTGCTATTTCCTTCTCCAAAAGTTAGCTATCTTTCTAATATAGATACTGTACAGCACCACAATGTAGTCAGTCATCCAAGGTACAAAGTGGTGATATACAACTATTTAATGCAAAGTTAATGCCTTACAAACACCCCAAGATTAAAGAGGAAAGGACACTTTCTTTCAGATTCATATCTGACAATTTATTAAGAATGGACATGTGATTTAAAGTGTCTTCAAAATAAAAGGTACAAGACTATATACATAAATCGCTCCCATTGTTATACAGTATCCAGATGCATTGGTTTGGAGTATGTGTTAATAGACATGTATCAAACCCAAAAACCCAAAGGGCCCCTCACCTGTTCAGGTAGCAGATCCCTGCAGAGGTTACGAGGGGATGAACTTCCTGGCTAACAGACATGCATCAATAAATCCTTCAGCAACCAACATAATTTCAGAGATTAGTTCAATGTCAGGGTTCTAGGCACAGGTTCTAGGAAAGAAAATAAACCCCATAATCCAAATACACAGATTACTGTTTAAACATGGTAAGAATAAGTCACTTAAATCAAATGTCTGATGTGTGCAAACATTTTTAAAAGCAGAGCTCAAGAGAGTCACAATTAAGAGTGTCAGTCAAAGCTAACAAGGACCTTACTTCAAAGTGAGAAGAGCTAATTAGGCACTGTTGATTGTTAGTATTCAACAGCATTGCTGCCCACAAAGGAGGCAGTTGAGAAACAGAGACAGGTACTGCCTAAAGGTAGAGCAGGGCCAGTCTGCAGTGGTGTCAGTCATTTGCTACCAACAATGGGAGGCCACAGCCAGCAGCTGCACAGGGTCGGGAAGTGTGACACCCTACCATTACCAACAATGCCATCATTTTGTAAAGCACTTCGAGTTTTTTGCTTACAATAAATGAGACTGGTAGGGATGCAGTGGGTTTGCAAAGGCCAGAAGACAGCACTGAGTAAAAAAAAAAAATCAGAGGAAGGAGAATATGAGACAGCAGAAGCACAAGGCATGTCTCAAAAGTGCTAGAAAACCCTGGAACCACTGAGACTTCTTGCAAAGTGGAGTCCCATCAAGCTTCTCACCCATACGCTGCCATGATATCATATGGTGGGACTTGAAGAGGACCAGAGTTCCAACAGCAAAGCTTTAATTGGAATTCTGTAGGACCAGATTTCATTCACATTTGTTGCTACACCTTGAAGAGAAAGTCATTTTAAGGTAGTATATTACTCAGGTGGTTTAGTGTTTCCATCTACTCCCTCATTTATAAAGGGTTTCAGAGGAACTCTGGAAAAAGATATTACTGGTTCAGTATTTCTAGCCTGCAAAGGACAGTAAAGAAGGACTGCTGAAATACTCACTTTTTTTTTTTGTTCCTAACTTTATCATGGATAGTTTTTAATGGTACTGCCACCACTGACTGAACTTGTACCAAGGTGCAACTGAAATCACCAAAGCACCCCCAAACTCCTGTCTGGACCAAATCTTTATAGATATTCCCTAAAGAATAAAATCAAAAGTGAAAGATTTAACATGTTTTTTCTTGAAAGCAACAGTTTCCAATGTAATTCACATGAAAAAGAAGCTAAATGGCAATGTCCATACTGCTTAGTAGAACACCTTGCCCTGTCATTCATGTGTTCTGAGCAGTTGAAAATGTACACCATCACACCAAGGAACAGCCTAAATCTTCAGTTGCCCATGCTGTCTTGCCCATGCCAGCTGATTCTACAGAAGGACCACTCACTTTAAGGTGGAGAGATTGGGTTAGAGTAATATAACACCATAACATAAGAAAAATAATTGTTTACCTTGAAATTAACTTCTATAACATCAGGAGATGGTTTTTTTTGTTTGTTTGGGTTTTTTCCCCAAAACTTACATTTCATGGGTAATTTATTCCAAGACTTCCTCATTAAAATTTAATGTCCTAAACCACAAATGTACCTCTTCTATGTTCATGTAAAATCAAGGTGTGGTACTATTTGGTAAATGTTTATTTCAGAAAACTAACCACATCAGCATTTTTTAGCAAGGAACAACCTATCAATGGTCACATAGGACAGGAAACAGGAGACTGTAGTTGCTGCTTTGCCTCTTTCAAAGACTTAAGCCCCAGAACTGGTCCCCCACAACTCCATAAGAGGGTTATAAATACTAAGCCAGCCAGGATGTCTGGGCACACCTTTTTGGATCACTTATTTTCACAAGAAATTCCATAATGGAGTTAAAATGGTTCCAGAAAAAAAAAAAAAAAAGTTTCATTTTATGTGGTGTGAAAAAAAATACTGGCTTGGATTTTAACACACAAACAAAACAAAATGAAAAAATTGCTAAAAACTCCTGATTAACCTTGGCAAAGATCCACTCATATCCCCTTTCAGACTAGACACTGAGTACATGCATTAAGATCTACAAAAAATAGTTCAGTTATTTTAAATGTAATAGCCATCAAAATCATTAAAATCATTACTTAAATATGCACACTTACATGCATACACATGCTCAAAGATATTGTCTCTTAATAACCTTATCCATATGAGTTAGGAAAGAACAGTGAACTTCCAAAAAACATTTAACTTTTTATTCACTGGAGCAGATAAAGCAGGCTGTTAGTAGTAGTCATTACCTGTCAGTCAAAGGTGTAATAACTAAACAGGGGGTATTTAACAAGTACTCAGAAAAGTACTGAAACCCAACATCACAAATGTTGGCAAAACAGTGTTTCTGGATATCATCCCATCTACGGCATAGCTGTGACAGCCAAGCAAAAGCTCTGGATCTGGTGACCTAAATGGCCATTGCAGAGCCATGATGCCAAGTAAGAGCTATTCAAATGGAAGAAATGCCACTCGTCACAATGCTACAGCTGTCATCAGTAGGTCTCACACTTCCTTCCTAGCCATTTAGGGCTAATACTTACTACAACCAATTTTAAAGGATTAGATGCACCTCAAGGCATTTGTGCTTTTATACGGATCTAACTGTAATAGGAGAACATTTTAATAGAGCTATTACAGCAGAACACACTGTCACTTACTAAGCCAAGATCTCTACAAACAATGCAGCCTTTGCATGGGAGCAGATCTTTGACCAGAAAGAGTTTCATTTTACTCCTCAAGCCTTGTTTCTTTTTATCATAAGGCTGTCTTAGAAAACCATCTCATTTCTGAGGCTCAAGAGGTCAGAAGGAAAATGACAATTCTTTCCTATTTCAGTTCCCATCCAGTGAAACATTTTGTTCCTTCAAACGAACAGCGTGTGCCAGCCACCTTGGGTTTACCTGAACAAAGGTACACAGAGTGAGCACTTTGGTTTAAAAAACATTCAAAGTTTCAATTGTATGTACTTACAAAGAGTCACCACAGGAGAGGAGTGACTTGCTCTAGAGATGCACGTGTGCCTCTAAAAGGAGAGCAAAACACACTGTGAATTACTGAAGGCAGAATAAACTGTGCATGCAAAATACAGCTGATTCAAACACGCACTTTCTGAGTTCAAAGGTTTGCTAATATATTTCCAGCATGAACATCTATGGTGCAAATAGCCATGATTTTTTGATGATCAACCAAGGAAAGTTCTCCAAGCAGCACGGTAATAAAAGCAGTTTGCCAAGTGACCTGAAAACATGTAAGTAACTCTCTAAAACCAGATAAACTTCAATACCATCTACCATTATTGCTACTAGAAATTAGTTCTGCCTGCATCATGAACTAGATCACCACAAAAATGGGTTCGTCTGAACAATTTTTTTGGTACCAAACATGAGATGCAAGAAGAAATTCTAGTTTAAACAGATATTTGAGCCACTTCCAAAACAGTGACAATCCAGGTGAGCACAAATACTGCAGATGGTCAGCTAGGAAGGGTACAAGGAATGAATGGATAAGATGATGTGCATGAAGTTGAATAATAAATTCTGTGGTTATAATCTCCATAGAGATATACACCAGACTCTGCAAAAATTTTACTAATTGCATGAGAACATTTATTGGCATACTAAAAATAGCCCTCAGCAAAGATCAGTGAATTACATTCTAAAAATAGGCAATGCATAAGGGGATGATCACAAAACATGATGTAAATTACTATACAGGGTTACATAGTAGGAGGTGACTATGGAATTGCTCAGATTTCATATTAATAAGAAAAAAATCGATACAGAGCTATTGCATGTAATTCTAAGGAGGAAAATATAACTAACTTTGATAGAAAGGTGTAGTTTCTTTGCTATTACAGAGAAATTTTAGACATCTCTGTCAGATATACATCATCCCTTCAAAGTCTCTTTCCTACCTTGCATTTCCCTTCAGTAGATATTCTATGTTGAAAAACAAAACTGAAACTACTGAAAGTTTTCACAAAGAAAAAGCGTATTCACAGTAGGACAAAAACATTCAGGAGAAGCTGGAGGCAAACAAAGCCAAAGCAAAATCAAATGGCAGAAGGTACCCTTCTGAAATGGGACTGAAACTAATCTTACAAGTAATCTGGTTGATTTGACACAAACAAACCCAGCAACTTTGGCTTCCTTACACAAATATATGAGCTTTATATTTGTATCCAGACTGGCTGCATACTCTGTTCTTAACACAGTATCATGGTCGATGTTGGGCAGTATCTTTGCTTTTACCTTTCATCTCAATTTAGAATAATCCCAGAATACCCCAGTAATTAAGATGTGATACAAATGCCCATGAGGTAGCAGACGTGGAAGCAAAAGCCATGTGGTTTTTTTTTGGTTTTTTTTTTTTTTTTTTTTTGTCGTTGTTTTGGGTTTTTTTTGTTTTCCATTAGGTGCTACTAGCAGTTTATTTCCTATGGTATTAAAATTACCCAATATGGCTCTCATATCTTTTTATGGGACCATTTTTGCACTGTACTTCTTTGAATTAAACAAAAGGCAGATATCCATACTGTTTCTTGTGGCAATCCTTCAGGGCTGATGCCAAGTCCTCATCCAGCCTACCAAATGCCATTTCTACGTCTGAAACCCACCAGATCTGTGAGGCAGTAAATTCAGTCTGGGCGGGGTTGTAAAAAACTTACTGTTCTCTCTGCTTCTCGTCAGAGGCCAGTATTGCCTTCACAATGCAGAGATGGTACATTTTATACTAAAAATAAAGACAGTTCATCTCATTAATCTTTACAAAGGATTTTCTTTACATTAGCATTTTTTACTAACTTGAAATGAGTGGACTTCCCCCCTCAATTAGGATTTAAGTGAGATGCCAGACATTGCATTGTTTTATATATCCACTTGACTTGAACACCCAGACATACTGTCTTAGAGGCCCAAATATGAAAGTCTGAAGTTTTTGTTTTCATAGACACACAGCAAGCACAGATAATACAGTCTTTCCCTTGTCTCTATGTACTCAAATGTAGCTGTGTCTTGGAGAAACTCTCTCTAAGAGGCAAGCTGCATATATTTGTCCATTCAGTTTGGGGCCTCCCTGCTGAGACAATCAATCATTAGAACCACAAGCAACATTGATTTTATGCAATGTGAATGCTTATGCATTCAGCACTGTTCTGAGAACAATAAGTTATTGTCGTAGATGTTGCTGATCTGTTCTCTCTGACCTACCACTACCCAGTTAGCACAAATACTGGCTGGCCATTAGCAAATATAAGGCTCAAAACCAGCTGAAACCCTGTTCAGCTGATAGGGGACATGTGAGAGCACTGAAGGTCTGGAGAGGTGTGTGCTAAAGGATAAGAGATGAGGGGTTCTGAAACTATGTATAAAAAAAGATGAAATTAAAAGGGCAGAGGAGAGAAAGTATGAGAAATACAACAGTCAACCACAATCTTGATCAGTTCTGTGAGTTTTAGTACCTTTTTTCCTTTTTCATTGCTCCAAAACAGTGAAGTCTCTATACTGCTTTTCAAAAACACCTTATGCACAAGAGGCAGATAGACAATTTTCAGAGCCAGTGAAAATACTTTCTAGAAAAGATCATGCGCACTGGACTTCCATCCAAATGAAAATTACAGAATCTGCCATGCTTAATTAATTTTGCCAATCTTTCACTTGTTTTGTGAAATATACCCTTACTTTTCAGAACTGTTTGCAGCTGAAACTAGCAAAATGAAAAAACCAGAAAAATCTGCACTAATCAAAATAATTTATCAAATAGAGGAACTAGAGCTAACAAGAGCTTAACAAATTCTCCTGTAACTGTGTTTTATATCACAACATAAGACATCTTCAAACAATGAAAATGGACAGCATATTTTTAAAGGGTTTAAAAAAAATAGAAGAAAATACAAGCTTAGAAAGCTGTAATTTTGTTTAACTCCTACATGGAGACAGGAATTTTTTTAGAATACATACTGTTACACAGCATACATGTAAATTCCCCCTAGTAACACCTGGAGAAAATATAACTCTCTGCAATACGGATTCAGGAAAAAAGTTATAACTAACCAAGTGTATCAAGAGAGTGAATAGTATCAATACACTGTTGGTATTGCTATTAATTAAATCCTTACTTGATTGTTACCTCAAGTTTCAAGCAGAAGTTCACCTGACTTTAATAAAGGAGTTTATTTCCTCAATTCCATGGCAGTCTGTGTTTGGCTGATTTTCACCAAAATCTGAGAATAAGAAGAGTAATAATTACATATTTTAAGAACTTGAACTATATTTAAAAAATAATATTTAATTCACAGTGATTCTAAACCACAGCACAGAGAAGTTCATTTCTCTAGGCTACGAATTTTGATCCCCAGGTAAGTCATAGTAAAATATTCACTTCTATCATTAATTTCTTGAAACAAAACCTAATCAGACAAATAGTTCGTTACATACTGTTCTTCAAACAAAGAAGAAAATGCATCTCTCTCCTTTTCAGCACTCAACGCTTACACAGCATTGACAACTACACCTTGGACTTCATTTTCTACTTTTACGAAGCTGGAGTCCCATAAAGTCTGACAAGGTAGTATCTTCCACTACTAAAAACCTGACTAGTAAAACAAAGATACAGCAGAGAGCAAAATAAGTCCATGAAAAAGAAAAGTCAGACATAAGCATATAATGAAATGTTCAAATGGAATCTAACTAAAAACCACAATGAAACAAATTAGAAGTACTCTAGATATTGGATATGCTTTCAGATTTGCACAAAAATTGTGACTTTAATTGGCCTAGGTGAAATATTTCCTGATGCTGTTACTGCGGAGTTTTTTATTTTGTCTTGTACTGTGATATATTGTTCATCCTAACACTAAAAGGCCAGTTCAGACAGCTGCCATTGAAGTCAATGTAAACTACAGACACAGTATTTGCAGACATGAAAACTTGGGGAATGGTGGAAGTATTTGCCATATTTTTGTTACTGCATTGTAGGATATCAATTAAAAAAAATCCTAATTTTTTATCAATGATTTTGAAAGATGACCGTTAATCTTTTTTTCATTATTTGTATTTAAAAACACCATAAAAATTTTGTGCTAATCCTGCTTAGGAGCTTTCTCCATTAAAAATAATTTTAAATGTGCTTTTATTAAAACTGTATGTGATAAATTATTGGTATATGGAAACACAATAGAAACATTCTGTTACACTCATTTTCTTTTGTGCTTTCAGCTTTACCGTTTTTTTTTTTTAATTTAAAAAAAAAATAAAAAATGAAAACATTTGGAAATTGATCTTCAAATTTTTTTCAAAAATGTTGAAAAACTTTATTCAGTGTGGTGAGCAGGTCAAGTGAGGTGATTCTCTGCCTCTACTCTGCTCTTGTGAGACCTCTCCTGAAGTGCTGCATCCTGCACTGGTGTCCCCAACATAAGAAGGATGTGGACTTGTTGGAGTGAGTCCAGAGAAGAGCAATAAAGATGATCAGAGGGCTGAGAGAGTTGAGGTTGCTCAGGCTGGAGAAGAGAATGCTTCAAGAACACCTTATACCTTTCACTGCCTAAAAAGGGCCTACAAAAAAGCTGGAGAGTGAATGAAAGGATAAGGTATAATGGTTTTAAACTGAAAAAGAGTAGGTTTAAAATAGATATTAGGAAGAAATTTTTTACTGTGAGCCTGGTAAAATACTGGAACAGGTTTTGCAGAGAGGTGATGAAAGTCCCATCCATGGAAACATTCAAGAACAAGTTGGATGGGACTCTGAGCAACCTGATCTAGTTGCAGATGCCCCTGCTTATTGCACAGAGTTAGGACTAGATGACCTTTTAAAGGTCTTTTTCAACCTAAACTCTTTCATGGTTCTTAAAATATTTCTGGTAGGCTGATACGTCAGGTGGTCTTTCTTTCCTTATGTTCCTTTTTCCCTCTGCCCATCAATTGCTCTGTTCATTATTACAAAACATTCTTTTTTATTATCCAGGAAAAATTTTTGGTTTCCTTATATTTATTAGAAATAATTACTGGGAAATATTCCCCTGTCCCAAAGAAGACAGAGTACCTTTCAAGCTCAACCCTGTTTTAGTGTGCTTAGTGATCAGCAGGGAGACAGCCACTTATGGAAACACCTTCTACTATTTAGCAAGCAGGGCTGCCTTCAGAGAATGAGGTCCTTTCTTCTTAGCAGAGACCACAAGTTCACTTCTCAACCCATAAGATGCTTCTGTCTGAAACCTAAATCTCTTCTCCTCTTGTATGTTGAAATATCGACAGCAGTGGCCCTACCACATGTCTGACAGCACTGGCAGATCTATGTGTAGAGCATGAAAGACCATCACCACGATCTCTTTGGTTGAATACTTCTGTCACGTTCATGACCTGGTATCAGTGTCTCTCTCTGCAGAATTTTGTAACTCCAATATGACTCTCAGTGATGACACCAGATTTTTCACCTTTAACTCCAAGCCTGTACATACACTCCAGGAACCTTCTTTGTCCAAACACCACATTTCCTAAGGAACTAGCTTAAAATAATTGCAACAATTACTTGCCATTAACAGCCACCTTGTTGGTAAGTTTGGGAAAAATTTAAGAGGTTTGTCAGGAAGCTCTGCTTTCCTGTTCTATGTGCACATATGTGGGAAAGTTGCAGTTAGCACAAGACTAGGGAAGATTTTATTTGAGTCACTGGTTTATGTGGCTCAAAGACTGGAAATATACTTTCCCGTATGTCATTTAAAGTAATGGAATTGTATTAACACTGTATTTACATAGTGATTTTATGATTTCTGTTGGATCTGAAGCAATTTTTTTTTAAAAAAAAGCCCTGATAATTTAAGTATAGTTTTCTTATTAATTATTTCACTGCAGATAAAATTATCTATATGTTTAATACATTTGAAACCACTGCTCAGAGGAATAAGGAAGCCTCATATGCCCACCAGACCATGATGAACATGACATAAGTGATCAGCTCATGGGCAGTGAATAGCATTTTCTATATTCCAGGATCAGGCATATGTACCACAGTGAATGATGCAAAAGCAGGAGAATGCAGTTATCTCAATCCTCTCCTTGCTTTTATCACCCCTATCGCAACATGACAAACCCCAGTATCAGAACTGGTTGGGTGGAGTTCACAATTCTCAAGAAATTTAAGCCATGACATCTAATATGAAGTCTGATTTTTCTCTTAAAGCACTAATAGTTGGGCATGCAACTAAGTATATTTGTTCCTGAATGAAACAAATGTTTAAACAAGAAGAAACTTTATACTCATTAGGTTCAAGATTTTATACTCAGCTACTACACTGTGAACCACAGTTATTCCACCAGTGTCCTATAAATAGTCTGAGAGGCCTTTGTTTTTACTTTTGCTGCATACTTCCCTTGTCCCATAGGAATTGCCTTCTGCAGGACTACTGTCAACAAAGCATTGCAAATACTTAAAGCAAAGGAAGTCACCTCTCTTTAAAAATAAGTACCTTTCCTGCAGCTCCTGACACTCTGGAGCTATGTCTGTGAGCAGAGGAGATAAACCCCTGCAAATTTCACCTGTCTCTAAAAATGACTGCCATCTGCTGGGGTCTGTCATAACCCCCAACCTCTTTATTCTTTCACACGCTGCCTCAACTCAGAGAAGTGACAGCATGGTTTTATCATGTATCTACACAGGAACTGGAAACTCATTCAGAAGAATAAGGTTTTAACAGAAAGCCCCAAATACAAAGTATGTTCCAGAAGATTCAGTTTAGACATGAATAATATACCCACTGCAACATCAAAGTGGGTGGGAAGAGTGAGGAAGGGGTGGCACTGAGATAGATAAATTGCTGAAATAGACAGCTATGGAACCTGCCTTGGCAAACCTTCTGAGCTGCACATCCATCTGTTCCACATTAATCTCTCTCCACTGGGTTTTAGTCCAATCATCAGTGATGCTCTGAAACAGAAAGTACAGATAAAAGCATCAACAACATTTGGTAAAGACGAGCTTCTGGTACAGAACAGATAAATGGATGCAGGGAAAGCCCATAACACAGTGATAGCTCCCGGACCTTAATTTTCTTCCAAGCTTACACCACCACTACCTAGAAAGCACATATAGTAATCCATCTTCTGAAATTCAACCCAAAATCCAAACATTTTAACTGTTTTGTGCTTCAGTATCTGATAAAAACATACCTAAATACCCTTCTTGTGCTATTAAACACACCCCTATATCCAGTGATAATATACAGGTGCACCCAGATGTGGGGAAGCTGCCCTGCAACTCCTCCTGGGGGTGCTACACACAAAATTACGGAAAGAAAATCTCGTACCTATATTTTTAACCTTCCTATGAAAAGCAACTTGTTGAGGGAAATAGAACTTCACAAGACTGATTTCTTATAAAGGTCTGTACGCTGAATTTTCTGGACTCTTACTTCTACCTTTGTAGGTCTTTGCAATGCACAATCATCAGTTCTGAAGTGGAATTTTTCTGGACTTCTGAATTTTTACTCAGTTATTTTAATTATTTAATCAAGGTATTGGTATTAAAAAAGTTCTAAATGAAACTACAGTTTGTTTTGCTTTGCGATTATCTTGAAATTGGTTGACTTGGAACAGAGATATTTCTACTCTGGGTATCCTAAAATATAACAACTATAATTGCAAACACAGAAGGAATATTAAAATCTTCTGTATTTTATTTTTTAAAACAATCAAAACCATAAATCTTCCAGGATAAAATTAAAAGTATAGCATTAAAATATTTTCTAAATTTATAAATAATTTTAAGATAAGTCATATTAATATCAACATAAATATCCCAAATTTCTTGAGCAACCGCACTTCTTTTCAACATTGTTTCATGTGTTTCTAGCAGGTATATTCCCGCATTAGCAACTTTTCTTTTTCCAGTGTCTCAAGCTCTTGATTTGCCTCAAGAAGGAAAAGAGCACTCAAAACACGGTTGTAGGGTATACTGAGCTTACCTAAACCTGTCAGTGGAATCTATAGATCCTGTATATATGATTCAATGTAAGAAAAACTGAGAGAATTATTGCAAAGAGGTTAAAGAGTTGCATTTGCATGGTCCCTGAAAGAACCCAAAAGCATACAAAGGACTTTGAACTATAAAAGAAAAGCTGCACAGAAGGCAATTTATACTCTTGTAACAAATCTCTTATTAAATCACCCCTCCAAAACAAACAACTCCACAACCCCCCCCCCCCAAAAAAAAACCCCAACACACAAATCACAAATATTTCAATGTGTACATTGAAATACCATTACATTTCATACTGAAAGATTACAAGCAAATATGTTTTTCTGAGATTCCTCATCACCTTATTGAGATGAGCATATGGATTTTCTACATCAAACTGAAAGGAAACTTCTGTTTTAAATCTTTCTCTGAATTCCATCTGCTTCCCCCACGAAGCACAGGTAATGATATTTGTCACTGATCATGTTCTTATTAAAAAAAAAAAAAAACAAAAAAAACCAAAAAAACCCCAAAAAAACCCAAAACAAAACAACCAAAAAACCCAACCAAACAAAACAGATACAAAAAAAGACTGATCCCAGAATTCAAAATACATCAAGTGTATTTTGTTCTGATTAACTACAAAGTCAGATGCCTGAAGAAGAGCTACTTTGTGCTTTGTCAATACAGTTCCCTTCTTAACGGCATTCAATTCTTCAGACAAGTCCTATTTAATAGAGTAACATTTCCTTGAAGTAAAAAATACCACACATGGAAGAAATGTATCAGCAAAATCTGTATATTAACAGTGAAGACATTCCAGCACCTGCTTATGAATACGAAATTATAGTGGATGAATTATTTAACCACAACTATACGTCATAGCTTGTACAAGAACTTTTGTCAACTATAAGAGAATTGATTTTATGTATCATTGGTAATTATAAACTACTTGAACTTAATGAATGCAGTTATTTTATGTATAATCACATAAAACTTCTTTTAAATTACATTTGAAATCTTCCACACAGTAAAGCAGAGAGCTCTACTCCTTCTGCTTTAACACATTTTCAAATACATAGAGGTGACTTGGAAACAGCTTTCTCATTTTCCCCAAGATCCCTCGAAAAACATTCAGTAAGCCATGTGAAAAAAAATTCCACCAGGATGAAAAAAATACCTTGACAGGTGTTTTTTTGTCTGTATCAAAAGTACATGAAAGAGAAGCTTGAATCCAAGTCACTTCACAGTAACTGGAAAACCAGTTTAAAATACATGTCAAAAATCCTACCAAAAAATACTAGACCAGATTGACACAGGAATAGAAATTCCACTGTGAACTGGAAGGTCACTAAAACTGGTGAGAAGTTATAATTTTGTCTAATTAGATTATTTGATGAAAAACATTAATTTTAACTTCTACCCAACTAATTCTACCTAATCCTATTTAACAGTATTTACAGTGCAGTACATCTCCCAAAACAGACCAGATAAGGGTGTCTCATGAGCAGATGCTGCTCCTAAAGCCATAGCTTAATAAGATCTTCATTTAGTGTCAGTAGGAACCACTACAGCTGTAGTGCTTTCCCTCCTATTCTTGTAAGTGAGGTTTGATTAATTCAGGTAATTCCCCCAAATTTCACTTGGCAACGAAAATAATCATAACTGCAATGGGTGTGGGGCAGAATTTATACAGAAACAAGGGACTAAGGATGTCTGTAAGAGAGCAACCACCTGACAACCATCAAATCCTGTGTTTCATATCCATATTTGAACAGAGTCCCAAACTACAGCTAACTGTGTTATGGAAGATAAAGCAACATAGGAAATACATTCACTGGAGTTCCTATATGGTTCAGCTCCTGGGAGAAGGCTTATGAACATGATTTAGCCCTTATTAAGAAAATAGCAAAAAACTCCTATGGACCTCATCAGAACAAAATGTACCATCTCTTTTTTGAACTGATTCTCCATCATTCACATAAAACAAGTCTTTAAAGAACAAAAGAAAAGCTACTTGGTTTTATTGCTGGCAGTTGAGAAGAAACAAAGACAAAAAAATTATTTAAATCCTTGGGAACAAATACTGCTGTTTTAGGGTCATATACATGTAGGTAAATGTGAAATATTACTTTTGCTACAGTACCTCTAACTGGGAACAAACGTCATCTGGCATCTTCTGTCCATAAATTTCCAGCAGTGCAACCATCTCTTTTAAAGGTTCAGAGTTCATCAGCTGTTCTCTGCCTCTCCTTCACAGCCAGAAGATGACCCAGGATTGCTGCCAGCATACAAGAATCTCAGTCACCTTTCTTTGGAGTCCAACATCTGTGTCATAAGACAATCTCTCACTTTTATAAATTCTTCTAATTCAGTGAGATTACAAAAAAGAGACAAGTATAATGGTAGAAAAAACTTTCCTTACTACGGAGAATAAAAATGTAGTAAACTCTACTGTTTTACAAAATAAATATAGTTAGTTATAAAATAAAGCCAATACGATTTTACTAAATCATTTTAAGACTGCCCGGGCCTGATTTCCAGAGGTGGCAAGTGGTCTAATTGAGAATTAATCCTACAGGATATGCATGTACACTATCTGAAAAGCAGAAAAAAGCCCAAAAAAGCCCACTAAGGAAATAAAATTTAAAAAGCTGCAAACTCAGCTCATTAAGGTTTTACATGTAAAAGTTCCCCAAGCTTATAGTTAGTCCTTTAGTGCATGCAAAGATGCATGCAGATACACCCTCCATTTTACCCAACTGATGAATCTTGGAAGACACTCCTTAACCATCCAGTTCCAATTCTTAATAATGTTTAGCAAGCTTGTTTTCAAAGGCTTTGTATTTACTTTAAACCATCTTTAAAAAATGTTTGAGTCCTCAGAGTTGCTTATCTGAACATAAAGGTTTTCATAGGTGTCAATCTAGAGCAGGAGAGAGAGAGAAATAAATACACATGCTCCTCCACCTCCGCTCCCCATCCTCCACTAAATAGCCAGTTAGTAAGATTAGTTGTTTCCTTGCCTGCTCTTTAAAAACTTTAATAGTAGGAGGCTGTTGAGAGACTTCATCAGTAAGAGTGAATGCTAAACCATGACCACAGAGAAGGAATTGCTTCATAAATTCAGACTGACTCTCCAGCCAGAGATACATGGCCAGCAAGAGATCTTCTGTACTCCAGGGCTTTGTTGGCAACATATACTACTCTACCCATTACTGCCTGCTTGATTTCAGACAGATTGAACATGTTGTCCATATCATTTTAGGCATTAAACCAAAATTTTGTTATTTCAGTGTGACAGTAACATCAATTGGTTAAATTTACACGCAGATGAAAGACTGGAATTTCATCCCTTTTCCCCAGAGATCTATTAAGAAGAAAAACTGTGATTCACTCATCTGTTCCTATTTTGGGCTTACATTTCATTATATGAACATAGAACTAAACTGAACACACATCCTTTGCAAGTTAATGAAACCTGAACTTTTCATGGACTACACATAATTCTGACCACCAGTATAATGGATGATCCCTTACTTGTCTAAGAGATTAAGTTTCTACTATGTGCAGATTTAGACACTTTTACATAGCAACCAAGGTGGAAGCTCATGGCACAGGAACCGAGAGATAAATATTCAAATAACTTTGGATAAAATGGACAACTTCATTCTCATAGTTGCAGAAGTGATTTAAAGCATGAGTAAGGCTTCAGAAATTAAGGGGACTGTGCCTCTACAAACTGCATAACTGAGAAAACAGATGAGGCTCTGGTTTTGAAAATTGATGCTACTAAATGAGTTTGCAACTAAAAATAAACTTCTTGCATCTTAAAATTAATTGGATTCACTATTTCCAAACACAAGAGAAGAAACTCTACCTAGTAATGTTCTGATGCCAGGTGTGTTGCAACACTTTTCACCTGGGCAGACATTCAGAAAACATCACTCAGCAGTTCGTCTACCAAGCCACAAAAGCCATCACTGGCCTCTTTATCCAGGGATAGTTTACACTGAACATCTGGGCCATGAAGGATCATTTGTGCTTGAAAGAGTGGAGCAGTCTTCAAACTTTCTTCTGTGTTCTCCAAAAAGATGAACTCATTATGGTGTCGTATAAACCATCCATCACAATGTCATCAATATACTCTCTATAAATCTTCCACAATGCTGAAGAGGAATCTGTTTCAAAGAGCTATAAATATCCCTAAATAAGCAAAAGAAGAAAAAACAATATTAAAGTATTTTAATATATGATTGGGTTAATGTGTATCATCATTCAATATACTACTTGTTTCAGTATAATTGATGTATATTGCAAAACAACACTCTCTAATATTTCTTGTATCAACTGTACTCCTGGACCATGCTTTGGTCAGCATAGGAGACTCCTGAACCTTTTGGAATCACAATTACAGGAGCTAAACTTAGTGCAAAGATGAAGGCATGACTACATCAAAAAGATGACAGGTTGGCAGAAAAATATTGCACAACATGGTAATTCTCATGAAATACATCTTTAAAGAATACTTCTGCCTATTCATTCTGCATAACTTTATCAGCCCTGGTTATATTTAACTAAATGTTAAAAAGAGACTTATATTGATATTTATATGAAAATATCAATAGTGTGAATAAAGATAGTAATGCAAATAAAACTAGGTCTGAAACTGAATTAAACTGTTCTCCAAATAGAAACACTAAGGTTAATATTGATAACTGACAAAAATTTGTTGCAGTAGACACAGAAGCATGCCCTTTAAAAGACCCAGCAAAAAATGGGGCAAAAAACCACAATGAGAACCCTGCTTATGCATTCATGTTGTATTGAAGTCAAAGTCCTTGACTCAGTCACTGTACAACAAATCACTTGTAGACATGTAATACAGCAATTCATATTTAAGACAGTATAATCTGATTTAGCATTCATAAGTAAACTGATGAATTAAATGATCTATGGTATATTTTTAATTACACATATAAGGAAGGAATAGTCACATTTCAAATCAAAATGATTTTCTAATATATCTAGCATTTCTGTACAGATTCTCCAGCTGCAGAAATTACTTCAACAACATAGCTGTTACAGAAGTGAGACACCAGCACTATCATAACTGTAGCTCACATTCTCAATCTACACACTTTTGAAAACACTAGTGTTCTCAAATGCTGCTCAAAATTCCCTCATTTCCCTATTTGTCTTCAAACATCAGTCTTGAAGAACTTTTACAGCTTGTGCGATTACACAAAAAATTGAACAAAACACAAATGTGAACTGTTAATAGTCATATATTTAACACCCATATCACCACATCAAAATACAGCTCACTTGGCCCCCTCAAAGAGATGATGGATCTGGCAGCTACCTTCTTGCAGCATTTTGTAACTTTTAGCAAGTCTTTTTCCTTTAGTCTTTTTCCATATAACACAGCTTCTTTTTTACCTTCCCTGAAAAAGACCGCATGGCCCATTCAAGCGTACATAATTCCCTGGATCAATCTAATACTGCCTGTTGATTGCTCAGCTCTGCTCCAAATCACACAGTGATATTTTCACTTGCTTGATGCAATCCCAGTAGGCTGTTGCCTGCCACATGTGTATTTCATCTGCTTCTTTTACATGGTCATCAATAGTTCTCATCTCTTCTACAATCAGAGGATATTCTATCTCTGGAGTAAGTCTGCATTGGCCTATTGTATAGCTAAGTGACAAGCTCAAGGTTTCTGATACACTGTTCATGGGAAAGGACACAGGATAAAATTCCCCTCATCCCACACATGATATTATGCACTTTGCTGAACAGAACAAAGGGACATCTAAAGACTAAGAAAGGGAAACCACACAGACCTTCAGTGTCTCTGAACCCTGAGAGGTCCAGACTGGCAGCATGCCCAGGTATCTACTGCTCAGCTGTGGCCAGCACTGCAAGCTGAAGTGTAAGCTGTAGGTGGGATTCTGTTAGAAAAATATGCAATACTTCCCTTCAGCAACAGGGTAGCTTGAGCCATCTGTATGCTTACACATATGCACACAAGTTGCAGGGAATGGGGGAAAGAAAAATGAAAACACATTAACATATCCCACCATCACAAACCTTTGTGAAATTGGTCCTTTTCTCACATATAGCTAAAGAATAATATGGAATGATGAGTTGGTTCAATATCAAGAGATATTTCACCTCTCTCAATAAAATCATAAATAAACATAAATATAAATCATAAATATATCATATAAAATCATAAATAAAATCATACCTAAAACAAAGGAAGAAAGTTCATCTTATATTTAGATTAATTCTTTCAGAAGTCTCAACACAATGATTTTTGTTTACTTTGCCTTTAACCTCTCATAGAATACCTCTGATGACCGGAGTAAGAGAAAGTATACCGGAGATATCATTTAATTAGTATTCACCAATCTAAGGGTAGGAATTCAAGGGCTTTTTGAATTTTGAGAAATTAAAAGAACCCCAGCATTTTACAGGGTAGAAGCAGCAGTCATTATTATATTCCTTCATGTGTCTCTGGGGAAACTGTTTACTACTGCAATAACATTTTTTACTGTTTAAAGGAAGAACTCTTCTCTGAGCAGGTAAAGGGCAAATAGATTTCCTTACTGGAAAATGAAGAGAACAAGTCTTACTGAGGAGTGGCTGAGCTGGGGTTGTTTAGCCTGAAGAAAAGAAGTCACAGGAGAGACCTTATTGCTCTCTACAACTGTCTGAAAGGAGGTTGTAGTGAGGGGGGTGTTGATCTGTTTTCCCAAGGAACAAGTGATAGGACAAGAGGAAATGGCCTTGGGTTCTGCTAGAGGCGGTTCAGATTGGATATCAGAAAAAAATTCTTGACTGAAAGGGTTGCTATATTTAAAGTTAAGACAAGTTATCTGCCTTTTGAAAGAGTAGATGTAATACTGTATGTATCTAAAATCAGTGAGAAAATAAGTTTGGAAAGAAACAGGGTAAATATTAAATGCAGGACACTCATTTAATTGCTAACAATGCCAAAAGTGGCAACCTAAGGAAAATTCATTTACTCAAAATTAGTAGTTAAATATTCATTATTACTGCCTTATACTTACCACAACTAATTTGCAATACTTTAACACAGTTTGAGTGTGATGTATACACACACTCAAATATAAATGTGTATCTAAAAGGGGCTTCATGTATAATTATTTCACATCCATGCCCCAAGATGAGGTTTGCTATACCTATGCCATTTGCAAGAGAGGATTTTCTAGCCCTCCCTGAAAGATTTTTTCAATAATGAAGAGTCTGTCACCTCCCTAAGAAATCTGTTCCAGCAATTCATTATGCTTGGCATAAACTGGTTTTCCCAGTCACCAGACTTGAACTTTATACACTTTAAATTAAGTTCATTATGTTCTGGATGTAGAGAATAGACTATTTCCTTCCTGTATGCAGAAATCGTTCATTTATTTGAACATTTATGCCTAGTCCCTCTTTTCCCCTTCAGCCTCAATGACTATTAACAGATCCTTTTTCCTGAAGAGCGACGCTGATACCTGAGTACAATAGTCCACTAAGAGGCCTCATCAAGGGTGACTGAAATGTGAGATTTCTCCTTGTGGTCTTCAGGTCAACCACACATTTGAACATTTACACATTTACATCTTTCTTATTAACATGACCTTTTTTACTCATGGTTTACATATGACAACTCCTAAATCATATTTTGAAGAACTGTTTCTAGTCAATTATTTCCTATGCTACATTTTAATTATCCCTGTGTAAGAATAACACAATGTACTGCAGAAACATGCTTCAACTACCCAACTATACGCTACACTGGATAGAGAGCCTGGAAGAACCTGTCACCCTTGGGTTCTCTGAACCTTATGCAGGCAAGTGCAAAATACAGAACATCTGTGAGTTGAAAATCTCTGTTTCTTTGAATTACAGTTTAGATCTGGCCTTAGCTATTGGTTAACTTCTGGAAAGAACTTGTATTCGGAATATCATTAAAGCAATCATGGAATCATAGAACACAGTTTGATTCCCAGATGAATTACTCTAAGTCAGTATTCCAAGGCATTCAATTCACAAACAGCTTAATTAAAGTATAACTTAAGCAATGCAAAAAGCTGTTGTCCTAATAATAAATTAACAGTTTCATGTGTATGGTTACTGACTTTGAACATGGATTCTAAAGTAGAATAGTCAAGAAATCCTTCACAAAGTACAGAGGCAAAGCATCTGTCAAGATCCAGGATTTTGGCTTTAAATTCAGTATAACCATCTTCAAACTCCTGTAAAGTTATTTCAAAAATATAAAATGCATGCATTTTCAATAGAAGAAGAATGTAATGTGTGGCACATGGTAGTGCTAAACACATAGCTCACCTCTGTCACTGAACGAACTTCTGAGATTTTCAAGTACTTTTAACTGATGAGCAGTGATCAATGCGCTTAATAGTGATACTTGTTTTTTGTTCTTTTTTTGCATAAACTGAGTTAGGAACTGAAGTGTTTACTTAGCAATACAGATTAATTTTAATTAACAGTGTAAGATATATGTGTGTGTACCAGTGCAAAATCAATACATATGTGTACAAGTCACACTTTTGTTTGGGAAGCTTAGTAAGAGGGATGGCCATCTATATTGCTCTTTACTTTTATGCTGTTTCATCCTGTTAACCCTTCTGCTAAATAAAGAACTTCTCCACAAGTTTTTAGAAGCCCAAATGATCTCTGTGTATTATCATTCAACATGTTATTATGAGCATCAAATTTCAGTTGCTCAAATACTTGAAGTCAACTCAGTAAACAGTATCTTTTGACTCTGACCATTGTTACATTTAATTAGACTATCTTAATCCACAACTACCTCATATATTAGGCAACTAAACAACAGTCATTTTTCTATAGCACTTTCTTAATACTCAAGGTAATTAACCATGTTGTAGATGAGCACTTAGGAAAAATCATATCAGAGCAGAAAACAGGTTGCATATTAATGCAGGCTCATGCTGGCTGTAACGGGAGAGCTCCAGCACCTTCTGCTTTGTTCCATGAGCAACACAAACAACATGTAACATGTACATGCAAAGTTACATTTGTTGCTTAATAATCTCTGAGATCTTTTTTTCTTTGCAGCTTGTCTGCATCCCTTTTCTATTCCAAGTCAAATAAACAAATAGAAGCACTGGGAGCCAAGGTTGAAATTTAAATAAAATCCAGCATCTTTGGATAGTCTTATCAAACTAACTTGTTTATTTAAGAATCTTCTTCCTTTCTAACCTCCTACACCACTCAATTAACATGGATTTTGTTTGTTTGCTTGTTTGTTTCAAACATGCTGTACAAGCCCAAACATATACACATTTATAAAATCCATGACAGGATGCCCTTCTTCAAGGCAAATAAAGAAATTTAAATTTAATTCTGTGATCAAGTGTGATACTCTTTTAAAAATATATATATATTTAACTGAGGAGGAAACCATTTAAGACAGTAAGTCTGAGAAGCCCGCATTTGTGCCCTGAAAGCTAAGCACCTTTTGATCCTCTTTCAGATTAGACCCTGCCCCCAGTCACAACACAGACCAGAACATTGCTCTGTTCTGGTTTTTAGGCAATTCCATTCACATTTTAACCAAACACATACCTGACTACCCAGAGGCAAGTAAAACTTGTTTCTTGGAAATATGTGGACATTATCCATATATAATACACTTAACAGCATGAACTTTGAAGCTTCTGATAAATAAATTAGATATGATAGCTATTGTTCAATAAAGCTCCTGACTAATTTGTCAAATCCAAATGTAAATAGTTTCTGAAGAACTCGGAAAGTAAAAATTTTAGCAGTGACAGTAAATCCAGTACAGTAATTGGTGCTTGGTATTTCACCTGTACTTCTGCTGTCAACAGTAAGACTGCATGCACGAGAGAGAGTGGCTCAAACTTGAAAACTAATACTCACTGACTGTGCTTTACTAAAAAATAAGCTGTAAAATCAGCAAACCTACAACACAGAAGGCTCATTCAGAAGTGTGCTAAAAAGGCTGCTTTTGTCCTAAGCCAGTCAAGTCAGTAAGGAAGGATTCAGATCCTCTCAGTCTACATCTGACCAAATATGATAATTGCTGTACTTTACCTAGCAGCTTAAAACTGCTATTCAAGTAACTCACCAACATTTATGTTTATACACTGAGACACATAATCCTCCATAGAGGTAAAGGCAAAACCAGGTCAACAATACACACACACCTGAGAAGGGGTGTCTTGAAACTACATCTCCCACAAAGGTGCTTCAAAGCATCCTGGGGCCTCAGGAGGGAGTAAAAAGGCAGCAGTAGGTCACTGCTGCCACTCACTTCTCTTTTCTGAGGCACCTTTGTAGCTTTGTGCAGGGATTAGCAGGAATTTACTGTGAATTGTAAGGGATTTTATCAGGAACAATGAAATTTAGAAGTACAGTGTAGGGAGTCCTGACCTCAAGACACAGGAAGCTTTGCTATGGATTTGAAAGCAGTACCAGGATTTTAGTCCAAAGACATTAACAACTTTCCAGGGCTTCTGCATGAACTAAACGTATCATTCACTTAGTTTAGATCTGGTTTACGACCATTCCTCTGGGTGTTTAATTATGTAGATTAAGTCCTATATTTGTAAGAAAAATCAGTGTGTACACAGAGAATATATTTCCTACCTCATTTAATGGAACAGTAAATCTCTATATTCTGCTAATAATTATTATTAATATATATTTAATTATATTTTTATTGCTTTATTATTTTTAATTTGTTATTTCAACAACTTTAATATTTGGAACTGTTTCAGAAAATGTTCCTGTTTAAATAATATTTTATCCAAAATATGCATTCCACATACATGCAGCACTCTCTTTCCTTAACACACTGCCAAAATTGTGACACAGCAGGTCCATGCTCCTGAAGGCCAGCAAAGCTTATACCTGCAGGGAGGCTGAGCCCATTTTCTCATAGTCTATATCTGGACAAACACAGCAAGCATGTGGGTACACAGGTGCCAGGAGCACAGGGAAATTGCAGGGACACAGCTAGGAGAATCCCTTTTTGGACCAGGATAGTGAAGAACAGTCATCACAGGGCACCATGGGGCTGAGGCACACACCTGCAAGGGGGCAGACCTGGCTTCACCAGCCTCCTCACTTCAAAAGGAATTTAATCAATATCACCCTGCTCCCAAAAATTGTGTCCTGCTCCACAAAGCTGCAGGGTGAAAAAGAAGGAGAAGACACAGAATTTGCCTGCCCTCCTGCCAGCCAAGTGCTCTAGCCAGCCAACTACATAATACTATAGGGTACTTCTTTATTCGAATTTATGTTAAAAGTGGATTAAATCCTTCAGAAAACATGATTTTCCAAAGTCATAGACACTTATAGCCATGAGTTAACACCAAATTTCAAAAATCAACACACAAAAAAAAAGTGTCTACAAAAAGAACACTAATAAATATTCTTTCTTATCCATGACTGTTGGTGAGCACATGGTTAGGAATTATTTTGGCTATTATTGCGAGACATTGCTATAAACCAGCATTTTGAAAACCTTCTCTATCTCTTGAGCAAAATCCACGGATTTTGTATTTACACCAGAACTGCATAAATATTACACCCTAACACTTGGGCAAAAAAGATATATTGACTGTCAGCTCTATATATTATACGGGAATAATTAACTTCTTTTTTTTTTTTTTTTAATTTTGGGCAATGTTGATGAGGTATTTTGGTTCACTTTATCCAAAATTATTTTATTCACTCAAATTCTTTGCAAAAGCCATCTGAATGTTTCTCTGTAAGTGGCACTTCTAAATAATTCAGTCACCAGATCATGAATAAGCATCCAGAAATCTATTCTTGAGAAAATTAATTTCTGTTTTGAAGAAGAAATGGTAGACACCAAACCCAGCTCAACTGGAAGCCTATCTCATGCTTAGTTCCATTCAGCACTATAGAATTCCCAGTATCACAACCATCAAGTTTACAGATTCTTTTAAATAATCAAGGTAATAATAGTACAAATGCCTGTATACAGGATGCTATATTACCATGTTACTGTAATCCGAAAGATCGCATATTCGCTTTCTGAAGAGCTTTCCAGAAACTGTTCATTCTGCAGACCTTGAGCTTACCCACGTCCAGTTTCTCAGCTTTTGAAATTCCAACTTATTGATGAAAATTTCCCAGATTAAATAAATAAAAATTAATTAACATTTATAAATCAAAACCAGTAACATCTCAATGTCTGAGATAGTTTTTGCCATTTGACCTTCTCCCTTCAGGTTTGGCAGAACGAACAGTTAAAATCTGTTCCACCTTAAATAACTAAAATGGAGAAAAAAAAAGGTGGGGGAGCAACAGGTAATTCCAGCAGGGCTTTATCCTGGTTGAGTCACTTATAGGATTAAAACACAAGTGGAAATGAATTATCCCATAGAACATGCACTCTTAACTTCATTTCAATTTCATCAGATTAAGTTAAAAAAAAAAGATGAAAAAGAGCAAGCACTCCTAAACACATACTTTCATATATAAGCACATGATTTATTATAATAACAAAACGTTGCTATGAAAATTAAACTTAAATCTTTCCTAGAGGAGTAAAATTGAACCTGCTTTAACCTCTTGTGTAATGTGTGCCAAATTAATTTCTATGGTCTCCGATCTCACTTGAATTAAGTAATTGTTTTATGCCCCAAAGCGATGAAAATAAGTGTTTCCCTGTGTGTTTAGAAATAAGCAACACCTAGGAACAAAACAGTCATGGGTCCCCCAGGCAGACTCCTGGTGGACTGCAGATACCTCAACCCACTATTATGACCTACACAGATTTCTCTCAGCTGTCTCCTCACCCCAAAGGGACCTGCTGGCACAGAGCTTTTTAAAATGCAGTCATGACATCAGTCATAAAGTTACTTTTCCTTCAACCTATAAACACAAACCCCAATATGTATTCTCTTTTAAAATTGTTATCTCTAATCTAGTTATTATTTCATAATGCAACACTCACTTTTGAGGTGCTCCCAAAGTATGCTCTGCCTTTTCAGCTAGACTGACCTCATCTATCCCTTTTTGTACAGTGGACTTTCAGTAAATAACACAGGAAAGGGACTTTTTTCCTCCCCATAAAAGTGATACTCGAAATTTATTCACCTGTTTGCTATAACACTGCAATAGCCTTTGGGCACAAATTCCCATGGAGCATATATTGTGCCAACAAATACAGAAGTGCCAATATGAGTCCTAATTTGTATCATTTAGTAAATTAGCGAAAGAGGGCTTCCCCAGCTCCAGAAAAAAACCTAGCACACATGCATAAGTAATGTATAATTCTATTTCCTGACCAACAAAAACACGCCAGAACAGTGAAACCTACAGAATATCTTTACTTGTCAACATTTAAAATTGCTCATATTCCCAGCAGTACAGTTGCTTTCAGTGGAAGCATGGAGAAAGCTTCTTGATGACATAAGGACAGAAAATGCATCAAGGCAAGTCATTCACAGCTTGTTTGCAAACCCCACATTTTTCTGATGTGTGTAGCTCTTACCAGCATTTTGCAATTCATAAAAGGAAATACCTACCAAGAAAAGAGACAGCAAACTTATACCAACAGGAGGAGGTAAGAAGCAACAACCCAACTGAAAAAGCTTATATGGGTTCTGCAAAATTTTCTTTCATTAGACAAGAAGCATATTTCATTCTTAAATACACAGCATGTGAATGGCATGGTTGATGACTAATTATTCAGCTCAACTTCAAATTTAATAATCTAATACTGGTGGACAGTATCTATAATATAATTATGGTGTTTATTGGGCAACTAACAGACAGATAAAATCTACATTTTTTTTGTTGGTGTCCTGTATATCAACTAACATTTATTTATTAGGTACTTTTGGGGTTTACAACCCTTACTTGAAGCTACCTGGACAATAAGTAGGTTGCAAGTACAATTCACACAAGCATGTTGTAGAACTCAAGAGTGGCAACATATCAGGCAGATGGTGTGAAATAAAGGTGGGAATAAATTATGAATCTTTGGGAATTTCATCTTTTGAAAGAGCTGAATGTCCAGTGGTCTCAGATACAGATCATACCTTGGGCTTTTACAAGTGCTGTAAAAATACTAAAGGGAAAACGTTACAGCTTAAGATGATCCTTTCCTCAAGTCTCAATGAGGAATGCAAGGCGATTATTTATTTAAAAGAGAAAGATGTGTAGGTTTCTGTGTCACTTAGACACTCTATCAGAAATTCCTGGCCATAGATTCTTTGAATAGTTCCTTGCAATTATTCCAGAAGTGAAAAATCTGCATTTTACTATTTAATTTTCCAATAAGTTACATGATTTTTGAATAAACACTGACAATTATTATAAATATTAAATCTATTTTATTTCATATATTTTTATTACACTTCAACAATGTTTACAAAAAGAGAAACTAACAATACACAGCAAAGCCTTTTAATAAAATATTAATGGAACATTAAAGTTTACATTCTGTTTCACACTCTAATTTTTTCTCCATTCCGTCCTTTCATTTAAGCCAATCCATCAGTTCTGCCTCAGTTTTAGCTGAGTTTTTAGTACTTACACTATTCTGCCTGGCACACCTGCCTCACTGCCATGACATACAGCAAGGATCTGACTCTGACTAGGCCTTCAGATTATTTTTTATTGACAGGATTATAAATATTCACTTATCCAATAACTGATTATCAATCATCTCTGTACAGTCAATCCCAAATGGTAATCAAGACTTTGGTTTACTTAAGCTGTGAACTCCCTGGGACACAGCTCATATTCTTACTGTCTCTATAGATGTACAGCTCATGATTAGTGATACATTCCATTTTGATGCCATCCTTTGACATTGGTGCTAAATCTCATCAAAAATAAGATGCCTTTTATCATATTTAGCTGAGTTCAGATTAAACACTCAAGGCAACAGAGAAGTTGAATTATTGAAAACACATTTAAAAGGTACTTTGACAGAATAACCCTATTTTGTACCCTGGAAGCCTATTACAAATTAGTTATAACAGTAATTTGGCTGTTGGTGACACACTGCAAACTGCTGCTTTAAATCTGAGAAGAACATGCTAACCTAAGCCACATTTCTCAGACTCATAGCTATTTGAATCAAAATCAGTTTTCTATATCTGTAGCTTTAACTACTTAAACATTTCTTAACTTTTCTCCACGCTATTTCTTAAGCTGTGTCAGTACAGAGTTCTGTTCGGGAAAGCAGAAAGGAACTTGAAGTACATTACTATATGTCATGACAAAATTAAGCAAATGTTCAAATCAAAGTACTCTGACAAGTAAGGTCCAAGACAGTAAGGTCCAGACGCAGTAAGTAAAACTTCACACTAGCATCCCAAAGGAGCTTCTTGGTGGAATTCAGTCACTTTGGCCTTCATAAGGCTCAAAGTATTTTAATGCCAAATATCAAAATTGACAAGTAACCTTTGAGTTAGAGAATTCAGAGAGATGAACCCTTGCTATGAACTCAGTTTTAGGGCTCCATGCAGCTCAAGATGTGCTGCTACATCCATCCCGTGCCCCATTGATTCCTCTCTGTGCCAGTGATTCACAAACATGAAACCAAAAAACAACCCAAAAGGATGCAGCAAGGAAAATAGCGATGCAAGTCTGCTACTGCACAGTGGTTACAAACTCGTGGTGCACTTTAGTTGTTTCGACAGTGAAGACATGAACAGCACAAGAGCAGCCTCAGAATACACATAATTGAGTAATAATTGCAAAGCAACAGGTAAGCAAGTGGGCAAAAATATGAGCTAGAGAAGCTAGGATGAGCACCACAGTGCTTCTCCTTATCTGTTTTAACCAGCATCCCTCTCCCAAGACTATTTTATTAGGCCTAATTTATTAGGCCTTGGGAGAGTAACAAACATTTTCTCCAGCACTCTGAAGCTCACACTCCATCCTAGCCCATCCCGGAGCACCACCAGCTGCTCTGGGGCATCAGAACTCTGCTCTCACAGAACCCCATCCTCCCCTCCTAAAAGCCTCCTGAGGTCTGTCACTCTGGTCAGTCCCCATCTCATGCACGAGAAGCGCATGCCTTACACTGCTTGTGTGCTCTCTAGAGACTCATAAGGCAGACATTAACTTAGCGGCTTCATTTGTGGCTTTATGAAGTACTTTATGCTCCCTTAACATAATAAAGCCATTAAACTTCACAGACTTCATAAATCTGGTAGAGTTTGTATTTGCTCCAGTAAGGAAGAGGAGCAAAACTGACATTTTGAGGGATTATTTTTCTGGTTTTGAACACTGAAGTCAGGCTATGAGACGTCACTGGTGTTTAGGGAGGAGATTTAAGTACCGGGGCTATAAATGAAACTCCTGTATATACTGACTGAGCAGTAAATCCATGTCAAATATCTGAACTTTCATTTCTCTTTCAGTATCTTCTTTGCTAAAGGTTTTAAAATATTTTAAAAATAAAATCTTTAAGCATTTTGTGATGAGAACTGTTTTGTTGTTTTGGTTTGGGTTTTTTTTTCTACAACACATACACATGGAAATTGAAAGTTATGAGATACTTGAGCTAAAAACTTAAGCAGATGCCACTTCTGGGAAATTTTGCAGAATATGCTAGTTAAGCATATTAGCCACAGTATACTAGCACACAGTAGTGCTACACATATCGTGTGTGATAACCAAATCTTATATATATTTGTTTCCATAACATCAAACCAGAGAAAAAAGTGCCTCATTTGAAGCAGAAACACCTAATTCAGCTGAATGCCTGTACCAGTTTTCACAAAACTCAGCTTCTTTAATAAATACAGATTTAACAATGAACTGTGAACTTAGTTGTCAACTTCCTCTTCTCTTTATGCTAGTCACAAGTTGCTCAGTCTTTTTCTCTTCCCTACTAATCTTTGAAAAAAACCTTGACCTTTCCAAACTGCCCAACAGTGGATTTCAGATGCATTCAGGTTGCTGTGCTTGAAATCTTTCTCCTTTGAAGTTGACGGGAGTTTTGTCACGGGCTTCAATCAGGAAGAGATTTCCGTCTCGGCAGGAGAGCTGCAGTTCTATCCCTGCCCCTATTCATAACCGCTGTCTCTCAAGATCAAACTGCCGAAATAATGACCTGCCTGAAATCCGAACACTGCTAACAAAGTACTAACAGACAAAAAGAACAGTTTGCATCTTCCTGTCATTGCCATTGGTATTTATGCATAGTATCTGTAATACTGCAGAATAAATGGCATGCATTTATTCCCTCTTTGAAACATTTTTTTTTTCTTTTTTTTTTCGTAGAAATGCAGGAATAATAACAAAAAACTGTTCTGTGAAACCTGTTTGGCTGTCCTGGTCTTAAGCTGGGGTTTCCCCAGGTCTCAGCTATGGACCTGAACTACTGCATTGTCCTCCCTCGAAACAAAATTTGATCCTGCATCTCTAATTATAAAAAATATCCTCAGAACCTTTAGGTATTTCCACCTAAAAACATGTTATTTTGAAGAACCAACACTTATCAAAATTTTGGAAAAGAATCTCAGATAGTCAGGACCAGGACCAGAGGCCTGATCGGGACCTGAAAAGAACAGTACAACACTTTTCCATGCATGATGTTGCCTTTTGGTACCAAGTATAGATCCACCATTGCTTTAACCCAGAGTTTCAAAAGCAATTTTAAGGAAATTTTTATTGCAAAAGTATAAGTCTGGTCTGGATTGCTATCTCCCTCTCCTTTTTCTTTAAGATATTCATGTGGATTCAGTTACTCAAAAATGAAATATTTAATGCTATTCCCAGAACTTTTCAAGACAAAATATACCCCAAACATTTTGTGCCCAGACCTAATTCTTAGTGTTTACTACAAATTGTTAATAAAGTAATGGGTTTCTAAGCAGCTTTACGACATGTACACTAAAAGAGAGTGCATATATATGAATTTAAATACTTATGCTTTATTCTTTATGAAAATCTTATGCAAGGATTGATTTTTGTAGTTTAATCTTAATAACTTTTATAAGACATTTTGAAACCTTGTACACAAATCTCTTATAGTTTACATTTCAGAAGGAGCACAGTTTTAAGAAGACTGGTGGAAAATTAAATATTTCTTCTCTTATTACCTTCTTATGAGCTTTCCTCCTTTATGAGCTATAAAAGCCTTTAATCATACAACTTAATAAACCATTTTTGCATCACATAGTCATCAGAGAGCTGTTTTGAGGTGATGATTCCCTGCGTGGCCAACTGCTGGTGTGGTAGCTTTGTGGCATCATTGCTCCTGAGCCAGTTAGTCATCACTGCCCACAAGGGAAGTGACTCATCCCTCATCTTTCTCAATGACATTCACTGGACAAGAAGTACACCACCTTGCACTGTACTGAGGATGGCCCTGGAGACCTGAGCGCAGGAAAGAATATATCTTTGATGCTGTAAACAATTCAGATGACAGCAGTCACATCTATTATACAAAAGACAACAAAAAGAAAGCAAGAGCAACATGCTACACAGAACTAAGCCTCCAGCAACAAACCATCCCTAATGATTATGCAGAGAGTGGGATAGCTACTTTTTTTGAAGAGGCACTTTCATAAGAGTTATTTTGCGTCAGTTGTCTCTGGTGCAAATTAAAATATCTTTTTCTTTTCTTATTTCCTCCACCTCTGCTTTATTACTAACATTTACTATAAAAACCTCCTCTATGAAGGCAACTGTATGCTGGAGCAGGGTTTGAGATAGCTCCCCAAACTAAAGATCTTTTCTCTCGTTCTCCATTTCAGGGCATTCTGTGTTCCTCCTCCTAGCACAGACAGCTTTCTGCACCACCTCAAGTGGCACCTGAAGCAAATGAGATACAGGTGATTGGCTCGATAACATCACTGTTGCATTACCATTTAGACAGATTAAAGGTGAGAAAAGCCTCAGCTGCCCATCAGAGTTCTGCATCATAGAAGTAAAAATCTCAGCATGTTTTGTTTGGATTAAGTGGAGAAAGCACCGTATGTAAATAGGCAAGAAGCAAATTCAAGGAATGTTTTCCACAACACCTACACTACACGAACACACATGCATGTCTAGTTCTTCCTCCTAAACTTGCTTTTCCAGCTTTCCTATAAATATTTACAGACCTTTTCCAAGCCTCTGGGCTTGGAAATATTATCATACACTTAATCTTTTGAAAACCATCCCTGGATACACCACATCACCTTTCATCATTGCCGTATTTTAATATACATAATTGCATCTAGTCATCTCTGCTCTGCTCTGCCAAAAATCCATATAGTCTCTCATCTTCCAGAGAGCCTGTTGTTAACAGATACCATCAAGGTTGCATTTTAGGACATGAGGTGAAACTGTAACAGACCTATATACAGCTTCTATATACATGACTTATTAAGTTAGTGGGAATCAGAAGAATATTTCTGACAGCATAACTTGATCATAAATTATGTCTTTATGCCCAAAAATAAACAAACTCTTCAGAATCTTCTTTGCTAAGCCTGTGTAATTCATGACTTGGCAGCACTGCAAGTTACTGTGAATTTCACTGCTTGCTCAGAGATACAGAAGTTGAATTTTCATTGAAGCAAAATACTTCTAGCCTACCTGAGAAAGTTAAAAGCCATAACTGAGTACAGGCTAAACTGGGTGCAGTCTGGAACCATACCACCAAGAGATGGGTTCACTCCATCACACCAACAAGCACATACAGCATTAACTGACCCCTGTGAAGAGGTTGTAGCCCACTGTATCAGAGAGCTAAGAGGGACAGAGGCAGCTCCTCACCAAAGGAATAATCATCTCAGAGGTCAGCATGCTCCTTGGCAACTGCAGGTAAGAAAAACTGCAGGAGTCCCAGTCATAGCAAAGCATGATTCCATCGGTAGAAGAACAGGGGGAGAAGGGGAGCTGTGCTATGCACAACTAAAGTTTTCACAGATTCTCCTATTGTACACTACTTTCATGAAAACTACTTATTTGCCACAAAGCTTTTTAACTGGGACTGAGTTTTACACAGTTCTTGTATTGCTAGTTCTCAGCAGGGATGTCACAGAGCCAGTACAGCAGAGGAGAAATCAATGATCTTTGTCAAAGTAAATGGCACTGAAGATCTTCAAAACCACACACAGTCAAGGGAGGAGAAGGGAAGAGAGTTCAGGAAGAAGACTGACACTGTAAAGCATCACCATTTCTACTTCTTGGTTTGTATCAGAGTTAAACTATTCTTAAAATGTATCTAGCTTATTTGATAACAGATACAAGTGGAGTCTCATGGTGATGCAAAGAAGTTACACAAAAAAATAATTTTTGAGCCTGATTTCCTGGTCAGATCAAGGCTGTGGAATTATCTCGAGGTTTTGTCCACGTCCCCCCGTGTCCCCTCAAAAAAACAACCAAACAACTCTTTAGTTTCAGGCTGACGCTAAATTTCATTAAGAGACGCCATTCTCACTGACTTGGCTGCTGGTCTCTTCAGGCTTTAAAAAACCCCAAAACTCTCGGAACTTCAAATAAGACACACAAACCCGCTGCATTTTCCCACTATCCGTCCCGGGAGAGGGGAAAAGAACAACCCTCCTAAATTCCCTGGGAAAAGCCACCCACGGACCGACAGGAGGCACCCACGGCGGCTGCCCGGCCTCTGCCTCCCGGGGCTCGGCGGCGCCGGGAATCAGGGGCCCTGCAGTGGGAAAAGGGGGGCTCCCGCCGGAAAGGGGCCCTCTTCCCCAGCCCCGCTCACCTGCCACTCCCGGGGCCGCCTCCCGGAGCTGCGCTGGGGGCTCCGGACGCGGCTCCGCTGCCTCCGGCGCGGGCATTTATTCCCATATAGCGCACACCCCTCTCGCCGTCCCGTCCCTCCTCTCACCGCGTCCCGTCTCCCTGGGGATGGCTCTGCCCGGCCCCCTCCCGATGCCGCCACCTGCGGTGCCAGGGCCGGAGCCGGGAGTCGGCGCTGCTCCCGGCGCTGGAGGAGCGGGACGGTGCGGAGCGGGGACGGTGCGGAGCGGGGACGGTGGGCACGGTGCGGAGCGGGGACGGTGGGCACGGTGCGGAGCGGGGACGGTGGGCACGGTGCGGAGCGGGGACGGCGCTGTCCGTCCGCCCGGGCAGCCCGGGGGGAGCGGCGGAGCCCGTGCGGGAGGGGCCGGGAGCGAAGGGCACGACAACGCGGCGGGATTTGGGGGAATTCGTGGCTGCTTACAGCATCGGGTCCTCAAGGAGCAACACTGACGCATCCTCCCCCTCGCCGCCGGGAACGTGTGACATACAGATCCCTGTCTCAGCCTTCCCCTCCGCAAATGTGCACGGAAGTGCAATAAATTAACTGTTTGTTGCCTGCCCAGCGCGCCCCGGGGATGCCGGGACAGCCCGTCAGGTGAAAGCTGTCACACACAAACCAGAGCACAAATGCCCGGCTCCCAGTCGGGGCTCAGCGCAGCCGCTCCCCCGGGACACGCAAGGACAGAGGCGCGGCAGGGAGCACTGTGGGGATCGCGGCTTTGTCTGGACAGCTCTTGGTTAAACTTCAGGCCAGGAGACAAGTAACTGCTTCTTAGACAGAGGTGTGAGGAGAGCTGCTTTCTGAGGTTATGCCCACTGGGTAATAAACATTTTCTACCGGGATTTAAAACTGCTTCTCGGCTTGATTTTTTTGCAGGGGAGGAAAAAAGAAAAAAGGAAAAAAAAGTCACTAGTGTTTGCCTTCCCGATTTCACAGCTGCTACAGCTGCCTAATCGTATCTGATTAAGCACAAACAAAACACAGATATTTGCAGAATATATGTTTTCAACCCAATGAAAGCAAAATATCTGTGCATGTTTGAGAAAAAACATCCCTTATGTCAGCTGCAAGGAAAGCCAGCTTCATTTTTTGTGTTTCTCTCTGAGGTTTCTGTCAGCCCATGGTGGTCAGCCAAACTATAGAGCATCTCTCTAGGCAGCCACTCAGAAAAAGTAGTCTTCTGCCACGGGACTAAAGCAACACCACCATTATAAAACATGTGCATGCTTATGACATGGACGTCTGGAGACCTTAGTGATCATTGAGCTGTTTTTCAGAAAAAGAGCTGGCATCTAGGATGAAATTATGAGTTGAGTTCTACTACCAACATACCTTAGAAATCAATACCTCTAGGTAGGCAAATCTCTTACTGCAGAGCCCTGCACTCCTGTGTGTACAGCTCTCTCAGAATCTGAGCAATGCCCAGCAAAAGCAATCCATGTGCCAGGTGTCCCACAGACCTTTAGAGCCAGCACACCTTCTCACTTTTTGCAAGAAACTGTAGTGCTCCTTGATTAATTTTACCCTCATTATTTTGCAGCACAGAAGATGTTACAGTTCTACCCCGGTTTCTTTCCTGTGAGCATCTTTGTTCGTCTAAAAGAAGGGGATTGCTTCCCCCTCTGTAGGGGTCAGCCAGAATTCAGCAGTGTTGCTAGGGCTTGGAGTTTGGCTCTTTCGCCAGTGCCATCCATTTGCTTTTCATGCTTCACTTGGTCAACATTTAGCATGTAATCAACTTTTACAGTGCTTTCCACCTTTCTCAAGGAAACAGCAAGGTAACTCTTTTCTTTCAACTTGTCTTGCTCTTTGGAGACCTTGATCTGTGCAATATAGCTCCTCGTTGCCAAGCTTGATCTACATTTCTTTTCTGGGATCACAGAACTGCAGAGAAAATAGCTGTCTTGGTGTAAGTGCAGGGTTTTTTCAAGGCTTCCTCACAGCCAAACCTGCCTCTTGGCTCACATCCAGAGGAGTCTACAAACAGACAGGTGCTGGTGAAAGAATCTCATCCATCTATCTATCTATCTATCTATCTATCTATCTATCTATCTATCTATCTATCTATCTATCTATCTATCTATCTATCTGACCCAAAGTATCTTCGTAACTTCTGTAACCTCAGGGAGTGATATAATTTGTCCTCAAGTTTTTATTTGCCTTATTCTTTTCTGATAATCCTTTTATTTCTTTAAATCTTATCTCAAATATTCAGCAGAAGGTCTTCTAGCAGTGCACTTCAGCAAGAGTCTGGGGGAAAGCTTCAATGTAAATTTTGTAGTTTGCTGCAGCTGTGGCACAATGAATAGATACATTCAACACAATATGTAGTGTGGATATTTGAATCTCTTAGCTGGCCAGACAGAAGGACAACTAACAGATGATGAACACACAAATTCAACAGTAATTTGAAATCATAATATTAAATCTTGAGGGACTTCAGGTGACAGTTGACTAGATGTACATGAAAAAGATATTGATTTCTAACATCTCAGTGAAGTAGTAGAATAAAAGCTTTTCTTTCCTGAAATGAAAAAGGTTGGCACCTTCAAAAACTCATTTTTCGATCCTTATTAAGAACTGCTTATAGTATCTTTCTGGAGAGCTTTGTCTAGTTAGTTCAGCTGAGGAATCACACAGTACATTCTGTCAAGTCATTCAAATAAAGGGATTCATACAGATCATTGTGGTACATAAATATTTATTTCTTCAACATGACAAAAAGGTAATCCCCCCAAATTATTTCTCTGAACCTGTGACACATTTGGAATCTGTTATCGTCTTTCACAATAACTTCCACTTTTTATTTTCCTCCATGTGACATTGCTGTCCAATTGGTAGGGGTTAATTTCAATAAATATTTGTCTCAGTCAATTTCTTTTCACTACACCTGTTCCTGTGTATTTGCTGGACATCTTCTCAAGATAGAGATGATGATTTTTTTTTTTTTCCCCTACAGGGCACATGCAGAATTTGACAGAATAGAAGAGATCATATAGAGACAGGATTAAATTTAGCATTTTTCCAGGTAATGCCTCTTACATATTGGTTTGTTACACACTCCATTGCTCTCCAGCTCCCTCCTCTTAACATGGACATTACCAAGTGATCAGTCAGCTACCACCAATTAATTATATAACAAGCTGTTACAGACTAAAGTTCTTGAAAGATTAAGAAATTTTATTCTAACGGTGTGGCAACAGACTACTGTGCTTAAACCAGCAGAAGATAGAGGATATTGAACAATCACAACTCAAGGAAGAACAAGGACGCAATCACTCATTATTATTGGCTAAATAGCAATAATAAGTAGCAAACATAGTGGTTTCTAGGTGATCCACAATGGCAAACTAGTTTTTAAAGCTGAAAGTGTGAAAAAAAGGTAGCTATCCAAGGGTTTCAATATTAGTTTTAGAAGAGGCTTCAGGCATTTAGTTCAACAAAAGTGAAACTTATAGATGCTAACGTAGAAGTGTGGATTGTGTTTAACATGAAAGCCATAGTCACCATAACATCTGAATTACATCATCTGAATGCATTCAGTAAATTGATATTGGAAGACAGAGAAATCAGTTCTGCCTATATTTAAGAGCAGGAGCTTAAATGTATTGCTATTTCATGTCCTGAGCTCTTACCATTTAAACTGGGATATTTTTTTCCACCAAGAAGCTTACCAAATTGATTTCTGCATAGTTTCACACTGCTATAAAAGAGGAAGAGAAAAAAGTTGAGGGAAATTTATTTTTTTTTCTATGTCAGTAGAAAATCTCTGTGTTTTATGACAACCTGTAAAAATTGATTGCTTGTCTTAGTGTAAACAGTGGTAACAGATCCAGGATGATTGACATTTACTGTCCATGCACAGCTCCCAGGGGACTCTACTTCGAACCATATTTCACTATCTGCAAATCCAGCAGTTTAGAAAAATAAACACTAACACGGATTTCCATTTTTAAAGACCTTTTAGTAGTGAGTGTACAGAGTCCTTATGAGTTCTTCTCAAGACAGAAAGAAGCTGTCTGCACCTTGTACATGACCAGCATTGAGTCAAAAGTCAAAAGCATAAAAAAAATTGTATTTGCAAAGGGACAATCCTACTTATCCTCCACCTCCTTCTAGCTCAGTACAGTTTTCCATATTCCTACAGTACAATTTTTGATTCCATTGAGGTTTGTTCTTTAGTTCTCCTGTTTTTTAAGGTACTCTTCCTCCCCCCCCCCCCCCCCTTAAATATTTTATCACCCTTCTCATCCCACTCTCCTGTAATTCTTGCCTCCTTTAATTATTTGGACTTTGTTTCTCTTTATGAGTACCAGTAAGCTTCAAAGACAGCTGTCAATAGAAACCTAAGACTTCAGGGGGAAAAGGGTACACCAACCAGCATTTTTTTTCTCATTTAAATATCTCTTCCACATCGAGTTATGGAAGTTTCCTGTTACGAACGGACAGAAGATGGTGAGAATCTGGCATACCTATGCAAAATTTTTAACAGGGTAAAACATGTGACTAGAAAACATTAATTCACTTGGTTTGGATTTCACTTTCTCAGCTTTTTTCCCACCCACTTGTGTAATTTTACATATTAATTCCTTAGAATTTTTAATTTATAAGCAGAGAATGTGCACTTGTAAGACTTAAATAGAACTGACTAAAAGGAGTTAGTTACCTGTTGCTCAACAAACTCAAAAATATTTAAATAATCCCTAAAAGATGCATATGCCTCACTTAGTACACATACATAATACCTATCAGCAATAGTTTAAGTTAGTAAATTGAGCTATGAAAATAAAGCAATACATCATTAATTACATTTTTAAAAATCTGAATGTATCTAGGCCTATGAAAGGCATGCTTCCCTTACTGCTTGCTTTTAGTTGCTTTAAAGGTCTTTCAAAACTTACACAAATGTGTCAACACCAAAAGAATTTAAGATTGGGTTCTTCCTGGAATTTGTCACAAGACTTTCCTTTAGAATACACACAAGTGACACAGAGCTATGTATTGAACTTACAACAGCTTAAAAATTAACACCTAACAGAATTTCAGACCAGCAATACAAATCTTTTTTGAGAAACACCTCCTGCCCTGTAAATGTATCTTGCATTCTGCCCTGGACTATGTGTCCATAATATATGGGTATGGAACAGAGACCTCATTCAACTCAAAATACTTCCCAAAAGACTTTTACAATATAAATAGTTGAAAGAGTACTTCTTTTGTCTGCTCCGTGTGTTTCTGCAATGGTTTTAGCAAGAAGCAAGAGATCATTCAAATAAAAAGCTATAGCATTTGAAAATGCAGTGAGAAAGGTCTTAATGGTAACCTAGGCTAGCCTACAGCACATGGGAGAGCGAGTCAAAAATTCTAGAAATGTTGTAAAATGTGTATCTAGTAAAGAAACGTCTGAATATTTATGGTCTCCAATACACTTCAGTTGAGAACAGCTTCTCCTTCCTAGGAGAAACTATAAATGTTGAAATATTTTTTAAGAAGTTATGCTAATTTTTTATTATCTGAAATTTTTAGATGCTTCAAGGCTGGGCATTTTCCACACATAAAAGTAGAAATTACAGGCAAAGCTTTGAATCTGTATATTATGAATCTTACATTGCACATTGCTGCTCATGTAAGTCATGTTATGTTCCTTTATCTGCCAATTTAGAGGGAGGTAATTTTTGTTACTTGCTATGAAAACCACCCAATTTTTGTTTAAAATCAACTGGACAGAAAAGTATCTCAGTAATAACAATGGAACAAGTACTTGAACAATTCACAAATATCAGAGCCTATTAAAGTCTTTTGCAAACTATAAATCTAACCCACATGCTTCTGAAGAAGTGACAGACAATTCCATGCCAAAATTAGGGACCTTTCAACATTTCTGTTAATGCTAAATGACTTGCACGGGCACAGAGCCAGATCCCCCACTCATGGTTGCTTACTGTCTATCTCAGTTGAAGAAAGTGCCTATCACGACATCCACATCAGTCAATCACAGCACCTGTGATAACATCTGGCCATTTTTAGAACAAAGCTGTTCTGCTAGAAAAAAGTATCTTGCTGTCCTCTCTCCATAGAAACTATTCTAGCAAGCAAAGATAGCACATGCTAGCTCTAGGTCCCCACAGCACTCCCATATGCATCGACAAATCTCAAGACATGAAGAAATGATGCAAGTAGCTTTGGGGAAAGGAAAAGGAATGGGAAGCAGGGCATGGAAAGCATAAGGAGTGAAGGTGACAGCAGGAAGTTCAATATTGACTAACTGTTAATATTACATATAGATAAAAATCCAAATTGGTATTTGCTACCTATCTGGACATAAAATTAAGCTAATGGAATAAATATAAAATGTAATTTCAGAGAATTCTAGCAATGGTAGTAAATCTACAGTTGCAAACAGAATTACTCATCTCAGCATTACACTTCATGCTTCACAGAGTAGAATGATCACAGCTGAAGGACTAAGAGTAAAAATGTAACATGCATGTTCATACTTAATGTGCTTATCTAAGAATTTGTTACATTTTCTGATATAATTGCAATTTTCTAAGTGGTGGACTAGTCTTTTACCAATAATGTAGAATTTGCTTCAAAACATGCCAGTGCCACAATACTAAAAAACTGGCCAATAAAGACATATTAGTTGGTCAGATGCATTTACTTTGAATTATGCCACAGTTTGACTTTAGTTAGTAAGTTTTTGTGGGATTCAAACAAAGGGTAATGAGACTTTAACAGGTATTTCATCAAACACAGAATAATTTATTTTACATCTCAGTTAGGAAAGACTATTTGGTCTTGCAGTACAAGGCTAGAAGTCCCAGATTTTAAATTTCATCTTGTTTTGGAAGATGGAACAAGAAAAGTGGCCTTATTCTGTGCAGATGTGGTGCTTAGGAACATAGTTTAATGGTGGGATTTACTGTGCTAGTTTTACAGTTGGGCTTGACAATCTTAAAAGGTCCTTTCCAAACTAAATGATTCTGTGATTCTCTATTTATTATTTTGTGAAATACTATTACTTGTTCACTGCAAAAAGTATGGTAAAGTTTATCATAAAAATTCTTCTAGTATTCAAAAAAAAAATTACTATACCATTACAATTAGCAATTTATTATACCACAAAAGTTATTTTAGGATAACACAATGTGGAAGCCTGTTAACAGTCACTAAGAAGAGCTCAAAATATTCTCTATGAGTTGAAGTCAGTACTTCCAGGTTTCCATTTATTTGTTACATTCACTCCTGGTGTGCAATACACTGACATTTCTATAATTTAATTCTTTCAAACTGAATTATCTTCAGTTACTTAATGTTTTATTATTTATCTTTGCGTGTGTATACATGGTCCTTACCTTAGAGAATTTTTCCCCTTGGTTATTCCTTTGGTATGTTCAGGAATAACTGGAGCTTCCATTCACAAGAGCTGAACAAACCCCACAGAATTCATGCTGAGCTAGAATCTGCTGGTTTAATTCCCTGCTGGGAATCTGCCAGTTGGGAAATGCTGACCAGCAAGTACAGGTCTTAATTATACAAATCCAGAAGCTGCTGCCAACCTTTCCCCATTGAGAAGCATTTGTTTTCTAGTGTTCTTCTTGATGAACAGATTATCACACAAACGTAATTTATTGCTGCTTTATATTGTAAGCAATTAAATGAAGAAACCTTTTAAACTCAAGGGAATTTTAATAGGTTACTTGCAAAGTGTTATTGCAGGCAACAACTTGTACATGATTTTAGTTCCAAACCCACCAAAAAATTATATAAATCAGCATTGTAAAAGTGTCAGATTAATGCCTTACAGGCTTTGCTGGCAGAATTAATTTCTAAATTCTAGACATGGGGAAACATTACTCTCATTTTTTTCCTTTTCCATTTTTTTAGAAAAATTTACAAGTGAAATATTACTACAAAACTTTTTTATAAGGAATTTTTGCAAAACATTTACATTTTTACCATCAACTATTTTTCTGTTTCAAAATCATTATGTAGATTTAATACCCTATGCTGCACATCAATTCTTGCGGGATGACAATTCAGTGACATGCATAAAAAAACACCACAAGGCATTAAAATGAAGACTTAAATACAAATATTGTTACAATAAAACAGTTATAAAATTGAAAAATAGGACCTAAACATCATGCTTACTTAACTTTGACAAATTAACTTTTTCTCCTAGATTACACACTTTTATTACTGCTCTCATGAAAGAATGTGATAAATAATGACTTAACACCAATTGCTAATGTAATCGGCAACACATACACAAACATAACCAAAGAAAATATATTGTAAGAAAAAAACTATTCTAACACTGGAGTTCTACCATGGTAAATACACTTCGCACTGATAATTACAATAAAGCAAAATTTTTAACGGTGGCAAAGGGAATGAACAGTGAAATGCCATTAAACAAGATACTACTGCACATCTGTGCCCTATTACTTACAACAGCTATATCCCACTGAGTCAAATAAAGGACATTGAAATTTACGATCCTTTTAAGACAGAAAAGTGGATTCAGAATGGTATGCAGAACAGACTGTCAAAATGTTTCTAATTCCAGCGGTAAAATGTGCACCTGCTAACACAAGTTAATGTACTTGGGATGCTATGAAGCCAACCAGATTTAGATTTTGATACATCTATAACAGGGATTCATTGCAGATTAAAAATTACTTGTTTCCTACATGCATACATAAGTATGCATGGAAAAAATTACATATGAAATGGTTGTGCAGAATGCTTGTAACTTCAGTTTACAAAAACTGTTAACTTTTAGGAAACATGATATTAACATTAGGAAAGTTCTTCTTTGCATAAAGAAATGCAGAGTACTGATTGTGAAGCATAATGATAAAATATATATTTGATGTTTCATTTCCTATATAATAAAATTAACAGTTAATACTACCTAATGTTCACCTGTATTAAATGTAACACCTAATTGATTCTGATGTTTTAAATCCAGATACATCAGTTAAGAGTACTTTAAATAAAATATATAAAATAATGTACAAAACCCAACTAAAATTTAAAGACTCTGTTACAAGTCTAAAAAAGCTTTAAGAAACTTGAAATTTATAACCACAGTGTAAAATTGCTTTTCTTTAATCTCAAAGCTTTTTATGTAAACTGAAAGTATAAAATACCCTCAGCTTAGTATTTTGCTACAAAGGGCTGGCCTAAAGTGTACACAGTGTAAACAATGATTGGTATTTCTTTTGCTTCAAAAATACAGAAAACACCACAAGATTGATAAAGTGTTCAGATGAGAAGTATATGTTTTTGAGGGAATGCACAGGGTATCTGTTATGTTCCACACACCAACAGCTACCACACATGTTCTTCCTTTCATAATTTGCAGGGGAAAAATATCTTATCCTTCTTGCACTGTACTTCCTTTAGTTATGTCAAAAATATTTTGATGTATAAATCTCTTTAAAAACTGTTCATGAGAATTTATTAACAAATTACTTTAGATGTAAAAGGTTACATTTATGCCTATGGGAAGTAATAAAAAATCTTGAGCATGAAATATTTGGCCATCTTTACTCCCTGTATGTACTGCAGTTTTCACAAAGAAAATGCAGTTTTTGTTGTTGTTTTTTTTCCAATTTCCTCTATATTCACTGTCACATATGAAAATGTACCCAAACTTTTGAGGCCAAAATTCATGTTGCAAAAACATAACAATATTTCTCTTTTCCCAGCTTCTTTTGTGGTTGAAGGCTCAGTATAAGACTTGATAAGTAATAGATATTTATTACCAGCCCACATATTATCCTTGAAGAGAAATTAGATGCAGTAATATTTAGGGGAAAAGAGAGAAAATTTTTACTTACTTTTTTTTTTTCCCATTAAAATGTGATAATTAATTCTCTTCTTTGGCTATTAAGTCAAAGCACAATGAACTCAGCACATTTAGCATAACATAAAAAACCTAGTATTTACAGAGAGGAGATACTGGAGAGTGAGTTACAACACTCAACTGTCTGATTAATTTCCATAAATTCTAACAAAATTAAAACACTGAAATACCTAAAATTGAGTTTTTAAGATTCAAGTTACCTACAAGTTAGAGATGGGCCACAGATGTTTTAAAATACATTATCATAGAACCATAGAATGATTTGGGTTGGAAGGGACTTTAAAGATCATCTAGTTCCAACCTCCTTGCCACAGACAGGGACATATATAATGAAATGAATTACCAGAAATTGACACAGATTTTTTTCATCCTACATGAAGATAACATTACTTTTGTAAAATCTTATGTTAATATCTTTCTATGGTTTTATCTTTCCTACTGTGTACACTAATTCTACATAACCTTAGCTCTCTACATAAAGAGAGTAATTAAAACACTGATTGTCATTTATGCACACTACTATAATGTAGTGGTCAAAACTAATCTGAGATCCACCCCAGAACCACTTCGCAGCATGCATCATCCAGCTGCTATTTGAGTAGTTCCAAAACTTGAGAAAAGATGGCCAAAAGTAACTGATGTATTGTATGGATTGAGCAAAAACCTAAAATACATCCATTTTTGTTCATCCTGTGTTCAGTTTTGCTGTGCCTTATGGGAAAAGGATGCTCTCATGAAAATATTACAAATTTATATTAAAAACAAAGTACCTTCATCAAATGGTATTAATCCTAGTCAAGGTCCACCCTGTTTTACATTGATACTACTTGATTTTATAAACACATTAACATACAGTGCTAAAATAGGGGGGTAAAGTTCACTTAAAATCATTACAGAATATACAGACATATAACTAAAAAAGTACAGTATGGAAATATTATTCCTCCATCTGTTTATCCAGTCATCAATTTGCGCTGTTTGTATTTTTGAAATTTTTGTCTTGTTGCACCGGTGTACACTTCCCATGCTGACCCTCCAACCTGGAACATTTACAGAAGTCATGACTGAAAAAATGATTTCCTGCTCTGTAATCCACTTTACCAGCCCACTTCCATATCCTGAAAGGTATGTAAACTTAAGTGCAGCACTAGGTGTCCATATAAATGATCCTTTCAGAATTCTTCCATGTTTGTTGAAACGTTAGGGGTTGCTGGGTTTGAATCTTGAGAAATGGCAGCAACAGTGACAATTCTTGGAGAACCAAGAACCTCAGTAACTGAAGAGTCCAGTTCTCCTGAGGTAACAATAGCAAGGGCTGTTCCACCACCCTTCTTGTTCTGATGAGTTTTGACATGTTTCGAGAGATGGTCACTTCGCATAAACCTTTTAGAACATTCTGGGCACTCAAATCTCTTTTCACCTTTTTTAAAAGAAGAACAAAACCGAAATGTTACTGAATGAGAGCACTGAACACAGCTTGATATTTGAATCTGACCTTATTCTATTCAACATTAGAAGTGTCTTTAAAAGCATATAGTGTTTTCTTTTCTACCTGACACATTTCCAGGTGTGTTCTGTTCAGTCACAGGCTTTTTGCAATCTACTCTTTACTACGAAGAAGTTCTCAACAATTATTTGCTATGCTGTGATTATCCAGTGAGAAGTTTGCATTTCAGGTCACCAGAGAATTTTCATAAACTTCAATAAATCTAACAGGGCGAGGAGGATAAAAACCCTCAAAGAACAACTTGGTAGCATTTTTTAAGAATACTGTTGTTATTTAGATTACAGTGATGGGAAGGAAGTTTGGAAACATGAATCCCAATGCTCCATGAGGATGTATGAAATCTACATCAAGAGAGACAAACTCAACATACTAAAAGGTGTAATTAGCACCTAGACATCAGGTGTTGTAAGTTGGGGAAGGAGGGGCAGGGAGAGGGACACAACCTTCTAGGCCTAGAAATATGAAGGCTGATAAAAATTTCAGCTTCTAAAAGGTCCACTTTTCCAATCTGAACTGTTAAGAAAAATTGCTTTATCAGTTCCCACTTGAAACTTCCATAAACTTCCCAAGAAGACCAAATCTAATGTATGGACTAGGTTAATAAATTTCTTAAAGATTGAGCTAGTCCAAGTGAGGAAATAATGATCCTGGTCCATTTCTTAAATTTAGATCAGTTACTAGCTAGTGTACATCAGCTATCTGTGATGATATGGTCATCTTTTTCTAGCCTAGATACAGAAGAACCATTGAAATAGATCCCATTTTATTTATATGATTTCACAGTCAGCTTGAATTGGTGAAAACTGAAATCTACCACTTCCTTGTTTTACAGTTATGTTATTTACATTTAAGAGTAGTTTTCAGGTAACTTTGACACCACTGTTTATCTATGGCCACTATGATTCAGACTTGCTGTACTATGCATACAGAGAGGCACCAACCTGTGTGGGTTCTTCTATGTCTTTGTAACTCATCACTCCTTGTAAATCGCTTGCCACAAAAAATCCAGTTGCATATAAATGGTCTTTCACCGGTATGCCAGCGCAGATGTGCTCGAAGATGAGATGTCTTGCCATAAACTTTTCCACATCCTTCAATATGGCAGATATGTTGTTTCTTTTTTCCTGGCTCATTGCTGCTTCTAGAAAGATCATATTTAAACGGGTAAGTAGTTATATTCTAAAATATTATGAGCTATTAGGAAAAACATTTCATGCTAATAGAGACAATTATAATCCCCTGCCTAAAATACCCTCACAAATGTACTTTCTAATAAAAAGCATTAAAAATCTAGGCAATATAAGACAATCTCATGCCCAAAGGAGGCAAGCTTTGAAAAAATGCTAAAATATATACTGATAAAATTTATATTTACCTTCCTTCTCCCTCTCTGCAATTAGGACATGAGCAGGCAACTCTTCTCAGTCTCTTGCCAGGCTGCACTTCCTGGTCAGAAGCTTGTTGAGCTTGTTGCAGCTGCACTTGTGTTATCTGATCGGGACTAACAGCACCAATTGCTGCATTAGCAATGCCACCTACTGCTACGGTAACAGGAGCTATTGTGGCTTGCTGTACTTTTACTCCATCCTGTCCTTGCTGTTGTCCTGTAAAATAGAAAGTATTTGCACCTTTTGTTAGTCATTTCAATAAGTGGAATGCACCAATAAACTTTATGCATTTTATAGGAAAAAAAATCCACATAATGTTAAGGGAAGACACAAAGTATTAAATCCAACCATGTTGCTGAAGCACTACCAGAGTATCTGCCAGCTTAGATAGCCCTGTTTAATGTAATTGGTTATTAGAACAGCACAAGACTGCAAATTACTATGAAACGTTAAGTAGTTTAACAAGTGTTTTCTGTTTCTCTAAAGCTGAGATAAATTAAACAAAATTTTACAGAGAAATATTGTTCAATCAATTGCCAATGAATGTCTTTCTGATAACCTCTGAAAACATACCTGCATTCAAAAAACTACAAAACAGTTAATTTTAAGAGTTGCTTTACGGCACTTACAGAATTTTCACTTCTCTTACAATTTGTCCTGAGTCAACACTGAGCCTTAAAGGAATTTTCACAAAGAAAGGAAATATTGTTGGGCTAGACTTGAACAAGGTAATATACCAGAGCTTTCTTGGGATTGTTGTTTTGCAGGATTCTCCACCTGGGAGAGTAATTCTGGTTATATGTACAAATGGGGAGACAAGAAGCTGAAGAGCAACCCCATGGAAAAAGATCTGAGGTTTGGGCTGAGGGCAAGCTCTATATGAGCCAACAATATGCCCTGGCAGCTGAAAGGGCCAGCCATATCTGCGGGTGCATCCAGCACAGCATAGCAAGCCAACAGAGGGAAGTGACTGTCCCACTCTGCACTGATGTGGCTCCATGTCGAGCACTGTGTGCTGTTTTGGGTGCCCTAATATAAGAAGGACATCACATTACTAGAGTGTGTCCAGAGGAGGGTGATCAAGATGGTGTCTTGAGGGCAAGACTTACAAGGAGCAACTTGAGGTCAGCTTGGTTTGTTCAGCTTGAAGGCTGAGGGGTAACCTCCACACAGTCTACACCTTCCTCAGGGGGGGACAGTGGAGGAGGAGGTGCCAATCTCCTCTCTCTGGTGATCAGTGGTAGGATACAAGGGAATGGCTTGAAGCTGCACCAGGGAAAGTTCAAGTTGGACATTGAGAAAAGGTTCTTCACCAAGAGGATGGCCGGCCACTGAAACAGGCTCTCCAGGGAAGTGATCAAATGGAATTCTAAGACTGATTCGATGACTAAAGAATTCAGCTTAATTGCCTAAGTCCATTTATCTCACTGGCTTTCTTGATCAAAGGAAATCAGGATTACTATATTGATATTAAAGCAAAATAGAGTATTCCCATACAGGTAAGAAATGTAGTTTCTTGAGCAGCAGAGTAATATTATGTTTGCTTTAAAAGTTAGTACTATACAGCCTAATAAAATAACATGATAAAATAAATCTGATGCAGAGGTATGACTTCCAGCTGCAATATGACAACACAATGCCAGTCCTGCCAGTAACAGAAATGGGACAAAATACAATTAGATGCTGCCATTTTCAAAAATTCAGCGCCTTCATTCAAGTGGGAAATTAAAGGAAATAATACCTTCTTACTGAGAGAGTGTAATGGGCAACCAGAATTCCTTAGGACAGACTACAAATATTTTAAGACTTCGAAGTCCTCAATATTGAAACATTCATTTAAAAGTCAGAAATCCCTTGGAGGCAATGATTCAGAGAGATTCTCATGGGTACTCCAACTTCTCAAGCATCCATAACAGACACCATCAACAGGGACTGGGAAGAATACTTTCCCTGAAGTCCAAACTGCCCAGCTACTGAGTTCAGATACAACTCAGTACAGGGCAGTGACTACTTAATTCACATGACTGCTGAGGAGCAAAAGATGCCTGGACAGGCTATCTAGTACTAACAGCTGTAGATGAAATCTAACACATACCACCTACTACCACCACACACACGCAGATATTTTAGGACTGAAGAACAAGCTACAAAGAGAACCTCTCAGAATGACTTGACTTGTCCAATGTAGTAAAAATATATTTATTTTCCATACTCTAATGGGAAAAAAAGTACTCATGAGAATCCTTGAGGAAGCATATGATAGGGTAAAGATAACATAATGATATAAATGCGAATAGTAATATCTAGTACTTTGGCCTAACACTGGCAGAAAAGGACACAAGAGCTTCCAAAGAAAGTGCTAGTTAGGGGCAACTCCTTGTCAGCTGTTAAGCTGTTGAAATGCTGACTGTGTGCTATAAATAGCCAGAATCAAAAAAAGGCCAATTATTTTCCTTATATCTAATGCTTATCTTAATATGATCTTAATATGATAATGTGATTGTTTGTGTTGAAAACTAGTTGCACTTTTTGGTGAGCCAGAGGTAAATGAAAAGGAAGAACTTGCTCAGCTTGTAGTCTTTCACGGAGCACAATCTACTCACTGTTAAATATACCCAAGATGCAAACTCCTTTAATTTACAGAGCAGCACCACAAATGATGAGTCTGTGAACGGCCATGACAAAAGCTAAAGATGTAGTAGATATTATGCCACACCTACTACAGCCTTTTATTCTGTTTTCACTATCAGTCACGCTTTCAAGTACATTATTAAGAATTATCCTTTATTGTTACAATCTGTTAAGAGGGATAACCCAATCTATGTCACAAAATCCTATTTGAGCAAAAAAGTCGTGTAAGCTAACTAGTCTGTGGTCAGAACTCATCTGAAAATGATTATTTTCTCTTCTTCTCTGATTTTCTTGAATTGATATAAAAGTTTCAATGCAACCTTTCCCTGGGCCACCAAACCAAGGCTTTTCAAGTAAGGTGTGAATTGAGCCACTTGAACCCTGAGGAGGATGATTCCTTTCTCACCCCATGACTAGTGATTAATGTCCACCACATAACTCTCGCTGAAACTGAACAATCCACATTTATAGGGAAGCCTGTTTAGCATTTCTAAAAACTCAGCATATTGTGCTAATTCAATATGAACCAACTTTTGCTCTCCATGTCATGAAACAACCAACCACACAAGGGTCTTCTGATACTTCTTCAGAGTACCAAGTACCATTGCTGACACACACTGTCTGTTTTGAACTTTCCTTCCCCCCATCTGAGAACCAGGTGTATCTTGGAGCATAGGATACACACTACTGAGTTACAACCTTAATCTAGTTATTAAACATAATATAACAATACAACTGAGTAGAAATTCTTCACAATGACTTGAAGGTGACCATAAAAATACAAAAGAGAAAATGCCAAGTAAAGTTGCTTTCTGAAGCAGAAAATTATATTATCCATGTTTTCAGTTAAACAGTAATTCAATAACTGCTCTTTAGATGGGATTAACTAGTTATAACATTTCCTAATGAGAAAGTTGATTTTTCTTCTTTAAATTAATCTCATGGCATTGCTATTTTAAAATCCCTTCCCTTGGATTCCACTTACTAAATTCAGAACAGAAGGTTCTGAAACTCTCAAAATACCATATATTACCTTATTTAAAGAACTACACCAATATGCAAATCTATTTTTTTTAGGCAGAAGAGTAACTGAATGAAGCACACATATACAATAAATATTTGCAAGAAATTTACATAGTTATCAGAAAACACTGGGAAGTTCAATAATATAATTCCTTGACTTAATTTTTGTTTTGAACTCCTGAGAGACATCCCAAAAAGCTAGCACACTAGTGGTATACAGGATAGAAATTTATCTATTCTCATGTTAAAGCTGTTAAAAATGAGAACAAGAACAAAGAATCTTGAGAATAAAAGGAACGTAGTTTGGACCACTTGAGCAATCATAAAAATCAGAAAATTAAAAAAACACAACTGACAGAACATACCCTAAATCTTAAAGTGAACCTGCTGTAGTGTTGAGCTGTACATGATTTTGATTTTTTTAAACTATATACCTATCCACTATGAATCACTCAGGGCTTTAACTTTTACATTATTTGTACTTATTAAGATAAAAGAATTTCATTATTTATTAAATCAAGCCTACCAGGGAAAGCTACTGAGAAAACTTAACAGCTGATATGATTTTGTCAGCCGCCTACTAAAATTAAATCAGGGCACCTTCTAAAAGTTTATAAAAATTAGGATTTTTCAGTTGAGAGAATCTAGGTATAAATTAGCTTTTTATTTGAAAAAAACCCCAACAAACAAACCCACTTATTCTAAAAGCAGGTGGTTGAGATAACCATAGAGGTTGAGTCCTCAACCATATGGTTGAGTCATCCATAGAGGAACGGAATAATCTCCTGACACTTTCTAGATAAGAGAAAAAAGACATATTAAAAATATTCCATTTAACTTCTTACTAGGGTATTAAAATACCATTTAAAGCCTTCTAGAAATTTGGCTACAATCATGAGATGACCTAACATTGTTTCTTCCTGACATACTCCAAACCACAAGACCTGATAACACTACACTTCACCGTTCATAATCAAACCTTTCAGTAACAAGAGCTCTCAAGTTTCAACACAGGTTTCAGAAAGAGGTATAAACAAATCACTACATGAGGGAACAAAGTCACACTTGAGTTCATCTGTGTTATTCTATGAGTTTTCAAAGCAGACACCGCACATTTACACCTCTTTTTAGAAGATAAAGTTTTCCTCAAGTTCCCATGATTTCTTTAATAATGATTTCCTGAAATTGTGAAATATTTTGATTAACAAAATCATCACTGAACTTGTGTATGACTGAACTTTACTGTACATGCTGTCAGGACATAAAAGTTACAACAAAATATTACAAAATAACATCGATACAAAATAACACTGATGCCAACTACTCCACTGCATTTCATTTTCTCTCAGGTCTAAGTTCTATTTCTTTTGGAAAGTAACCATTTCTTTGACCACAGGCAAACAGCAAGGAAACCTGATATGGTATTTACTTTACAAATCAAGTGCAATAAGACTTCTTTTTATTGCACTTATTGCAGTATAACATATATGATTATGATTGAATGTAATTAATATTCTAGAAATTTTTTAAGCTTCTCAGACAGAAGAATCTGCATGATTTTAGTCACCAATTTTTCCCCATTGAAGCCATTAAGTAAATGCATTAATTATTAATGCAAGATACAGGATTATCAAGATAAAGGATTACACATCCTTTGTTCTTCAGCATTACCTGCTCCTCTTTCCAATTTTGCAGTAAAACTGCATTTTAGCAGGTACAACTCACATATACTTTCCCATACAGGAGTCTGTAACACATTCATGCAAGAAAATTCAACAACTTTAAGTATTTCTTATGAAGTCAAATAATATATATCACAGATGGATGACGGATAGATACAGATATAATGTGTATATATACAGACATATATATCTCAATCACATAGTAACTCTCATAACAGCACTGGGATAATTAAAGAAAGCTAATGCATGGTACACAGTAAGTATTTTCCTACAAATGATTGACTGTCGATGATCATGGTTCTTAGGCTTGGCCATCCATCATCAGTCAAGTTTCCGTTTACTACACACTGCACCTGCACTCCTATTCTTGTTCACCTGAAGTAGCAAGCATGAAAAACGACTCTGTGAGGCAAATAGGGCAGAAGGTGAAGAAAAAGATTTAACTTTAATGATCTACAGAAATCATGGGAGTCAAGTGTTAGCAAAATGGATCTTGGAAATCTGAGAAATTTAAGACTAAGAAAAGGACACTTCTAGGTTCGGGTGCTTAGTTCCTCAGAACAATTTGATAGATTTCCTGTTGCTGTCGTACAACCAACATTCAGCAGCCGAAAAGATGACAGTATTAATGACAGAGTTATCTCAGTAGGGTACACCTTACTGCAAAATCTGAGAAACACTTTACAAAATGTACCTAGAGCCACAGTGGCTAAAAAAGAAAATTTATTCAACTGCACATTCTAAAAAGCAAAGAGGAGGTTGTAGTTAAGATTCGTAATTCAATGCCTATTACTACAGCACAGCTAAAGTCAGTGACGGTCTGCAGAGTTTCAAAGCTCTACAGGCATCAGAGCTGATGATGCAGCAACTCACCCATAACAACTTATTGATGCAAAGCAACAGGGAAAAAGAAGTTTCTTATCTCCCCTTGCCCCGCATACACCAGGTACAGTCAGCTTGAAAACATCTTTTATGCTAATATTCTTTTTTCACAAAGATATACAGATATAATTTATAATAACATACCTATATATTTTATATATTATAGTTAAATATATTTATAATGCAGGTCTATATAATATAATTAAATATAATACTTTTAGCAAGATAGAACTAGGATTTTAACATTTTAAAAAAGTCTGTGGCAACAGTTTATAGTTAAGAGAATTACTGTTTTTCAAAAAAAAAATCTACAGGGAAAGAGGTTTCATGCTGAAGAAAGATGTGTAAATCATATTTCAAAATTAAATATATGGGAAGACAACAGTGAGTTTCAGTATTTACATGGAAGATGATGAGGTATGAAGACAATTTGGCTCTCTATTCTAGAGCAGTGGTTTATAAAGATTTATGAAGAAACAACACATGACAAAAGAACGCCCCAAAACAGAAACTGTGCAAGCATTGATGCAAGGGACCCACACATTCTGCAGAGAAGGTCAATTTGGAGTAGAGAGAGGAACTGGATTCACCCAACTAGTAAAAGAAATTTAGGTCATTGCAAATCACAGCACTGTGTCCAGATGCCACTACAAGCAGGGTTTCCAGTGCCAACTAGACATCTTTTCTACCTCCCACAGGGGCACTGCAGCAAGTTTCTATCTTTTGCCCGTGGCCAACTTTGACAAGATTTGTAAGAACTTGTTATCCTCTTCTTCAAAAGCTTCCTGTATGTCAGTGTGTTAAGAAATTACTGAACAGCATCATATCTAGCTTAATTTCTGCAAAAAATACCACTTAAAGTCATTAAATTTAAGGCAATAAAAAGTTTGAGGGGTTTAAGCATCCTTAAAAAAGTGAAGTCTTGTTTCCTTTAGCGCAAGAATCTTATTGGTAACACAAAACCAAACCAATGTCCAAAAAGTTTCACAAAGTTACTGTAATGACTTTTCAAATATGTAAGGCTTTACCAAAGTGCTTTAGGACAACCTGAGGTCGGTATTGTACTCTGAGACAGAAGTTTTCCAGTAGTATCTTTCATCAAACTAAAAGCAAGTTTCTTTTTTATTACTTTATTAAACACAAGAAAGAGCTACCAAAAATACAACACAAAAAATCCTATAAAAAAACCAACATAAAAATCAACCACAGAGCTACAGTTTCACAAAATTTAGTCTTGAACAACCAAGTAGTGGTTTCAGTTAAAGCAAGGCAATATATCTGGTTGTTCTGAATACTGGGACTTCAAATGGAAAGAAAATATGGCCAATTTATTAGGCATTCTAAAGATGAAGATAGAATAACTTGTTATACTAAAGGCAAGAGACCCTTACAAAAACCCCTTGATTTTTATCATCATTGAATAAACAATCAAAAAGAAAGTGTATTTAGGATGAGTGCTCAAGAACACTTCTCTGCAGATGAACACAAGTAGTTCCCTTCATACTGAATCTTAGAACAATAGATGACTGAAAATCCAAGCACCAACTGTGCTGCAAAGTGTCAGATACCTTGCATGGAAGTAGTGGCAGACCTAAGAAATGGAAGTTTCTGGGTTTACTTTTATGGGACATCTCCCTCTACCCCATCACCTCGCCTCAAATCTCTGATTATTCTACAGCTTATAACCACAACAGTATGTGACCCATTTCATTCCTTCAGCTCTTCCCCCTAACTGTTAAACAGGGATAGGACTAGAAAGAAACTTGTAGACTGTCAGTCTCCACAGTCTGGCTAGAGGAGCTCAATACCTGATAAACTGAAACAAAATAAAACAGAACCTCCCCCCAGCCCCCCCCAAAAAATCAAATGTCTATCTTACACACTTCCGCCATATAGAAATATAAACACTGTCTCAGGAAGTGTCTTTTTGGAATCTCCATTCAGTGACTGAGTATTACTAGGAAATAGTAATAGACGAATCTTGAAAGGACAGAAGTAAGCTGACATGAAAAAATACAAAGTAAGTTTCCAGTACTCCCTTTGGATTTTGGAGGGGGATGGGGGTTTTTTTGGTTGGGTTTTTTTGGATTTTTGACTATAGTGTAACTAGCTTACATATTTTACACTTGACTAGAAGGTTCATGAATGTCCTTGAATAAGTATTTTGGCTATACAAAATATTATGTTGATCAAGAGTAAATATGCCTCTATGCAGAGGAGAGATCAGTTAACAGATTAGTTTCCATACATACATGGAAAACAGAAAATCCTTTCAACAGAAAGAAAGATTTTTGACTTTAAAGCTAGCTTAAAGTATAGCAGTTGATATTTCATTACGAAAAAAAAATAACAGCAAGATTTAAATTAAAAGTTATTATCAGGAATAAAGCAAGATTCATAAAACATTTGCAAAGATCTTATACAATAAGACTAAGCATAAGACACAAGCCCTGGTTTTATTAATGGCCTACTGGTAGATAGGTTAACCAATATTAAGACTAATTTATTTAATTAATTTTATTAAAGATGTAAAAAATGAAATTTTGTTACAGCCTTCATCAGACAAGGACCAACAAAACTACATACTATAGAATCACAAAAGCAGGGCTATGCAAATCTCTAAGATCCAAACCCTTTGGAGTTCTGACACCTTCTGTCATGCTGTTAACCCTATAAAACTGTATGCCTAGTCTTCTCTTTTGGTTCAGAAAAAACTTAAGAGTTTCAAATTTTTGTCAGTTACTTCCTGATTAGCAAAGAAACAAGACAATCAAAGCCCATATTTCTAAAACATCTGTATTTCTCTTAAGGGAAAAGTGGTTATATCATCACTTGAAACCAAGGAAAGTCAGACTTGTACCTAACATGTATCCCAAGGTTTTTGGGGCAGGAGGATATTAATTGATAATTTTTTCTTTACAACAACCTAATACTACACAATCTACAAAGTTAAATATGCATGTTAGGGTAAAATTCTTTCCTGATGACCACCTGATCAAGGTATACAACTGTTACGAACTCTCAGTAGTATTAAACATCAGTGGAAACTCCATTCTTAAGAATGGATGCATATAGAAATCCATATAACAATATAACCATACCCCAAACTAACTTAAGCGTGCACTTAGATGCTACATTTCTCAAGAGACTGCAGATGTTCAGAGCTACTGTTTTGGTAAAAGTGTCAAGACAAGAGCAAAACATTAATTATAAGAATAACATTTTGTTTTGCCGTCCTATTCTGTAGCATGTATTTCAAACAACATTCATTAACTAAATTATTCATTAAAAATCATTGATCATTGAAAAGCATAGTTGTTTTTCAATGAGCACAGAATATCCTGAGTTAGAAGGGACCGACAAGCACTGAGTCCAGCTTCTGGCTCCGCACAGGGCAATCCCCAATAATAACCCTATTTATACTTGAAATTAATATTCCCCTTAGAAGAAAACATGCCATTCCATATGTAGCTGGATTTTTCAATTATCAGAATTGCTTTTAAATGTTTTTAATATAGTAACCAAGTAAGGATTATTTCAGGTACCAGCACCAAAACCACATGAAACTTAGTACCCCATAACTTAAATTACAGTGAGGAAGCTACTGAAATCAGATTTTGAATATGCTTCTTGTCTTTCCCTCATGCCAGATGGTAATGGAAGAACAATGCTGGCTTAGTGCAAATCTAAGCACACCTTAAAAAAGAAAAATAATACTAACAGGCTGAAGATGTGCCTTATTACTCATTTTATTTGCTCAACATTTTACGAACAAGAAAGCTCAGCCAATTCATTTTCTGCTCTATATGCTCTGATTTCTGATACTAGGGAGTGAGAGAGGGGATGGCAAAACTAAATATTCTCAGAGATTCTGTCTGTATTGATGAAACATTCTGATAAGACCACATAAACTAAAGTGGAAATAGTGGTCTTTAGTACCATTGTTCTCTGAAGATTTTAAAACTTACATTTTATTCTTGAAGTTTACAGCATAGAAATAGCTCATTATAAACCTATTTTACCTGGCAATTATGAGCAAAGTTGGTATTTGAAATGCTTCCCCTTCACACTTTATTTTAGAACTAATGATGAAGTTATGCCTTGCTACTCAGAGGTCAGGCAAAAAAGACTTGTTTTAATGAGGAGTTTTTACCAGGTTATTCTCCACTGGCAATTTACCTGAACAGGTATATTGTGCATTCCCTAGGCACAAGTTCAGGACCAGTATACCAATACTTTTAAGTTACCATCACCAAGGCAAGTTTATTTTCATCAGCACAGTTTACTGTTAAACTGTTTCTGCCACTATTTTGAATTTCAGTTTAAGAAAATCCCATACCCGAACCAATTTTGTCACTAAAAGTAAATGCTTCTTCTGTAATTACTCTGAAGCATTTGAAAAAGATGCCAGTACTATAATGTTTAGAACACAGTGGTTCTGCAACAATTCTCAGCTGAAGGCAACCTGAGAACAGTGGTGACCTTTCATGACTTTGGGAAAAGTATGCTACATTTCTATACTCCTCCCATCTACACTCTCAGAATGCCAAGTCACATACTATGAAGTAAAAACTAATAAAGATTCCTGGTTTGGGTTGTGATGGTTTTTTTTAACATAGCTCTGTTCTTTTTACTTATCTTTTTACTGCAGATTCTGTAGCTTGCAGCTTGTTTCTTTCAAGGTGTTTGCTGCATTCTGCTTGCCAATGAACTTCCAGGGAAACAAGAGATGTTATTTAAAAATTTAAAAAAAAATGAAAATCATCCAACCCCTATCCTTCAGTTCCTTTGACTTCCACGTTTAGTGTCTGTATTTGCCGGCTTACTTGTATATAATGCAGGTACTTTAAACCTACAGGCATCCCCTCCTTGCTTAGCTACACCACTCCCTAACTTCTGTTTCTACACATATTCACTATAACATTAGCATGAGCAAGAAGACTCACAGGATACATGTCACAAAAATGCACTTTCTTTAATTCAACAACATAAGTGTAATATTCCAGGACTTCAGATTAAACACCTTCCCCTCCCTCAAAACCTAGCATACATGATAAAGAATAAATGGACTGTGAGTGCTATGAAGGTGAGTCAGATATTTTAAGTTTCCATAATACAGGAGTTTGAGGAGATTAAATAAAAACATGTTTTATGCAGCAACTAAAACACAATATATTGCAGACAAGTGTTGAATGTGCAAAAAAACCTAGGCAGACTCAAAAAAGACAAATTCGGAGAAAAATAAATCCATCAAGAACTATTAAACATATTACAAAAAATATCCCACTTCCAGCTCAGGAGGACCTGAGCTGCAGATTGCTGAATGGTGGAAAGAGTATCTGAGCACTGTTCTTGTATGCATCACCTGCAGTCGCCATCAGGCAGGGTCAGAAACACCTTTGATTCTTGTATTCATAGAATCATGGAATGATTTTGGTCACAGAGACCTTTAAAGATCACTTTGTTCCAATTTCCATGCCATTGGCAGGGACACCTTCAACTAGATCAGGTTGCAACCCACCAATGAGCCCACCCAACCTCATCTTGCACACTGCCATGGATGTGGCATCCACAACCCCTCTGGAAAACTGGTTCCAGTGTCTCACCACCCTCGCAGTAAAAAATTTCTTCTTTACATCAAATCTAAAGCTACCCTTTTTCAGCTTAAAAGCGCTACCGTTTGTGCTGTGACTACAGGCAGGCCTTGGTAAAAAGCCTGTTTTCTTACAGGTTCCCTTTGTATATTGAAGGGCTGCAACAAGGTCTCCCCAGAGTCTTTTCTTCACCAGTTTGATCAATCCCAGCTCTCTCAGCCTGTCTTCTTCATATGAGTTCCAGCTCTCTTATCATTTTCATGGCCCCCCTCTGGACCTGCTTTAATAGATCCACATCTGTCTCCTACTGGGGATCTCAGCACTGGACACAGTACTACAAATGGAGTCTCACAAGAGTGGTGAAGAGGGGGAGAATCACATGCCTTGAACTGCTGATCTTTTTTCTTTTTATGCACCCAGAACACAACTGGCTTTCTGGACTGCAAGGGTACATTGCCAGCACATATCCAATTTTTCATCTGCCAATATGTCCAAGTTTTTCTTCACAGAGATGTTCTCAGTCCATTAGTTCATCACCCAATCTGTACTGAGATTGGGGATTGCCCCATCTCAGGTGCAGGACCATTCATTTGGCCTTGCTGAAGTACATGAGGTTCACACTGGCCCACTTCTCAAGCCTGTCAAGGTCCCTCTGCATGGCATCCCTTTCCTCAAACACATCAACTGCACCACTCATTCTAGTGCCATCTGCAAACTTGTTGACGGTGCACTTCATCCCACAATATTATTAACATGGCTACCAGTAGTGGTCCCCTGAGGAATATCACTGACTACTGATCTCCATTTGGAGATTGAACAATTGATAGCAACTCTTTGATTGTCGCCACCCAGCTACTTCCTTATCCATCAAACAGTTTATCTAAAACCCAAGTATCTCTCTAAGTGAATAACTATGTCAAAGTCCTTACCTAAGTCATGGTCAATGAAGTAGATGATAATCAGCTGCTTTTTCTTTACCTACCAATACAGTCACTCTGTCAGAAGACCACCAGATTTGCCCTTTGCAAAGCCATGTTTGATGAAGACTTGGGACAACATGCTGGCTGTCTCCAAATCACCTCTGTTAGCCATATGCCTTGACATAACTTGTAGGTTTTTTCCATGATCTTACCAGACAGAGATGAGGCTGACTGATTGGTAGTTCTTAAGGGCCTCCTTTTTAAAAACAGATGTGATGTTTTCCTTTTTCCAGTCACTATTCCTGAGTGACATACATTTCATCTTATGCATTTTATTTCTATTTAAAGAATTTGGTAGAATGTTTCAAACTCCACTGCAAACTTTGACCCAAAATGATAGTAATATCTAAACAATGTCTTCAATCTTTGAACAGCAAGCCCTAAACCTAGTGACTGTCACAGAACAAGAGTTAATAAAGATGGAAAGGGAAGAGAAAGCCTTAAAGACACGCAAAACTTGGATGCAGACAGATGAGAAAAGGCACAAGAAATGAAGGAGACCTCAAGGTACTGACAACTGCGTAACTACTAATTGCAGTGAAGTGAAAATATTGGTCAAAGAGGGAAACGCCTTAGTAAGTCATATTGCTACAGAGTATGAAAGAGAAGGGCAAAGCTCGTTGCATTTTAAAGTACTCCAATAAGAACACTCAGCATTGGACTTCATTGTCATTAATAACTGTTTTGGAGTCCACAGCATACCCTGCAAAAGACTTAAAACTATTCAGTTGTAGTAGTGCCAGGCAACAGACTGTTTCACTGAACAGAAGTCATTGCTCCAGGTTATTTTGGTGGATGAACTCCAAATTCCCCATAATTCAGGCCACTCATCTTAAAGAAAATGACTTGAAATTGTATTGCAAGATGATGAAATCTAGTGACTTTTGCCTAAAGCACATAAAAAAGCTTGGAACAAGTATATGTAAAACACCAAGTAATATTTTTCACAACTTTAAAACAAAGGCACCTCATTCACTTTTGTGTGGGACAAATACCTCCATCATCATGTAACAAAATTACTTCAAGATGCATAATTAAGGTAGATAGGAGTTTGATGTTACTTTTTTCCTCATAAGAAAGAGGGACTTATTCTGAGGGACAAAAAAACCTGAAAAACAACCAACCAAACAAAACCATTTAGCACACCAAAAGAAAACTGTTTTATGAACTATATATTTTTCTTAGAATCATATAGTACTAAAGTAAATTTCTTATATTTTAATTATAACATCTGGACAACTGGAAGGGCCTGAAAATAAACTTTAAAAAGGCAAAATATACCTTATGTTAAGAAGGGGATGGAAACCAGGTATAGGAATCCTTTGATTTTGCATCTGCAACTCTCACAGCAGAAGCCTTGAAAAAAAGCAAAGGTACTGCACAGTACCTGCTTGTCCTCAAGCTCACAGGGGCTAAATTCAGGAGGTCACCACCTATAACATTCCAGGCTGCCCTCTTCCACAGGCAAACATGTACAAAACAGTAACTCACATAGCATAGAAGAAATGTAGTTTACTTTGTACAGAACTAGCTTGCTTTTTAAAAGGCCAGGACAATACTGATATCACAGGAAGACTGGTATTTGTAGATCACTGTTCAAGTAAACACAGTTGCTTTTATGTAGCCTGTTATTTGATTAGCTCTTAAATAATTGTTTAAGTATCTGGTTTTAAGGCTCAGAAACTTAGTTTTTATCTTCTCATCTAGCTTTCTTCTGTACTTTTAATTACTCCTCTGACTGACACTTTGTATATCTTAACAAAATTTCAGAGAACCACAGAATGGTGTAGACTATAAGGGACCTCTGGAAAGCATCTGGTCCCACCACCCTGCTCAAGCTGGGCCACCTACAGAAAGTTATCCAGGACCATGTCCAGACAGCTTTTGAATATCTCCAAAGATGAAGAGTCCACAACTTTCCTGGGCAACCTGTGTCAGTGCTCAGTTGTTCTCACAGTAAGAGAGTAATTTTCCTCTGCATCACTGATATTGAAGGAGCTCTCCCTCAGGCCAGAAAAGGAATGGCTGTGAGAACTTCTCTGCTTTGCCTTGCTTTTTGACTATATGCAACATAACCCAAAGCATGATACTTACCAAAATCAGTGTTTGAACTTTTAACTGAAAAACACACAAAAAAATTCCCCAAATACACATATATCTTTCTGGGTTTACAGTAGATTTTGAGTAACAAAGGTTATAAAAAGCAGACCAAAACATAATGTTTACTAGATGATTTTAATATTTTTCCTCCCAATGTGAAATTTCTCTCTTTTGAAATTTAGAATCCATTTGACAAAACAAAAAAACCCAAAAAGACAACAACAAAAAAAGTACCTAAATTACCTCACTGTGGAAAACCACTATTCATGGAACAGAAACATGACACAAATACAAGACCAATTATTTATTGTGATTTTTAAAGCTTTTTTCCTAGAAACTCAACTGTCTTGATCAAAGGGGTTTGATTGAAGGACAAAGTAACTTTTGTTTCCCTAAGAAAGTCAGAGCACTTCAATCAATGCATGTCTTCTCCCTAACATTTTCTGGACATCCTCCATATGGCTCATTTCTAACACCTACTTCCACTGCTCATTTTTGGTGAATGATCCACTTCTGGAGAGTTCAACTTATTTTCAAGACACTTTACACTGGCAAGCTCAGGTACTGCAGAAAAGAATGAAAATACCTGCAGACACTGAGGTAACAGCTGTTTATTTTTTCAAAAGGTATGCTGGTAAGAATAATGAAAAAACCCATTTAAAATAAAACCCAGCATATCTGAGGCAGTTAATAGCCCTGATCAAGTAGGCTTACTCTTTTTAAGTGACAAGCAAAGTTTAGATCTTAGCATGCTTGCAATTTTCTATTTCATAACCATTATTTCCTTGAAATCTTAATATAACATTAAGGACTGCACATCATGGTCTTCACTTTCCTTTCCATGGTACTATGTCTCCCATTTCCAGAGTGTAGCATCAGGAAGTTTCATAAGAGAGAAGCAGAGATAAGAGAAGGAAATTGTAACTTAATCTCTTGCATTCACAAAGCTTGTTCTTTCTCCAAAACCTCATATCTTGGAGGAGGTACCTAATTGACTAAGGTGAGGAGAAAAGCTCAGAAGATGACTGTAAGGGTGGAGCTCCTCTCCTGTGAGGAAAGGCTGACAGAAATGGGGTCATTCAGTCTGGAGAAAAGGTTCTGAGGAGACTGTCCTAGTTCAGCAGGAGAGGCCAGTTATCACTGTGTGGGGGTGATCAAAGCTATGTATTCTACCCCCTCTATTC